>CAMGYJ010000010.1:30206598-31406598 GCA_946122785.1 Linum tenue | reverse complement strand
CATTAAGTGTTTTTTTCCTTTTTGTGTTGAACAACTGCCATTACAGTATGCATACGTAAGAGAGATTGGTGAATTACCCAAACACTACCCCAGCAAGCATTGCAACTAACTTCCCAGCTTGGTTTAAAACGTTTGTAAGCCCTTTTCATTCCTTTATTTCTCTTTTCTTACTCACAACATTAGAATCTTGATTTATTAGCCCCTTTTGTTACGTTTTAGGTCTATGAAAAGCATTTCGCTCGCACGCTTAAAGAGACTAACCATTTATATCTCTTAGGATTAGGGGCTGATGAATGGATTACTAAATATCCTGGAGTCATCATTAACGGGGTTCGATACCAAGTAAATATGACTGATCAAAGTCATCAAACTCATAATAGTGGTGTCGTTGTTAGGGCTGACCATAAAGGCGAGACTATAGATTTTTACGGGGTTCTAGTCGACATAATTAAGATGCAATATTCTGGAGGGCATCGGGTCTTTGTATTCAAGTGTGAGTGGTTCAATGTAGGGTACAAGAAGAATGGAATAAAGACGGATGGAAACTTAACTAGCATAAATGATAACTTGATATTTACACATGTTTTTGTCCGTCATTCTTATACTGTTTGAGGCTCGGATCTCGGGTTTTAAGCCGATTTTACGCTAGGTTGTTCTTGTTTATGACATTTAAGGTCCTAATGCGTGAATGAAGGTTTGAGCACGAGTTTGAAGTCGATTGGGGAAATCGAGATGAGCGAGGGATATCAGACAAGTTGCACGGCCAGGACGTGAAAGCGCACGACCGTGCTTGGCTGCCTTTTGGCCGTGTGGGTTTTACCGAGAAGCTGCAAGGCCTGACCCTGTTTCTCGCACGGCCGTGCAAGATGAATTGGTGGCCTTGATAATTTCTGCGAGAGAGCTGCATGGCCAGGCTCTCGGATTGCACGGGCCGTGCAATGGCCGTGCACTCCCTTGGCCGAATTAATTGAAACAACGCGTTTTGGGGTGAACAGACAGACTAGGAGGTTGCACGGCCGTGCTATCTGGCCGTGAATCGCGGAGAGCTGCTTCTTAACCCAATTTCAGATTTTGGAGAAAGAGAGACGACTTTTTGAGCAAAAACAGAGTTCTAGAGAGAGAAAGTGTGAAGAATAAACCCTAGGAGCTAATTTGGAGTGGATTTAGGAGTGAAGATCGACATTCCAGAGCAGATTATTTGAAACGTCCCGTCTCTTTTCAAAAACCAAACCTTAACTCAAACCAAAAATCGGAGCGATGACTTTGGGCGATGTAGGCTGCAAAACGAGGAGTCTAGCAGGAAGGTGTAGGAATAGAGGCATGAATTGGTGAAGGGCTCCTATCATCCTAAGATACGAGAGGGTGTGAACGACGCCAGCCTTTCATGCGATAGATGGCGTTTCTAGCTAGGGACTCACGGCTATAGACGATGGCCGAGCTTCCCATTTGATCAAGGTAATAGCTAGGTACTTACGTGCTGCTCATTCGATTGTATTAAGTATATGGAGTAGTGATTGGGGATTCTTTCCCATTGGAGCCAGGAAGGTTAGGTTATAAGTGGTGGGTGATGCAAGGGACACGTATTATGTAGACCAGAAAGCTAAGAGCGACGAAAAAGATAGAAGCCGCCTAGAAGAGAAGAAACATCAAAGTGGCTGAATAAATTGGGGGATTTATATGGGTCAGTCAAGCTTGCACGTGGAAAGTCGGCTGATCGATGATTAATCGATAATCAACGAAGGATCGATTCCATACCTCAATTACGAGCGAAGTACTCTAGGTAAGGGTTTCTGACTACATGGAATTATTTCATGAATGACGTTGATTGAGTTCTTAGTTTTTTTTTTTTTTTGAGTTCTTAGTTAATTGTGCATGGCATTAGGGAATAAAAGGGACCAAGTCCGTCGTCCTTTTGTGAAGGGGCAGCATTATCTGGATACATGTGATTGGGATACAAAGATTGAGGACTTTTGTGGGTGCCTCTCTACTCACAGTTGGATACGTGTGTACTGTTTAAAGAAAGGATACAACAGCAGCTGAAGGAATCGATATCGAGGAACATAGTTGACGTCATATCGGTCGACATAATAAGGTGAGTGTAAAGGGGGTAAAATCTCTGTCGTAGGTCTTTTTGTTTTCGCTTTTTGTTCAAGTTATTATTTAGTTAATTTTTCTAGTATGCGCGATATGTGTGTGAGGCATCCCACCGCCTGTAAGGGTGGAGGCACGCGTTGTGGTTATGTATATATGAATGTATGTTTGTATGGTTGATGGTATGAGGAACCCCCGGGCGGTTGGGCCACTACTGGACGCGGTAGATGGTCGGGTCACTACTGGACGGCGATACGTAACGCAGTAGTTGACCGGGCATGGACTGGACGGCGATACGTAACGCAGTACCATTGCCTTGAGGATAGGGACACCGGACGGCGATACATAACGAGGTGATTCCCTAGTAATAGTATGTAAGTTAAGGTAGTAGTAGAGAACTTCTATGATTTAAGGATTAAAAGTTGAGAACCTCTATGAGTTAAAGTTGAAATGAGTTGTTAAGGATGAAAGTGAGAACGGCTTTCATCTAAGGAAAGGAAACGCTAATAACGTGTTTTAGTAAGGAGGTTGCTTAGGGCAAGGACCTTAGAAAGTAACGACGAGACTGACCCCTTCTCACTCACCAGGTTGAGGAAGGGTTAGCAGAGGTGGATCCCGAGAAGGAGCAAGGCAAGGCGAGCAACCGCACCGGCATTGACGAGATGTCAATAAGCTAAGAGAGGAGTTATAGTTTGTTTAGTCAGTTGTGTTTATGATTATGAGTATAACTGGAGGTTCAAAGGTTGAGGTTTATTAACTATGCATTTGAGTTTTGCCCACGTGTTTAGGGCATTGCATTTGACGTTTTCCTTGGGAATGTTTAAGTTGTATTTAAGTTTTAAGCTTTGTTTTTAACCGGCTCCGGAGCCATGATTATTTCGGTTGTTTAAAAGGATCAGGGTGTAACATTATTCCCATCTTTATGAGTATGACGGCTTTGAATTCTATTTTCCTCTCTCTCTCTCTCTCTCTCTCTATGGAGTAGACCTTTCTCTCACTTTGGTATGAAGAATCCTAGTTCCATGTGTTAGGGATTTGAGTTGTAATGACTTTTGGATTGATATAATGTTTGATAATAATCGATTGAAGTGTGTTTATTGAGTCTGTTGAATCCTGATCAAATTCTCTTGATTTATGCTGCAACCTGAGATATATAGAATCTGATTAGGTTGTTAGAGCTTCTTCAATTGATAGGAGTGGATTGATTATACGAGTGTTAGTTAATCTATTGCTTTGTACTGGAATCCATTTCCAGTAGTGGAGTTCTGTGTTAACTGCCTTCACTTTCTATACCGGTGAAGACTAGTCGTCTGCTGGTTAGTCGCTCTAAGAGGGCTTGGTCAGCATAAGAGATTCCAAGCTACTGTCAGATCTTCCGTAGTTTAATCAACAGTAAATCAACTTAAGGAAATTACAACTTGGACCTAACTAACACTACAACAAATTCGGCCTATTATGACTAGGAATTTTTGTCATATTAGATACCCATATTGTCATATTAGGCATAATATGACAAAAGGTGTTGTCACAAAAGTTTGTCATTTTATCGCCGTCAGGATAGGTCAAATGTGACAAAAATTTAAAACAAGGTTGTCACATTTGCTTTCAATATAACTGATGTTCTGGGTAGTCTATTGTGACAAACAGAGATGTTATGACAACATATTTTGTCATTACGGTTGTCATAATTTGGTGATTTTGGGAGAATAGTTCGTCATATCACATGATTATATTTCGTCATAACTATATATTGTGACGGCTAAATTTTGTCACTAGTGTTTATTGTGACAACATTATTTTGTCATAACTGAAAATTACAACGAATACATTTGTCAGGAAAGGTGGTTTATTTGTCTCATGTCTAATATGATAAGAGAACAATTTGTCAAGCAATGTACATAATGTGACAACATGACTTTGTTGTCACATTTGACCTGCTTCAAAATTTTCATAATTCAAAATTTTTTCCTACATTGCAAACTCATAATGGAAAGTACCAATAATCCAAAACATTACAACCATTTCCATAGCAGTCTAACACCTTGTTCAACATAACCAAACATTCTAAGTTGTCCACCATGACACAAAACATTCTAACTCCTTTGCGGATCTTGGGTTCTCCTTCGGTCCATACTTCACTTTATCTTCAAGACCTTTTGAACAATCTCACGGCCGATACAGGCTTTCCCTCTGCCTTTGCTTCTATCCAAATGGATTGTATTGTCGAGCTTTACATTGAAGATCCTCAGCAATGAATCTTTGCAGGGTAGGAATCCAGATCGCCGGCAAAGTAACCTCTATTCATCTCATCTGTACTGCCCATGATCACGTGACATCCATTATCAACTAACCACAACGACAAATGAAAAACTAAAATATAGATATCACATAAGTCAAGAAGCTGAAGCAATTTGTACAAGTGACAAAAACAATAATGACTTTGTAAACGAGTATATGGAACATTAGTATTTGTAATGAAGCTAGGAAAATAGTACAGGATATTAAACCAGAAAAGCTGCATAAAAATAGCAGTAACACATTTGTGAAGTAACAAAGTAATATTCAACTCGTGCTAAGATTCATCAAATGATTCAAAACTTGAAAATAAAAGTTAGGTAATGGACGACCATTACCAATTTCTGTCTCAAAACTACTAGCAACTAAACAATAGACTTAGCATCCAGTGGTTTTTGTCATCTCAAGAATCATATAATCACCTCATGATAGAATAACGACTAAGCATGGACACATTGATACAATGTCGCAAAGTTCCAATCGAGTCACTTCGGCTTAAATAACCAAACTAAAATTGGAGCTTTAGATTTTGACAAACCTGAGCTTTCAGCTACGGTTGAAAAATTGGAGAAATTACCTGAGCGAAGCATATAGAGCCCTCTGTTTTCGACAGGGCAAAACATCGGAGAGATCTAGATCAATACCAACAACTCAAATTTGTGCTTGGTAACATAAATCAGTCATGTTGTGCAATGTTAATCTGCATAAGAAAACTAAAAAAAACTGTTACCGAACACCTCGCAGCAATTCCAGGTCATCTTCACTCTCGGGACTGGAGGGATTGCTATCGCAACAATTGTTTGCGTCACCTGCATAATCGTTTAAGTTATCCACATCTTTGTCAACTAAAAGGCAGGCCTGTCTGAGGCTTTCCATGTCGTCGGCAAAGTCATCGTCGCCACTGCTACAGTCGGATAATGGTTTTTCCTTCTCGGATTCTCAATCTGAAGCTTCGGCATCGAACTGCACACAGTGGCTCCCTTCTCTTTCCTCGTGATCAACAACCCTGCAAGAAAAATTCAACAATCAACCCCTCAAACCCAGATTTGACAGCGGCGGCGAGAATAATCGCAATCCAAAAGCTTACCCGCTACCTCATGGAAGAGCAAAATATCAACGCCAACAAACAAGATGAAATAAACATCAACGAATTGGAAGGATGCTGGCGCAGGCAGAAATGGAGAATCGCCAACTTCGATTTGGAACTTGGAAACGCAGAAGGATGGGAGAAGACTCAGAAGAGGAAAAGGCTTCTCCGGAAAAACTAAAACCTAAATGTGTGGGTCGTGGATTTACTAACATAATATATATAAATCAATAGAAATAATAATAATAATAATAAAATAAAGTTCTTCTTGGCCCCTGAGTATACGAAACGTCACTGGCACTCTGGCAGACAACAAGTGGGTAGTGATTAAGGGTGGGGACTGGTGAGTGGTGAGATTCAATCATGTATGGCCAAATTATTACTAGCGGGTGGAATGGAGGAAAGGGCGGCCAAATTAAAATTTTGGGCCAAGTTCTGGACGGGTGACAATTTGGGCGCTCACTGCTCATTGTTGAAAATTTTAAATCCAAATCCGCCAAATTCTCCAAAAATAACATTTTTGGGTGGGACTGAAATTTGGATGGAAAAAAATGTGTCGAGCGGGCCGATTGATTTCAGTCTAACACGAGGTTTCAGTCTAACACAAGCAAATCTGACGAAAATGGATTTTGTAAAAAATGAAACCACTATATTATTACGAACATGCCTTTTGTCAAAGCCAAAATCACTATATTATCACGAACATGCCCTTTTGTCAGCTCGCCGTGGGATTATTGCTATCTATTGTGAGAAAATACTTTGTCATGTAAACAATTCAAGAATGCATAATATGACAAAAGCTACTATGATGAAATAATTTGTCACTTTTGGGTCTCTTACATCCCGATATGGGATACCTATTTTGACAAACTTAATTGTGACACGAAATATTTGTCACATTACTCACTTTAAATGACGAACTATTCCGATAACAATAAATTTGTCATTGTTGAGTCTCTTACATCCCGATATGGGATGCCTATTTGGACAAAATTAATTGTGACACGAAATATCTGTCACATTACTCACTTTAAATGACGACTTATTCTGACAACAATATTTTTGTCACATTAGGCATACCAAATATGACATATATTATTTTTGTCATATTACCATACCTATTGTGACAAACAGAAAATGACAAAATAAATTTTTTGTCCTAATAGGCCGAATTTGTTGTAGTGTAAGGAGCTAGGGGGACTCATTCCCGAGAGACTTTTCTCTTGCTTCAGGAAACCGGGCAATTTACTGCTTTCTTTCTACTTTACTTTGAATTCAACTTCACTCACTTAGTCCCGCTAGATAATAGATAATCACAGAGTAGGCAGTAGATCTAGACCCCGGTTGATAAATTAAACTTACCACTATTCTGCATTTCCGGACTGCGGTTATACTTGGTCGACGGTCGTAGTTTGGTGTTGTATTTTAGTGTGTCAATAAACATGGATAGAAAATGGGTACGGAGGACCCATACGTATTGGCTAGTCAGGCTAACCAAGTGTTTTACATTGCAGATATTAAGAATGGTAGTGCATGGCATATTGTCCACAAGGTATGTCCAAGACGGTTGTCCGATGTTCCCGAGAAGGAGGCAGCGAGACATGGGGATCCATTGTATCAAAATCAGCCATACCAACAAGATATTATGCATTCGGACTTTCATGTCAATGAAAGCGAGTTATCGGATGTGAGTCGTGATGACGAGGCGCCAACAATCGTTAGTGAGACAGTGATGTAAGCAATTGATAGACGATCTGCCATAGTGGAATCAAGCGATGAGGAGATAGAGGATGACACACTAGATGACCATCAGTTCACCTCTGATGAAACTGAACACCAAGATTGGATTGATCCATCCTTCAGTGACGAGGAAGAAGCATGGCAATAGATTATGTGAATGGAGTATTATTGGTTGCAGGCTTAGATGTTTTGATATTTTTGGGGAAATTAGATGTGTACAGATTTTTGGGGGCCTTCATTAGATGTTTATTGATTTATTTGTGGCTTTTAACTTGTTGCTTGATTATGTGAATGGAGGATGGTACTTTTGTTCTTAGTTATTTCATATTGGAGGTCGAGATCTTTCTCATTAAGCATTTGGATGATTTTGGATGATGCTTGGAACTTAAATTTTGGATGTTGTTCCTCGAGACTCTTGTCATTTGTTCAGAATTGGAATGATTAATTGTAGGGAACACATAAATCAGCTAAGAATGTGTACGTAGAAATGGTTAGTTTATGTCTTTGAAATGTCTCCTTGCCTGATACTGTATTGGGTTTCTATAGATGCTTGGTTTCTCTAATCAATTAAGCAGGATGGTACGTTCTCTAATTTCACGGGATTTGTATGAAACGTTCTTTATGGTAGATAACTTGGTGTTTACTCATTGATGCCATCGTTCTTCATAGATGATTCATGACTTCGGCATAGGGAATTTAGTAACAATCATGGTTCTTCTTGGAGCTTCTGATGGTAGGTCTATTCTGTTTGCTTCTTAGTCCGAGTCAGTATGATTTTATCTGGCATGATTCATAAGGTTTTGAGAAGGAGGAATACTAGGTTTCTTTAGATGCTTGAAGTTCTGGCCATTACTCACTTTATTTTAGACTTTCGATAAATGGACAACAATATAGTTCGAAGCCCACATAATTAAGTTTTTCTCTCATGGGCCCGTGCAAGCCAGGTAAAGTATGAAGGGGCCTCTTAATTCTTCTATGAGTTGAGAAATCCCTAGCTAATTTCATCTTCTCGGAACCATGGTCTATCGATCCCTCTCCTTTTGAGTTTTCTCTCTGATTCTTCCCAGGAATTCCAACCATTAAAGTCTCCAAAGTCTGATCATCGATCTTGGTTGGGTCAACGTTGCAAAGGTAGGCGCGGCTTCTGAATCGCAATTAAGGTTCTCCGATGTTGGAGTTTCCATCCCTCGATTCTTGATTTGATTCCAGTACTAATCACATCTTATTTGAACGATCTCTGCTATGTTTATGTTTATGTTTATGTTTCCATACATGCTCTGCCGTTGTTTGCTTTGTGTGAGTAGTGATTTAGGATTAGGGTTTAGCTATAAAGTCTCGGTTTCCTTCATAGTCGTGTCTCTTTTCTTTCTTAGTCGCAGGCATCGGATTTCCCCTGTCCCCGCAATCCGTCAGGCTTTATTTCCATTTCGTCGGGGGGCTCATTGACATGGGACTGAAAATTCCCATGGCTTAAAGCCAAAGGTACATAACAAATCGTGCTAAGAAGGTTGCATGCAAAGAATGAAAAATTGCATAGCTTTCCTTTGTGCTTATAGTCATTTTCAGTTGTTCCTTTCTAAGTTCTCTTTCTGTTGCCTGGTTGGTTTTTCCCTTTCTGTTGTAGGTATGCCTCCACTCGAGAAGAAAAAGGATGATGCTGACAAGAGAGTGCCTATCCCTGATTTTTACAGGGCAACAAGATCAGGGAGGGTGCGTCCAGAGCCTGCTAGGTCCACCGAATCTATAAGCGGGGGGATTGGACGGCGTACTAGAACCTCTCTGAATGAGGAACCTCAACGCACAGACACTATGCTTCCAACCGAACCCACTAACAACGGCGATTCTGAGGCATAGGCATCAAATCATGACAACGGAGAAGATGCCACTCAAACCGAAATGGAAGGATCTCTTGTGAGTAAAAAAGGGGACTGTCCAAAGGGTATGAGATAATGAAGAGAACCGGGACTGGAGGCAAGATAGATGGAATTTACCTTATGGAGAATGGGCAGTCATTTATAGACCCAAATGAGAGCTTGCTGAAAACGGAGTTGGAGGCAAGAGAACATGCTGTTAATGTTGTCAGCAAGTTCATGATACAACCTGGGAAGGAGCATTGGCAGACTGTGAAGAGGATCTTCCGGTATCTTAAGGGTACACCTGATGTGGGGATTAGCTTCGGAAGTGATACAGAGTGTTTGGCGTCTGGGTATTCTCACTCGGACTATGCTAGAGATGTTGACACGAGGATATCGATGACCGGTTATATATTCACTCTTGGGAGTTTTATAGTGAGCTGGAAGGCAACTCTGCAGTCGGCGGTGACATTGTCTACTACTGAGGTAGAGTATATGGCGTTGACAGAAGCTACTAAGGAAGGAATATGGTTGAAGGGACTGGTTGGTGATCTAGGTCTACATCATGATCAGGCAATGGTGTATTGCGACAATTTGAGAGCAATATGCTTGGCCAAGGATCAAGTCCACCATGAGAGGACTAAGCACATCGACATGAGGTATCATTTCTTGAGGACAGAGAAGAGGATTAAGGTGAAGAAGGTTGGCACCGCGGATAATCCTGCTGATATGTTCACAAAGCCGATTCCACATGGTAAGTTCCAACACTGCTTGGACTTGCTGAATGTCTTGAGTGGGTGACTCCTCCCTACGGGGCATTGATGGCGGGAGAGAGAGAGAGAGAGAGAAGGAGCAGAGTACATCAGAGATTTCAGAGAAAGAGGATTCAAGTCAAGGTGGAGATTTGTTGATGTGACTTGAATCGGACTATCAGCCGCTACGACTGTAGTCGGGGGTCTCGTTGTTATTTGGGTTAGGGTTCTGGGCCTGGTCTGTAATCGTTTCCTTTGCCAGATTGGATTAGGTTTAGACCCACGTGGAGAAGTACTATATATACTTCTCATACTCCTCTATAATCTGTAATCTCCTCGATATAGTGAAACTGGCCCTCTCTCGCCCGTGGACTAGCTAACACGTGTTAGCGAACCACGTAAATCGTGTGTCTGTGTTTTTTGGTTCTCGTTTTCGTATTATTGCTTTATCGATTCCGGCGATTTCCCGATCCATAGCAGCGCGTTTATAACAAAAAAAAATGGATCTCAATTTGTAGAGCACAACGAACGGGTTCCATCTGTGCAAAAAAAAATTGAAATCTAAGTTAAAACGAAGAATATATGAGCCGATTAAGAAAACAAGGGAAAATAAAAATGCATTTAATTCTCTACCCTTAGATATGGATTTTCTGAATGAAGGGTCCAGATTTAGTTACTCATGGGTGCATAACCATTGCATGGTTATGCACTATATCTTGAGTCATGTATTATGACAAACAATGTTGTCAAATTAAGCAAATTATGACAAAATTAATGACAAAATATGTTGCCATAACATCTCCGTTTGTCACATTACATACATTGACTGACAAACAGAGCTCATGTCATATTAGACATGAGACAAATAAGGAACGTTTGTTGACAAATATAACGTGTCATAATATTCAGGTATGACAAAACAACATTGTCACAATATACAGTTATGCCAAAATATAATCATCTAATATGACGAACAATAGTCCAAATATCATCATATTATGACAACCGTAATGACAAAATATGTCGTCATAATATCTCTGTTTGTTACAATAGACTGTTGAGAACCTCGGATATACTGAAAGAAAATGTGACAGTTTATAACTAATTTGACAAAATAAGTATCTAATATAACAAAATTGTTTCGTCAGAACAGACCGAATTTATTGTAGTGAGTGACGATCATAGTTACACTCCTATGATCCATCAAATCATAATCATGGTAGACAATTTTGATGACATTAGATTTATACATACATATATAGAGAGAGAGAGAACAAAAATCATTTGGCCGGCTATTTAGCGAGTAAGGGTGTTCGATCTCCTATAGGTAGTTCTATTAGTGATAACTTTTTTTTGGCCAAATTCTATTAGTGATAACTTGGAGTCTAAATTGGTTCATTAGTTGTAACATGATATTATCGGGATCTCATACTCGAGTAATTAATAACACGAGATAGAGGTAGAGCATCCCATTACGGGGTCGTTTGGAAGTTGCGATTGTTAAATAGATGTATTGTTGAGAATGCATGTATAATATTATACATGTATTGTCGAATTTGATGCATTGTAGAATACAACGTTTGGTATGTGTGATTGTGTGTGTCGCATCAGCCAAAAGCCGAGACAAAACAATCTCAACTCAACTATCTCAACAATCACAACTAAAAGTTGAGATATAACAATCACTCAAAATGAGTGATAGTTTTTGTCACATCACAGAAACAATCCATGTATTGTTTCTGCTAAAAAAACGATGCATTGTAAACAATACATGCATAATGACAATCTCAACAAAACAATCGCAACTTCCAAACGACCCCGACAGTTGCTTTTTGTGTTTTTACCCAAAAAATACATAATAGGTCAATTTGGTTTGCTTTTCAATACAAATTTTTTTAATTGTAATTTTTTTAATGTTATCCCTTCCCCAACTTATGTAATTTTCGTTCTTCCCTTATCTTGGCGGAGGATTGTTATGCGTGGATGACACTATTTTACGAGAGGAATTTTATTATGCTTTAAAAGGATTGGTGCTTTAGTTTTTGCTTTTATTGTACAACTTGAAATTGTACATTTAACGTTATGGTACAACTTTAAATTATACATATATTTTTTTGTAAAATTTTTTTATGGTACAAACAAAAGTTGTACTTTTATACTGTACCATAATATAAAGGTCAAATTCTCTTATGGTACAAGTACAACTTCAATTTGTACCTTTAGTGTTATAGTACAACTTCAAGTTGTACTTTAAAGCACCAATAAATTAAAGCATAATAGAAGTGATAAATTTACAAACTATATTAGAATATAGGATAATTATACGTTTGGTCACTCAAGTTATTAATTTATTAATTTTTGTCACCCACAAAATTTTCCTTTCTTACTATGGATAAAGATAAGTTTTCAATCATTCATAAACAGCACAAAAACCAACCAAACAAACATAAAATTAGAACTAATGAATAAACAAAATATTGTATTTAATCCCATAGTATGGATGAAGATAAGTTCTCAATAATTCAGAAACAACACAAAACCAACAAACTAACCAACCAAACAAACATAAAATTAGAACTAATAATAAACAAAATATTGTATTTAATCCCATTCTTAAATCCTGAAACATAGCTTGCCTCCTTCGACATATATGGATTGTGTTGGCCAATAGGGCTCTATTTGGAATGCTTGGTTAAAAGAGTTTAAACTGTTAATATGAGCATTTGGAAGTAAGCACCAAAGGATAATAGGTATGAAACAAGGTTAAAAGTTAGAACATTGGATGCTAGGTCTTTACAAAAATATGGGCAGGATGTGTTGTCAAATGGTGAAAAGATGACAAGGTATTCAATAAAAAGGTATGAGAAAGTCTATGAAATGGAAGTGATATTAGAACAAGTTATTTGCAAAGACAAGATCCATGTACACCAAGACTGAGTTTACTATTCACCTAGACCCAAAATTCCTATTCATATACACTTAAAATTACTATTCACCCTCTTCCTATTGGTTCTTGGTCTACGGTTGGGCCCACCGTGTTTGTCCTACTTTGTTTTGTTGCAGGTATTTGCTGTGGGTAGGAAGCCGCCCTCAAATCAACACTCATTTCCCCTTCTCTCTCTCCTACTTTCCTACTTCACCTCTTTGAGAAGAGAATGCTACTGCTGATGGATGTGATAGTGGGCGACGCTAAGGGAGAGAACAGATAAAGGTGAGTGGGTTGGGCAATGGGGAGAGGCAGGGATTCAGGTTCTGGGTGGGTTTTCGATGGCAGTGGGGTCTTGGTTTTGAGGAAACTCCACTGAGGCTTTGTTTTCCCCTTCTCTCTCTCCTACTTTCCTGCTTCACCTCTTTGAGGAGGGAAGGCTACTGCTGATGGATATGATAATGGGCGACGCTGAGGGAGAGAGCAGATAAAGGTGAGTGGGTTGGGCAATGGGGGAGAGGCAGGGATCCAGGTTCTGGTGGGTTTTCGATGGCAGTGGGGTCTTGGTTTTGGGGAAACTTTACTGAGGCTTTATGGATATTTGTTTGGGGTTTTCTCTCTCTCTGCGTTTGAGGGGATTGAGCAGCCAAATTGGGAAGCCCGCTTCCTTCTCCACCGCACATTTCACCGAACCCAGTTGCAGAGAAAAGGGGATCAAAGAAAGGAGAAAGTTTGTAGAGATCAGAATTTTACATTCTGCCCTCTTTTCATTATCCTCTCCTCGCGACTGCTCGCTCTCTTTCTCTCTTCATGTCGGTGCTCTCTGCAAACCCAAAAGCAATTGTCATCATCCCTCTCTGCACCTTCTCTCTCCCTCTCTACTGCTCTTTGTTTGCTCCGATTGGTAACTGCAGCCCAGCCGTCGAAGACCAGGATTATTCAAAGGTCAATGTCTCCGCTGGTGGATCTCTGTACCTTTAAACTTGGCGAGGGACCGCCGGGAAACTGTCAGCTGAAGTCGGGGTGATCAATTCATGGGATCAATTGGTGAGCTCTCGATCTATGAAATTTCGTTTCATTTTTGCTTCTCTTTTTGCATCACTGGTCGCCTCAATCGTTTGTTTGATGGTGTTTTATCAAACTCCATGAGATTGTAGGGATTGACGGGAGCCGGCGATGTTGGAATGGCGGCACTCCGATTTCTCTCACCGTCACTTCCGGCACACCGAATTTTGGGGATCCGGTCCATTCATGGTGAGTTTTAATTTACCTGGTTTATTTCTCCCTTCTCTCATTCTCTCTCTTCCTTGGTTATGATATGAGGTCTTCATCTCTTAATTCCATTGACTCATTTGGTTCTTGTCATCTCAATCCGGGAGACAAATCACTCTCCAGCTCTTTTCTTACAACTATGTGGGTGCGACTAGATGTCGGAGCCTCGCATCCCGGCGATGATGTATTGCAAGAATCCCATCAATCACAGGTGTTTATGTATTTGTCTTTCTAGGTTCCGATTTGGAGTCTTTTTGGTTCTGATTTTTGTTTTCATTCTAATTCATTAGACGAAATGAGGACTCGGCGACGCCGGCAACAAAGATGAGGGGACAAGCGGCTTCATATTGGTCTTCGGGGACCTGGCTGCTCTCTCAATTTCTTTGAGCCGGTTGAGATGCGATTCATAGGAGATCAATATCTGATGGTTCGCCTAAAGGAATCAGAGATTTCCCTCCCGAGTTAATACGCCACCACAAATGGCCCTTCCACAACTTCAAAGAGGTGACAGTAGATTTAGAACTGTCTGAACTGTCTGGATGACTGCAATGACTTCCGTTATGTGTAATTTTATGCATGAATTTGTTTGTTTGAAGGTTCGTGGTTGTATGGATTCGAAGATGTTGATTTCCCGGTGTTAGAGTCTGAAGCTTTGTTCATTGGGAAAGCTGGAGAGGAAAATAGGGGCCAGGTTGGTGTGCTGGTCCGAAACTATGATAATTCTCAGTTTCTCAGCCATAGGTATAGAATCAATATTCTGTGCTGGATGAAGGGGAAGTAAACTGCAATTTGATTGCTTTGCTCAAATGTTGGTGCTTAGGACTCTTAACTAGAATGTTTTACAGGTAAAAAACCATTGTAGGTTATGAATGGTTCCCTTCCTAATGGTTTCCCTTCTCTGCAGTTGTATTGTTTCGAAGATCGTTGGAATCGCCGTGTTGCTTTGAGGCCTGAGCTGGCTCCTTCACTGGCTATGCTGGTCATTCGGAAAGGGTACTCAAGCTTCAGCCGCATTTGCCATTTGCTCTTTTTTTTCTTCTTTCTACTTGATGTTCGTGCTGGACCTGCATTGCTGTTTTGGTGTTTGAAGACTTAAAAAACTGTGTATTGATTTAAGTATTGCTTATGCTTTGTATCCAGGTATCGATGCCAGAATTGATCTCCGTGTTTTTTTTTCCTAGAAAACCTGCACCTTTGCCATTGAAATGGTTTGTTGTTGGACATTGTTGGCAGTATGAGAGGATGACAAGGAAATGGACTCTTTCTCTCTCATTTGTGATCCGGTTTCACTCTCTATCTTCTGTTTCGTTCTAACGTTCTCTTTGACACAGTGTATTCTAAATCAAGCATTTTTACTACTTGCATTGTCTACCTACATCAACTGAAAAATGTATTGAGAATACAATGCTTAGAATCGAAGATTACAAATAATGCCTTACATTTTAAAGGTTACAAATAATACCTTACATTTTACGCATCCCAGCGCAGAGCGCAGGTTGATAACTAGTAATGAATAGAAAGTTCACGAATGAGAGTTAATTGTATACTAGCCTCTAGGTGAATGTAAGTGTTCAATTAGATTCTGGGGTTAAATAAATGTATCCTTATTAATCTTCAACTCATTTCATAAATTAATCCAATATTGTTTGATTAATTATCATGGCTTACACTATAGGAAAATTTTCATTAGGATCTCTAGGTTTGAATGACTCGTTCTAACTAACACATCTCGATTGCCGGCCAAGTATAACCGTCGACCGGGTGTAGTATAGAATAAGCAAGCAATAATAATTTATCGTATCACGGGGATCTAGGCTTACCCTACTTCAGGTTTGGGGTTCGTTATCTAGCCAACCTATGATTGTGATTAGAAGAATTAAACTAACCTAGACTAAACACTAACCTCGCTATTTACAAGGTTGGGAGCTCCCTTGGGTTGAAACCCCTAGTTCCGTCAATTGGAACGATGTTGAGTATTATTCCCGCTTAATCGATTCACTACCCTACCGTTAGGAGATAGACTCACTCAGGATTGACGGCGAATCGGGGGATGGGTAGGTTCTCTATTCAACCTAGGATTTCGAATATTGCTAGGAGACCAATGGAATCAACTCCACCTGGGATTACCCGAAGAATATACGATAGGAGTGACCCAAAAACACCAATAGTGGGCACTAAGGGGATTATATCCCTCCTATGTCAAAAGCTCAAGACATGAAAATGGAATCCAAACTCATGCCATTCATTAAAACATCCATCAATTAGATAATAAACTCAATGAAATAATGAATTTGTCGCATACATCAACAACAACGCAAAATCTAGACCTAGGGTTCTTAAACCCAAGAGAAGAGGGTGATTTTCTAGAGAGAGAAGAGAGAGATTACAAATTGTAGCCCAAGATCTTCTTCTTTTTCTAGGCTTGATTTCTTGCTTCCAAGCTTGATCAATGCCTTCAATTAAGCTGCAAGATCACTCAAGAGCTCTCTCTCTCTCTCTCTCTCACTAGAACTCCCCTTTGGTGTTTGGGTCGAAACTCTAGAGAAAGAAACTAATTCCTCTCCAGAAACCAACTCCTCTTTCTCTCTCCCCGCTGTTGTCTTTATATTTTCCCAACAGTGCCAAGTTCATGGTATGGGGCTTCAGTTCATGGTCTTAGAGACCGTGAACTGACTTGAGTCCAATGAGACCGCAAACCGCTCTGGAAATTGGCCAGTTTACGATATGGGACTTATTATCACGGTCTTAAGACCGTGATAAATGAGTCCAGACCGTGAAGTTATCACTTCACTCCCTGGGGGATGATTTTCATGGTCTCAGGGCGTGACATTTGCCTCAAGCCCTTGAACAGTGCTCAACCTCCACTTTTTGGCTCGTTTTGACCTTCGAATGACCCAAAACTCGTCTCGGAACTTCCCACACGTGCTAGGACCTGAAATGTAACAAAACAAGCACAACCTAGCATAAAATAAGCACGAGATATGGTGATCTACTAAACAAAACGAACAAGAAATGAGGGGTAAAATGTGTACAATTGGACCCGAATCAATCAACACTAATATCATTGATTAATTTTCAACTTAATTTCAAGCGTTTTAACACAAACATTCAACCATACCAACATTGGTTGTTGGGAAATTGATTACCGCAATGCGCTACTCTTAACTATTCCCTCTGCAATTTCTCCCCGCTATTGTAGCTATACGGTTTTGTCGTAACTAGGAATGGTAATGAGTTGGGGTGGATCGGGTTTTTCCAAATCCAAACCAATTTAAAGGGTGTATTATTAAAAAAGCTCGGTAGTGTATTCATTTGATTTTGGGTTATAGGTATAATATGCCCCTCTACTATAACGTTTTATCAAACATGCCCTTATACTATTTTTTACATCAAACCTGCCCTTGTACTTTGTAAAAATGATCAAACATGCCCTTTTGCTTAAATTTTCCAAAAATCGTTAACCAAGGTGGAACTTTGGTTTGGGCGGCACAAATGTCTAAAATATCCTTAATAATTTCACTTTAGAATTTATTTTGTTCTTTTGTATAGCCAAATAATTCAAATAATTTCACTTTGAAGATACCTAGAGAAATAAAACGGGAGAAAAAACTAACATTTTTGCTCCCATTTGCCGATGTTGGGTCGTCTAAATCTCGGTTCAACCATGATTGACGATTTTATCAATGGAAATCTTAACAGAAGGGCATGTTTGATAATTTTTTCAAAGTACATAAGCATGTTTGATGTAAAAAATGGTAGAGGGGCATGTTTGATAAAACGTCATAGTAGAGGGGCATATTATACCTATAACCCTTTGATTTTAGAAGATAAAATCCAATTCAACTTAACGGATACTCATGTATGTATGAGTTTTCATGGATTCACAAGCATAATCACATTATTTTTTCGACAAATCCAAATTGTAGTATTATCAAAAAAATTCCGACAAATATATCTCTATGAAGATAATAACATCCATAAATTATCAATGTTATTAGGTTTGTATATCAGTCACAAAGACTAATAGCATCCGTAGATCATTCATATTGTTCATAGTACATACAAAAAAACGTTATTTTGCTTTTTGGATGCAAATCAGATGAAAAGCGCCACAACTCAATCCTACCACGCCAATTTATAAAACGGATAAAACCTATATCCGACTCAAATTTCATCGATTATGAATTTAATTGTCATCCTAATTAGGGATGGCAACGGGTCGGGTTGGGCACGGATATTGCATATTCGTTCCCCTACCAAAAGTAGTTCGGGTTTTACCCATATTCATACCCACTAAAGAAATGGGTAGAAAATTAAAACCATGCCCATACCCGTTCGAGTTGGCTTAAGTTCATGTACTTAAACCCCCTTTCTTAAGGAGGATCTTAAAGCATTGTGATTGGCTATTGTGGTTTTAAGTAGTTAGTGAATAGTTATTAGTTAATTAGTTGTTAAGGATATATACGGAATTATAAATAATTTTAAAAATCAAATAATTAAACCTACTAATTTCTAAACCCACGTCCCTACTCAAATAATTAACCCTACTAATCTCCAAACCCACTTTCCCTCTCAACGTTTTCTTCAATCACTTTTCTCCGGTCGTTCCTTCGATTCTCGGTAGCGGTCGCCGCCGTCGGCTCCTCAACTTCCGTCTTGCCCTCAAATGTTCCCAGCTTGTCGTCGAGTTACCTCAGCAACATGGTAAAGGAAACTGGATCGTACCGGCCGGTTGAACCGGTAAAACCGGAAACCGGCGCCTGGCCGATACGGTAGCTGGTTTGTTGTGAAAGAATTGTTCCGGGCGGTTTTCCCGATAAAACTGGTACAATTCAAAAAACCACCCCGTTTGGTCTAACCGGGAGGAAGCTGATGGGGAGGACACGACGTCGTTTTGGCTTTAGGAAAAAAAAAATTAAATCGGCCGAAGCCTCAAAACCCTAAATCATCTGCGACTAAGTGGAGCGCAGTCTGGTTTTTCGTTTCCTGCTACTGGCGACCAGGCGACCGCGATCCTCCTCTTCTCGACCGGCGACCAGGCCAGCGACTGCTCCGCGGTTGCTCCGTGCTGCTCCGCCTCTACTCCGCCGCTGCTCCGCCTCTACTCCGCCGGTTGCAAGAAGAGCAGTAAGCCTTCTTCTTCAAGCTCCAGTAATGGCTTCTCTGCCTCGGTTTCGTTATCAGTGGAGAAAGCATTTGGGGCGACGACTGCCTTCTCCATGGAAAGCCCACCCCGTGGGTATCATAAAAATGTCGGGATTTGTCTCGTCAATCCCACTTCCAAAATTATTCGAATTCGATTTAATGCCTTGAGATGATGTCTCCTTATTAGGCTTCTCCTGTTCCAGTCGGAGGTCGTCAATCAATTGTTTAGATGAAGAGAACTTCAACTCGAGGTGAGTTTGAGACTCTGCATCCATGTTTAACTTATCTTTTTTAAACTTTTAATTGGTTTCTCACAGTCTCACATTGATGCTGAAGTTAGAAAGGGCAGTCGAATGATCATGTTATGTATTTAACATAAACTTGTAAACCGAATCGTTGAATGATGGTAGTTGGTGTTGCAGTTGGTAACGGAAGAGGTAGGTTCCCAACAGGAAGGGGTGGAATGTATCGCAATGACAGCTTCAGAGGGGGCCGGGGGAACTACGGTGGAGGTGGTAGGGGTTTTGGTGGAAGACCGGAATTTAACAACAACAACAACAACAGAGGTGAATATCCCACTGGTAGGGGAAGGGGTTATCCAAGTGGTGGCAGAGGCGAAGGTTATCAACAAGTTAGAGGTAGAGGCGGCCGTTCAGGTGGAGCAGCTAGGCAACCAAATAGTGCTAATGCCTCGTGAAAACTCCCTATTTCTCACTGTGTTGGAGTTTTCATTCCTCAACTGTTCATCAATTGTTCATCCCGCGGGAGTAAGTAAGCGTCCTTGTTTTCCCCATCTATTAGAAATATAAATGTAGAAGTGTTTTGGGTATTCCGGAAATGGATGACCTCTAGATTTCTATACCAGCATGGTTGTTTGCCATAGTGGGGTGGGAGTCCCATTTTGTAGGCTTTAGAATTAGGAGTAGCCATGCAGGCGTGGGGAACATACTCAACTCATCGGAAGTTCTTATTCCGATGTCGGCTGTTCAGTAGATTTTTGGATGTTGATCATGATAGAGAAGAGGTAGTATTATCTGGGTAGTATTATCTAGTTGAATTGCAGGTTATGACAATTTATCTGGGTTACCACCATTTCTTTGTTTGGAAGTGATGGGTGGACTATTTTGTGGGAATTTCAATGAATCCAAAATTCAAATGGTTTACTATGACTATCTGGAAGACAGTGAATGTTAAAAGTGCTTGAATTTGTCAAGTCTGATAAACTCTCTATGATACTGTTGTTCAACAATGGCGTCTGTTAGGGAGGCCCTGACGAGGGAGAACATCTCAGAAACGCGGAATGAGAATGTTGTTTGAACTTGTGGTTTAAGAATGTTTGGTTGTTTTGTACTCGATCGTAAACATGCATTTGAACGATTATGTAGTTAATTCAGTAATGTTGCAGTTTGTTAAATTTTATATTAAATATGCTTATTTAGTTTATTCAGATTTATTAGTCGGTATATTCCGGTTTTATTCCGGTATTATTCCGAAACGGTATCCTGAATCTGCCGGTACGATTTTTTAACAAAAAAATATTATTTAATTACAAAAACAGTATTTTGCCGGTACACAACAATTGAACCACGGTAGTACCACAAAATACCATACCACTAGCGGAGCCGGTATGACTTCCGGTACGGTTTCCTTTACCATGCTCAGCGGTCAAGCCAACTAGTTCTCTCTGTTCACAGAGCCGTCGGTCTGGCTTTCGACATCGCTCCATCGTTCCTGTCGTTTGACCTTGTCGTCCTTCAACAGTGGCCCATACATATCGTCGGCTCGTTCTGTCAACAGGGACGGCCAGTGTTTCTCCTTTCGGGCGTAGATCCGTCATTTCCGGCTGATTTGTATCATAATGTTATTTTCGCACCACTATATGTTTTGTACTTTAGGGTTATTCCTTGGTTACATGGAATTAAGGTTTTTTTTGTTGCATGGGTGTTGGGTTTTTGTTGATAGGTGATTGTTTGTTGTACTGTGAATGTTATCTGACAGGTTTTTTTAATTATGTTATGTTTATGGTCGTTTTGTAATTGTTTAATCAATTTGTTGGTAATTAGAATTAATTCACTAATAAATTTTCTATCAATTTAGTTTATAATGATTTGTAATATTTTGAAGTGCTATTGTCAGTCGTGGAGGATTTGATAATGACCTATTACCAATATTTATTCATTATTAACGTTTCTTCATCCATTAGTAATATTTTTAAAGTCATGTTCAATTTTTTTATAGTGTGCTATCATTAATTTGTTGGCTGAAGTAACGTGTAGTATTAACAATCTTTGTTCATTATTAATGTTTCTTCACCCACTAGTAATTGTTCAACGTCATTATCAATTTTTTAGTGGTGTGAGCATTATTAATAGTGTGGTATCATTAGGCTCAAGATAGGGTGCATAACCATGGGTTATGCACCCATCAATAACCAAATCTGGACCCTTCATTTAGAAAATCCAGATCTAAGGATGGAGAATTAAAGGCTATTTTTATTTTCACTAGCTTTCTTAATTGACTCATATCTTTTTCGTTTTAACTCGGATTTTAATTTTTTTTGCACAGATGGAACGAGTTCACCGTGCTCTACAAAATGAGATCAATTTTCAATATTTTTTTAGGGAAAAAAAATTCTGGCCTCTCGGTACCAACTGCATACCATATGGTATCTTCTTTGTTTTTAATTCGTTTTTGAAAACGTTTGCACAGCAGGGACGAGTTCATCATGATCTACTGGATCTACAAATTTCTGGGTGAACAAATTACATGACCAAAAAATACCACACAATACCATACAATACCACCCTGGTACGGGGTGGTATTGTATGGTATATTCTTCGTTTTTAATTCGTTTTTGAAAACATTTGCACAGAAGGGACGAGTTCATCATGATCTATTGGATCTACAAATTTCTGGGTGAACAAATTACAGGACCAAAAAATACCACACAATACCATACAATACCACCCTGGTACGGGGTGGTATTGTGTGGTATACAATGTTAAAAGTCGTAAATTACAATTAATATACTTATACTATCATGTATTCAACCATCCTACAGTATTGGTTTGTTCATACCACCATGATACGTTTTTCAAAACATAGGTATGCTTTTATTTCAATACCAGTCAATACCATATGGTATAGGCTGGTAAAAAATGGCTCAATTTTTTTTGTTCGAAAAATATATTAAAGTGGATATCATTTTGAAGAGCACAATTAATCTGATCTAACTGTGCAAAAAAAATTAAATTTCGACTTAAAATGAGCGAGAAATAGTCCGTCAAAGATTAAAGAGGGAAAAATTAAAGGCTTTCCATGAGAGAGAGGATGCTGATGTGGACGGGTTACTCATGGTTACTCACCATAAGGTTACTGACCTGATCCATTCCCGTATCATTAATCTATCTGCTTAATTAACTTGTAGTATTATCAATCTGTTTCCATTTTTAACGTTTTCTCACCCATTATTAATATTTTCAACGTGATTATTAAGTTTTTTATAGTCATGTTGTATTACCAATCTGTGTTCATTATCAATGTATTGTTACCCATTATTAATATTTTTAAGGTCATTATCAAAAACTTTCAATTACATTATCAATTTTTAACGTATCTTGCCCATCTAAGTTTTCATCACAAGGTATTTCATTCAGATTTGCAGTGTTTAGTATATACCATTATCAACAAAGTCATTAACATTTTATAGTAACGATCGTAAAAAATTGCAACCACGTCGTCAAACAAAAAAACTATGACAATATTCATTTTATTACCCGACCACCACAATATTATTACTTTTTTTATTTATGTCAATGTTTCCGGTAACGTTATTAACAAATTAAAGTTACAATTTTAATAATATTCAACACGTCGTTAACGAATACTATCAGACATTATTAACAGATGTCAAATAACGCTAGTATTATTAATCATAGTATTGTATTCATTAACCTACATCTACCATGCTATGAAAATTAGATGACCCTTGCACCAAAATTAATAACATTAACATGTATACACTACACTTTCAAAATATTTAACCTTGTTATTAAAAGGGAATCGTTTCTCAAAAGGAAAAGATGCGCCGGTGTTGGGATACCAGCAACGAAAAGGACTGAATGGCGGGATGGGGTCGGCAGGCCGTGCATGCACTGCTCCTTGTCTCCACGACGCTGGCGAAACCTGAAGAATGGGAACAGATGGGAACGAGATGGAAACGAAGTGGTGCTTACGACAGAAAGGCGGTGAGACGGCGGAAACGGAGGAGAGACGGCGGCGAGTGTCGAGACGGACCAACATCAGCGAAACGGTTTTAGTGTTGGGAGGAGGTTGGATTCTCAAAAATATATTTACAACCGCGTTTGTTTGATTTTTGGTAGTTTCCCATTAAATTATTAATAGTTAATTTTTTAGTCTCTTCCAGTCTTACCCTTGCACGTTTCTGGTTGGTTGTGGAACAATGATTAGTAATTTCCTTCTCCTATTGGTTGGAAAGGGTTTAAGATCTTCCTTAAGGAATAGGGCTTAAGGATCGGATCTAATCCGGTTCGGGTTTCGGGTATCGATGGATATCAATGAGTAATAAATTCTCTTTATAACTCCAACAAATCTGTTAACATTCACACGTATTCTCACATTACATAAGAGGAAAAACACAACAATAAATCACTAGAATTAAGAAAATTAATTAAAGCAACACAATTGCATAAAAATATTATATTTATATGCTAAATAAAAAATATGTTAGAGAAAAATAATAATGTTCTATACAAAATACATGTGCATGTGTATAATCGGACGAGTTCGGGTTGGATAGTGCGAAAACCAAGTCCACCCTTTACACGCAATATTCGAGTTCGGGTTTAACCCATACCCACTAAAAATATTCCGAATTCTGGTTTTACTCCAACTGTTTAGCTCAAATTCTAGCGGATATCTACGGATATTTTTACCAACTCTAATCCTAACGCTCTATGACTACGAGCCATAATATGATAGATTAACCCATTTGCCAGTCAGGAAAGTTCCAAAGCCCAAACCAGAACAACAAAAAGAAAAAAAGCGGGCGTGGAGTTTACGCTTATGCCCTTTTCCTTCCCTTAGGGCAATTCTTGCCGCCTACTCCATATTCCCACTCATCTGCCCATTTGGATTTCCTCTCAGCTGCTTTGCTGTTTTCACGCCCCCACCCGACCCTTCTTCTCCCTCTCGCTCGCCTTCCGATCGCTTAGGGTTTCTGCACAATCGTTTGTGTTGTTTCGGTTCTAGACAGAGCTTCAGATGTCGAAAGCTAGTTCCAAAGCCGCGGCGGCAGCGCTGGCCGCCGGCGGGAAGACCGGCGTCCGGATCGTCGTCGCTGGCGACCGCGGCACAGGGAAGTCCAGCTTGATAATTACTGCCGCAGTCGATAATTTCCCGGGTACTTGCCCGCCTGTTCTCCCTCCCACCAGGCTCGCCGAGGATTTCTACCCCGACCGGGTTCCCGTCACCATCATTGATACCTCCTCCAAGTACGGATTTCTCCTTCTCTTGACTTCTCCCGCGGTGATTGAGCTGTGTGCGATTTGTGTTTCGTTTTGTTCGCAGATTGTGAACTGTGTGGAACTTAGAGGTTTGATTACGGGGGTTAAAGGGCGGAATTTGAATTTGAATCGTTTCTCTTGGGTTCGTAGACTGTGGAGTTTGTACTTAGTGAAGTGGCTTGATTTTTGGCCAGGTTGGAGGACACAGGGAAAGTTGCCGAGGAACTGAAGCGAGCTGATGCCGTTGTTCTAACTTATGCATGTGATAGGCCGGAGACTCTTGACCGGTTGAGCACCTTCTGGTTGCCTAAGCTGCGACAGTTGGAGGTTCGACTTCATTATTCATAATTATGTTTTGCTCTAACCTTTTCTGGGTTGGACCCTTGTAGTGCCTCTGCATCATCTAATGTATGGTTCAACGTCATGAGCAGGTGAAGGTGCCGGTTATTGTAGTTGGTTGTAAACTGGATTTGAGGGATGAGAACCAGCAAGTGAGCTTGGAGCAAGTGATGTCACCGATAATGCAACAGTTCCGAGAGATCGAAACCTGCATTGAGTGTTCTTCATTTAAGCGCATTCAGGTTCAAACCTTATGCTTTGCCTAATGCTCTACTAATGCATGCTTAGGATATCTTGTTTCTCAATGTATAGTCTCCCATTTAGTGTTCGCCTGGGTAGGCTTAGTTTTTCAATTTACCTTTTGCTATTAATCACTCAACGTAGACCATCTATCTTATCCTGCTTGTATTCTTGCATTATTTAGTTCATTATGGATTTAGTTCAAGTTGATGGAGTTGAGATAGTGAGTCTTAAGATTTTGGAATGGGCTAACTCATTATGGAGGTTTTCCGTTTCTTTTTTCCCCAGATCCCCGAGGTTTTCTATTATGCACAAAAAGCAGTACTTCATCCTACCGCTCCTCTATTCGATCAGGAATCCCAAACACTGAAGCCAAGGTGTGTCAGAGCCTTGAAACGGATATTTATCCTTTGTGATCACGACAGAGATGGTGCCCTGAGTGATGCAGAGCTAAACGACTTCCAGGTTTGGTTTTCTATTCCTTTTAGCCTGCCCTCATTTTAATTTAATATCTATGTGGGGAATTGTTAAGATGGGAGCTGATGTATGGGATTTACACGGAATTGAAAGAAAATGCATATTTGTAGTCATGTCAATGGCCTTGTGATTGAGTGTGATACATTTCGGAGAACCAAGATTGTTGGGTCCATCTTATACGCACTTAGACTTGAAGTTTGTGAGTATCTAATTGTAGTCTTGATGATCAGGTCAAATGTTTCAACGCTCCGTTGCAACCTTCAGAAATTGTGGGTGTGAAGAGGGTTGTTGAAGAAAAGTTGCCTGGTGGTGGAACTACTGATGGAGGAGTTAATGAACGCGGCTTGACGTTGACTGGTTTTCTTTTTCTCCATGCCTTGTTCATAGAAAAAGGGCGTCTTGAGACAACTTGGACTGTCCTCAGGAAATTTGGTTACAATAATGATATCAGACTCGACGATGAATTAATTCCATCATTTAAACGAGCTCCTGATGAGGTAATGCTTAGTTCAAGTTCCACACTCATTTATACCTGATCATAGAGTACTACTGTAGGGATACATTCCCATGCATATTGGCATATTCAAAGATGATTAATAAATAGGTTTAAAAGTGTCATTATGAAACTCGGTGGGACATTGGAGAAGTCTGGCTCGATAGATCACCCGTGTTTCGTTGATCAGCTGCGGCTGGAGGATGTAACAGAAACTTCTGATTAATAAAGGCTCACACAGGTTTCATATAAAAAAAGAGTATCATTTTGAATTCGAAGTTGAGTTTTGGCAGTTTCTTTCTTTAAATTGAATGACGAGTTTGGCGGCAACTTGGCATGGCCTTGGGAATAATTTCTTACACTGTGATGTTTGCTTATGTTCAAGATTTAGCATAAAATTACTGTTATGTCCTGAAAGACAAATTCTAAATTCTTGAGTTGTAACTGGTGTCTGAAAAGCGTTGGATGCACAATCTTGGCAACACGTTGGACTATTTGTCCCATGCGATGACCATGATGGTTATGGTTAGTGTTGGCAGATTTTCTACTTTTGACATTAGTATCTGGTTATTCACTATAGCTGTTGTTTATGCAGAGTGTTGAGCTTTCAAGTGAACCTCTTGATTTCTTAAGGGGGATCTACGAGTTATTCGACGGCGATTATGTATGTTTCAGCTTGTCCTTTTCAATTGCATATGTCAATATGATTCACTGTACAGTGTCCAATGACAATATTAGTTCCTGTTTCTAGAAATCCTTACTTTATGTTTGTCATTGTGGCAGGATAACAACCTTCGGCCTGCTGAGCTGGATGATATTTTTTCTACTGCACCTGATAGGTATCCTACTTCTATTGGGCTTGGTCCAGAGTGTCCGACGTCTTCTCATGTCCTAATATCTTGATATGTAGCTGGGTACCACAAGCTGCTGATTTGATTTGTTATTTTCATCCGAGCGGCTGTGAACTTTTAGCTCAGAGGATATTATTGCATATTTTTAATGCTTTTTACTTCATTTCTGATGATTTATTTCTCGTTTTGCAGCCCCTGGGATGAACCTCCATACAAGGACGCTGCAGAGAGAACTTCACTGGGTGGCCTCTCAGTTAATGCATTCTTATCTGAGGTATGATTTTGCTGATGTTACCTTAATTATTGATGCCACAGTGGAAGCCACCAATGAAACAAGACATATCCATGCTTTTGCTTCTCTGTGCACTCCAGTGGGCCCTGATGACACTTCTACATCCATCACGTGCTGTGGAGTACTTGATTTATATTGGATATCTAGGCGATCCCTCTACCGCTGTTCGTGTGACAAGGAAAAGGCGTTTGGACCGCAAGAAGCAACAATCAGAAAGAAATGTTTTCCAGTGCTTTGTCTTTGGACCAAAGAAAGCTGGAAAGACGTCGTTGTTGAATTCTTTTATAGGAAGGTATGTCATTATCTGATCATAATAAGCATCTTCTCAAACATTTGTTTTTATTGTCATCGTCGAATGATTCTAAATGCAGGCCCTGTCCTGACGGTCATGCTTCAACGACTGAAGAGAAGTTTGCAGCGAATGTCGTTGAGCTTCCTGGTGTAAGTGCTATCCCGTTATATTTCTTTCAGGCTTAAAGGAAAAATAGTGCTATGTTTGTCATGACTAGCCATACTGTTCAATTATTCCTCTGAAAAGCTGTAATGGTTTGTGTACAGGGTACCAAGAAAACCCTTGTGTTGAGAGAGATTCCTGAAGATGAAGTGAAGGGCTTGCTCTCAAGTAAAGAATCTCTCGCATCATGCGACATTGCAGTATTTGTTTATGATAGGTATGCTGTACTCTGGAAGTGCTAAACAGAGTTTAGATCTTCGTTACTTTCAGTATTCAGGTTTTCTGAGTCGGTAGCTTTGTTGCAGTTCTGACGAGTCCTCATGGAAGAGAGTGACTGAATTGCTTCTGGATGTTGCTGGTCATGGTGAAGATACTGGCTACGAGGTCCCTAGCCTGATAATTGCAGCTAAAGATGATCTCAGTTCGTTCCCTACGGCAATTCAGGAGACCACAAGGGTGCTAATCTCAATTTCAGAAATTCTCTTTTTCATTTGTGAGGTTGCTCCAGTTCATTTGTTTACTGATTGAAAGACCCAAATGTTGGCTTTTGTAGGTCACTCAAGATTTGGGGATAGAGGCTCCAATTCCCATAAGTTCGAGAATGGGCGATACAAATAACGTCTTCCGTAGGATTGTAAACGCAGCTGAGCACCCACATTTGAGCATTCCTGAAACTGAAGCTGGAAAAAGTCGCAAACAGTACCATCGTCTCGTCAACCGCTCGCTTATGTTTGTTTCAGGTACTTCCTACATCTACTGTTCTGCCTTATGTTTTGAGGTTCAATGGGTATTATAGTCCTTATACTATGTCGACAAAACCCTATGATATTGTTTTCACAAGCACAATCCATTTAATATGTCCTTTATCCGGTTTTAGTTACTCGATAAAACTTGGTCTGAATTAGTTGTTTTAGGATCCATGGCTAGCAGACATGTCTTAGATGAATCATATGCCACAATAAGCCACATAATTTTAAATTCTTATTTCTTCTTTCAATTCGAGTCTTAAATTCTACATCTCCTTGTTTTTATGATGTGTTATGGCATCTGGCACGTGTTACTTAGCATATGGGTGTTAGCCGCATTAGTAACAATTTTGGAGGAGATTTTATAAACTTATTACACAAGACTTATTATTCATAGTACAAGGATGAATTTGTTATAAACGGCATAGTATGGTGACTAAAGTTATTGTTAACCCTATGTTTTTCTTGAAAATTTTCTCAAGCCTGCTCGGTATTCCATTCCCAGCTTAACTGCAAATGTCAATCTTCCTTGTTGCTTTCCTGTTGACATAGTGGCAGTCATTAATTAATACCAAAAAATTAATCTCAGGCGATGATCTAGCGGACACACTGATCTCTTATGATCTTATACTTTTCCTGGGTTCTTATGACACATCTCTACTAATCTGAATTTATGATTTATCCATGGACTTGTGATGGCAACCTTGTGTGTTTAATTTGCAGTTGGAGCTGCTGTCGCCATTGTTGGTCTGGCAGCCTACCGAGTTTATGCCGCGAGAAAGAGCTCATCGAGCTAAAAGGGGTTGAATCAGCAACCATATCCCTTTTGGGTAAGGATGGGGATTTAGAAAGCAAACATCACCCAATTGGATGTTATTGCTTGGGTAGTTTTCACTTGGGAGTTGTATTTCGACTGTAGGATTAGTTAGTATATTCCTGTTTATCAATGTCTTCCATCGACGACCTTATTATGCAAAAAAAGTCCAGTGTAATAGAGTTTCAGTAGTCTTTGAATTTGACAGAGGATTTGTATCATCCATCTGTTGCGCTCTTGAGCAGGGTTTGTGCAATAAGTAAAGAAATTTTGTAGCATAAGCTCTCTCTTTCTCTCTCCTCGTAGGAACTGGTAATGTAACTTAGCACTTGAAATTCTTCGCTCAGCTTTTCTAGCGACGAAATGGCGAGTCAATCTGGTAATCTCGTCTCCCACTTTCCTCACCAGTTCACAGCACCAGCTCGGCTCCTGCAACACTCAAAGAGTCTGAAACCTGGGCGGAACAACTCCATCTCCATTCTCTTCAATTTTGATGTGCCCTCTTTCGCATAGTACCATTGCTGTAACACATACAGAGCAAGAGCAAAACCACGAGAACTTGCATCTGCCAAGCATATACAAATTCGCTCGATCAGGCTTACTTGTCGTCCATGAACTGTGTGGCCACCACGATGGTGGTGATCTGAAGCTCATGTAATCTTTGTTCATGTATCAACAAGCTATACCAATCTCACGCAATTTACATAAACAATATAGTTTCTAATCAAACTACACTGACCAAATGTCCAAATATAACCACCGCTACGAAGCTTTTGTAGTCAAAAATCTTATTTTGTCATGATCGTCCAGATTGATATGTCAAAGCTCAGTGATAGATTTGTTGGCACTTAGCACCCAACATGTCATTTAGTGACCATCACGTAATTAACCACTTAAAGTTTTCATCTGTACCACATCGCAAAATCTGTCTAAGAATTTTCTGTTTAGAGTCTTTAGTGGTTGATTTAAGACCTGTGTTCGTAGAAAGGAGAGATGGTTGGCATCTCCCCTGACAGGGTCGGGAATGGACTACGGTCCTTCTTGTTACCACACACCCGGTTAAGGCTTCCCACCCTCGCGGTGGATCTGCAACCCAAATTTTTTTACCCCATTGGAGCTCATCTATACCAGGCCGTCTAGGACGGGTTTCACGTTAAATCTCTCGTCGCGTAAGATATCTTTTGTGAGGGGAAGGTAGGCACTCCAGCTGCTTGATCAAATGCTTGTGTGAATAACATTTGTATCGCTGAATTTGTTTGCCCTTTGGGATCCCCAGTTGGTTCATTGGAGAAGTGTCTGGACTTGGGATAGAATTTGATGTTAGCCAGTGCCATCGAAGCACTCTCAAAAAGGATTGAACTCTTTACCTTGGTGATCACCACCTCTTCAATTCCCTACAATAATGCTAACTACCGCTCCATCTCCCCTCTCCATCAACTATTGGTTTCTTGTTCATCTCTGTGGCATCATAAATGCATCCAGGCTCTGATTCTCACGAGGGGGATCTCACTTCGATCTGCTGCTGTCTACAAAATTAGTTGCCTTGGCTTGCGACCTATCTCTAACCATGAACTATGCTCAAACCCTATTTGATAGAGTGCATCAAAAGGATGTTTTTTGTTTGGAATAAGTTGATCATTGGTTATGCCAATGTGGGTCCTTGCCATAAGGCTATAATTCTTTACAGAAGCATGCACTATAGTAGGTTGCTACCAGACCACTATACTTTCCCTTTTGTGATTAGGTCATCTGCAGGTACATCTGCGCTACGGGAAGGGACTAAAGTTCACTGCAACATTGTTAAAAGTGGGTTTGATGTAGATGTTTTTGTACAGAGTTCTTTAGTTTCCATGTATGCCCAGGCTGGCGATATAATCAGTATGCAGAACCAGAAATTGTTCAGTCTAATGGGTGCTAGAAACATTGTTTCTTGGACAGCAATGCGTGCTGGTTTTGTGCAAAATGGACAGCAGTGGTTGCTGGTTATGTGCACAAGGGGTTTTTAAGAAGATGATTTGTTCAAAAGCACAGCCAAATGCTCTGCTCTCAGCTTTTCTAGGGATGAAACGGCTGTTCTATCTTGTAATATCTTCTTCCACTTTTTTCCCTCTCTAACCTACAGCAGTAGCTCCTGTAACATTCCACTGTGACATTGAGTCTGAAATCCAGGTGGAACAAGAACTCCAACTCCATTTTGTTCAATTCTGCTGTGCTGACTCCTCCCACTTTCGCATAGTAGCCATTGCTGTAACACCTGTAGATCAAGATCAAAACCACGGACTGACTGCTATTTGACACGTATGAACAAGCTCGCTCGATCAGACTTACTCGTCATCCATGAACTTGGCGGCCACCAGGATGCTGGTGATCAGAAGTCGATGGACGTTCAGTAGAGTCAGCCGATTGCCCCTTCTTCTCTGCAGATATCTCTCCAGGTAGATGTATGCAACAACGAAGCAAGACGTGCTGCATTTCGCGTACTTGAACACGCGCTCCAGGTACTGCCTGATGGTCAGTGTTGGCGATTTTGATCCGTGGAAGATGGTGACTTCGTCTTTCTTTCTCGAACCCCTGGCAAGAAGGATTACCCTTTCGTTCTGCTGGACAATTGTCTCCACAGCGGAGGCGAGAAGCCACACGAGTCGAGGCGTTCCTGAATCTTGTGTGGCGCTGGGGCCGGAGTGTTGACTTGCCCAGGTTTCCATATCGAAGAACTGGATTTGTAGTTAGTAAGTAATAGGAGGGGAGAGTGGTGGTTTCTGAAGCCTGATGTTTGTTTACTATGCTTTGCTTTCAGGCCAAGCTGTCCCTTACATCCGTCCCTCCTTGTAAAATACTTTGAAACAATCTTTTGGGGACTTAGAAGGTATAAAAGATAGATGGATAGATGGGTATGGGTAGGTATATATTCTCTGGTGCAGAAAAGAAGGGGCAACTCAACATATTCGAGTTCGAGATGGAAGGTGCTTCCATTGAAGAAAAACGATTGTTGTAACTTGTAACACAAGTAAGTTAGTATATAGCCCCGTGGCAGGTCAAATATTTTGTGGTAAGTGATGGGGTAGGTCGATCCATACAAGTATATATTTTAATAGAAAATATTTGGAAATTTATTTTTTTCATTAAAAATTTGAAAAACAAACTATGACATGATAAATATAGTTATTCTTAAAGAGAATGAGGTTTTCGTGTAGTTAACTTAAATTCTAAGTAATTTGAGTAAAATTATATATAATTAAGAAAATTCAAAAATCAGGTGAGTAAAGTACACATTCTTGTCTTGTCCTGCATAAGGGCGGATATTACCCGCCCAAAACAAGTCAAACATATCGGATAAAACAAGTCAGGTCAAAATCGTCATCGTTATTCGTTGTGGCACTTCGAAGGGCTCATTCGAGACTCAAGTGATTGTGATTTTGGATAATTGGGTATTAGCCTTGCATCGTATGCTTCCGGTTCCTCGTCAGGGGATTGTCTAAGTTCAGGGCTCGATGGCTTCTTTGGTCCATCCTGGCGGCTGGAGTGTTTGCGTAAGCTTTTTTAGGAGAAAATCGTATGTGCCATAAGGGCTATCCCTTTATCGACTTCTCCTATTCCTCATCGTCTGGTATGGACGGGTGAAGTCTCTAGGGTGCATACTATTAAAATCTGGATATCATTTGTCGGTGGAGCTCAGAAAGAAGCTTGAGCTTGTTCTGAAGGACATGTTTTGCCTTGGGACCGTGGTCGGGGGGTGTGGGGGGGGGAGTTGTGCCTTGTGCCCTTGTCTGTTTGCCGGTAGAACTTTGGGATGAGGATGGTTTAGCTTCAGTTAGAGATGTCTGGCCCAAGGCCATATGAGTTTATTCTACCGCAGGTTGCTTGAGCGAAAAGATTAGGACCAGTCTGTTCTGATGCAGGTTGTGGCTCTGGTCTTGCGCATTTGGCGGGTGCAAAATTGGGTGGTGTTTGTCTTCATCCAATATACTATTTTGGTTTTGTTGGCTTAGTTTTGGGTGAAGGTTGCTGAATGGGATGTGGTACCTGGCACTCTGGCTCCTTAAGGAATGTCGGCTTCGATGGGGCCTCTGGGTTTGTTGAACAGAATAACGAGAAACAGATAATAACAAAAACACCGAGATTTACGTGGTATCCTCAACGTATTGTTGAGACTAATCCACGGAGAGGAGCAACCTGCATCAGAACAGACTAACGAGAAACAGATAATAACAAAAACACCGAGATTTACGTGGTATCCTCAACGTATTGTTGAGACTAATCCACGGAGAGGAGCAACCTCTTAGAGTCAATTGTATTCCACCGAGAATCCTTAGGTTACACATATCGGCTAACAACATATATATACCAACCGAACCAACCCTATCTTTAGGCCCAAACGGAAACAGAATTAACCTTAACCAATACTACTAACACAAGGATTAAAGGCCAAATTACAATTGACTACCCTAACTACTAACATCCTCCCTCAAATTGATGGTGCTTATGTAACATCAATTTGTACGCAAGAAACCAGTGCCGAGAAGACGCAACTGCCTTGGTGAGCAGGTCTGCAGTTTGTTCCTCAGAAGTAATATACGATAATGCAGTCACCCCTTCAGACACCAGCTGTCGAATATAGTGAATATGGAAACTTCAATATGCTTCGTGCGATCATGCAGAAATGGATTCGTAGCAATACGAATATCACTCGTATTATCAGCATATAAGCGCATAGGAACAACACACGGCATACCAAGTTCAGACTTCAAGCGCTGAAGCCAGACGAGCTCAGAAGTGACCTCAGACATAGACCGATACTCAGCTTCAGTGGAAGACTTGGACACCCGCTCCTGTTTCTTACACCGCCAAGATACAAAAGAAGATCCAATCCGGATACACCAGCCAGAAGTAGAGCGACGAGTATCAAGACATCCAACATAATCAGCATCCGCATAAGCCTCAATAACCGCATCCCCAAACGAGGGAAAGAACAAGCCCACATCAGAAGTACCACGAAGATACCGAAGGATCCTGGTGACAGCTACCATGTGAGTAGTACGGGGGGCAGCCATGAACTGACTAACTGCCTGAACATCGTATGAAATATCCGGTCGAGTATGGGTAAGATAGATCAAACTCCCAACAAGACTGCGATAAGACGAACCATCAGGAAGCAAGTCTTCATCTGTCTGCCGTAACTTCAAATTCTGCTCCATCAGAGTAGCACATGGTTCACAACCATCCATATGAGCAGTCTCAAGCAAATCAATAATGTACTTCTGTTGACTGACCAGTAAACCTGCAGGAGTCCGGTGAACCTCAAGACCGAGAAAGTAAGAGACATCCTCGAGCTCTTTAAGATTAAAGGATGCGCGCAGAGTACTGGTAAGAGACTGAATGCCATCAATATCATCACCACTCACCAACATATCATCAACATAAATGAGTAACACAGTAATCCCAGAGACTGCGCGCCGTAGGAACAAGGATGGATCAGTATTACTCTGAACAAAACCCGCTGACAGAATCGTATCATGGAATTTTTCAAACCAAGCACGCGGGGCCTGCTTAAGGCCATAGAAGGAGCGGCGAAGCAGACATACCTTAGATTTGTCGCCAAGCAAGTAACCCGGAGGGCATTCCATATAAATAGTTTCCTTAAGATCCCATGAAGAAAAGCATTCTTCACATCAACCTGCTGCAGTGGCCACCCTCGCATGGCAGCAACAACAAACAAAGTACGAACAGTCTGCATTTTGGCTACTGGAGCAAAAGTTTCTTCGTAAGCAATCCCGTATTCCTGCCTAAAACCTTAGGCAACAACCCGGGCCTTAAACCGCTCAAGAGAACCATCTGGATGTAGTTTGACATTATATACCCACTTTGAACCAATAACAGGCGTAGTAGGAGGGCGATCCACGACATCTCATGTATGATTAGCTTCAAGAGCATGAATTTCAACATTCATAGTGTTATCCCATTCTGGATGCCCACTGGCTTGTTTAAACGTGGTTGGAATAGGGATGTGAGGAATAGAAAATGCAACAAAGTCCGACATGTGAGGAAGTGGGACACCCTTGGTTGCACGCAGGGAACGGCGAAGTGGAGGAGCAACGTCCTCATGGACAGGAGACTGAGCAAGAGCAGGCGGAGACACTTCACCCGAGGAAGAAGAGGACTGTTGAACGGTAGTGGCGTGAGATGGGGTCGAGAGCTGGGAGGTATGGTGCGTGGCCGAGCTTGGGGAAGATGCTGACCAATCATAAGGAAGGGAAGACGTCTCATGTTGTGGTGATGGAGGATCAAGAAGATCACCACCAATAGCATCACAAGAAGGAATATCAGGCAAAGGACTAAGAAACTCAAGATCAGATTGAGACGGCTGATCAACCGATCCATAGTAGGAGATGTGCTCAAGAAAATATACGTTACATGAGATACGAACGCGCCGATTTGCCACATCATAGCAAACATAACCTTTGTGTTTATCACTGTAACCAATAAACACACTTAGATGCTTTAGGAGCAAGTTTATGACGTTCACGGCGGGGTAACAGGACATAGCAAACACAACCAAACACTCGTAGACTTCGATAATCAGGTTTCTCCCAAACAATGCTTCATACGGACTACGGTTATCAAGAACCGGAGTTACTTGTCGATTAATAAGATGTACTACCATATGAACTGCTTCTACCCAAAAACCAGTAGGAACACAGGACTGAAAAAGGAGAGCTCGAGTGAGTTCTAAAATATGGCGATTTTCACGCTCAACTAGCCCGTTCTGTTGAGAAACTCCAGGACGAGACTGGTGTGGTAAAATGCCCAACTCTCTAAACACAGCCTTTAATGGACCATATATGAATTCACACCCCGGATCAGATCGAATTTTTTTAACCCGTCTCCCAAATTGGGTTTTCACCATTTGCAAAAACTCCTAGGCACTGAAAGCAAATCGGACTTGTGGCGCAGAAAGTAAACCTAGGTAAATCTCGTGACATGATCAACAAAGAGGGCAAAGTAACGAAAGCCAACATGAGAAGTCACAGGAGAAGGTCCCCACGAATCAGTAGAACCAAAAGTCAAAGGGATCAGAATAATCAGTGGAACTGGACGTAAACGACTGTTGAGACAGCTTAGCCTCAATGCAATGCACACAATCACAAGAATCCGAAATCGAACTACCCGACAATAACTTGTTTTTAAACATCTCATGTAAACGTGCATTATTCGGGTGGCCTAGCCGACGATGCCACAGATCCCAATTGGAAACTTTAACATAAAAACCAAAACCAAATGTATTACTCGCCCTCCCCACAGGATCACAAACTAGAGCCGAGCACAAATCACCCCCATCACCACCAGAATCCGTAGCTACCAAAGACCCTGTGTAGCTGTCGAGGGGGAACACACGACCCACCTTAGTCCCGCGGCCTCTCTCCTTCCCCGTTCTCGTGTCCTGCATCACACAACCACGTGCATCAAAGATTATACGATAGCCCTCGTCAGCCAAGTGTCCTACTGACATGAGACTAGGGACGAGATGAGGCACATATAAGGTATCAGAAAGACACAACCGTTCTGAGCAATATCACCAATTCCCTGAGCCGGTAAACAAGAACCATTCGCAACTTGTAACATAAAGAAGAATGTGGCCGTAGAGAACGAAATAACAGATGAGACCCGGTCATATATTAAACGATGCAGAGTCAAGATGCCAAGAATCAGGAGAAAGAGTAGACATACCCGCAGTGATAACAGAACCAAGAGCGGTAGGCAAGGCCTCTTTGATTGCCTTCTGAACAGGCTAGCGAATGAACTCCGCCGGGACTCCAGGGGAGGAAGAGTTCGAGGTCAAGCCGGCATGGAGAGCTGTGGTTGCGTACGCCTGGCCAGTAGTGGCTGGCGAGAGGAGCCGGAGGAACCAGAAGGATCAGCACCGCGAGACCGGCCACGCTTAGCTAGGATCAGGCAATCACCAATCTTGTGGCCAGACTCCTTGCAGTAGTTGCAAACGTTGCGCTTCAGACAAAGATTATGAATATGTCACAGTACCTTGCAGAAGAAGCAAACAATCTCTCCAGAGGGGGTACGATGAAAATGAGGCTTATCCGAGCCAACAGCAAAGACAGACTGGTCCGACGAGGCAGGTTTACTCGAGGAGTCCTTGGAGACCGAGAAGGCGGACCCAGAATCGGCCGACTGATGAACGTCAAGCTTTGCTTGACTGCGGAGCCTAGTCTCCTTACGTACATGCTCCCCAAGGACATCCTCAATCTTGGTGACGTTCCGATGAAGCAAGGAAGCCCGGATCCCTTCAAAATCACCCTGCAACTTCATTAAATACTACATCATATGAGAGCTAGAGACGTGGTCAACTGATCAAGCTCAGTCCACAAGTTCACTGCTGCATGATAATACGTCCGAACATCCATATTGCCCTGATGGAGACGAGCTAAGTCAAGCTCCAATTCATATTTGAGAGAAGGGCTGGGCTGGGAGTGAATAGCAACAAGATGATTCCACATGGCATTGGCAGAGGTAAAACCATGTATAAGCTAAGCACAATTGAGGGTTCAACGGAAGACAAGATCCACACCATAACTTGAACATTATGAACCTCCCAATCCTCCCTATCCTTGGCCGGAGCATCAGTAGAAAGCTTGGCCAACGTTCCATCAAGAAGTCCAAAAAGGTCGGTGCCCCTAAACAAAAAGGCGGAGTTGCATCTCCCAAAGGGCAAATTTTTTGCCATTAAACCGAACTGCAACCGTGTCAAGCTTCGATGCATCCAAAATGAAGCAACCCAGGAGAACAAGAAGCAAAAAAAAAAAAAAAGGTCTGAAAATACCCAGGGCAAAGGAGAATAGGGATTCGGCACAAGCAACAGAGATCAAATTCCAAAGCTAGCAAAATCAATCCTCAAAAGCCAAAGGAAGCCAAACGCAAGCAGTAGATAACAAACTCCAAAGATAGAAATATCAATCCCCAAAAGCCAGCAACGAGACAAGAAGTGCCACCAAAAACCAAGGCCGCACAAATCAGAAGACACTTGGACGGGGACCCAAAAACGTTCGGCTGCAAGAACAGGGACGCGGTCGACAATGAAAGCCAAAGCTTCAGCAAAGCAAAGCCCAAGATTCGAGAATAGGCTCTGATACCATGTTGAACAGAATAACGAGAAACAAACAATAACAAGAACACCGAGATTTACGTGGTATCCTCAACGTATTGTTGAGACTAATCCACAGAGAGGATCAACCTCTCAGAGTCAATTGTAGAGTCAATTGTATTCCACCGAGAATCCTTAGGTTACACATCTCGGCTAACAACATATATATACCAGCCGAACCAACCCTATCTCTAGGCCCAAACGGAAACGGAATTAACCTTAAGCAATACTACTAACACAAGGATTAAAGGCCAAATTACAATTGACTACCCATAACTACTAACAGGGTTCTAATCAGATTGTTCCGCTTGGCGAGAGTTGGTAGTATTTGTGGATGGTGGGACTACGACCCACCTCATGGGACGGGAGGATGAGTTGTGCATGATCAGTTAGGTATGGTGGTGGTGGCTTCTATCGTGTTCATGGTGGAGCTGTTAGCCCTCCTATATGCGATGCGGTGGTGTCTGTTCAGGGGTCTTCGTTTAGTGATTTTTGCAGCGAATGCTTATGTGGTTCTCATGAAGGTTTAGGAGAGGCAGCTTGATGATGCTCGGGGTGAGACTGTGCTGGAAGAGATTTGTGCTTTGCGTGACTTATTTGAACGGTTTGTTGGTCGTAGGCGTAATAACTAATAAGGTTGCCTAATTGATGGAGAAAAAATTCTTTCATAGTTCCATTTGTTTGTGGGGTTCGATTTTGTTTCTTGGTTTTTTCCAGCTAAGTAACTTTTCTATATCTGGTTGTTTCTTGTTTTACGAGTGAAGTTTTGACAAAAAAATCAAAACGACCAAATCACCTGGTAATTAACTATTGGAACAAAATAAAGAAAGTGAACGCGTTTAGATACTTGGAAGCAAAATAAATCATCTTTGTATATTTCATCCACCAAATCATATCCAAATTATTAATAATGTATCTAAATTATCACTAATCCATTTTTGGATAGAAAATACAATTATTAATTACTTTCCTACTCCTCCTATCTATACTTAGTAGTCAATTAAGAAGTGAAATATACAATTTTCTCCAAATAAAAAATTGAAAACATTGTCTTAGTGGGAGGCAAATTCAGAAAGCCTGAAAGAGCAGTTTATCGTATCAAATCAACAATTCCAAATATTGGAATAAGAAACCGGGGGGTTTTCTAAATATGAAATTGTCTCATCTCCATCGTGCATCCATACAAACCTTTTCCTAATTCCTTCCTACCCAATCATATAACAAATCCCCATTATATATCCACTAGTAGCTAGCCCAATTGTTTTTTTTTTCTCCCTCTCTTCCCCCTAGATTATAAACCAAGGGAATTTGCTTATGCCCAGCTAGCCATATACCAAAATCATCCATATGGCATTCTCAAGAAATACTCATCATCACCAACCAAAAACATCCCCTCCATCCTCCAAAATACCTATCAACAACAACAACAACAACAATCATCACACCTCTAGTAAGCAAAAGCTCTTCATCACTTGTCTTTCCTTCCTCTCATTCGCCCTGCTCCTCCTCGTTCCACTACAAGAGAACCCACGTATAGCGGCTAATTGTTGAGGCAAATATTGTATTTGCCGCTAAAAGAATATTATAAGCAACATATATATAATTGGCCTCAATAGGTACCATTATGTGCCTCTAAAAGTATTACTTATGCAACACATATAATTTGCCTCAATAGGCACAATTATGTGCCTCTAAAAGTATTAGATATACTACACATACATAATTTGCCACTATAGCAATTAAGTTTAGAAACTCTAAAAGCTTTGTAACGACTAATAATTCTTTTACCGCAATAAATATTTTATATTTGTCGCTATAACTAGGGATGGCAATGGGTCGGGTTGGGGCGGATTTTGTCAAACCAAATCCCAAACCCATGGGTTTATCCGCCAAAAAAACCCGGGGTAAAACCCGCTGGGTTTGAAAAACTCAAACCCAACCCAACCCGCTGGGTATCCGCGGGTTTATGGGTACCCGTGGGTTTTTGTGGTAAAAAATTTACAATAACAAGTTTCTTTCAAAATAAAAGTTTAACATCAATTTTCTCATACAAATTAATCATACAAAAAACACCAATCTAGAGCATACAAGCAAACCGCAAATGATCAATACAAATTGTTCAAAATTAAAGATAAACATCTATAAATAATAAGATTAATTGAAAGCTTCTTCCTCGTCAACTAAGTTTCTTCACTCTCCACTTCATAATATCAACTTCATTCTAAAAAATTAGAAAGAACAAATTATACATGTCTCCACAAAACATAAAGAATATTAGTTGTTTAAGGAAGATATATTATTTAGAATACTAAATATACCGGAAAAGTGATTGGATCGAGTGGGTACTCGTGGGTTCGGATTTTGTTGTCATCCCTAGCTATAACTATCCGACTATCCATACAAGAAATTTCACCAAATGAAAAGTGATTGGGAGGGAAAAATAAGAAGGAGCGGGATTTTCATTTTTTTCGTTTTGGGCTGGCGCGCTCAGTTCCCGCTTTCCATTTCAATTTTTTCATTTTCATCTCCCACTCCCAGACCTCTTCCTTGAAAATCCCCAATTAGAAGGAGAGAGAGCATACCATCGACAACAACACCCACACCACCAATCAATCTATCTTCATCTCCCAACCCTTCTCCCCCTTATCGCTGCGCTTATTGCTGGCTCAAACCCTAGATTTCTCCGTTTCGCGCCGCCCTCCGAAACCTTCCTCCTCCAGGCGCAAGAACCAGAAGGCTGCATCTCCTTCCCGCCGGCGGCCTTTGCATCAATCCCTGGCCACCTCTTCCTAATCCCTCCATCATCAATCCATTCAATAGAACAGGAATCAAACTTTGAAATCTCCTACGATGAGCATAACGACGACAGTGGAGAAGTCTTGCAATGAAAACTGCGAGACAAGATCTTATGGAGATGATAATGGCAAAGATAGAACAATCGCGAGACCGATCCGGTAGAGATTCCTTCTTGCGACATTGGGTCGATATGAAAACCGACCCAATCTCTGGTCTCCTGTCCAGCGATGGCGCCGATTGACGGTATTGTTTTTTTACCAGTTTACCAGTTCCTAAGCTAAATATTGGGTTGTGGGGAGGGGGGGGGGGGGGGGGGCGGGGTTGGTTTCTCCATTGTTCTCATCCGGTTTCAATTTGTGGCGGTGGCTGTTAGAAGATGTGATTGGCTGGTGCTGGTGCTTGCTTTGTCACTTGGAGAAGTAGTTTGTAAAGGGATCAACGATGGTAACTTGGATGTCTCTCCTAGAGAGCTTAGAGTAATGGTGAGTGATGTTAAGTTTGAGTAGCTTAGGTGCTTGGCTAGTTATATTTATATTATGTTTTTTGCATTCAATTTGAAGGAACTGAGTTGATTGCTTGGAAATGTTTGATGTTTGCCACTGTAGTTTTTTCAAAGTCCCTGCTGCAATTCCCTGAGCAAGCTTGTAGCTTAGCAAACTTGGCTAGTCGATTGCAGGCCAGGTTGTTTGATGTTTTGTTTTCCCTTGTCATACTCTTTTTTCTTTGGTTTCTCTGTTTCAGTTCATGCTGCTGGTAGTGCTCTGTGCTGGCTGCAATCTCAGGGTGCTCTACCAGATTGTGAAGCTCTATTTCTACTAACCCATAGTAAGTATGTGCATTGTATTATCTTCCCTAACTCTGTTTATATAAGGGATGGGTTTGAAATTTGGCTGTCGTGTGCTGTGTGCTTTCTTTTGGGACAAAATAGAGGGAGCTTGCTTCATGCTTCTGATTTGCCCCCTGTTTGGGCTTATGTAAATTGCTTTGTTCAAGCTTATGTAGACTGCTATGATCCATATTAAAGTTCTTAGATGAATGATTCATGAGCTGCATCGGTGTCCCTTTTTTTATGACTATGAACTGGATTGCATGCTTGTGCTAGATTTTTATGCTCAATAATCATTATAATCATAGTCTAATTGCAAGTTAGTTTGCACGTATGTTTTGGGACTATAGGAGCTGCTACTGTAATGAAATTTGGTCCCTCAAGGAACCACCTTGTGAATGAATGAATAGGTTATGGAATTTCGCAACTTTTTAACTCAATGATTCTGTTGAATTAATATTGTAATGAACTTCCTCGGCAGAGTGGTCTGGAAAACTTCCTCGACGGCGAGATCTGGATGGTCGTCGTCCACAGATCGACTACCTTCTTCAGCTCTGAATGGCCACGACCACCGCTCTTCTCCTCCGATGGGTTGTTGAAGGACTTTTCTAGTTTGCTTGGGAAAGAGCTAGTGGGTGCGACGACGGAGGATTTGCAGCGACGAGAAAAAGAAGGGGAAGGGGAAGTCTAAGTGGCGGATAAAAAAAAGATTGTAGGGGTTTTCAATTAATTAAAAGAAATGGGCTATTTTCACTTGATATTTTCATTTATTATTTTTATTATTTAATTAATTAAAATTTTGCCACGTAAATATCAATCATTAGTCCAGTCAACATCGATAGTTAATTCGTTAAAGTTTTGGACCGAATGGCTATTTCTCTGTATTGTTTTAAAGATGACTATTATTGTCAAGAAGTGGATAATTATGGCTATAAAGATGTATTTTGTCCTATAATTAAAATTATGATTTACATATAAATTACCATATTTTATTTTACATCTAAAAAGAAATCCAATTCGTTGAATCTAAGAACAATTTTACAAGCACAAACTTTGGCCGCAAGTAGATTAATTAAAGGCACATGTATTAGCTTCAATAGGTAATTTCACAAGCAAATCTATATTCCTCTAAAGATAATATTAGAGGCAAATATTTATGTCTCTAATAGAGGATACAAAGGCAAAATAAAAATAACATTAGTAACTAAAATATTAGCTGCAAAATCTATAATCAGCAACAAATAATATATGCCGCTATATTTGCCTCTGTAGGGCTATAGCCACAGGAGTTTTTGAGGCAAATGTTTTGTTTGCCTCTAAATATATATAGAGGCAAATAATGGATATATAGAGGCAAATTTTCTTAGTCGCTATATAAGGATTTTCTTGTAGTGTTCTCTCTTTCCGTCCCAAACCCTCCAGTGAGTCCGCCGACTCACTAGCGTGGCTGGGAAACCGCCTCCAAGCCATCGTCAGAAACGATGTAGCGCATCGGGATGCTGATACCACAGCTACAAGTAGGACGAGGATCGGGCTCGTCAACGTGGACGACAACGTAAGGCGCTCCTACGAAGCCCTCGGGCTGGCTGAGGTTGTCAACGTTGACTTTCAACGTGTATCTGCCAAGCTGACGTGGAAAATGTTCTTCCCTACGTGGGTCGACGAGGATGGGCCCCCGGGCAGCAACAACAATTGCCCGGAGCTGCCCGTGCCGAGGCTCGCGCTCGACGAGCCTCGGTACAAAGACCTGGACGTGGTGGTCGCAGGGGTGCCTTGCGGGGGAAGGAACAACGGGAGCGAAGGGATCAGGGACGTGTTCAGGTTGCAGGTCAACCTGGTCGTGGCGAATCTCGTGGTTGCCGCGGCGGGGAATGGGGATCGAACGGTCCACGTCGTTTTCATCGGGTCTTGTGGGCCGATGCCGGAGATCTTCAGATGCGATGACATGTTGACGCACGTAGGGGATTATTGGGTGTACCAGCCTGATTTGAACCGCCTGAGGGACAAAGTGTCGATGCCTGTCGGGTCGTGCCAAATTGCTCCTCCTTTTGGACCTGCACCAGGTTAGTGCTTTTGTTTTCCCTTAATTTAATTGATTTGATGAACTATGAAATGGTTTGAGGGTGAGATTCATGAATGAGATTTGGACTATAATATAAATACCGATATGTTTACACTTCTACCATAGAATTCATGAACCGATAAACTCTTTTCTTCATGTAGTCGTTAACTGTGACCTAACATTGGCCTGTAATTGCTAATTCTCTAAAAAGAATTACAAATATGGTACTTAAAATCTAGTGGTTACTGATTTACCCAATATAATTTATTTATTTTTTTGGTGAAAAGGTAATATTATAATCAAGGTTGTCAAACCGGTTTATGCCAGTGTGCCGGTTTAGCAAGTGGAATGGTTTAACCGGTGGCACATACCGGTTTGTGCCGGTTCATGCCGGTCATTATTACAAATAAAATTATAAATACTCATATTTAAATATGACATTTAACGTCAATACCTAAATATTTATACTTGAATCCAACAAATAACATCAATATTTAACTTTTATACTCATAAAATAAATAATAAAATAATTTTTATCAATTAAATTCTCTAAAATAAGGTCATTTTACTTAGAAATTCGTATATCGATCATGCCGGTCATACCGGTGGTGTCACGCCGATTTTATGATCGGTACCGGTTGAACCCGGTACAACCGGTGGCACGCCGGCCGGCGTGACAACCATGATTATAATGCTTGGGTACATACCCATATGGTTATTTCCTGGTAGTTAGCAATACCCTTTAATTTTCTTCCATTGGTTTATTGCCAGAAAACGGGAGCAGATCAGGTGAGTAACTTTGTGGTGAGTAACCATGAGTAACCCGTCCACATCAGCATGACATCAGCATCCTCTCTCTCATGGAAAGCCTTTAATTTTTCCCTCTTTAATCTTTGACGGACGATTTCTCGCTCATTTTAAGTCGAAATTTAATTTTTTTTGCACAGTTAGATCAGATTAATTGTGCTCTTCAAAATGATATCCACTTTAATATATTTTTCAAACAAAAAAATTGAGCCATTTTTTTCCAGCCTATACCATATGGTATTGACTGGTATTGAAATAAAAGCATACCTATGTTTTGAAAAACGTACCATGGTGGTATGAACAAACCAATACTGTAGGATGGTTGAATACATGATAGTAGAAGTATATTAATTGTAATTTACGACTTTTAACATTGTATACCACACAATACCACCCCGTACCAGGGTGGTATTGTATGGTACTGTGTGGTATTTTTTGGTCTTGTAATTTGTTCACCCATAAATTTGTAGATCCAATAGATCATGATGAACTCGTCTCTTTTGTGCAAACGTTTTCAAAAATGAATTAAAAACGAAGAAGATACCATACAATACCACCCCGTACCAGTGTGGTATTGTATGGTATTGTGTGGTATTTTTTGGTCCTGTAATTTGTTCACCCAGAAATTTGTAGATCTAATAGATCATGATGAACTCGTCCCTTCTGTGCAAACATTTTCAAAAACGAATTAAAAATGAAGAAAATACCATATGGTATGCAGTTGGTATCGAGATGCCAGAATTTTTTTTTTCTCAAAAAATATTTAAAATTGATCTCATTTTGTAGAGCACGATGAACTCGTTCCACCTGTGCAAAAAAATTTAAAATCCGAGTTAAAACGAAAAAGATATGAGCCGATTAAGAAAGCTAGAAAAAATAAAAATGTCTTTAATTCTCCATCCTTAGATCTGGATTTTCTAAATGAAGAGTTCAGATTTGGTTATTGATGGGTGCATAACCCATGGTTATGCACCCTATCTTGAGCCCCAGAAAACTACTTAATTTACACGTAAAACCTTAGTAACTTTACATAAACACTCACTAAATGAGAATGTATACTTATTTAGCTGATTTTCTCTGTACACCGTTGATTTCATAAGAAAATACCTCAAAGGCTAGTTTGATCCTTCTGTAACTTTTGCAATAACAGGTTTAGATTGTAGATTTTAAAAACTATTTTTAAAATATAGTTAAGCAATCAACTGGTAAATTATTCAAAGTATTTTTTTTAATATCAAAGGTAAAGTAAAATGATTTCTAATATAATAAGGAATAAAAAAGGGAAAATTAAAAATAGTCAAAATGTATATTGTTGAATTTATTATATATTAAAACCGTAAGAATAATTACGTAATTTGAAAATAAATTTTCGCAAGAGTTTATGTTTTTATGTTATATAAAGCACCTAATAACCTTTTCAAAAATCAGATTTACAAAAATATTTGTCCCGACTTCAACCTATGTATCACAAAAACACATCTAAAACTCGGTAAAGCACATAATTAATTAGTTTCAAACAACAAACAACCTTTCATGCAAGGTTGTCAACCCTGACCCGGTGAGAAAAACGGGCCGCACGCACCCGCCGGGCCGACCGCTATTAGGTACCGGGTTGGAGGTCAAATTGTGTCATTTTTTCTTTAGTTTGCGAAATGTGCCTATTTTCCAATTTTTCTTTTCGCCTAACTCAATCTTTGGAATACTAAGTTGAACATTTGAATATTTATGCTATATAAGTGTGTGTGAATTTTAACTATATGTTGGATCTAAGTACGATATGTTATTTTGGTGAAATATTATATGTTATAACTCATATGTTAGATAAGATTTGATATAATTTATGAGAATAAGTACAATATAATGACTCTTTCTATATTTCCGGGCCAAACCGGGCTAAAACAGTTGACCCATTAACCCTTGACCCCCCTAGCTCGACCGGGTCCGGGTCAACCCGCGGTTGACAACCTTGCTTTCATGTAATTCACTCAATTAACAGACAGATACATACATACGTGCAGGAAAAGAATCAGGAAGATCCAATTTCCAAGCCCAGCCCAATCACCATCAAAAGCAAGCCTACGTAACAGTCCTCCACTCCTCCGAAGCCTACGTCTGCGGCGCAATCGCACTGGCCCAAAGCATCAAGCTCACCAACTCCACCAAAGACCTCATCCTCCTCCACGACTCCTCCATCACCCCGTCCTCCCTCGCGGGCCTCCGTTCTGCGGGCTGGACCACCCGGCCCATCAAGCCCATCCGCAGCACCTTCGCCCCCAAAAACTCCTACAACGAGTGGAACTACAGCAAGCTCCGTATCTGGCAGATCCAAGACTATGACAAAGTGGTCTTCATCGACTCCGACCTCTTGATCCTCCGAAACATGGACCACATCTTCCAGTACCCGCAGCTCTCCGCGGGCCCCAACGACAGACACCTGTTTAATTCGGGGATCATGGTCATCGAGCCCTCGAGCTGCACGTTCCAGGGCCTGATAACCAAAACGGACTTGGTCGCCTCTTACAATGGAGGCGACCAGGGTTTCTTGAACGAGATGTTTACGTGGTGGCATCGGCTGCCGCGGAAGGTCAACTGGCTCAAGGCGTTCGAGGTGAAGGGAGATGGTACGGATGTCGAGGATGTGAGTCGCCGGCCCGGTGATGAGGTTTCACTACAAGAAAATCCTTATATAGCGACTAAGAAAATTTGCCTCTATATATCCATTATTTGCCTCTATATATATTTAGAGGCAAACAAAACATTTGCCTCAAAAACTCCTGTGGCTATAGCCCTACAGAGGCAAATATAGCGGCATATATTATTTGTTGCTGATTATAGATTTTGCAGCTAATATTTTAGTTACTAATGTTATTTTTATTTTGCCTTTGTATCCTCTATTAGAGACATAAATATTTGCCTCTAATATTATCTTTAGAGGAATATAGATTTGCTTGTGAAATTACCTATTGAAGCTAATACATGTGCCTTTAATTAATCTACTTGCGGCCAAAGTTTGTGCTTGTAAAATTGTTCTTAGATTCAACGAATTGGATTTCTTTTTAGATGTAAAATAAAATATGGTAATTTATATGTAAATCATAATTTTAATTATAGGACAAAATACATCTTTATAGCCATAATTATCCACTTCTTGACAATAATAGTCATCTTTAAAACAATACAGAGAAATAGCCATTCGGTCCAAAACTTTAACGAATTAACTATCGATGTTGACTGGACTAATGATTGATATTTACGTGGCAAAATTTTAATTAATTAAATAATAAAAATAATAAATGAAAATATCAAGTGAAAATAGCCCATTTCTTTTAATTAATTGAAAACCCCTACAATCTTTTTTTTATCCGCCACTTAGACTTCCCCTTCCCCTTCTTTTTCTCGTCGCTGCAAATCCTCCGTCGTCGCACCCACTAGCTCTTTCCCAAGCAAACTAGAAAAGTCCTTCAACAACCCATCGGAGGAGAAGAGCGGTGGTCGTGGCCATTCAGAGCTGAAGAAGGTAGTCGATCTGTGGACGACGACCATCCAGATCTCGCCGTCGAGGAAGTTTTCCAGACCACTCTGCCGAGGAAGTTCATTACAATATTAATTCAACAGAATCATTGAGTTAAAAAGTTGCGAAATTCCATAACCTATTCATTCATTCACAAGGTGGTTCCTTGAGGGACCAAATTTCATTACAGTAGCAGCTCCTATAGTCCCAAAACATACGTGCAAACTAACTTGCAATTAGACTATGATTATAATGATTATTGAGCATAAAAATCTAGCACAAGCATGCAATCCAGTTCATAGTCATAAAAAAAGGGACACCGATGCAGCTCATGAATCATTCATCTAAGAACTTTAATATGGATCATAGCAGTCTACATAAGCTTGAACAAAGCAATTTACATAAGCCCAAACAGGGGGCAAATCAGAAGCATGAAGCAAGCTCCCTCTATTTTGTCCCAAAAGAAAGCACACAGCACACGACAGCCAAATTTCAAACCCATCCCTTATATAAACAGAGTTAGGGAAGATAATACAATGCACATACTTACTATGGGTTAGTAGAAATAGAGCTTCACAATCTGGTAGAGCACCCTGAGATTGCAGCCAGCACAGAGCACTACCAGCAGCATGAACTGAAACAGAGAAACCAAAGAAAAAAGAGTATGACAAGGGAAAACAAAACATCAAACAACCTGGCCTGCAATCGACTAGCCAAGTTTGCTAAGCTACAAGCTTGCTCAGGGAATTGCAGCAGGGACTTTGAAAAAACTACAGTGGCAAACATCAAACATTTCCAAGCAATCAACTCAGTTCCTTCAAATTGAATGCAAAAAACATAATATAAATATAACTAGCCAAGCACCTAAGCTACTCAAACTTAACATCACTCACCATTACTCTAAGCTCTCTAGGAGAGACATCCAAGTTACCATCGTTGATCCCTTTACAAACTACTTCTCCAAGTGACAAAGCAAGCACCAGCACCAGCCAATCACATCTTCTAACAGCCACCGCCACAAATTGAAACCGGATGAGAACAATGGAGAAACCAACCCCGCCCCCCCCCCCCCCCCCCCCCTCCCCACAACCCAATATTTAGCTTAGGAACTGGTAAACTGGTAAAAAAACAATACCGTCAATCGGCGCCATCGCTGGACAGGAGACCAGAGATTGGGTCGGTTTTCATATCGACCCAATGTCGCAAGAAGGAATCTCTACCGGATCGGTCTCGCGATTGTTCTATCTTTGCCATTATCATCTCCATAAGATCTTGTCTCGCAGTTTTCATTGCAAGACTTCTCCACTGTCGTCGTTATGCTCATCGTAGGAGATTTCAAAGTTTGATTCCTGTTCTATTGAATGGATTGATGATGGAGGGATTAGGAAGAGGTGGCCAGGGATTGATGCAAAGGCCGCCGGCGGGAAGGAGATGCAGCCTTCTGGTTCTTGCGCCTGGAGGAGGAAGGTTTCGGAGGGCGGCGCGAAACGGAGAAATCTAGGGTTTGAGCCAGCAATAAGCGCAGCGATAAGGGGGAGAAGGGTTGGGAGATGAAGATAGATTGATTGGTGGTGTGGGTGTTGTTGTCGATGGTATGCTCTCTCTCCTTCTAATTGGGGATTTTCAAGGAAGAGGTCTGGGAGTGGGAGATGAAAATGAAAAAATTGAAATGGAAAGCGGGAACTGAGCGCGCCAGCCCAAAACGAAAAAAATGAAAATCCCGCTCCTTCTTATTTTTCCCTCCCAATCACTTTTCATTTGGTGAAATTTCTTGTATGGATAGTCGGATAGTTATAGCTAGGGATGACAACAAAATCCGAACCCACGGGTACCCACTCGATCCAATCACTTTTCCGGTATATTTAGTATTCTAAATAATATATCTTCCTTAAACAACTAATATTCTTTATGTTTTGTGGAGACATGTATAATTTGTTCTTTCTAATTTTTTAGAATGAAGTTGATATTATGAAGTGGAGAGTGAAGAAACTTAGTTGACGAGGAAGAAGCTTTCAATTAATCTTATTATTTATAGATGTTTATCTTTAATTTTGAACAATTTGTATTGATCATTTGCGGTTTGCTTGTATGCTCTAGATTGGTGTTTTTTGTATGATTAATTTGTATGAGAAAATTGATGTTAAACTTTTATTTTGAAAGAAACTTGTTATTGTAAATTTTTTACCACAAAAACCCACGGGTACCCATAAACCCGCGGATACCCAGCGGGTTGGGTTGGGTTTGAGTTTTTCAAACCCAGCGGGTTTTACCCCGGGTTTTTTTGGCGGATAAACCCATGGGTTTGGGATTTGGTTTGACAAAATCCGCCCCAACCCGACCCATTGCCATCCCTAGTTATAGCGACAAATATAAAATATTTATTGCGGTAAAAGAATTATTAGTCGTTACAAAGCTTTTAGAGTTTCTAAACTTAATTGCTATAGTGGCAAATTATGTATGTGTAGTATATCTAATACTTTTAGAGGCACATAATTGTGCCTATTGAGGCAAATTATATGTGTTGCATAAGTAATACTTTTAGAGGCACATAATGGTACCTATTGAGGCCAATTATATATATGTTGCTTATAATATTCTTTTAGCGGCAAATACAATATTTGCCTCAACAATTAGCCGCTATACGTGGGTTCTCTTGTAGTGTTTATGGGTTGCATTTGCTGGGGATGAAGCCGTGGATGTGTTATAGGGACTATGATTGTAATTGGGATTCGGTGGATCATCATCAATTTGCGAGTGATGCAGCTCATAGGAAGTGGTGGGAGGTTTATGATGCTATGCCTAGGAAGTTGCAAGGTTTTTGTGGGTTGAGTAGGGAGGTGGATGAGAGAATTAGGAAGGGGAGGAGGGTGGCAAAGAGTAGGAAGTTGAGGAATGGAAGGTGGAGGATTAGAGTGAAGGATCCTAGAAGAGATCGTTTGATCAAGGGATGAAGAGAACGCAAAATTAGTTTTGTACTAGAAAAGTGGGTGGTAGTATGGTAGAGTAATTTTGTGGCGTAATCCAATTATTCATGTCGATAAAGTTTTATATTGGTTTGAAGTAGATTTTTCTAGACATGGTAATGGGTAGATTCATTGGATAATTTGATCTAACCGTCATGACTCATATGAGTATTGGGTCGGATTGAATGGATTCATATGCACTTTTAAATGATTTCGAGTTTGGTTTGGTCTGAATTGGATCCTATTTGGTCAATTCATTTGGGTTAGATCCAAATGGATCTAATTGGTTCTTGATTATTGTATAGACAAAAAAATAATATCAACCATTTCATTAACTAACTTCAATCTAATTATGCACTTTTAGCGTAGGTGTTTCCACCTTTTATTTTTTTGTTCTTAACAAAAAATAAGACAAAAATTACATTATAAACGTATACTCATTTTCTTTTGAATTTCTAATGAGCCAAATTTAGACCAAACTAAAAAGTTGGGTATGAATATGTCGTGAAATTAAAATTATCTAAACTTAATTTGTCTTATAATAAGATGGGTTTGAATATACCCAAATATCGAATCCTTTTTACAATCTCCAATTTTTTCGATCAAATCCCTCATAAGCCAATACTGTACATTTTCGTAAACGGTAAACACTAATCTAAAAACATGAATAAATGGAGAATTACTTGTTTTCTAATCATAGCGGTGAGGTATGGGAAAATAAAAAGGGTTCAACAATAATATAAATAGTAAAATTTTAAACGGATAAAGTACATACGTCCATATATACGTATATTAAATGAATTATTGAATAACTATGGTTGGAAATTGCCAAGACACATCTAACTTTTAGGAGGAAAATATTGCCATATATGTCTAAATTAATTATCAAACTCCCCACCTTGAGGTGGTATACGAGTGTTCTGGAACTACAACATTTTTTTGTTCTTATTTTAATAAATTAATTTATTACACTACAAAAAAATCTACAATTGGAATAGAACTCTAATCAATGGGGAGTTTAGTTGGACAGTGGATACCTTGGAAGAGACTTACTTAAAAATGTAGACAACGAATTGTGGATATTTATGAAAATAATAATTATATTAGTCTGTTATTTCTATATTGATATATTTGTATATTATTAGTTTTAATTAAAATAATTATATATATATATATATATATATATATATGGGTGACGTTTTCGGTGCACTCACTTTTTTGGGTGCATTTATTAGAGATAAATAAATATTTTTCCTCCTTTATTTATTTATTTATTTATTTCCACTCTCCTATCGGTTCCTACTCTTGTGGATAGTGGCTTGCATCTGTTGCAACGTCCAGCTACTTTCTCTCCTCACTTCTGTATATTAAATCATGAGATTATCAATGAGAATAACAATCAAGATTTCCTCAATCTCTGAAACTCTACATGGTATCAGAGCTAGCAACGATCAGCTAGATCCATCTTCTCTTATTCTCGTTTTTTTTTCTCTGTTCTTTCGCTAATCATCATGGCTAGCGACTCTACTGTTTCCGACTCAAGCAAAGGATCCACAAGCTCAGAGATCCAAATCATTACCTTTAATCCAGCCGCTCAGCTTCCTCTGAAGCTTACTCCTTCGAACTTCGCCTCATGGCGCTCTCAGCTTGAAACTCTCCTCATGGGGCTCGATTTGATTGGCTACCTGGATGGAACCACAATCGCCCCACCTCAATCGATCACAATAGATGAGGTCTCGACAGCCAATCCTGCTTATCGCAACTGGTTCAGGCAGGATAAACTCATTCTTCATGCCATGAGATGCTCAATTGACGAATCCATCTACTCCTTTGTCTCGGCTGCATCCACTGCTTGTGAAGCTTGGCTTACTCTGGAAAAGCTTTACGCTAGCAGTGCTCAATCGCGCGTCATTCATTTGAAAGGGAAGCTGGCAAAATCGATCAAGGGAGATCGAGACATCCTCACCTTCATCAACGACCTCAAGGTCTGGGCGAAGACTACCAGGCTTTCGCCGCCGCTGTTCGTGCCCGAGGTCCTGGCCTCACTCTTGAGGACCTGGTGGATTCGCTGGTGGAGTTTGAAGCTGACATCAAGGCGCGTCCACAAACAACTGTGCCGACGGCGTTCTATTCTCAAGGCCAGAAACAGGGAGGCTCTCCTCAGTCCCGTCCTCACCGTGGCGGCGCTTCATCCCAGCCCTATTTCGCTGGCTCCTCTCCACGTGGGCCGCCAAGCCCATCTCGACAGTTATTCTCCGGCCCAGCGTCTCCACGTGAGACTTCCAGCCCACTGCCTCGTAGGCCCAGGCAGGTCTGCCAATATTGCGAAAAGCCTGGCCATACTGTCCACCAGTGCTTTCGCCTCTTTCCTCAAGCCCGCCATGCTCATCTTCAAACTCGGCAGGCCCAAGCTCATTTCTCAAATGCAGGCCCAAGCTCGTTTCCCAAGTCCACGCCCAGCCCGTCCACTCCATGGCTGATGGATTCAGCTGCTTCCCACCATGTCACAGTAGATCTTGGGAATTTATCACTATATTCAGATTATACAGGGCCTGACGAATTGGTTGTCGGGAATGGCTCAGGTTTGCGCATTAGCCATATTGGCTCTTCTCACCTATCTACTGGATTGCACTCCCTATCATTACAGGATGTTTTACATGTTTCTTCCATTAAACGACATCTTATTTCTGTGGCTCAATTATGTCGTACTAACCCAGTGTCCGTGGAATTCTTTGCCACGCATTTTGTTGTTAAGGATCTTCGCACGGGGGCGCTGATGCTGAGAGGGGAAAACAGAGGTGATGTGTATGAGCTCCCACCCACGACCGAACCTGTTCGCATGGCCCTTGTCACCACTCGCACGTCCACCCAATCCTGGCATTCCAGACTTGGTCATCTATCCGCTCCTTCCCTTCGCAGTTTGCTCTGCTCCCATTCACTTCCAGTTTCATCATCATCTTCTCTAAGTCATTGTGATGCTTGTCTTTCCAATAAATTACATAAACTTCCCTTTGGTGTTTCTTCCCTTACCAGTGTTAGACCATTTGATCTTTTATATACTGATGTTTGGGGCCCTGCTCCTGTTACCTCTCTTGATGGTTTTCGTTTTTACTTGATTATTATTGATCACTACACTCGTTATACATGGTACTATCATCTCCGTCGTAAATCCGATGTTTCCCAAGTATTTTCCGATTTTTGTACCATGGTTGCCAACTATTTCTCCACTACCATTCGTCGTCTATACACTGATGGTGGTGGTGAATTCATCAAATTATGTCCTGATCTATCTACTCATGGTATTACCCACCTACTCACTCCTCCTCATACGCCGGAGCACAATGGCTTGGCTGAGCGTAAACACCGCCATCTTGTTGAAACCGGCATTACTCTCCTTCATCACGCTAAACTTCCCTCCATTTTTTGGTCCTATGCCTTCTCCACTGCGATTTATTTGATTAATCGTATGCCTTCCTCTGCCCTTCGTGGCCAGGTACCTTATACTCTTCTCTTCAACCAACATCCTAACTATCATAAGCTCCGAATTTTTGGATGTTTGTGTTACCCATGGCTTCGCCCTTACGCCCCCAAATAAACTTGCCTCCCGATCCCGTCCTTGTATTTTCCTCGGCTACTGCCCTCAAAGGAGTGCTTACAAATGCTTTGATTCCCTCACTAATAGGCTGTTTCTCTCACGTCATGTGCATTTTGTTGAAGAGGAATTTCCAGGTTATTCTTCTCCCACTGCTCCTGCTATTCCTACACCCGCTACTTGGGTGTTTGATACCGCCCCGCCCATCACCTATCTCTCCGGAGCTCGGCCCGCATCACCTCCCGTCAGCCCAGCCCCGCCTGGGCCCAATTCCCCCTCTCCATCGGCTCTCTTCGGCGAAGACTCCTCCTCAACATCGCCTGGCTCATCCTCGGCCACTGGGCCTTCCTCTGGGCCCGCTACTTCACCAACTGGGCCTGCCATTCCACCGCCTGTGCAGCCTCCTCCTCTGGCCCGCTCGCACAACATGACTACTAGGGCTCAACATGGCATCTTCAAGCCCAAACGGCTGTTTCTCACCACTATGGGCTCCTCCTCTGCTTCCTCCTCACCGCCCCTGGAACCTACCTCTGTCAAAGAAGCTCTGCTCTATCCCGAATGGTCCGCTGTCCTCACTGCCGAAAACCAGGCTCTCCATGCCAATGAAACGTGGGATCTCGTGCCTCGCCTCCCCCATTACAATGTCTTGGGTAATCGGTGGCTCTATCGAGTCAAGAGGGAACCCGATGGTTCTATTGCCAGATTCAAGACTCGGTTGGTGGCCAAGGGCTTCCACCAACGCCCCGGTATTGACTTCGGCGACACCTACAGTCCGGTTGTCAAACCAGTTACAGTCCGCACGGTACTCACTCTTGCTCTCTCTCACCAGTGGTCCATTTCCCATTTCGACGTCAATAATGCCTTCTTGCAAGGCCCTTTGGAGGATGAGGTATACATGCTCCAACCCCCTGGTTTCAAGGATCCGACCCGTCCTCATCATGTCTGCCGCCTCAAAAGGGCAATTTACGGACTTCGGCAGGCACCCCGCGCTTGGTACACTGCTCTCGGTGCTTTTCTCCTTGATTTTGGCTTCATCAAGACCGTCTCGGATTCATCCCTATTTGTCTACAAGCGCGATGATGCTCTGCTCTACTTTCTCGTCTATGTCGACGACCTCTTACTCACCGGCAACAATGCTCCGCTGCTTGCCTCTTTTCGCGAGGCTCTCTCCCGGCGTTTTTCATTAAAGTCTTTGGGGGATGTCTCCTACTTTCTGGGAATTGAGGTAATCCCCATTGCTGATGGCTATCTGCTCTCACATCACAAATATATGCAGGATATTCTCACTCAGTTTGATATGCTTGAGGCGGCTCCAACCCCAACTCCGATGGCTTCCACCGTAGCCCTATCTCTCACAGACGGCAGCTCACCCACTGACTCCACTCGGTTCCGCCAGATTATCGGAGCCTTACAGTATCTAGTATACACGAGGCCGGATATCGCATTCTCCGTCAACAAACTCTCCCAGTTTATGCACTCTCCCTCTACGTCCCATTGGCAGAGCTTAAAGCGTTTACTGCGCTATATCACTGGCACTATTCATCATGGTCTCCTCATTCATCGTTCGCCCCAGCCGTTAGCTCTATCGGCATTTGCGGACTCCGATTGGGCTGGCAACCTGGACGACCACTCCTCCACATCGGCTTACCTACTCTACCTCGGCTCGACACTGGTCTCCTGGCGGTCCCAAAAACAGCGAACTATCGCCCGCTCGAGTACTGAGGCCGAATACCGTGCCATAGCTCCTGCGAAATCTGCTTCAGGAGCTCCATCATCCTCTCCAGGCTCCCCCCACACTTTACTCCGACAATCTCGGCGCCACTTATTTTTGTTCGAATCCAGTTTTTCACTCCCGTATGAAGCATCTGGCGTTGGACTATCACTTTGTCCGTCAATTGGTACAAGAGGGTCGCCTGGTGATCCGATATATTCCAACCGCTCAACAGTTAGCGGACGTCCTCACCAAGCCTCTTCCCGCGGCTCGTTTTCTTCTACTCCGGTCCAAGATCGGCGTTGTTGACACAACGTCCGTCTTGCGAGGGCGTATTAGAGATAAATAAATATTTTTCCTCCTTTTTTTATTTATTTATTTCCACTCTCCTATCGGTTCCTACTCTTGTGGATAGTGGCTTTCATCTGTTGCAACGTCCAGCTACTTTCTCTCCTCACTTCTGTATATTAAATCATGAGATTATCAATGAGAATAACAATCAAGATTTCCTCAATCTCTGAAACTCTACAGCATTCAGTGCACTCGCTTCATAACTGTCATTTTAAACATGTGATTTATGTCAAAATGATGTCAATCATCACTTATGATGTGATGAACAATAACGCACATGAATTTGCAAAAAAAAAAAAACCATTAAAGATTTACTTTAATTTGAAGGATTAGAGTTTAGAGATTTAGAATTAGGGTTAGGGTTTATAATTTAGGGTTTACAGATAGAACTCGAAATTGGAGGTCTAGGGCTTAAGGTTATCCATCAATTAGTTGTTATCATATGTTATATCATCATATTACACTAATTCTGCATCTTAAAATTCAAAATTCGACACCTTAAGATTAGTTTTTGTGTTGGGTGCATTGAACGCACGCATTTTTGTGTATGCACCGAAGTAGTCGCCTATATATATATCCTGAAAAACGACAAGGGTAGTTTCGAATCCTTACTTAGCCACTGATATCACCCCTCATGTTATTAACCTAATAATACTTAAATTTTGTTATATTCATGTTAGGTTTGATGTCTCCAACATATTCTCCAATTACTCCCGAATTAACATGCATAAAAAATAGATCATGCACCATTTCTCATGATTGTTATCATAGGTTTGATAGGTAACCTAACGTTCACCATACTCAATCACACATTCAGACTATTCGCAAGGTTGTCTATATACAAAGTAAAACATGTGTTAAGTAAAATTCTACTTGAGGTAATATTATATTTTGGCTATCGATTCTAAATTCAATACACGATTATCTAATTACAACTTACCTTATACAAGTTTTCCAATAAGAGACCTATGATCAAACTCATATTAAAGACTCCTTGATTGAACAATTTATGGATGTAATCATGAACAATTTATGGATGTAATCAGATAGATTAAATAAAAGTGATCAAATTTATAAAGCTTTCTCAGAATTTACTATACTTCATGTTAATCTTGGATCATACAGATAGATTATATCGTATTTTACTTATGGCAAAATACACTTGTATAGCCATAACTTTCACGTTTGTGACAAATATAGTCATAACTATCCGAAAACTTCCTCGCCATTCCGGCCGCTTGAGAGGCGCTGACGGTTGTCAGATCTAGTGGACTTGTGCTTGGCATAGATCAGCTGTTGGAAATGGAAGGAAGTCATGGCGACCAGGTCCAGGATCTTCTTCATGATGGAGTATGTGAAGAGCGGGGAGCTCTTCTCGCTAAAGTAGCAAAGGGGAAATTGAAGGAGGAGACGGCGAGGAAGTATTTCCAGCTGCTGATCTCCGTCATCGATTTTTGCCACAACAGAGGGGTTTCGCGTTGGGGGTCAATGTTCACCTCGAAGTGCTCGGCGGTGGCGATTATGGAGCGGATGGAAGGGTTCACGAAGGGGATTAATTTTTGGGTTGGGAAGGTGAAGGATTTCAAGATGAGCTTGACGGGGAACGGAAGGGAGGAAAGAGAGGCTGACAATGACGACAGAGGTTTTCCTGGTGGCGCCAGAGGTGGCGATCGTTCAGTTCTCGAAGTCAGCCGGCGACACTTTGGAGTATACGAAGTTCTGCGAAGAAGATGCCAGGCCGGCGATGAAGGACATTGTGTGGACCTGGTAAGGAGACAAAATCCGAAACCCTCTGGCCTTCGCCGCTGCCGTCCTCATCATCGCCGACGTCAAACACCGTCGTCCTCAATCGCCGGTGTTCTTTTCTTCTTTCTTCTCGTCATTTTCTGAAAGGGAGAAAGGAGAGACAGAGAGACAGAGAGAGCAGATCGGCGCTAGTTGGGGAAGAATAGGGGGTGATCATCATTTTTGTTCGTTTTCGAGAAACAATGAGAGAAAACCGAGGGAGATAAGGGTTGTGCAGCTAGGGTTTTTAAGGGTTTCTTTTATGTTTTCTTAAATAATTTTTTTTTTGCATTTTTCTGTTTTTTTATGTTAATCCACGTGTTCGACGAGAAATTGTCAGCTCAGTTTTTCCGTCTGTACAAATCAGATTGTTAAGTAACACCGTTAAAGCGATGGACGGAAATGACTATTTTGTGTTTTTAGATAGTTATGGCTATATTTGTCACAAACGTAAAAGTTATGACTATTGATAGACCGTTAATTACACATGTTTTTACCCCTATTCTTACACCGTTTGAGATGTGGTTTCTCGTGTTTTAGGCCGATTTCACGCTAGGTGGTGCTTGTTTGTGATATTTCAGGTCCTAGTACGTGAATGGAGGCTTGGGAGCGAGTTTGGGGTCGATTGGAAGAAGATCGGACGCGTGGCGAGGTGCTAAGGAAGCCGCACGGGCAGTCCTGCGTATCACACGGCCGTGCAACACACATTTGTGGCCGTGTGACTTTCGGCGAGAGCAAACACGGGCATCCCAGGAAATCCACACGGCCGTGCAACCCTGGCCGTGTGAGATGGCTGAAGGCCAACTTAATGATACGCTGCGTTTCGACTCACACGGGCAACTGGGTGAGCCACACGGCTGTGTGGCCTGCCCATGTGAGTCGGGAAATTCTGGTTTTTCAGCCAATTTCGAGCCAAAAGTGGAAAAATCGAATTTTGAGAGCAAAAACAGAGCCCAAGAGAGAGAAAGTACGAAGAACACATCCTAGAAGCTATCTTGGAGCTGGGTTTCGTCAAATCGAGCTTGGAGATCGTCATAGAAGTGGAAATCATCATCCCAGAGCAGATTTTCCTCATCATTATGAGTATGACTACTCTGATTACTGTTTTCTTCTCTCTCTCTATGGAGTAGAACCCTTCTCTCACTTGGGTATGAAGAACCCTAGTTTCTTGTGTTAAGGATTTGATTGTAATGACTTGGGATGATTATACTGTTTGGTTTTAATCGAATGATGCATGTTTATTGAATTGATTGAAGTCTGATCAGCTTTTCTCGATTTCTGCTGCAACTTGAGATAGATAGAATATGATTAGGTTGTTAGAGCCTCTTCACTCGATAGTAGGAGATTGGCTATACGAGAGTTAGCCAGTTTACTGCTTTGTACTGGAATTCAATTCCAGTAGTGGAGTTCTGTGTTCATAGCCTCAGCTTTCTATCCCGGTGAAGACTAGTCATCTGCCGGGTAGTTAGACTGAGAGGCCTTGGTCAGCTTAAGAGATTCCAAGCTACTGTCGGATCTTCCGCAGTCTAATCAACAGTGAATCAACCCAGGGGAATTACAATTGAGCCTAACTAAGGGGTTAGGGGGACTCATTCCCGAGTGACTCTTTCCTGCTTTAGATAACCGAACCATTTCCTGCTTTCTTACTGCTTTTGCTTTAAACAACAATCAATCGAATTAGTTGGCTAGCTAATAGATAATCACGAAGTAGATCTAGACCCCGGGTTGATAATAGAACTTGCCTGTTACTGCATTCCCGGACTGCGATTACACTTGGTCGCAGTTTGGTGTTGTGTTTTGGCGTGTCAAGTTTTTGGCGCCGTTGTCGGGGAATTCTCTCGGTTATTGGGGAAACGTGAGAATTTGTTACTCTAGCTTTTTCTTTATTGCATTTTTCCTCTTCCACCTGTGTGCCTTCACGGGTTGCTTCTGCTGATTGTGTGCAGGTAGTGCATGACCCGTAGCCAGTCGGGAGATCTACCACCATTAGACCAGGAGCTTGAACGAACCTGCAGGAACTTCAAGCGGGCTCTAAAGGCGCGACTGGCTGCGGAGGAGGTGCTATCACAGCTGCAGATCGAAGAAGAAGAAGAGATGGCTGATCCATAGAACCATGATGTGATCAATCCAGATGAGCAGACCATGGGATCCTACTGGACCGCTAGAGCTGCGGACATGAGGTCACCCATTCAACACCCTCATGTCCCAGCCAACAATTTTGAGGTGAGCACCTCAGTAATCACCATGCTGCGCGGTTCAGTGGTGTTCCGTGGTAAGGAGGGGGAGTGCCCCCGATCACATCTCAGGCGATTCCACGAGCTCATCGATGGAATCAAGATCAATGGGGTACCAGCAGATGCCATCCAGCTGAGGTACTTCCTATTTACTCAGTAGGGGCAAGCCAAGGAGTGGCTAGACACTCGACCTCCGGGCTCCATCACCACGTTCGCCAACCTGGCGGACAAGTTCCTCACCCGCTACCATCCTCCATCTAAGACAGCTGACCTGCAGAAGCAAATTACACATTTTGCTCAGGATGAGGATGAGACCATCAGGGATGCTTGGGAGAGATACACCAGTCTCTTTCTCAGGTGTCCCAATCATGGTTTCAATGATGCTTTCAAGGTGGGCACCTTCTATCACGCCCTCTTCCCGGAGGACAAGCAGCTGATTGACTCAGTTTGTGGAGGGAACATGCTGACCAAAACACCGCCACAGCTGAATCAACTCTTTGAGGAGATGGCGGAGAACGGGTATGACTGGGGAACTGCCTGGAGATCGAGACGAGCACCAGGACGGGGTGTGCATGCTGTGGGCACCCAGTCATCTTATTTGGTGCAGGTGGTATCGAAGCTGGTTTCAGCTATCGATCGTTCTAGTTAGATTGCAGGTACAGGACAGCCGCAGGCGATGCACTGCCAGTGGTGTGAGAGCTCTCATCACACCGTGGAGGACTGTCAGGCGATGAGGGAATCGTCTACTCCCCAGGAGCAGGTGGACTTCATCGGTAATGCCAGGCGCTTCGACCCCTACAGCAACACCTATAACGAGGGCTGGCGCCAGCATCCTAACTTTTCTTGGGCTGGGGCAAATCCCAAACCACCAGCTCCCCAGGGACCACCTGGTTTCCAGAGGCCTCCATACCAGCCCAGACAGGGGCAATTTCAGCAGCCACAGCAGCCACTCTACCCGCCCAGACAGGGGCCAGTTCCACCTCAGTCACAGGTACGACCATTTCAGCAGACAGGGGCAGCACCTGCAGCCCCCAGTACAGAGTGACCCGATGGCAGAATTGAGAGATCTGGTGGGTTCTCTGGCCACCTCCAGTGCAAATAAATTCAATAACATTGAGCAATTCATGGAGAAAGCTTCAGGCAAATTTTTGGAGCTAGAAGCTGGTCAGAGAAACACACAGGCTGTGCTGCGAGATATACAGACCCAGCTTGGGAGTGTTGCCTAGGCTGTCGCTCAGAGGACTCCAGGTACCTTGCCTGGTCAGACCATCCCTCACCTGCAGGACCCGAATGCCAACTGCAGTGCCATCACAACCAGGAGTGGCAAGGTGACTGCCGATCCACCTGTTCGGGCAGAGGAGAGAGAGACCCCTGCTTCAGCACTTCCAGCTAATCAGGAAGAAATGGAGAAGGAGGTTGAGGTGCCTGCTCCTAAACCGCAACCAGTGGTGAAGGAGTATGTACCACAGCTTCCCTTTCCTACTCGGTTGCACAAGGACCGACTGGAGACTGAGTTTGCCAAATTCATGGCAATGCTGAAGCAGGTAACATTAGCATGCCCTTCGTGGAGGCATTATCGAAGATGCCCAAGTATGCCAAGTTCATGAAGGATCTCCTCACCAACAAGAGGAAGCTTGGGGAGCTGTCAACGGTGATGCTCAACGAGGAGTGTTCTGCCATCCTGCAGAACAAACTACCAGAGAAGCGAAAAGACCCAAGGAGTTTCACTATCCCTTGCATGATTGGTAGTTTGCATGTAGGGAAGTCCTTGGCGGATTTAGGCGCTAGCATAAATGTCATGCCATATACACTGTTTAAGAAGCTAGGCCTAGGTGAACCCAGTAATACTAGGATGAGCATCCAGCTTGCTGATAGATCCATTGTGCATCATAGGGGTATAGCAGAGGACTTGATAGTCGCAGTAGGGCCATTTTCATATCTTGTTGATTTTGTGATTTTGGACATAAATGAGGATGTTGATGTGCCATTGATACTGGGTAGACCTTTCCTCGCCACCGCCAAGGTGCTGATTGATGTGAATGATGGAAAACTGATTTTGAGAGCTGGGGGTGAACAAATCACTTTCTCTGTTTCTGATAATATGAAACACCCCCAGCTCCATGATGATCTAGATTACTGTGATGTTGTTGCTGATTTTGAGACCGCACTCGCCATCACGAGTGCGGGTACCGATGATTTCCTTGAGCGTTGTCTTTTGCTAGGGGAACAGGCATCACAGGATGTGCAGCTGGAGGAGCAGCTTGCGGAGCTGGACGAGGCTGCGACAGAGGGGCGAGAGATACCATTCAAGTCGATCCCCATCTCGCCCCGGATCGCTACATCATTGGAGGAGCCACCAGAGTTGGAGCTTAAACCCCTCCCATCTCATCTGGAGTATGCATTTCTCCGGGAGGGGAATAAGCTCCCGGTCATCATTAGCTTGGATCTGACACCCGAGTAGAAGAGCAGGCTGGTGGCTCTGCTGCAGAAGTATGCCCGGGCCATGGCATGGAAGATCACAGACATCAGAGGCATTAGCCCATCCTTCTGCTCCCACAGAATTTTGATGGAGGATGAGGTTAAGCCAGTCAGGCAGCCACAGAGGAGATTGTCTCCTAACTTGGAGGCAGTGGTCCGGGCAGAGATTGTGAAGCTCATGGATGCAGGGATCATCTTTGCTATATCTGATAGCAAGTGGGTCAGCCCCACTCAGGTGGTCCCGAAGAAAGGCGGGATGACTGTGGTCCCGAATGAGAAGAAGGAGTTGATCCCGATGCGGACCGTGACCGGCTGGAGAGTCTGCATCGATTACCGGCGCCTGAATGACGCCACCAGGAAAGATCATTTTCCCCTACCTTTCATTGATCAGATGCTGGAGAGGTTGGCTGGCCATGAGTTCTATTGCTTCCTGGATGGCATGTCTGGTTACTTCCAGATTCCTATTACACCTGAGGATCAGGCGAAGACCACATTCACTTGCCCCTTCGGTACCTTTGCTTACCGGAGGATTCCATTGGGCTGTGCAATGCACCGGCGACCTTCTAGAGATGCATGCTGGCGATCTTCGACCGAATGGTTGGAGAGATCATGGAAGTCTTCATGGATGATTTCTCGGTATATGGAGACTCCTTCACTCATTGTCTCCATAACCTGGAACTCGTTCTGAAGAGGTGCGAGGAGACTAATCTGGCACTCAGTTGGGAGAAGTGCCATTTTATGGTTCGTGAGGGTATTGTGCTCGGGCACAAGATCTCCAAGCAGGGGATTGAGGTGGATCGCGCGAAGATTGAGATGATCAGTTAGCTACCTCCTCCTGTTTCTGTGAAGGGGATTCGCAGCTTTCTGGGTGATGCAGGCTTCTACCGGCGCTTCATCAAAGATTTCTCGAAGATTGCCCTGCCGTTGACCAAGCTGCTGGAGAAGGATGCACCATTCCAGTTCACTCCCGAGTGCACAGCTGCATTTGAGACTCTGAAGGAGAAGCTTACCCATGCACCTATCATGGTGACTCCTGACTGGTCTCTTCCTTTTGAGCTGATGTGCGATGCAAGTGACTATGCAGTCGGAGCAGTTCTGGGTCAGAGACGCGAGAAGCACTTCCAACCCATCTACTACGCGTCCAAGACCTTGAACGATGCACAGGAGAACTACACCACCACTGAGAAGAAGCTCCTCGCTGTGGTGTATGCATTTGACAAGTTTCGACCCTATCTAGTGCTCTCCCATGTGGTGGTCTACACCGACCACTCTGCGATTCGCTACCTGATGAGCAAGGCTGATGCAAAGCCTTGGCTCATCCGATGGATCCTGCTGCTGCAGGAGTTTGATATCGAGATCCGGGACAAGAAAGGAGTCGAGAATGTTGCTGCAGATCATCTCTCACGGTTGGAAGCCCCTCCGGTAGACAACTTCGTGGAAGAGATCGACGACTCCTTCTCGGGTGAGCGATTGCTGGCGATGACACTGGTGGATAGCGTGGCCCCTTGGTATTATGACTTTGCCAATTATCTGGTGGGCAAGCAGTTACCCAAGGGGATGGCTACTCATGCAAAGCGCAAGTTCTTCTCCGATCTAAAGCACTACTTCTGGGAGGATCCTTACCTCTTCAGAATCGGAGGAGATGGCGTGATACGGCGCTGTGTCATGGAGCATGAGATGGGAGACATCCTGTCTCAATGTCACGAGGGACCTACTGGAGGTCATCATGGAGGAAACCGCACGGCGCGGAAGGTGCTACAGTCGGGCTTCTATTGGCCCTCGCTCTTCAAGGATGCAGACACCTTCGCACGACAGTGCGACCGCTGCCAAAGGTCAGGTAATATTTCTGCCTGGGATGAGATGCCCCAACATATCTCTGTTATTTGTGAAATTTTTGATGTTTGGGGTATCGATTTCATGGGCCCATTCCCTCCATCTTTTGGCAATCTGTACATATTGGTTGCAGTGGACTACGTCTCGAGGTGGGCAGAAGCTCAAGCCATGCCCACCAATGATGCAAGACGGGTCTGCTCATTTTTGAAGCAGCTGTTTTCCCGGTTTGGGACACCTCGCGCCATTATTAGTGATAGAGGAACCCATTTTCAAGGGCAATTCACTAAACTCCTCTCTCGCTATGGCGTTAAGCATCAGGTGTCGGTGGCCTACCATCCCCAGTCAAATGGGCAGGCCGAGCTGACGAACTGGGAGTTAAAAAGAATAATTGAAAAGACGGTGGATCAGTCCCGCAAGGATTGGTCCACCAAACTCGATGATGCTCTCTGGGCGTATAGGACTGCCTATAAAAATCCGATTGGCACTTCTCCCTATAGGCTTGTCTATGGGAAGGCGTGCCATTTGCCGGTAGAGCTAGAGCACAAGGCCTTCTGGGCCATTAAGCTGCTAAACCTGGATTTGAGTGTTGCAGGTACAGAACGTAAGTTGCAGCTGCTAGAGTTGGAGGAGTGGCGTTACCACGCCTACGAGAACACCCTGCTCTACAAAGAGCGCACCAAGCGTCTCCACGACGCGAGGTTGAGGGGCCCGAAGGAGTTTCAGGTAGGTGATCGTGTTCTGCTCTTCAATGCACGCCTGAAACTCTTTCCGGGCAAGCTCCGTTCGAGATGGTCGGGACCCTTCACGGTCACCCAAGTTTTCCCGCATGGTGCGGTGGAGATCAGCAATGCTCAAGGTGAATGGCCACCTCCTAAAGTTGTATTTGGGAGGTGCTGTCTAGCGCGCAGAGCTGCTGATCAAGCTCGAGGACCCTTAGTTCCTCTACTAGCGTCCAGCTAAAAGACGGTAAAGAAGCGCTTGTGGGGAGGCAACCCCACCGAGGTTTGCATTTTCTTACTTTTTTTCCTTGTATTTTTTGTGTTTTTTTGAGTCTTGAGATGTTGTTCCAGAGTAGAATGTCGTTTTTGAGTGAAAACAGGTTGAATTCGGGGCTCCAGCAGTTCACACGGCCAAGCCTGAAACTCACACGGCCGTGTGGAATTTTTCCCCTGGCCGTGTGAGCTCTCGGCAATTTCCACACGGCCAAAAGTGCAATTCGCACGGCCGTGTGGGTTGGCCCGGCCTGGCCGTGTGGCCGACACGGGCACATCATCTGCTCGCACGGCCGTGTGGAATTTTTCCCCTGGCCGTGCGAGCTCTCGGCAAATTCCACACGGCCAAAAGTGCAAACCGCACGGCCGTGTGGAATTCCTCGGCCTGGCCGTGTTGGCCAACACGGGCAAAACAATACCTCACACGGTCGTGTCGGCCTGGTCGTGTGGCCGAGCCACGACCTATAAATTCGGCCGACACGACCGAGTGGTCAGAACTTTTCACAACCCTCGCCGGAATCCTCTGAATCTGGCCGGAAAACCGCGACAAACCACCCTATTTCGATTTTTCCGGCCATTTTTTGTAATTTTCTCACCAAACCAACAACAAACCCATCCTTCCCACACCAAACGCGGCCTATCCCTCCAGTTTGAGGAGATTTGGCCGACGTTTTTGTCGCCGGAGGCGATTTCCGGCGAGACTCTGACGACCACTTCCGGGCAGATTTTCGCACTTTCATCAAGTGCATTTCATTCATATCATCATTCCCTACAATCCTACTTGAGTCTCCAGGTTTAATTTCGCCATATACCTTATGATTTGAGGAGAATTGGATATTAGGGTGTATGTTTAGAGAATCCATTTGAAATGAGTGAATTGAATGAAATTGAATGTGGGGAATGCTTGGAGTTTGTATGATTGATGTTAGGGCATATTTACAATGTTGATTTGAGGCCTTGTGTGCTATGAATGTGCTAATTTCATGCTTAACTTAATAGTGCACACAAGGTGTTCGATGAAATGCCTGTTTTCGTACCATTTTTGTGGGAGTCGGTTGGGACCCTTAATGATGTGCTTTGAGGGTGTATTTGTTATGAATGTGAACCTTGAGTTGCCTACTTGTTCATGGATGTGCACCCCCACTCAGATTAGGCTTGCTTAATCGAGTTCTTGGCTCTCTTAGTTCCATTTTGGGTTGTTCTTTTGCAGGACGATGTCGAAGCCCAATCTCAAGCACCCATTTATTCAAGATTTGAAAAGGGGGCCCCACCAGGATCGTTTTAAGAGCGTCCTGGCCTGCAAATTTGGGCAGCATCACTGCTGGTCAAAGCGCGAGTTAGAGAAGCTGAACTGCTACGAGCACTTCTCCGCCACAGTCGTCAACCGCCCCTGGCGCCGCCTCCTCCAAGTTCGAGAGAAGGTCTACCACGAGCTCGTACTTGAGTTCTACACGACCTTCAGGCATGCAGACACGGACGATTGCAAGGACGGGGCAGCCGTCCAGTTCAGGCTCGGTGGTGCACCCCGATCCATGAGCTACCAGGAGCTGGCGACCGCCCTTGGCCTCGGCCTTGTCGATGACAGGGACTACATCACCGAGCTTCACGAGCCAGAGGGGGTGAACTTCCAGACGCTATACACCCGCCTCGCTCGGCCAGGCCAGCGTCCCTTCCCGGCAGGGAAGATGAAGGCCAGTACATTGCAGATCGACAACCGCATCCTCCACCACATGCTGGCCAAGTCTTACACTCCGGCCTCGGACAGTGCCAGCGCCATCACCAAGCGAGCCCTGTACTTCATTCAGTCTATGCGCCTGAGGGATCATCCTCTCCACTTGGGCTCGGTGGTGGCGAGGACCTTCGACAAGAGTGCTTCCGAGCTGAAGAAACTCCACTGCACCCCCCTCATCACCCGCGTGGCATCCTACTTCGAGATCTCCCTGCATGGGTGCACAGATCAGGGCGACACCAGCACCTTTGGCGAGTTTACAGTAAATAAGATGCTCCTGCTTCGAGAGGAGCGCGGGGTGAAGTGGATCGAGGGGTTTCCACAACCCCAGATCCCAGAGGAGGTCCAGCCGGAGGTTCCAGAGGGTGAGGCAGGTGAGGATATCCACCCAGATGATGTGGACGCTGCTGCTGATCCACCACAGACTCACTTCCATTACGGGAGTAGCAGCTCCGCTTTCCCCGGGCAGGACTACTTCGCCTATCAGTTCGAGCAGCTGCGTTTCCAGAACCAGCAGATCCTCGACTATCAGATGCAGTTCCAGCAGCAGTACGCGGCTCACCAGGCCGAGTACCAGAACAGGATGGCTGCTTATGATGAGCGCCTGGACATGCTCCAGACCCAGCAGGGAGTGACTCTCGCACACATCGAGCGGGAGAAGCGCCGTTCACGGCGCATGTAGGAGGTCCAGCAGCATTTACTCCAGCTGCTACCGGGCGAGCAGCCCGTCTGGAGGACTTCCTGGGAGGACTCTCCCCTTCCACATCCCCCAACTGATGGTGATGATGGTGCCGATGGAGCTGATGGTGATGACGCCTTCATGGACGACATCGACCTGGATAACCTTGGCGACGAGTAGGCTGTACTCGTTGCCCATCTCAGTGTGTTTTGTTTTTCGTTCTAGACTTTGGTGTGTTTGCTCCATGTGTGAGGAGCTTGAACTTGGTGTCGTTTGTTTTTGTTTTTGGTTTTCTTTTGTGGGTTGTTTATGTTGTAGCCATCTGGGCTAACACTTATCCCTAACGCACAGTGTGCTAGTGTGTTCTTGGTGTTCGTTTCGTGCAGAACTGTCCATCTTCGCGTTTGTTTCTCGCTGACTGGTCCCCTTCTAGTCCCCCAGCAGTATTTCAATCCGGTAACATCGTTCTCCTTATCTCTCCCTCTACTCCATTGAGGGCAATGTCGTGCTTAAGTGTGTGTGGGGGGGGGGGGGTGCTTTGTATCGGTTGGAATCCTTATTTGTGTGCTTGGAGCCTAGTCCGCTGTCCGAATATTACGATTTGAGGGCTCCAAGTACTGCTGTTTGATTATATAGGCACTGTGTTTTGATTGATGAATTGAATGGTTTTCGGATTGATGCATGACAGCTTGATTTTGACTAGGACAACCTATGATGAGAACTGAGACGTGTAGTAGAATTGTGTAGGGGTTCAGTTCTTTCAACTGTTTGCTTACCAACTGTGACTTGATTTGATCGTGTGTTCTTGACAGTCGTTTATGCATCTAGTTCAGGGTATCAGAACGTGAGATAGAGCATATAGGTAGCCATGTGAGATTTGAGCCTGCTCGTTTCTTTCTTGTGCGATAGATCCCTCTTCCATGATGTGTAGCATTCACGTTGTCACTAGCTAAGATGATGGGGGCATAGGATTAGCCCACACCCAAATTGACTGTCCTGATGTGTCATATCCTCTAGTCAGCCCCTTTGAGCCGTGTGTTATCCTTTCTTTTTGGTCTATAACGAAAAATCACCCTTGTGCATCTTTTAGAAGGTTCCATAGAGTGGTTTTTACATGTTCTCTGCTGTTTCTGCTAATTTTGTGATGTGAGTGTTGGAGGTAGTGCTTATAAGTTGGGCATGTGTTTGAAATATGTGCAGAAGTGGTGGCTCTCTTAAGAAATGAAGAGAAAATGAAAGAAAAACAAAGAAAAAAATTGAAAGCAAAAGAGAGCCACTACCAAAAATCTGAATAATGCCCAGTAAGTAGTGTTTCTTAGCAGTCTGGCTTGGAAATGCTGACATTTATACCTCCTTCGCTCTTGTGCTTTTGAGATATTGAGTCATGCAGAATAGCAGAAAGGAAATACCGGTTTGTTTGACTGTGATTGTGTGGGTTTGGAAATGTGGAACCTTGTGCTATGAATACTTCCACCACCGAAAAGGCCTTTTCCCCATGTCCAAGACCCTAGCCAGTCATTTGAACCTGTGTCTAAGACCTCCTGATTAGTTAGTGATGACATCCCATATGTGAACTCTAGCATTTAGAGGCTGCCATCATGGTGAAGAGATGTTAGGGATTGAGAGAAATATCATGCGCATTTTTCGCATTAAATTGTCCTGACCCCACTGGTCGAGAGTGAGTGATTCATTTCCATATTCTTTATACTCTTGTACCCTGGTGAGGACCTAGATTGCTCGGTCTCTATTCTGATGTCTTGAGTTGGATGCATGAGTTGACTGTTTTGAGTGAGTGGTTGAGTCAAGTCTGGGTTGGTTGGTGAACAGAAGGGAGACTCTTCCGTTGCTCGATTTTGCTGCACTCGAATGTTCTTTGTGGTGGTTGTCCAGGTTGCTATTGAGGTTGTTCATGTATTGATGTTTGAAAACCAGTACGATTCACGTGTTCTGTGCCTTTATGACTTGTCCCCAATGTTGGTTGATTGAAAAATGTAAGCTTACCTTGTGTCTGACTTGGTTTGCTTGGGGACAAGCAAACGGTTAAGTGTGGGGGAGTTTGATAGACCGTTAATTACACATGTTTTTACCCCTGTTCTTACACCGTTTGAGATGTGGTTTCTCGTGTTTTAGGCCGATTTCACGCTAGGTGGTGCTTGTTTGTGATATTTCAGGTCCTAGTACGTGAATGGAGGGTTGGGAGCGAGTTTGGGGTCGATTGGATGAAGATCGGACGCGTGGCGAGATGCTAAGGAAGCCGCACGGGCAGTCCTGGGTATCACACGGCCGTGCAACACACATTTGTGGCCGTGTGACTTTCGCCGAGAGCAAACACGGAATCCCAGGAAATCCACACGGCCGTGCGACCCTGGCCGTGTGGGATGGCTGAAGGCCAACTTAATGATACGCTGCGTTTCGACTCACACGGGCAACTGGGTGAGCCACACGGCCGTGTGGCCTGCCCGTGTGAGTCGGGAAATTCTGGTTTTTCAGCCAATTTCGAGCCAAAAGTGGAAAAATCGGATTTTGAGAGAAAAAAACAGAGCCCTAGAGAGAGAAAGTATGAAGAACACATCCTAGAAGCTATCTTGGAGCTGGGTTTCGTCAAATCGAGCTTGGAGATCGTCATAGGAGTGGAAATCATCATTCCAGAGCAGATTTTCCTCATCATTATGAGTATGACTACTCTCATTACTGTTTTCTTCTCTCTCTCTCTCTATGGAGTAGAACCCTTCTCTCACTTGGGTATGAAGAACCCTAGTTTCTTGTGTTAGAGAATTGATGGTAATGACTTGGGATGATTATACTGTTTGGTTTTAATCGAATGATGCATGTTTATTGAATTGATTGAAGTCTGATCAGCTTTTCTCGATTTCTGCTGCAACCTGAGATAGATAGAATCTGATTAGGTTGTAAGAGTCTCTTCATTCGATAGTAGGAGATTGGCTATACGAGAGTTAGCCAGTTTACTGCTTTGTACTGGAATTCAATTCCAGTAGTGGAGTTCTGTCTTCATAGCCTCAGCTTTCTATCCCGGTGAAGACTAGTCGTCTGCCGGGTAGTTAGACTGAGAGGGCTTGGTCAGCTTAAGAGATTCCAAGCTACTGTCGGATCTTCCGCAGTCTAATCAATAGTGAATCAACCCAAGGGAATTACAATTGAACCTAACTAAGGGGCTAGGGGGACTCATTCCCGAGTGACTCTTTCCTGCTTTAGAAAACCGAACCATTTCCTGCTTTCTTACTGCTTTTGCTTTAAACAACAATCAATCGAATTAGTTGGCTAGATAATAGATAATCACGGAGTAAGCAGTAGATCTAGACCCCGGGTTGATAATAGAACTTGCCTGTTACTGCATTCCCGGACTGCGATTACACTTGGTCGCAGTTTGGTGTTGTGTTTTGGCGTGTCAACTATGAAGGTGTATTTTGCCTTTATTTATCGTCACTAACTCACCCATAATTTATTGATGGCCTCTCTCTCATCGTCATCAATCACTTCCTTTTTTTTGGCCATCACTTCCCAATTAATGAAGCATATCAAATTATCAATGATATCATCATATAATAAATAAAATAATAAATCATCCGTGTGGTAGTTATGTGTGAACATGTATAACAAAATTACCCAGCTAATTGTTATTGGTTAGCTAGGTTAAGTGTGGACGGGATAAATACTGACATATGACCGGATGAGATAGCATGCCTACCCCTAAAAGGGTTGGAAAAATGACACTCCCTATTAATTTAGGTTTTTAAGGTAATTAATTTGTGTTGCATTTAATAATCTGTATGAATTAAAAACACATATTAATTATTTTTCTTTTTTTAGTGCACTGGTAGTGGTATCAATGCAATGGTATTAGTCCTGATGAACAAGAGTAAGGTAATTGATGCCTCTCTTTTCGCCATTCTTTGCTGGAAATTATGGAAGAGCCGGAATACTTGGGTGTTTGAGGAACGATTAGAGCCCCCGGGAATGCTGGCCCGGCGGGCAGTGGAGCTAAAGCAGCACTGCAGGGATGCCTTTGGGAGAACGCAGCAAGTGGTGGGTGATGGTAGGGAGAGATTCATGGATATGATTGGGTGGGAGAAGCCGCCTCCTGGTTGGGTTGCGTTAAATACGGACGGCTCCGTAATCCTTTCCGCAGGAAGTGCTACGGCCGGCGGCGTGCTTCGCGACAGCAACGGTAGATTCTTGAGAGCATTCTCAGCTAACCTGGGGGTTCACTCGATCACGCATGCGGAGCTGGCTGGGATCTATCATGGATTGAGGTTGGCTTGGGAGATGGGAGTTCGGAAGGTGCGACTACAGACGGATTCGAAGACGGCGCTAGCTATCATCCGGGCGGAAAGGGATAATCATCCCCATCGTACTTTGGCGAATGCTATTAGGGACCTGCGGAGTAGGGTGTGGGAGGTAACGATGGAACATGTATACCGGGAGGGGAACTATGTAGCTGATTTTTTGGCCAATGCTGGGCACTCGCTAAGCATGGGTCTGCATTTGGTTGATGACCCGGGATCGAGTCTGAGACATTGGCTCTTGTTTGATTCTCTTGGCGTTCAAACGCCCCGTACTATTAATGAATAAGGGTTAGAGCGCCCCATGCGCTCTGGGTTTCACCAAAAAAAAAAAAATGCAATGGTATTAGTGTACAGGTGCAATGATAGACGTATCAGTACAATGGTAGTTCCAAAAAAGGAACGTAATTAATATGAGTTCAGTATACAGGTGCAATGGTAGTTGTATCAGTGCAATGGTAGTTAAAAAGGAATGTAATTAATATGAGTTTTTAATTTCCAAAGATTATTAAATAATTTAATCAAAAAATAACTATAATTAATAAGGGTGTCATTTTCAACCCCTTGAAAGGGTTAGCATACTAACCGATCCCAATATGACCCCATAATTTACTCTTTAACTTTTATGTACGTTGATGATATGGCCATTCATTTACCTTTGGAAAGTATTTATGATTGGGATAAATCATCATCATTATGTACGATGATGATTTGTTCTAGCAGTATTATGATTGGTCTTTAATTCGAAAGTGACAAATTTGAATCTTGTAAAAATAACATCTAATTCTAAAAACAAACTTATATTCTGGGATATATTATTAAAGCCCTTCACATCATCTTATGGTAATGAGAAGCTTACTATATGCTCAATAAAAAGATCATGGCTTGATTTTTTGTTTTTGTTTTATATAATCTCTTATATCTTTTTTTCTTATAATAGTGAAGATCTTGATCTCCAAAATGACTAAGGTGGTTCCAAAGCGAGAGAGAGTCCCTGATGTGCCCTGTACCTGGTTCTTGCTATCTCTTCTACGGCTTTCCGCCTCCTCTTCAGAAGCGACATCCTTTTGGTGACTTTATGGGCTAAATCGCGATTCACTCGGTTTCTGGGACATAATCATTATGTAGGAGAGGTGGCCGAGTGGTTCAAGGGCGTAGCATTGGAACTCTTATGTAGGCTTTTGTTTACCGAGGGTTTGAATCCCTCCTCCAAAAGAAACATAGGACTTCATTCAGTGACTTTGGGGGGGGGGGGGGGGGGGGGGGGTCCGAGGCATCAGTTAAATACCACTCTGCAAGAGTTAGAATTCTAACCTTATATCAGGACCTACGGGCCAAGGAACAGTCTCACCGTGGCTTCGAGGGGTATTCACGTTTGGCATAAAGAAAGACCGTGGCTTGGAAAGAGTAGGAAGACATGATGTTTTGTTTGAGTTCTAGTTATTTCTTTGTTTTATCATCAACAAGCAGCATAGTGTAGATTTCTTATTTGGGTAACAGGTTTAGTTGAAAAAGTTACATGATGAAAATGGTGTGTTTTATAACGTTTTATAAATTCGTTAGGTACACTAAAAAAAATACCCATTTCTCCGCTAAATCCAAATTATTCCTTCTACTAAAAAAAATATTCCTCAACAACGTTCATTACTCTTTTGATCGGTCACTGAAATTACTAAAAGTTTCATATTTGGCTAAGTGTTGAAACAGTTTCAGGTAGCCTACTTTGGAAGCTTGTATCTCACAAATGGCAGAATGGAAATTGTAGATCAAGGGTTTGTTTTGCAGATAAAGTTGCCATGTTTCCAATGGTATGCTTTTTTGATCCAGATGATGTCATTAAGATTGTTTTCCAAGGCCTCAAAGTTGCTACCTCAAAACTGGAAAACTGTCAGAAAATGGCTAAGGCAGAAAACTGTTTTGTGAAGCCTACTTTGGAGCTCAATTCGAGGAGTATGGATCTGATTCAAGTCCAAAGACTTCCACAAAATGAAACTAGGTATGTTTGTGAACAAAGGGAAGGAATTGGATGAAGAATTGGAGTTCGGGAAGGCCTCGAACAAAAGGCGCGAAGTTAGTACGAAAGCTGCCTTTTGACTGTTTTGCGGGCAGATTACTTGTGCGCCAAGAAAGGAAGTTTATGGCCGAATTTTGAGTCCTTTTTAGAGTTTGTTTTTACCTTAATTGTTTCCTTGTTCATCTAGATTTGTATTAGGTTTTATTGGCTATAAATTGCCCTCCATTTACGTTGTAAAAACATAACTCTTTGATTAATCGAAAAACAAACCTTTTGGTTTTGTGCAAGTTGCGACTTGTTTGAGTTTGGTGGATTCCAAGCTTGTGAGCTTTGTATCGATTGAATATCCTCTTCAATCGTGGTCGAGCAGCTACCCTTTTATACCATATGAGCTTTCCCCAGGTGTGGAATTGTCCGTTGGTTCCGTTTTATCCCAATTTCGTATTAAGTACGCATTGTTCTTAATTCGAGTTCAATCAATCTACGGATTGATTGATTGATTGCTGAGTTACTTTGATAAAAATACACCCCCCAGGGTCGTATTAACTGGTATCAGAGCCTGGTTCTACACAAGAGCGAAGGAGAAGAAGAACCTGCTGTTTCGTACAAGCGGTTTTATCGAGTTCCAAAACAGGGCAACCCCTGTTTGTACTTTGCAGCCGCTGTTTGTGTTTGAAGTTTTCGGTTCTATGCCAGGAGATGGTGGAGAGCAGTGTAGAGACAAAGAAGATGCAAATTCGAGTCCAAGAGGAGCAGCCAGCAGTCGTCATCAAACATCGTGAGTCCGACGAACAACGAGATCATCTCTTTCACACACGATGCAATATCAATGGCAAGCTAGCTTCGTTGGTGATCGATGGAGGGAGTTGTGCGAATTTGATCAGTGAATATGTCGTACGAAAGCTGGAATTGAAACCCCAGAAGCATCCTAAACCATATCATCTCACCTGGCTCAACGAACATGGAGACGTGAAGGTTAACAAACAAGTGCTTCTCAAATTCAGCATTGGTAAGTATCAAGACGAAGTTCTATGTGACATTGTTCCAATGCAAAATGTCCATATTCTATTGGGTAGGCCTTGGCAATTCGACAGGAGAGTTATTCATGATGGTTGGGAGAATTCATACACATTCAAGCACGAAGGCAGGAGGATCAAGCTAAAACCTCTATCACCCGATGCAGTTTTTGGCGATTTAAAACAGATGGAGGAGAATCGAAACCAGGAAAAAGAATCTAGAGCTCAGTTGTGGGTTCAAAGGAGTGTTGGATTCAATTTCATGAGTCTCCGAAAGCTAGCGAGGGGAGTTACAGAATCGAAACCACCTGTGTTCAACGACCCCTGTTTTGTTGCGGCTAGACAGAGTTTCGAACTTCCAGACCTTGTCAAGGAAGAAGAAAGTGAGCTAAGAAGCGAGACCACGCCAGATGCCTTCCCTGAGGTTAAGGAAACGGCTAAGAGTCAAGAAGAAGCTCTGGATCGGGCTGGTGATGATCAATTTCCTCCCTCGATGACTCTGCCACCACTCTGCCACTTTCCAGAAGAACAGAGTGTTGCAGAACAGAGTGCCAACGACGACGATCTCGTCATGGCTACGGGGGCAGATTCGAGTGAGTCCTCTGCTACCAAAACGTTCCAACAACGTCCAGTAACTAATTCGACGGATTGGTTCAAGCCGAATCAGGTCAGTTTTCCGAAACCAATTCGCGTGCCAACACCCCTGGAAACGCTCAAGAACAAAGACAAAACTACCGAATGGGTTGGGGAGATCGGGCATGATTCGACACCACAGGCTGCTGCAGAATCAACACACACAGTCCCAGGAAGCTGTAGGATCGCTCAATTGTCCGCGAAGACCCATGGATTACAAAACCCCAATTTGCAAATCCCCGGCAGAAACTTGAAGAAACACGACCAAAAATTTGGTGAATTGGTTGTGGAGTTTGAGGGCGATTCGGAGCCAACCACCACTTCAAAGAGTTTGCTACTGTCCCAAGGAAGGTGTAGGACACGAGAAATCACGACGAAAATGCCCGATTTTAAGACGCCCAAATTTTGTTTTGCGTCGTCGGAATCTGGGTTTCCTTCGCCGGATTCTGGAATTTTCAAAATTCGGACAGCGGGAAACTCGTGGATGATAATTGGCGACGATTCGAGCAAATTCAAGGCATGGGAATGGCTCGAATCAATTCGTGGGAGCAAGGAAAGCCTTTTGGGTGCAACGAATTCGATCTCAAAGGCGTCGAGAACAAACGTCGAATTTTGGAGCCCTCGCCGGCGTTTGCGGGTTCGCCGGATTCTGCAAATTTTTGGCCGGAAACTAGAAATCTGGAATTTTGTGTTTTGGGTTCGTTTGATCGAATTTTTCGCGTGGGAAGGGTCCATTGGAGTCCCACAAACGTGATGAAGCTCAAATCGTGGGAAACAGCTGCAAATTCGCGAGTTAACGAAGTGTTGAAGTTCGACATTACAAGTTCGAGGTACCTATTTCGTTACTCGATTTGGGAGGAATTTTGTGACGTTTTTGACAGGAAGCAACTTCAAGCTTTGAGGTCAAAGCTTTTTGAAGAGGGGGAGCCCGATATGATCCCAATTGGATCAATCCACAATTCACAATTACTTGTCAAAGAAGCTATCTCACCTCACTTGAAGAATTCTGATTTTTGGCTAAGTGTTGAAACAGTTTCAGGTAGCCTACTTTGGAAGCTTGTATCTCACAAATGGCAGAATGGAAATTGGAGATCAAGGGTTTGTTTTGCAGATAAAGTTTCCATGTTTCCAATGATATGCTTTTTGGATCCAGATGATGTCATTAAGATTGTTTTCCAAGGCCTCAAAGTTGCTACCTCAAAACTGGAAAACTGTCAGAAAATGGCTAAGGCAGAAAACTGTTTTGTGAAGCCTACTTTGGAGCTCAATTCGAGGAGTATGGATCTTATTCAAGTCCAAAGACTTCCACAAAATGAAACTAGGTATGTTTGTGAACAAAGGGAAGGAATTGGATGAAGAATTGGAGTTCGGGAAGGCCTCGAACAAAAGGCGCGAAGTTAGAACGAAAGCTGCCTTTTGACTGTTTTGCGGGCATATTACTTGTGCGCCAAGAAAGGAAGTTTATGGCCGAATTTTGAGTCCTTTTTAGAGTTTGTTTTTACCTTAATTGTTTCCTTTTGTCATCTAGATTTGTATTAGGTTTTATTGGCTATAAATTGCCCCCCATTTACGTTGTAAAAACATAACTCTTTGATTAATCGAAAAACAAACCTTTTGGTTTTGTGCAAGTTGCGACTTGTTTGAGTTTGGTGGATTCCAAGCTTGTGAGCTTTGTATCGATTGAATATCCTCTTCAATCGTGGTCGAGCAGCTACCCTTTTATACCATACGAGCTTTCCCCAGGTGTGGAATTGTCCGTTGGTTCCGTTTTATCCCAATTTCGTATTAAGAACGCATTGTTCTTAATTCGAGTTCAATCAATCTACGGATTGATTGATTGCTGCGTTACTTTGATAAAAATACACCCCCAGGGTCGTATTATGGGTTGTGCACCGTGAGTTGGTTTTCATTTGAGGGGGCGTGTTAGAGTGTGGTATAAGATCGAGCATAACCTTCTCCCAACAACTCGAGTTGTTGAGACCAACTGGTTTATGACAATTATTTCATGATATGTTTGAAACATATAATACTTGTTTGAAGGCGAATTGACTATGGAATGGCTGAAAAGCTATTACCATCTAGTGTTTGAGTTTTGATGTATTACAGTGGAAAAATAGAGAAAATAACATCACGAGCAATTGCAGGTGCAGGTGCAGGTGCAGAGGTAAAAGTATGATAGCGCACAATAGAAGCAAGAACTTAATTGAGCCGGTTTAATTCCCTTGAGCCGCATTTAGGGGTGTCGGTTCGGTAACCCAAACCGAAACCCGAAAAAACCCGAAAACCCGAAACCGAAAATCATTAAAACCGAACCCGAACCCGATAAGGACTTGCGGGTTTCGGGTAACCGAAACCCTAAAATTCCTTATCGGGTTCGGGTTCGGTTAAAGCAAAACCGAAACCCGAAAACCCGTAAGTTTAAAAATACGGGTTGAGTTCTATTCATTGGAGGTTTTTAGCCGGAACCCGAAAAACCGATAAGCAAAACCAAACCCGAAACCGAAAAATCCGAAACCCGAAATGAACCCGAACCCGAAAAACCGAAAATGTACATAATCGGGTCGGTTTCGAGTAAACCCGAAAAACCGAACCCGAACGGACACCCCTAGCCGCATTGCACAATGGGGTCATTCTTTAACCACTTGGACCGAAGCAGCTAACGGAGAGAAGTCAAGGGAATTGGTCAATTGGACTTGAAGCCCAACAAATCAAAAGGGAGTTTTGGGCCGACCACTATGCTTTCCTAAAGTAGTTGGGACACGGAAGCAAAGGGGGCATTCTCATTTCGGACTTTGGATGGGAATTATTTGCACCGGGTTATTTGTCCTTCGTGAAAGAGAAAAAGTATGGGACAGATAATTTGGACGGGAGGAGAATTGGGACGGGGGATTATTTTTGGAGACGGAATTCTCGGGGTGAAAAGAATTGGATTGGCGATCGAGCAGCGTAGCGAGGAGAGAGCGGACTGAATCTACGGGGCGACGAGAGCAGCCTGTAACAGTCGTGACCGATCTCGATCTTTCCCGGCGATTAAGAACAAAGGAATAGACTTGATTGAGGAAGAAGGGAGATGAATTTGAGAAGAAGAATCAGAGAATCAGGGGAAGAACAGAGAAGAAGAAGAGACAGATCAGAAGCAAAGGAAGGGAAGGGAAGAAGTAGGGAAATAGTCTTGTAAATTCTTATTTGATGATTCAGTTTACAGGTTAATTCTTTTTTATATGACTACCTAATTACAAATTGAAACTATAGAAATGATATATTTTCACGTTGTTAACGTTTTGATAAGAGTTGCTTAACGTTTTTAACGTAAACATGATGTTCTCATTCCAAAATTTTCATTGAAAATGAAAACGTTTTAGGTCAATTTTTAACGATTTTGATTTAACGATTTTGATACTATTAGTAATAATATACTTTAACAACATTTTGGTGGGAGTTGCTTAATGTTTATAACGTGAAAGTGAAATTGTAAGTTGTAACAACTACGTGATATCATGATACATTAACAAACAACATCTGATATCATGATATATTATACATAGATAACGACATTTTAAATTGTTAATAATGTAACTATATTCTATTAATAATTAACTAAAAATTTGATGATGCTCGGGTATAATGATTATAACCTTAAATATTTTATTACGTTAATAATAATTTACATTACATCAACGATGATAACATTAAATTAGATTGTTAACAATGAGTCTAAACCCATTAACAAACAACAAAAAATGTATTAGGAGACAATGATAATGTTTTTGTATATCGTTGAAAATTCATAACAAAAAAGTTGATAGCAGTATCTTGGATTGATAACAATGAACCAATAAAAGTTGATGGTGTAATTGTTGGACATTGTTTCATAAACGTTGATAACAATAATAAAAACACATAGTGCACTTTATCAATAAGTTTATAAATCTGACGTCCAAATTAGAAAACATATGCTCCTAGATTGGTAGAGATGCAACTATCCGTTAATAATGTAACAAAAATTTATTGATAACGAAAACATTAAGAATCAAAACATTATGTTTTTATTGAATACAAAACATTTATTTTCAACTAAATATAGTATTTATCAATGATATAGTGTGTTCTTATTAAAAGTTACTAACACATTTTTATTGAATACAAAAACAATTATAATAAATTTTAAAACTAATAACGTCATAAAGTGTTTTATTAACAAGTCATGTAAAAGTTTATATTAGTGATTATTAAACATTTGATAATGAAAACTATATGTGCACACATCGGGACGTTATTAATTAATAAAAATTTGACAATGTTAAATATATTCACAACAAATCTAATAATTAATGACAACGTTTTGGGAGTTCATTACTTATGGTATCAATAATGATAATGTTGTGAATCATTAGTAAAGATGTTGTAAATCAATCACTCATTCATAACTTTGATGATGAAAATGTAAGACGGTAACGATTGATTCAAAATTATTAATAATACAATTGTAAAAAATTGATACATATATTAAAATCGTTAATAATGATAAGATATAATAATAATAATTTATTTTATAAACGTTGATAATGTTATTTCAAAACATTAATACTACATTGCAAGTTGTCACGAAGTGAGAAAACAGATTTTAAATTTTAAATTTCTACTTTAAAAAGAGAAAAAATTATTAATTTCGAATTTTATTAAATATAAAAATCTAATTAAATTAATTCTGAATTTCCTTTTAATTGTAGATTTGTAGTGGAGAGAGAAGGTTAGAGCATCCACATTGGTATCTATCTATCTATCTATCTATCTATACATAATATTATGGCAATTCAAAATTAAATTTTTGCCACATAAGCACTTGGAGAGATCTCAAGTTGTCAAAGTGGACAATTTTTTTACTAAAAAAATAGTTATTGACCTATTTATGGAGTTGTCCCTCTTTCTTCATTTAATATTTAATTCTCTTTTGTCCAATAATTATTTTGCTTTTATTTTTGCATTATATCTATAAATAATATATGGAGAGAAAGGTTATCAAACCGGTTTAGCAAGTGGAATGGTTTTACCAGTGGTACAACCGGTTTATGTCGTTTCATGTTGGTTAATAAAATATATGTAGAAATATAAAAAAATCATTAATATCAAATGAATTTAATCATATATAAATCATATTTAAAGACAATTTACGTACAATTCATATTGATATTTGAATAAAAAAATGACATTTCAAATAAAATTTCATATACTCATACTTAAATTCACTAAAACTACGTATTTTACTAAGAAATTCGTAAAACGATCATACCGTTCATACCGATGGTGTCATGTCGATTTCATGACCGGTACCGGTTGAATGGTTCAACCGGTGGCATGCCGACCGACGTGACAATCATGATGGAGAGTGACATATATCACATTTTGGTTTTGCATTATATCGATGTACGCAACAGTATACTAATGTTCGTAGAGTGACATATATATCACACTTTTTAAACCAAAAAATATATGATTAAAGATTACTATGTAAATTTCTGCTCATTTTACTAAAACTTAATGATAATTTACATTTTAATGAATAATTTAAACAAACGCACAAAAATACTAATATTTTGTCGATAATGTCTGAAAGAAACTTGAGAAAGAAATAATAGTTATTTATTAAAAAAGCTTTTTATTCATTCCGATCATGTGAAAACATATGAATCGCATGTGCAGTATTTATAATGTATCCTAGGTTTACATTACTAATATTTTCTCTAGGTCATGTTGATTGAGCAAGCTCTATTGAGGTCTTACATCATATGCTAAGATGTTTTCTTTTCAGACTTGGAGTTATTTATTGATAACGATTATAAATTGAAGTTTCCAAAATGACTTGAGTGTAATAGTTGATGAACTTTGACTGAGACACGAGATCATTTGAAAAATGAAATGTGTGAAATTTAGAGAAATCTTTGTTAAGAATGTATGTTAAACATCACATTTCATGCTAAGAAAAATCTAAATTCGAAGATTGAGGTAATAAATAAATATTAATGTTTTACTTCACATATAACAAAAAATATTTATAGTTACAATAGTGTAAACCGAGCTATTGGGTCAAAAGAAGAATATATAATAAATATGAGTTTAGTAAGAAAATTGTAACAAGTCTATATAGTTGTGAGTCTGTGATTTCTTACCAAATTTTGGCAATAACAAAAAAAAATTGATATCATGTTCCACCCAAGGAGCTGAGTTCAAAGGTATTAATTAGTGTTGAAAGTAAATTAAACTCTCTCTCTCTCTCTCTCTCTCTCTCTATATATATATATATATATATATATATATATATATATATATATATATATTAACAATAGATGTGTCTACAATACATCCAATAATTTAAATACATGTGAAAAGCCACAATGTTTGTATGAACTTTTAATTTTTGCAACAAAATATTTTGTTTAAAAATTATAAGTGAATTATTCAAGGAATACATAATTTTGAATGCACCTGAAATATTTGTCTGTCATATACACACTTTACCAATTATTAATATAAGCAATGAATTTTTTGTTCTAGAACAAACATCAAATATAAAGAAATTTTAGTGAATGGACATTCAAATAGTTGAAAAATTAAACATTGAAGGAACATGTTAAGATGAGAACCTTCGATAGTGTATATGAATCCTTAGATTCAGATTCTAAACGAACATCTAGAAAAAAGGCATGGGTTGAGGGTTTGTACAAACTTAAAATATTAGCAATTGTAATAAGTTACTATACAAAGACTTCATGAACATCAACAATAAAAATGAGTGAGGTTTAGAGGATTTAATCATTATAAGGGATACGTTGTGTGTCAAATTTCAATTGGGATAAACATAATTTATCCAGTAATCAAGTATCTTTTTTCAATAATTTGAACTCTGATCAATTGGCTGAGAGTTCGTAAAAACTCGAGAACCATGAATTGATATATGTTGTATAAGATAATAAATTTGAGCGTCTTGGTGGGAAAAAAAATTATATACGATACAAATTGGGACGTGATATACCTTTACAACATGATTTATGATCAGAGAATAAAAACATCACAAGCGAGTCTGCTAACTATTAAATAATATTCGATATAGGTATACCACATATTCACTTATGAAGCGAGAGTAGAAAATATATACAAGATTCAAAAATTTCAAACATGTAGACAAGTTAACTAATATAAATAATAAAATGAACTTCTCCGACCAACTGGCCGGGTAAAATACTAGTTGCATTCTTAATTGCAAAATGACATGGCATAGGTGTTTGCAATTGCAAAACCAATTGCATTGATGTGGCTGCCAATTGCATATTTACAAGCTTGCAACAAATGCAATTCCATATACAAGTAAAAAAAGCCTAAAAAGGGGGATTTTTTTATTTTATATTATTTTCTTTTATCTTTTACTTAGGGGTCGTTTGGAAGTTGTGATTGTTAGAGTTGTGTTTGTTGAATACATGTATTGTGCACAATACAATGTTTGGAAGTGCCAAAGTGTCAAACAATGCATGCATTGTTTTAGGTAGGTCCCACCAACAATCACAAAAAATGATGCATTATACAATCTCAACTAAAAGTTGAGATTGTTGGTTTTAGATTTGTGTCAACTTTTTCTTTCCATTTCTATCCCCAATGGTTTTTGTCTTATTCTAAAAGTTGAGGGTAAATGTGACATTTCCCAATAAAAAAGCATGGTAAAGGAAACCGTACCGGATTTCATACCGGACCCGTCCGTGGCATGATATTTTGTGGTACGACCCTGGTTCAACCGTTGTGTACCGGTAAAATATCATTTTTGTAATTAAAAAATATTTTTTGTTAAAAAACCATACCGACAGATTCAGTATATCATTTCAGAGTAATACCGGAATATACTGAATAACAAACCCAAATAAACTGAATATGCATAGATACTTGTAACTCTTGTCACCTAATTATTTTGTATTACTCGTCAAGCCAAGCCAAGCCAAGGGCAAATGTACTATCAAATATCATCATGATTGATTATAATATTTGTCCACATAATCCCAATTTAGATTCTCGTATAATTAATAGAATAAACTAGAGGAATTCATAAACGGGAGTAAACAAAAATAAAAATTAATAATTTTTTCAATATCCTTATTGTGTAGGAAACCTTAGGGCCCGTTTAGTATTGTTGCTTGTTTTTGTTTCTTGTTGTGTTTTAAGAAATTTAGAAAACCAAGAAAAAAATCGTGTTTAGTTGGGTTTTTATTTTTTGTTGTGAATCAGAGTTGCACAACAAGGCCCAAATATGAGAAACAACAATTTATAGCTTTGGATCTGATTCTTAAACATGTTGCACACGGGATTCCTACTGGTTGGGCGCTTGATTTCATTAAAACAGACCAGTTTTCGAATCCCCACAGAAGCAAAAAAATTTTTTAACACAACCGCCCCCCAAAACCCTACTTCAACATAACTTGTCAGCCGCCCTTACCCTTTTCCATCTTCTTCTTCTTCTCGACAGAGAGTGCCGCCCCCAACCCATCTTCTTCTCGCAGGTCGCCGTCGCCCAGCCTCCGCGCGCGACTCCTCCGCCTCCGCCCAGCGCCGCCCCGCCTCCGCCCGCCCCAGCCCGCGTAGCCGCCCAGCGCCGCCTCGCCTCCGCCCGCAGCCGCCCAGCCCGCCGACGTCCGCCCGCGCAACCGCCGCCGCCGCCCTGCTTCCTCCGCCAGTCCGCCGGCCGCCGACCACTTTCCCTCCATATCTCTTTTTCTGGTTTTTAGTTCTTATAGTAGTAACTAAACGCGTTTTTGTTTTTTGTTGTCAGCTTTCATAATTTTTCAGATTTATCAACTAAACAGGTTTGTGTTTTCTGTTTTTTTCCTGTTGTGGTTGTACATCTATTTACACAACACCACTGCAACCACAACAGCAACAAAATGATACTAAACGGGCCCTTATTGTTGATAAACAAAGTTAGAAGAAGCAGATTCCCGTTGCCGGTCCAATTGGTCTCCAGCAAGCAAAGCAGTCAGTGTCAAACAAAGAAACACGGCGGCGCAATCTTGAGTAGGGGAGGGCCACTCGAGCAGGCGGTGACGCGGTTGAGGACTGAAGAGGAGAGAAGAGGAGCGGCAGTCGCCGGTCGCCGATAGCAGGTCGCCGGTCTCTGGTCGCTACTCGCAACGCCAGAGGTGAAGACGAGGAGCGGCGGGGCTGGGCTGGGCCGCTGGGGAAGAAAGAAGAAACGATGAAAATGAATAGTCTGGCAGTCTCTGGCTGCCGATTGCCCGATCTTTGTTAGAGAAGAGAACATATTAGGGTTTTTGGCCTTTGGCTGATTTTTTTGTTTTTTTAGTTTGAAGTTCCAAAAAACGCCGGCGTTTTTCATTAAAACAACTCTACCGCCGGTTAGACCAAAACCGGGCGGTATTTCCGTTTGTACCGGTTAAGCCAGAAAATCGGCCGGAACTGTAACCTACCGTATCGTTCTTGGCCCGATTCCCGATTTTTTCGGTTGAACCGGCCGGTACGATCCGGTTTCCTTGTCCATGAATAAAAGTAACTTTATGTAAATCAATGCATAAAGTAGAATCTCAACAACCAAACAATGTATTGTTAAAATGCATCCATTGTATCAATACATGCATTTATATTATGGTGAGTGAAATGAATGTGATGTGGATTGCAAAAATTTGAGTTGACAATAAAAAACACAAATGCAATTTCTTTTGCAATTGCATTGATGGAGATGCTCTTATGGAGAAAGTTATGGGAGGAGAGAGAAAAAGAATAATCAATTATTAATATTAATTATATTTGCAATACCCTATTTATTCTCAACTACCTAATCCACTATCAACCCAGATGGTAAGAAAGCGTACCATGATAGTATGAATATACTATATGTTAAGAATGTTGAATACATGATAGTAGGAGTATACTAACTGTCATCTACGACTTTCGTCATTGTTTACCACAAGTTACCACCCACATACAATAGTGGTAAAGTATGGTAATTTTTGGTCCAGTATTTTTTTCACCCAGAAATTTGTAGATCCAATAGATCATGATGAACTCGTTCCTACTGAGCAAACGTTTGTGAAAACGAAGAAGATAAGAGCCGATTATGAAAACTAGGGAAAATAAAATGTCTTTAATTGACAACTCTTAGATCTGGATTTTCTGGGTCCGCTTAGATTTAAAGGTCCAAATTTTAATAGTTATAGGTCAGTAACCATTGGTTACTGACCCTATCCTAAGCCCCTCGACCTCGGGCAACCTTCCGTCTCTTACGCCCTTTTCATTTTGTTTCTTGGGCGCCAAGGAAGACGACCCTCTTTTTTCATGCCCCAGAATGGCATTAAATTCTCTCGTAACCAAGCAAACGAACGCACAAGTGAGAGCAGAGCAGAGCAGAGCAGAACGTTTCTAGTCTTTCCAACTGATTAGCCTTGGTGGGATAATCACAACTTAAATAAACAAACACAAGCACATAATTCAATCCTTCCTAATTCAAATAGAAAGCACATAAAAGGACTCACTAAAAAGATTCGGGAAAGAAATTCCAGTGGTACAATTGAATTAGATTACAAACAAACTAAAAAGAGAGATGCAAAATGGTATACATCAACGCCTCACATAGGCCTTTATCCATCATCAGTGGAGCCTATACTACTGATGGCCCATGGTTTAACAGGGCTAAGTTTGAAGCCCAATCTTCCAAATCTCTTTTTTTTTTTTTTTTTTTTCTCAGATAGACTAAGAGAGGAGGAGATTTTCACCTCTGCCGACGCCGATAGACGAAGTCGACGACAACAATAAAGAGCCTGCCTGTTGGTCGGAGGAAGAACCGATCTTGAAAAGATTCTGGCAGTCACCAACCTGGCAGAACGTCTGAACGCTGAACAAACCAAGCAGCAAAACAACGGCGAGAACCATTACAATCGTCCACCCGCACTGCAAGCATTTCTTCCCTGTTGCCTTCATCTTAACCCTCAAAACCCCATTGTAGTAAGCGTTAACCCCGGCGACGGTCTCTGACACCCTCTTGTCCTTCGCCTCCCCGGATTTCCCAAGCTCCTCGAACACCTTCTTGAATTTCGCCGCCGTCTGCGTATTCTCAATCCCCTGGATCACCCCAGCGACACCCAGCACCACCAGGTCCTCCTCCGTCCGCACAAGCGAGTGAATCAGCTCACAGTAACCCGCAAGGATCGGAGATTCCGACCTGGCTACGGACTCGTAGGCGACCAAATTCCTCAGAACGATCCCCGTGTTCTGATCATCTCTCCAATTGAACTCCGTCAGGTTCAGGGTTTTTTCTTCCGGTAAGAACCCAACGTGCCTGACGGTGGCCACCGCCTTGAACTGAACTCCGGCGCTTTCCAACTCTGTCGCAGAAGGAATGAGCTGTTTCTCCTCTTCCAGAAGCTTCTTCAAGTGGTCGGAGATTCCGAAGATCTCCACCAGTTGCAGGGCGAAGGCAATTGGAGCGGTTACGAATTTGACGAGCTGTTGATTCCCCTTCCCCACAACTTCCCACAGCCCAGAGATCGCTGACGACATGGCAGGGGAGTGAGATTCAGCAGCATCGTATCTGGAGCGCCTGGCTTTCGGACGACCAGGCCTAGGGATCCCCTGCAGCAGGATTAGGTGGTAGAGCAGATCCAACAGGTGGCGCGGCTCGATTCCTTCACTTCTCCGATCAGGGTAAGCATCGCGAGCTTGAAATGGCGACACCTTGACGCAGAATTGAACCAATCGGCGGTAAGGGAACGAAACGAAGTTCCCACTCCGTTTCAATTTTGAATAGATGGCCGCGACCTCTGACGAAACCTCCTCCTCCTCCTCCTCCTCCTCCTCCTCCTCCTCCTCTTCCTCTGTTTCTTCCAAGCTCCAGATCTCTCGGAGAACGAAAATGGGGATCTGATTCTCCAGCTTCATCACATCACCCAAAACAGCGACCTCGATCTTGCCCATCTCCGACGAGTCCAGCGGCACGCGGCGGTTGCGGTCGGTGGAGGAAGAATTGCTGAATTTGAAGATGTTCCCATCGTTGGTGAGGAGTTCGATCAAGAAGAGCCCGTCGATGCACATGATCCAAGCGAGGATGTGGTCGGCGACGGCCAGGTGCTTGGCGTAACAGGCTCGAATTTCGGGCGCCAGAGCTTCAAGTCCGTCCACTATGGCTGCGAACTCGGGGAGGTGGAGCTTGATTCGAGCCCGCTTCGCCCGGCCGAGCTTGAAAGTCTCCATCAGCATGAGCGCGTTGAGGAAGTGATGGAAGGGTCCGATTGCGATGAGCTGTGGGGCGAATGATTCGGGCTTGGCGGCAGAGGAAAACGGGTCGGGTACTGGGAAGATGCAGGCTGAGATTGGGACGATGTGGTCGAGGTCTCGAGGGATGTGGTCTTTGATTTGGATCAGCCAATTGTGTTGTTGTGTGGTGGTGGATTCCCCGGTCGTTGTCGTCGCCGGAGCGCCGGCCGGAAGAGGTGCGTCGGGTTCGGAGTCCTTATTCATTTGAGCTTATTCGTTTGGGGTGGAGAAATGAGTAGTGAGTGAATTGATAAGCGGCAATTACAGGGCTTTTTAAAAAGGAATAAACTTAAAAGCTTTTTGTATTATACGAAAGTTTTTTTTTTGGTAGTCTTATTCTTATAGTAGTAGTATATTAGTATATTAGATCTGATCTATAAGACTATAACCAGTTGATGTTGACTGACCCGGCTATAGTGGATCCACAAGATCTAATGCTTCCTCGTACTTGGGTCTACTACTTCCTCTCTTCGACGAGGATGACAAGAAGCAAGTCAACTTTTGTCTTTCATGATTAGCTTTTGTATCCCAATAAGTTATATCGTGTGGGTTTAGCAAGTGGAATAATAGTACAACTGATTTTTATGGATTTATGTTGGTTTAATAAGATGTACATAAATTAAATGTGAAAACTCATAACATCAAATGAAGTTAATAAATATATAAAACATATGTAAAAAAATATTTACAATTCATATTCATACTTAAATAAAACAACAAATACACATATTTTTTTATAAGCAACAAATACACATATTTAAATATAATATTTAACGTCAAATCTAAACATTTATACGACAATTCAGCAAATAATATCAACATTCAACTTTTAAATTCATAAAATAAAAAATTTATTTTTTATTAATTATATTCACTAAAACAATATCATTTTACTTAAAGGTCGTAAATTGATCATACCGGTCATGCCGGTGGTATTCATGCTGGTTTCATTACTAGTACTGTAACCGGTCTGGTTCAACCGCCCGGACATGCCACCGACGTGACAACCATGTATTCGACTCAATCCGGCTATCATACTCATACCCTATTTTGAGTACGTATATATACTTAAATAGAGGGGATTGAGCCATATAAAGGTACTAAACCATAATTTTATCGCCAAATTTTTTTTACCTATTTGTAAGAAAATACAAATTTAGATACAAAGGTAATATAAATTTGGGAACCAACATGTAGTTTTCAAAAATCAATATGTTGATTTGAGTCAAACCACTCGCCTGACTCGTCCCGACACGCTCTGACCCTAAAGGCTCAGACAGGGTCAAGAAAGAAACAGGGGTGGGACGAATCCGTTTTATAAGGTGACCGTTCAGAGGCAGACCATACAGGATCAGGGGTTGGTCAAGGGCAGCGAGGCATGCCAAATTTCAGCCATAACTGAATGAATGGTGAGTGGCCTCATTCAATTCCAAAAGTGTTACTGTTAACGATTGGTAAACAAACCGTCTGTATCCTTTCAACCGCCTACCATTCAGTTACCCTTTTCACTTCCTCTAAATTCATACCCCCGCTTATTGTTTGGAAATACGTGTCATAGATTTCCTTAAAACACATAAAAGAAAACTAGAGGTGGCAAATGGATCATGGAGCTAGAACAGAATTCTCAAGCTAAGGAGAAGAATGGATACTCTTGTCTCTATTAGAAACGACCAGCTTCTGCTTGATGGCTCTCCCATGACTAAGTTTTCTATTAAGAGAGTGTGAAATCTATATCGTCCTGCTCAACATATTGTTCCTTGGTGGAAAATTGTTTGGAAGGGTATATAAGCCGATCCCGAGAAACAGGTTTATTACTTGGTTGGTGATAAGGGGCAGAATAAGCACGAAGCAGAAGATGTTGAAGTGGGGGTACTCAGGCTCGTTGGAGTGTTGTTTGTGTAATGCAGGAATTGAGAGCGGGGATCATCTCTATATGCTGAATGTCCATTCTCGATACAGTTATTTGAAGAACTATTTAGTAAATTTTGTAGTCTCCCTCTGCAGATTACCTGGGAGGATCAACTTTCATTGATGACAAGGAAGCTTGGGGCATCGAATGAGGCTGCTAAAACAGGGAGGCTAATCTGGCAAGCTTGGGTGAGTCACATCTGGAGGGAACAGTGTAATCGTTTGTATGCAGTTAAGGCTAGAGATCTTCCTACCATGTTAAGGATGAATAAGTCAGAGGTAGACTGTGTGTTGGGTAGTCACCGAACTCTTATGTTCTGGGCAAATTAAGTAGCTTGTTGGTTTAGAGATTGATAGCAGTGGACAAATACATTGCTTTGTTTGTTTGTTTACTTATGGTTACATTGCCTAGCTAGTAAGCCAGTTGCTAGCAATCCATTTTGATGAATGAGATCCCACCGGTTCATAAACAAAAAAAAAAAAAAAAAACTAGAGGTGATTTTTTTTGTTGTTGGTGGGTTTCAGAGTTTGCAGTACCATTACAACGAAAAGGTAATTCGTTTATCAAGGGAGGATTTAATGTTCTATAAACCTTGGGTACTTAGAGAGGGTAAATAACATCTATACTATTGGTTGTAGGGATGGCAATGAGGCGGGTTTGGGGCGGGTTTGTCTAAACCATCCCCATCACCATCTTCAAATATCCAAACCCATAACCGCCCCATACCCATGCGGGGAATGTTCGACAAACCCATCCCCATAACCGTGGGTTTCGGGTACCCATGGGTAATACCCGTACCTGTACATCCAACACTATTATCCAAAAATTCACAAGAAAATTTTTAACTACAACTCTAAACGTACCTATTATATCACGAATTAAACAAAACACGATCATTTTCTTAATACGCTTCAAATAATATGATCCTAAAACATTCATTAATACATAATATAGAGTATAATATTTTTCAAATTATTATGTTCTAACTCTTATACATCTACTAAGTAATAATTAACTAACATAATCTTGTTGACAAGGGGGAAAGTGAAAGAGTGAAAGGAGAATTGAGGGAAATGAATTAGGTTTTGATTAAAGTGGTCACTCAATTGCATTTCTTCTATTTATTTCCTTGAGTTATCCTCATCACCATTGATAGATTACAATTTGATCCACATGTTTTGTATATGTGAAGAAATTCTCTTGGTGGGGCGTTAATGGGTATGGGTATGGGGCGGGGGAGGCTAAAACCATACCCGCCCCATACCCATCAAACTTTTTACGAGTTTTACCCATACCCGCCCCATACCAGGTCAAAGCGGGGATTTCCCGTGTTGACTGGATCGGGGGCGGTCGGGTACCCGCGGCCATGGGTTTGATTGCCATCCCTAATTGGTTGGGAGCTAGTTTTGCATCTTTAATCTCTTTCTTTAAAATATATAAAGCGCTTTCATTTTAACACACCCGCCACGTAATCCGTACTGGGATTTCCGACCTCCACGTCAGCAATCCTTTTTCCTCTTCACGATCACGACCACGCTAAGGCCCAACATATGAGATAGATGAAATAAATCGGCCCAAATATTTAGGGAAAAACCATTCACTTACGACAAGAAGCCCATTTTAAACGAAAATAAACCCAATCCAAAATAATTGGCATCATGCTCAGTAAAAAACCCAACCCTGTTCAAAAACGACAGCAACGAAAAGACGGCCGGCGGCAAAACAAGTGAAAGGAGGATTCGAAAAAACTCAAAATCGACAATAACCGCCGCACAGTAACCGCCAAATTTGCCTCCTATGAAGACCAATATAAATCCCATCCCCATTGCCATGCTATCCTCCAGACTGTTCATTTGTCTATACCTCTATATTGGCCTTTACCTTTACCCAATCAATCCGCCGAAAATTAGCGCCCGCAACAAGTGATCCTACACAACGAAGCCCAGTACTGCAAGTAAATTGAAAGGTAAAGGTCAATATCGCGATGAAGAATACTTTGCTAGATAATCTTCAAGAAGGGCCTTTCACTGGAACAATTTGTACAGGACTGTCTAGGATGTGGGAGGCAATAAGAACAAAACTTCTCATACGGTTGGACATCATCTTCAGTGATGCCTAGCTTAGGTAACAATCTCTGCCACCACTCAAATCTAAAATGATTGATCAATATCCGATTGATTCTTATTAAGTTTCTAGAATAAATTATTATGAAATGAAAAGAGTGATTCACATCCTCATTATTACAATCTTTTCTTCTATCAGGGAAAATGCACAAATACCCAAAGGACTCATTGACACACTACAACCAGCCTTCAAGAACAAGAAATTTATCTCATCAATGATCTCACTGTGATGAAAAGTAAGGGAGACTACCAACCAACTGACAACCCACTCACAATAGTTTAATTTTCACCAGCAAGACAATGTTGCACCCTGCAACCGGCTATGATGGCATCCCTAGATACAAATTTTGTTTCATCAAAGGTGAAGAACTCATGGCCAAGTGCAACGATAGAAAGTGGTAAGCAAAATGACATCATTTCCATGTTGAATAAAAGAAATTGAAACATAATTGCTTCGACGTGAACTTGCTCCGCTGCAGACCCACTTCTTCCAGGCAAGTAGGCAACTCAGATGAGGTAGTTAATTAGACAATAAAGTTCAATGTTTATGGCGTTCATCTTTTCTTGACTAGCACGTCGCAAGTGAGACTTAGTTTGGCTGGCTGTTTTCTATTCGAATGTTGGCGGCATTGGCACATCCTCCTGTGCTGTAACCCCTAGGCTGTTTAGTCATTAGTGTTTATTCCTCCATTTAATCCACAAAAAATAAAACAAAGCAACAGACAGACAGACACAAAATATCCAAGAAACTTGCTAAGGGTACACACGATTAGGGATGGCAATTTCGGCCTGACCCGATTTACCCGACCTATTTGACATGTTTTTGCGGCTAGGCGGGGCGGGCATGGGTATCTTTCATCGACCCGACCTGCCCTGACCCGCCCCATTCTTGACACGTTCTTGCCTAAATTACATATAATCTTAATCAAATTACTTAAGATTTTACATTATATTTTAGTTATAATAAAGTTGTAAATAAGTGAAAACCTCAATTTCTTCAATAATTTAACTACATTTTATCATATTATGGTTTCTTTCTTTGTCTTTCAATGAAAAGAACGAATATTTCTAATGTTTTCCACATAAATTACATACCCATTGGGTCGACCTGCCCCGACCCGCGCCCCGTGATAAATTACCCGACCTGGACCCGACCTGCCATGGGACGGGTATAGGTATCGAGATACCCGCTCCAGACGTGCACATTGCCATTCCTACACACGACACAAAATTTCACACAAAACTTCATATAATTATTGAATACTGTATGATAATTAGGCCAGCAAACAAACCCAAACACAATTAACCCCGGCCAAAGGCCGGGCAGCAAGCTAGTATTCTTTTATTTCTTTGTATTTAGAAATGCCAAGATATACGTAGAGTGGGCTGCACTAACACTATGAGTACTGTTTAACAAAAGTAAGCACCATGTCACCCACCAAATACAATCAAAGCTAAAAAAATAATTAATGGTGGTGTCCTTGCTCCTGACCTCTCCTGTCGTCGGGAAATCTCATCGATTCCGTCTTCTTGGATGGCTGCGGCGGACAGTACTGTTCTCTTCCTTCCCCTCGAGCAGTCTTCCATCTCTTACGCCCTTGGCATTTTGTTCCCTGTGCTTAGAAATATTCCTGCATTACCATACACATACAACAATACCATTAGTTAGTCCATCTATCTAGCTCTCTACACATTAGACATTACTTACCCTGAATTTACTCAACCAAAACAAAAAGAGAGTTTACCATGGCATAGGGAAGAACCAAACGCAGTTGTAATCGCCATGAGTATACGCCACCCCCTGATTCCTTCCTTCTCCAACATTGAACACGCCGCAATCATAACGACACCAAATCCAGCAACCATTATCGCCGGCGGTATCCATGTTGTCCAGCTGGCAGCCGTTGAGGGCGAAGTAGATGCAGTTTCTCTCGACGGCGTCGATGGGCATGACAGCAAGGCTGAAGCACTGGTGTGTCCCTACGAAAACGGCATGCCCGTTCAAACTCCTCACTCTCTCCCAGGCCCAGCAGTAGTAATTCCTTCTAGCACCATGATGATGTTTGTAGCTGTCCACCACGGCGTCGTTTTGGAGTAGCTTGTAGACTTCAAATGTGGTTCCGTCAGACGACCCGACCCGCACCCGTCGGAGGAGGATCACGTGGAGCTGGCCGTCGATGTGGCACGTGTAGGGCACGGTCCTCGTTTCGAGGCATGACGATCTCATGGCGGGGGAGAATTGGATTAATGCTCTCACTACAGATCCCTCGTCTGTTTAAAAATAAAAAAAATAAATGTGAAGAAGATGGTTAGATAGTAGTTATTACTTATTATAAGCGAAAAGAATACTCGTATCATAAAAAAAAAGGAGTAACACTAGAGTCAACAGTTCGAAACACAAATTCAATCCTACCAAATTAGAGAATAATAAAAAGAATTTCTTGACCTCACCCCTATTCTCTGCATTTACATTATTGTGTAATTAATTGATTCAGAATAAAAGATTTGTTAATATAAAGATCAATTACTTATTATTATTATTATTATTATTATTATTATTATTATTATTGTTATTTTAAAGGAGTGCATAGGTACAATACTTATATGTCATCGTATTATGATAATACGATCAGGTTTTGCAGGTCGGGGTTTTGCACCCAAACCCAAGCCTTATTTTAACCATAAAAAAAAAGTTGTAATTTTGTTTACGTCACAATTTGCCACATGAGAATTTTAATTATAATGTTGAGAATGTTGTTAATTACCTTGAGTTATGTTAAGAACATAAACGCAGTCGCCAACCACAACGAAGAGCCTGCCGTCGGAGTAGGAGGCAGCGTCGGGAACACCTTGAAAAACCCTAGAATCCATATCTCCAGCGAACTTCCATCCTCCTCCGTCGCCGGCGACATTACACCACGCCAACTGTGGCGACAAGTAGAAAAACAGAAAAACGTAGCAACCCTTGTCGTCGGGCGAAGAAGAGAGGACGGCTTTGTGGACGTTTCTGAACCCAGCATCGAGCCGAAGCGAAGGGAGGTCCACCGTTTCCTCCGTCACCGGGTTGACAAGGCAAACCCTCATACCACCGCGGCGCCGGCGGTGGGACCGGACGACTACCAACCACCCGTCGTTGCTACCCACGCAGTGGCTGGTCCCTATGCTGGCGAACGAGGCGGCGGAGTTCGCCGCCGCGAGTTTGCCGCTAGGATCGAAGGAGGGCGTACGGTGGAGGTCGGGGAAGAAGCGATGTGGTGGGCCACAGCGAGGAATTGTGGTGGTGGTGACGTCACGACGACCGAGGGAAGCTTGTAGTTTCGGCGACATGAGGATGCCCGGAGTGCCGCGGCGGCAGCGGTTGTGGGGGAGTAAGGCGGCGGACCTCCATGACTTGCAGACCCCAGCGAAGGCGATGTGGTCGGCGAAGGTTGTGGCCAGGTGCTGGTTTACTATCTTGGCGAGTATGTCTTCTGGGACCTGAGAGAAATCGGTCATGATTGTTTTTTACGTAATAGTTGTTGTCTCGAAGTCTATCTAGCTAGCTCTTGAAATTAAATATTTGTTACTTAGGGTCGTTGTATGTAGTATGGGGGAAGGAATTTGGAATTACGATAATGTGATGTTAATTTATTTATATACATGAGATGGAAAACCTTTTCCGGTTCGGAATTGGTCAAAGACAGGGGGATAAGGGGGACTGTGGTGGCCGTGTTTAGCTTTCTCCTTTCTCGATATGGATCACCGGGATTCGGGAATGCACGCGAATGCATGGCATGTATTAAGTTGGGGACAGCCGGACAGCTATGTATGTCGACCTAACTTGGGTGGCAAGTAACTATAAACCGAAAACCACAGCAGCCAACATGCCAGTAGCAGTTCGGGTTCGGTGTGTGAGTGGCTAAGGCAGTTGGGCTAATGTGAGTGTGAGGTGGGCTAAGATTTTATTAGGCAGCGGACTGTGTGGGTGTGAGGCTGTGGGCTGAGTTGGGGTACTAGAGTGGGATTCTGGGTTGGGCTTGGAAGGTGTGTGGGCTGATTTGTTGTAATCGATTTCTCGGTTCTGGTATATGAGATTCAGTTTGGCCGACAAAAAAAAATATTGGTTTCTCTTACAAATCAAACGCAAAAATTATGGTAGCCAATGTGGCTGAGTCGTGCGGGCTTCGTCGCTCTCTCTTTAAGAAATTTGCGGCACACTGCTTTGTATATTGTACATGACTGACTATTAGCATGTCACCTCCAGAATAAAACAACTAATATGTATCTCTCGATTTGTGCAAAACCGAAGTTCTCTTAAGAACACTTTCTTTATGTTTCTGCTCTCTCAATCGTCTTCTTAAAGGATTTGGGAGTTTGCTATTTATAGGAGCATAAAATTCTGATTTCCCCCTTTCGTGGGGAAAATAATTATTTCTTAATTAGTGTGATAATTATTTCGCATGAATTATCCATTTATTCACTGTTTTTGTTTAAGAAAAAGACTAGATAATTAATTCACTATTTATAGCTTTTCAAAACCATTCATCCATACTATCCCCCACTTGAATAGTTTTGAAACTATCTCTAAGCATCAACAGTTAACATAAGATCGAACATAAACCAATGTATCTTTTGATTTGAACCTTAGAAAAGTGGTTACACTTTAGATTCAACAAGAATTACTCGTAGTCATAAGTCTATCTATGACAATGTGGTATGTCGGATCTTTTCAAATTGTTGTTCTCTAATGCATTTATGGCCCTGCACGTCTATCCAGGTTAATGAAAGCTATAGAAATTTTGTGTCTCCAAAATTTCATCGGAAGCGGCTCCACTTCATCAAGAGTTATTACTACCTCAACCTCTTTAAGGTTTAGGAATTCATGCTTCACTATGCATGACTTTCTCATATTACATACCCGTTATTACCTATTACACCCATTTCTTGAGATTTCCATATCACGGAATAAGTGATGGTGTGAGTTGCAGTAAGAAATATTGGTAGTAGTAGGGACTTCACAACGACCGCCATCCCCTGCTTTTGTTGACATGAGGATGCCAAGACTGCTGCGGGGGTTGCGGTTGTGGGAAAGGTAAGCAGCGGATCTCCATGAGTTACAGACTCTGGCGAAGGCGATGTGGTCGGTGAAGGTAGCGTCCAAGTGTGGGCTTAGGGGGACTTGAACCCTCAACCTCAACATGAAAGCACTATGCTTGGGTGTGCTAGGTTGGGGAAGGAGTCCTGGTTAGTACCAATGAGAATGAAATGGAGCAAAAGAAACTACTACATATGCCAGAGTGTAAGGGAAATAAACTGCTTGGCTTGCCGAGTATGTCTTTTATTACCTGCACGAAGTCGAAATCGGCCATTGTTGTCGAAGGCAAACGATTTTGCTGTCTAGCTAGGTCGCAAATTGAATTACTATCGTCATTGTAACAGGTACCGTTAGCACCCTACTAACATTTATTATACGAGTATTATACCATACCCCTTCATCTACGTTTCTTTTATTGGGGTTTCATATATAAATTACATTTTAGTATCTAATAGATTTTAAGATTTTGTGTAATTTTCTTTTGCATGTAAGTCCTTAGAATATTGTTGAAAAATACAAATATTTTTTATTAGAGGTGGCAATTCTCATTTACAAATTACGTTTTAGTAATTAAATTTTTTATACATGAAAATTTTAGAATTTACAAATACGTTTAATTAGAGGTGTCAATTCTCAATCCAAACCACCAATTCATTAAAAATAGGTTAATATCTAAGGTTATTCAAATGGTTACCATGGTAACTACCAAACCAAATAATTTCAAATTTTATTAACCATGAAATACAATATTATAACCAAACAGTCCAAACAAATACAACAACCAAATTAACCAAACTAAAATTTAATCGGTTAACCAATATAACATCACATTATCATTTGGTGAGAAAAATTTCCATTTAGTGCATCAATTCACATATTTATAATGAATAACACATAACAATCAACACATATTTATAGTTAACCCTTGACATAAATAATGTAACAAATACAATTATCTTACATTTGACTCTTGACTTGTTATGCAAAGTATTAAGTACTTAACTGGTTAATTTGTTTTGATTGGTTAGGAGTGTCTGGAACCAAACCAAACCAAATCACCTAAATCAAACAAGCTACAAAATTTAACCAAATCAAACCAAATTAGCCAAATACTACCAGTTAAAATGGTTACCACGGTAACCACACAGTTTGAACACCCCTAGTAATGTTTATTTTTTATCCAAACCTTTTTCAGATTCTTTTATATTATCCAAACCTATTCAAATGCTTTTATTTAGCCAATCTTTCGTAATGTATCAAAATATTAGCCATTTTTATATTATCATTAATAATTTTGTAATTCTTTTCTTAGTTAAAACACAAAAAAAATTGGAATGGACCTTCATGTGTCTCTTCCAAGTTAGTATCATGTTGTCAAACTAATATTACTAACAAAATTGATAACTGGAAAATAACATTTGGCTAATTCTTAGTGTTTTGATAGATTTAGCTAATAAAAAAGAATCCGAAAAAGGTTTGGCTAATAAATAGTCATTACCCTAAAAAATTATCCAACTAATCAAATCAATTTAAATTCAATCCATTTGATCAAAATCCAATTGAATTGGTAGATTCATGGATCGTCAGTAACTTATAGTTTAGTACCTATAAATTTTATTTTTACATTTTTACCTAAAATTTAAATTTATAAACAAAAAATATTATTGAAAAATTATATTTGGGTACCTAATTTTTTTCATTACGACATTTTAGTACCTAAACTTTTCACATTTTATATGTTGGTCCAAGGTTGAGGATGTCATTTGGATTCATGGATACCAATCCACTTGATCCATGAATTCAATCTACCAATCCATGAATCTACTCCATTTGCCACCTCTATGTTTAATGCTATGAGATTTTTAGTATGCTTTAAGAAACTTATAGTCAATTTTATGAGGTTTCTGGTATGTTTAGTTTTATGAGGTTTCTTATACGCTTTGAAAAAACTGTGATATAGACATATAGTTAATAAACTTGTGATCTGCTTTATAATGTTTCTGAATTCTTAAAAACTTATACTCTACTTTAATAAATTTGAAATATGTTTTATAAGACGATTTCGTACCCCCGACAAACCGGCCTCGTCCGTCTATCGTTTGGAACCCCTAGAGCCGATGCACTTATCCTCACATACAAAGTCAAGAGGGAAGCCACGTCCTAATCGGCTTATCGAGCCGTGAGAGTTCGTCTTAGTGTCGTACATATCTTGACAAGTAGGAATCAATCAACGAAACCTCTGCCTTGAAATACTTCTCTCTATTGTCTCAAATTTCTCGGTTCGGTTGGGTCGAAACTCTTTCCGCGGAGCTCAAATTCACGTTGCCAGTTCAAAGGACCTCCCATGGGTGTATCAAGAACAATAACTTGTTGAACTATCTAAACAATAAGAAACAGAAAAGTCGCCAGGAATGGATACTCTTAAAGAGGCCGTGGGCTGGCCATCTATACCCCGACTACTCAACTGGTAAAAAAAATTATTAAAATCAAAGAAGACGACACGGAGCTCCCCCATCGTCGAACCTCCTCCGGCAATGACACAAGCTGGAAAAACATACCCCAATTCCGACGGCTCAACGACCACACAACACAATTGGTTGATCAAAATCCAAGGCCACATCCCTCAAAGCCTCAACCACATTGTCCCAATCTCATCCTGGATCTTCCCAGTACCCGAATCATACTCTTTTTCTTCTGCCAAATTGGAATCATTCGCTCCAGAGCTGATCGCCATCGGACCTCTCCATCATTTTTGAAATGCCCTCATGTTGATGGAGACTTTCAAGCTCGGCGCGGCCAAACGGGTTCGAATCGACCTCCACCTCCCTGACTTCCGTCTCATCACTGAACGGCTGGAAGCTCTGGCGCCCGAAATTCGAGCCTGCTACGCCAAGCACTTGACCGTCAGTGACCACATCCTGGCTTGGATTATGTGCTTTGATGGCCTCTTCCTGCTCAAACTATTAACCACCGACGGCGACATCTTCAACTTCAAGAAAAATGTTAATTCCTCTTCCTCATCCAATTCAGGCGCCCGCCGCCATCACCGCATGCAGTTGCAGTCGTCGGAGATGAATAAGATTCAGAGCTCTATCTTGGGAGATGTTGCAAAGCTGGAGAATTAGTGACACGCTAAAACACAACACCAAACTGCGACCAAGTGTAATCGCAGTCCGGAAATGCAGTAACAGGCAAGCTCTAATTGTCAACCCGGGGTCTAGATCTACTGCTTACTCCGTGAATATCTATTATCTAACAAACTAAGTCGAGTGATTGTGGTTTTAACTAAAAGCAGTAAGAAAGTAGGAAATGGTTCGGTTTTCTAAAGCAAAGGGAGAGTCACTCGGGAATGAGTCCCCCTAGCTCCTTAGTTAGGTCTCAGTTGTACTTACCCTGGGTTGATAAACTGTTGATTGAACTGCGGAAATCCGACAGTAGCTTGGAATCTCTTAAGCTGACCAAGCCCTCTCAGGCAGGCTAACCAGCAGGCGACTAACCTTCACCATGATAGACTGCTGAGGCAATAAGCACATAACTCCGCTAATGGAATTGGGTTCCAGTACAAAGCAGAAGGTTGATTAACTCTCGTATAACCAATCTACCACTACCGATTGATGAAGCTCTAACAACCTAATCAGATTCTATCTATCTCAGGTTGCAGCAGAAATCAAGAAAAGATGATCAGACTTCAATTGACTCAATGAATCATGCATCAATCAATTAAAATCAAACAGTATAACAATCCCAAGTCGTTACAATCAAGATCCCTAACACATGGAACTAGGGTTCTTCATACCCAAGTGAGAGAAAGTTCTACTCCATATAGAGAGAGAGGAAAACAGAAATCAGAGTAGTCATACTCATAAAGATGAGGATAATCTGCTCTGGGATGTCAATCTTCACTCCTAAGGATGCAATCTAGGCTTCAATGGTGAGAAATCCACTCCAAATAGCTCCTAGGGTTTGTTCTTCGTACTTTCTCTCTCTAAAACTCTGTTTTTGCTCCAAAAAGTCGACTCTCTCTCCTTCGTCTCGAATCTGCCTCAAAAACCCGATTCTGGGCGAAATACGGGCTGAATTACGGTCGTAATCATGGTCTGCCCATAAATCGCCCAAAACGCGCGTTTCATTTAACTCCGAGGAAGGCAATTACGGTCGTAATCATGCAATTACTGCCAGTATTTGAGCAATTACGACCGTAAATGCTTTTACTCTTGCCCGAAATTTGTTATGCGACATGAATTCTCAGGTATTTGGCTCGGCATTGCAATTACGGGCATAACAGAATCAATTACGCCCGTAAATGGTTAGGGGCTGCACGTAATTTGCTTCTTGAATCGCCAACTGACCTCCAAATGACCCGAAACTTGTGCCTATGCCCCTCTTTACTTGCTAGGACCTGAAATACGACAAAACAACACAACCTAGCGTAAAATAGGCCTAGGAACAACAAATTCGAGCTAAAATGGTCAGGAAACAAGAGTGGAAACATGTGCAAATACGACGCTATCAAATTCCCGCACACTTAACCGTTTGCTGGTCCCCAAGCAAACCAAGTCAGATACAAGGCAAGCTCGAAACATCTCAATCATGCAACCCTTGGGGACATATCACATAGGCATGAAACACGGGAATCACACTGGCTTTCAAACATCAACACATGAATAACTTCAACCGCAACCTGGACAACCACCACAGAGGACATTCGAGTGCAGCAAAATCGAGTAAAGGAGGACTCTCCCTTATGTTCATCAACCAACATAGACTTGACTCAACCACTTACTCAAGATAGTCACCTCATGCACAAAACTCAAGATATCAGAATTGAGACCGAGCAGTCTAGGTCCTCACCAGGGTAAAGAGTATAGATAATATGAGAAAATGAATCGCTCACTCTCGACCAGTGGGGTCATGACAATTTGATGCGAAAAATGCGCTTGCTTATTCTCTCAATCCCTAACGTCTCTTCACCATGAAGGCAGCCTCTAAATGCTAGAGTTCACATATTGGGTGTCACCACTAACTAATCCGGAGGTCTTAAACACAGGTTCAGATGACTGGCTAGGGTCTTGGACATGGGGAAAAGGCCTTTTAGGTGGTGGGAGTATTCATAGCACAAGGTTCCACAGTTCCAAACCCAACACAATCACAGCCAATCAAACCAGTAACTTTCTTTCTGCTATTCTGCATTACTCAAATTACTTAGAGCACAAGATCGAAGGAGGTCACAATAATGTTAGTATTTCCAAGCCAGACTGCTAAGAAACACTACTTAATGAGCATGATTCAGATTTTTGGGTAGTGGCTCTCTTTTGCTTTCATTCATTTTTTTTTTCCTCTTTTTTTTTCATTTTTTTCATTTCTTGAGAGAACCACCACCTCTGCACATTTTTCAAACACATGCCCAATTTTTTAAGCATTACCTCCAACCCTCACATTATATTTAACAGAAACAGCAGAACACATGCAAAAACCACTATGTGGAACCTTCTAAGAGATGCAAAAGGGTGATTTTCCAGTGTAGACCGAAAGAAAGGAAAGTACACGACTCAAAGGGGCTGACTAGGGGGTATGACACACCAGGACAGTCAATTTGGTCGTGGGCTATTCCTATGCCTCCATCATCTTAGCTAATGACAACGTGAATGCTACAGATCATGGAAGAGGGAACTATCACAAAAGAAAGAAACGAGCAGGCTCAAATCTCACATGGCTACCTATATGCTCTATCTCTCATTCTGATTCCCTGAACTAGATGCATAAACGACTGTCAAGAGCAAGTGATCGATCCAAGTCACAGTTGGTAAGCAAACAGTTGGAAAACTGAACCCCTACACACTTCTATTGCACGTCTCAGTCATCATTATAGGATGTCCTAGTTACACTCCAGTTGTCATGCATTAAGTCGAAAGCCATTCAATTCACCAATTAAAACCACAGTGCCAATATGATCAAGCAAACAGCAGTGCTTGGAGCCCTCAAATCTCAAGATTTGGACAGCAGACTAGGCTCCAAGCACACATATATACGTTCCAATGTATACAAAGAACCCCCCACACTTAAATGCGACAGTGTCCTCAATGGAGCAGAGGGAAGGGGAACGATGTTATCGTGAAAAAGTGGTCAGTAACGGTGACTGGAGGGCGGACCAGTCAATAGCAGAGGACTGGACAAGGACCAGTCCAACGAGTACAGAGCTAGAATAAGCAAAACGCACACACATTGGGTGAAAGAAACCATAGTTCCAAGTCTACAATCCAAATAAACAGGACAAGAGAAAAGAAAACACAATATGGAGTCTTAGTCTGGAAAGAAAGATAAATGCAGAGCCCAACTCGATGGGTCAGCAGGCATAGCCAACTTAATTATCATCGCCTCCGTCGCCAGCTGAAGGCGGGTAGAAATCCTCATGCCCCAGGGAAGCCTCCCAAGGTAGCTAACAGCAGGGTCCATGTCCCAGTAGCTCATCATCTAATGCAGAGCCGAAATGATGTGGCGGCGACCTTCGCACTCACGGTCGAGTCGGGCGTTGATGTGCTCCTGGCCAGCAAGGATCTGCTCGTTCTGGCGAGAAATGGCTGCCAGCTGCTGAGCAATGTAGGAGATGGGGGCAGCAGCAGACGGGCCGGCAGCAGAAGTGGACGCGCCAGCTGCAGAATGTGTGGTCCGACGAGTGGTCCGACGAGTGGCAACGTCGCTTGCCTCGGGGGCATCCTCGCCCTCTGGTGCACGAGGAACAGGGCGAGGAAGTCCCCGGATCCAGGTCACGTCCCCGTCGCGCTCAAGTATCAGCTGGCGCCGTAGGGTTTCCCGGGAGAAGGGTGTCGGTGGCAGGATGACAGTGAACCCGGAGAGGTCGATGTTGAAGTACCGGGCCAGGGCAGTGACCACCGGCCCACAAGCCAGAGCAGGACCACAGCAAGAAGCCTTGGTGACAGTCCTGGCGATGAGAGAGGCCAAATGGAGATTGTCTTCCTCCTGGCTGATGGAGTGCAGGCAGTGCAAGGTGCGGAGCTGAAGATGACTGGCTGAGCCACCACTGGGGGTGTAAGATTTCCCCAACAGCTGGTTGAGGATGCGCCACTCTGGGTGCAGCTGAGTAGCAGTGGTCGAGCCCGGTGTGAACACAGCGCCCGCGAACTCCGGGAGGCAGATCCTCTCGAAGAAACGCTGGTCCCGAAAGATAGGACAGTCCTTCTGTTCGATGGCCAGGTGGCAGGCGAATGGTGGAAGGAGCCCCAGTGCCCGGCCGAAGTCATCATAGCTGAGGGAATAAGACTTCCCGCCAAGTCGGAACTGAATGGCATTGCCGTGAGCGCACGCGTGGGTCTGGAAGTGCACGAAGGTGGCATAGAACTCCCAGAGGAGCTCCTAATAAATCGCCTCAGGGAGGCAGAGGAGGCGGCGCCAAGAGTAAGCGCGGATGGCAGCCTCCATTGCCTCACGAGCACCCTGCTCCTCGAAGACCTCAAAATCGAGGTAATGGTGCTCAACGACTTTGCGGCGTCGGATTTCCCGCAGAGTCTTCCTCTGGTCGGCGTCGAGCATGTTCAGGTAAGTGTTCATGGTCCTGCAGCCAAAAAGCAACAAAAACACAACAACATACATGGAAATGTGTCAATGGTGAGTACACAATCATCCGCACCCGGGGCCCTCGAATCATAAAATTCGGACAGTGGACTAGGCCCCAAGGGAGAAAAAACATTCAAAACCATTCACCATCCACACAAGATTAAACGCACTCGAAGCCCTCGGATAATAAACCCGGACATCAAATTAGGCTCCAAGTGGGACAATCACAAACACATGCTGCCCGGTAGGCCAACCAAAATAGTATCAAATAAAGCATGCAATACCGTAAGCCTACCGAATTCATTCAAGCACAACCCAATCCCCGAATTCCCTCACTGAAACCCGTAATATCAATCCTCCACAATTCAAAAGAAAAAATAGAGAAGCACACTTGGAGGCACAAGAAGGTATCACGGGGAAGGTGAGGAAAGAGTGAGACTCAACGACTATCGCCGGGAAACTCGCCGGAGTTTCGTCGCCGGTGACTTCACCACCGCCAAACTGACCCAAAATTTTGGGGAATGAGGGCCCGGATTCCAGGAACGCAGTGGTGGTCGCGGTTTTTCGATTGGAGGTCGGAGGAGGGAGATCGGGCCGGAAGAACACCGAAGAGTCGTGGTTTTCCGGCGACCCAAACCACCGCCAAACTCGACCCCACTGGTATAGGCTTGTGCGCGCCGACGAGAGGAGCACGGGAGTGGTTTTGGTTTTTTATTTGGAGCTCCGGTGAGGGAGTTATGACCGGAAAACCGCCTGATAGGGAGAGATGGCCGATTTTCCAGTGAAGGAGAGAGAGAGAGGGCGACCAGAAAAATGAGGAGAGAGAGGGGATTTACGGGTGTCGCCCGATTTTTAAGTGTCAGGGGGCAATTACGGGCTGAATTACGACCGTAATTGCCCCTGGCCAGCCCGTAAATGCAACGCCGCGAGCCCAAGTCCCCCTGTACCAATTACGGGCAGGATTACGACCGTAATTGGTTTGATCTTGCCCGTAATAGCACTGCCGAGGCTGTTCTCCTCTTCTGGCTGAATTACGGGCAGGGGGCAGGCAATTACGACCATAATTAGGCCCCCCTTTGCCCGTAATTACACTGTCGAGAGCCCTGTTCTCCAATTTTTAAACCACAATTTCGGACAGCCAAAACAATTCGTGCCCGACTCGAAAATAGACACTACCACAGACAAAAACAGACCATCCGGGGCACGAAAAACATTCCAGAAAGACACCACACAGACTCAAAGACTCAAAACCCGACAAAAATTTAAAGGGAAAAAGGGTAGAAATGCAAACCGTGGTGGGGTTGCCTCCCCACAAGCGCTTCTTTACCGTCTTTTAGCTGGATGCCAGTAGAGGAACTAAGGGTCCTCGAGCTTGATCAGCAGCTCTGCACGCTCGACAGCGCCTCCCAAGTACAATTTTAGGAGGTGGCCATTCACCTTGAATGGCTCAGTTTGAGCATTGCTGATCTCCACCGCCCCGTGCGTGAATACTTGGGTGACCGTGAAGGGCCCCGACCACCTCGAACGTAGCTTGCCCGGGAAGAGTTTCAGGCGTGCATTGAAGAGCAAAACACGATCACCTACCTGAAACTCCTTCGGGCCCCTCAACCGAGCGTCGTGGAGACACTTGGTTCGCTCTTTGTAGAGCAGGGTGTTCTCGTAGGCGTGGTAACGCCATTCCTCCAACTCCAGCAGCTGCAGCTTACATTCAGTACCTGCAACACTCAAATCCATGTTTAGCAGCTTAAGGGCCCAGAAGGCCTTGTGCTCTAGCTCTACTGGCAAATGACACGCCTTCCCATAGACAAGCCTATAGGGGGAAGTGCCAATCGGGTTTTTATAGGCTGTCCTATATGCCCAAAGAGCATCATCGAGCTTGGTGGACCAATCCTTGCGGGACTGATCCACTGTCTTTTCAATTATTCGTTTAAGCTCCCGGTTCGTCAGCTCGGCTTGCCCATTTGACTGGGGATGGTAAGCCACCGACACCTGATGCTTAACACCATAGCGAGAGGGGAGTTTAGTGAATTGCCCTTGAAAATGGGTTCCTCTATCACTAATGATGGCAGAGGTGTCCCGAACCGTTAGAACAGCTGCTTCAGAAATGAGCAGACCCGTCTTGCATCATTGGTGGGCATGGCGTGAGCTTCTGCCCACCTCGAGACGTAGTCCACTGCAACCAATATGTACAAATTGCCAAAGGATGGAGGGAATGGGTGCATGAAATCGATGCCCCAAACATAAAAAATTTCACAAATGACAAAAATATGTTGGGGCATCTCATCCCAGGAAGAAATGTTACCTGACCTTTGGCAGCGGTCGCACTGTCGTGCGAAGGTGTCTGCATCCTTGAAGAGCGAGAGCCAATAGAAGCCCGACTGTAGCACCTTCCGCGCCATGCGGTTTCCTCCATGGTGACCTCCAGTAGGTCCCTCGTGGCATTAAGGCAGGATGTCTCCCATCTCGTGCTCCATGACACAGCGCCAGATCACGCCATCTGCTCCGATCCTGAAGAGGTAAGGATCCTCCCAGAAGTAATGCTTCAGGTCGGAGAAGAACTTGCGCTTTGCTTGAGTGGCCATCCCCTTTGGTAACTGCTTGCCCACCAGATAATTGGCAAAGTCAGAATACCAAGGGGCCACGCTGTCCACCAATGTCATCGCCAGCAATCGCTCACTCGGGAAAGAGTCAACGATCTCCTCCACGAAGTTGTCCACCTGAGGGGCTTCCAACCGTGAAAGATGATCTGCAGCACCATTCTCGGCTCCCTTCTTGTCCCAGATCTCTATATCGAATTCCTACAGAAGCAGGATCCAACGAATGAGCCTAGACTTTGCCTCAGCCTTGCTCATCAGGTAGCGAATCGCCGAGTGGTCTGTGTAGACCACCACATGGGAGAGCACCAAATATGGTCGGAACTTATCAAATGCATACACCATAGCGAGGAGATCCTTCTCAGTGGTGGTGTAATTCTCCTATGCGTCGTTCAAGGTCTTCGACGCGTAGTAGATGGGCTGGAAGCGCTTCCCGCATCTCTGACCCAGAACGGCTTCGACTGCATAGTCTCTCGCATCGCACATCAGCTCAATGGGAAGAGACCAGTCAGGAGTCACCATGATGGGTGCATGGGTAAGCTTCTCCTTCAAAGTCTTGAATGCCGCTGTGCACTCAGGAGTGAACTAGAATGGTGCATCCTTCTCCAACAGCTTGGTCAGAGGCAGGGCAATCTTTGAGAAATCTTTAATGAAGCGCTGGTAGAAGCCTGCATGACCTAGGAAGCTGTAAATCCCCTTCACAAAAATAGGAGGAGGTAGCTGACTGATCGTCTCAATCTTCGCGCGATCCACCTTAATCCCCTGCTTGGAGATCTTGTGCCTGAGCATAATCCCCTCACGGACCATAAAATGGCACTTCTCCCAGCTGAGTGCCAGATTAGTCTCCTCGCACCTCTTCAGAACGAGTTCCAGGTTATGGAGACAATGAGTGAAGGAGTCTCCATAAACCATGAAGTCATCCATGAAGACTTCCATCATCTCTCCGACCATTCGGTCGAAGATCGCCAGCATGCATCTCTGGAAGGTCGCCGGTGCATTACACAGCCCGAATGGAATCCTCCAGTAAGCAAAAGTACCGAAGGGGCAAGTGAATGTGGTCTTCGCCTGATCCTCTGGTGCGATAGGAATCTGGAAATAACCAGACATGCCATCCAAGAAGCAATAAAACTCATGGCCATCCAACCTCTCCGACATCTGATCAATGAAGGGTAGGGGAAAATGGTATTTCCTGGTGGCATCGTTCAGGCGCCGGTAATCAATTCAGACTCTCCAGCCGGTCACGGTCCGCATCGGGATCAGCTCTTTCTTCTCATTCGAGACCACAGTCATCCCGCCTTTCTTCGGGACCACCTGAGTGGGGCTGACTCACTTGCTATCAGATATAGCAAAGATGATCCTGCATCCATTAGCTTCACAATCTCTGCCCGGACCACTGCTTCCAAGTTGGGAGACAATCTCTGCCGTGGCTGCCTGACTGGCTTAACCTCATCCTCCATCATGATTCTGTGGGAGCAGAAGGATGGGCTAATGCCTCTGATATCTGTGATCTTCCATGCCATGGCCCGGGCATACTTCTGCAGCAGAGCCACCAGCCTGCTCTTCTGCTCGGGTGTCAGATCCGAGCTGATAATGACCGGGAGCTTATTCCCCTCCAGGAGAAATGCATACTCTAGGTGAGAGGGGAGGGGCTTAAGCTCCAGCTCTGGCGGCTCCTCCAATGATGTAGCGATCCGGGGCCAGATAGGGATCGACTTGAATGGTATCTCTCGCCCCTCCATCGCGGCCTCGTCTAGCTCCGCGAGCTGTGCCTCCAGCTGCACATCCTGTGATGCCTGTTCCCCTAGCAAAAGACAACGCTCGAGGACATCGTCAGTACCCGCACTCGTGATGGCGAGTGCGATCTCAAAATCAGCAACAACATCACAGTAGTCTAGATCATCATGGAGCTGGGGGTGTTTCATATTATCTGAAATAGAGAAGGTGATTTGTTCACCCCCAGCTCGCAAAATCAATTTCCCATCATTCACATCAATGAGCGCCTTGGTGGTGGCGAGAAAAGGTCTACCCAATATTAAAGGCACATCCACATTCTCATTTATGTCCAAAATCACAAAATCCACAGGATATGAGAATGGCCCTACTGCGACTATCAAGTCCTCTTCAATGCCCCTAGGATGCACAATGGATCTATCAGCAAGTTGAATGCTCATCCTAGTATCACTGGGTTCACCTAGGCCTAGCTTTTTAAACAGTTTATATGGCATGACATTTATGCTAGCGCCTAAATCCGCCAAGGACTTCCCTATATGCAAACTACCAATCATGCAAGGGATAGCAAAACTCCCTGGGTCTTTTCGCTTCTCAGGTAGTTTGTTCTGCAGGATGGCAGAACATTCCTCGTTGAGCATCACCATTGACAGCTCCCCAAGCTTCCTCTTGTTGGTGAGGAGATCCTTCATGAACTTGGCATACTTGGACATCTTCGATAATGCCTCCACGAAGGGCATGCTTATGTTTACCTGCTTCTGCATTGCCATGAACTTGGCAAACTCAGTCTCCAGTCGGTCTTTGTGCAACCGAGTAGGAAAGGGAAGCTGCGGGACATACTCCTTCACCATTGGTTGCGGTTTAGGAGCAGGCACCTCAACCTCCTTCTCCATTTCCTCCTCATTAGCAGGGGTCTCTCTCTCTTGTACCCGAATAGGTGGATCAGCAGTCATCTTGCCACTCCTGGTAGTGATGGCCTTGCAGTGCTCATTTGGCTTCTGCGGATGAGGGATGGTCTAACTGGGTAGAGTACCAGGAGTCCTCTAAGCTACAGCCTGGGCCATACTCCCAAGCTGGGTTTGGATGTTCCGCAGCACAGCTCGCGTGTTTCTCTGGCCAGCTTCTAGCTCCAAGAATTTACCTTAAGCTTTCTCCATGAAATGCTCGATATTATTGAACTTGTTTGCACTGGAGGTGGCCAGAGAACCCACCAGATCTCGCAATTCCGCCATCGGGTCACTCTGTACTGGGGGCTGCGGGTGCTGCCCCTGTCTGATGAAATGACCGCACCTGTGAATGAGGTGAAACTGGCCCCTGTCTGGGCGGGTAGAGAGGCTACTGCGACTGCTGAAATTGCCCTTGTCTGGGCTGGTAAGGAGGCCTCTGGAAGCCAGGTTGTCCCTGGGGAACTGGTGGTCTAGAATTGGCCCAACCTAGGAGAAGTTGGGATGTTGGCGCCACCCCTCATTGTAAGTGTTGCTGTAGGGGTCGAAGTGCCTGGCTTTGCCGATGAAGTCCACCTGCTCCTGGGGAGTAGACGAATCCCTCATTGCCTGACAGTCCTCCACGGTGTGATGGGAGCTCTCACACCACTGGAAGTGCATCTCCTGCTGCTGTCATGTACCTGAAATCATCCCAGAGTGATCGATGGCTGAAACCAGTTTCGATACCACCTGCACCAAATCAGATGACTGGGTGGCTACAGCATGCACACCCCGCCCTGGTGCTCGTCTCGATCTCCTCGTCGTTCCCCAATCATAGCCCTGCTCTGCCATCTCTTCAAAAAGTTGATTCAGCTGTGGCGGTGTTTTGGTGAGCATATTCCCGCCACAGACCGAGTCAATCAGCTGCTTGTCTTCCGGGAAGAGGGCATATGGTAGAAGGTGCTCACCTTGAAGGCGTCGGTAAAACCATGGTTGGGACACTTGACGAAGAGACTGGTGTATCTCTCCCAAGCATCCCGAATGGTCTCATCTTCGTCTTGAGCAAAGGGGGTAATTTGCTTCTGTAGGTCCGCCGTCTTGGACGGAGGATGGTAGCGAGTGAGGAACTTGTCCGTCAGGTTGGCGAACGTGGTGATAGAGCCCGAAGGTCGAGTGTCTAGCCACTCCTTGGCTTGCTCCTCCAGAGCAAATGGGAAGTACCTCAGCTGGATTGCATCGGCTGGGACCCCATTGATCTTGATCACATCGATGAGCTCGTGGAATTGCCTCAGGTGTGATCGAGGGCACTCCCCCTCCTTGCCACGAAATACCATCGAACCACGCAACATGGTGATGACAGAGGTGCTCACCTCAAAGTTATTCGCTGGAACATGAGGGTGTTGAATGGCGACCTCATGTCCGCGGCTGTGGCGGTCCAGTAATATCCCATGGTCTGCTCCTCGGGAAGGACCACATCATGGTTCAGTGGGTCACCCATCTCTTCTTCGTCGGTGATTTGCAGCTGTGCTAGAGCCTCCTCCACAGCCAGTCGCGCCTTTAGAGCCTGCTTGAAGTTCCTACAAGTCCGTTCAAGCTCCTGGTCTAATGGTAGTAAATCTCCCGACTGGCTACAGGTCATGCACTCCTAGCACATAATCAGCAAAAGCAACCCGTGAAGGCACATAGGTGGAAGAGAGAAAAATGCAGTAAAGAAAAGGCTAGAGTAACATACTTACACGTTTCTCCTATAAACTAGAGGTTCCCCGGCAACGGCGCCAAAAACTTGACATGCTAAAACACAACACCAAACTGCGACCAAGTGTAATCGCAGTCCGGAAATGCAGTAACAGGCAAGCTCTAATTGTCAACCCGGGGTCTAGATCTACTGCTTACTCCGTGAATATCTATTATCTAGCAAACTAAATCGAGTGATTTTGGTTTTAACTAAAAGCAGTAAGAAAGCAGGAAATGGTTCGGTTTTCTAAAGCAAAGGGAGAGTCACTCAGGAATGAGTCCCCCTAGCTCCTTAGTTAGCTCTCAGTTGTAATTACCCTGGGTTGATAAACTGTTGATTAAACTGGGAAGATCCGACAGTAGCTTGGAATCTCTTAAGCTGACCAAGCCCTCTCAGGCAGGCTAACCGGCAGGCGACTAACCTTCACCGGGATAGACTGTTGAGGCAATAAGCACAGAACTCCACTACTAGAATTGGGTTCCAGTACAAAACAGTAGGTTGATTAACTCTCGTATAACCAATCTACCACTACCGATTGATGAAGCTCTAACAACCTAATCAGATTCTATCTCATGTTGCATCAGAAATCAAGAAAAGATGATCAGACTTCAATTGACTCAATGAATCATGCATCAATCGATTAAAATCAAACATTATAACAATCCCAAGTCATTACAATCAAGATCCCTAACACATGGAACTAGGGTTCTTCATACCCAAGTGAGAGGAAGTTCTACTCCATAGAGAGCGAGAGAGAGAGGAAAACAAAAATCAGAGTAGTCATACTCATAAAGATGAGGATAATCTGCTCTGGGATGTCAATCTTCACTCCTGGGGATGCAATCTGTGCTTCAAATTCAATGGTGAGAAATCCACTCCAAATAGCTCCTAGGGTTTGTTCTTCGCACTTTCTCTCTCTAAAACTCTGTTTTTGCTCCAAAAAGTCGACTCTCTCTCCTTTGGCTCGAATCTGCCTCAAAAACCCGATTCTGGGCGAAATACGGGCTGAATTACGGTCGTAATCATAGTCTGCCCATAAATCGCCCAAAACGCGCGTTTCACTTAACTCCGAGGAAGGCAATTACGGTCGTAATCATGCAATTACTGCCAGTATTTGAGCAATTACGACCGTAAATGCTTTTACTCTTGCCCGGAATTTGTTCTGCGACATGAATTCTCAGGTATTTGGCTCGACATTGCAATTACGGGCATGACAGAAGCAATTACGCCCGTAAATGGTTAGGGGCTGCCCGTAATTTGCTTCTTGAATTGTCAACTGACCTCCAAATGACCCGAAACTTGCGCCTATGCACCTCTTTACTTGCTAGGACCTGAAATACGACAAAACAACACAACCTAGCGTAAAATAGGCCAAGGAACAATAAATTCGAGCTAAAATGGTCAGGAAACAAGAGTGGAAACATGTGCAAATACGACGCTATCAATTAGATCCCCATTTTCACCCGTAAGAGATTTTGAGTCTCCGAAGTGAAGATGCGGTGGTGGTGGTGGTTTCCAAGAATCAAATCCCTAATTTCCCAGTTCCGCCCCCGCCAGAGATTTCGAGCTCCAACGACGATGACAAATTCCCTTATCGCATTTTGGCTTGATTCTATGCCCAGATCTCCCCATTTCAAGCTCGCAATGCTTATCTTGACTCGAAGTGGGAAGGAATTGATCCGCGCCACATTTTGGATCTCCTCTTCCGCCTCATCCTGTTCATGGGGGTTCCCAGGCCCTTGGGTTCTCGGCCATGGGACAATAGTTAGGTATTCAAACCCCAAGGCTTGTCATCGAATGTCCGCGGACCGCGGACTGTGGGGAGCTGTGGGAAGAGGCAATCAGTAGCTCGTCAAATGGGTCACTGTTCCTTTCTCCAGGTGTGGGAAATCTTCGAAATCTCCGATCACCTGAAGAAGCTACTCGAGGAAGAGAAATCGCTAATCCCTTCGGTGACGGAGCTCAAAAGCGTCGGAGTCCGTTTCAAGGCGTCGACCTCCGCCAGGCACATCCGTTTCCAACCCAAGGAAAAAACCCTAAATATCACGGAGTTCACATGGATAAATCATAGCACGGGGACCATTCTCAGGAACTTAATTGCCTACGAGTCAGTGGCAAGACCAGAATCCGCGATTCTCGCCGGGTACTCAGTGCTGATCCACTCGCTCGTATGGACGGCGGAGGACCTAGCGGTGCTGTTGTAAGCGGGGATGATTCGGGTTGGAAAAAAGGAAGACGAGCCATAGGCATTCATCATGGCTCTATTTAAGGATCTGAGTATCTTGGGCGACGCTAGGCACAAGAGAGTATCGGAGACAGTCGCCGGCGTCAATGATTATTATAAGGAAGTTTCGAAGGTTAAATTGAAGGCTATGGGGAAGAAATGCTTGCAATATAGCTAGAAGATTTTAATGGTTGTTGTTGTTGTTTTCCTGCTCAGTTTGTTTGCCATTCAGACGGTTTGTCAAGTAGTTGAGTGTTAGAATATTTTCAAGATAAGTTCTTCATATGAGCCAACGGACTCCGTGCTAACATCAACTATGTTCGCCAGTGTCTGGGATTCGTGAAGGAATTAGAGAAGGAGTTTCAACATGAAATGTTTCGCGTTTCTAACTTTCCTTTTCTTATTACTAGTATATGCCCGCTTGCTAACGCTTCCCATGTTAGCGAGAACACAATATTTTAAAGAGTAATAGTTTGAATGTTGACCAAAAAGTTAAACGATAGTTCATTGTTTGAGATGGTTGTGATTAGTTTAATGGAGAGATGATTTGAAATTATTACAAATGTTACGATATTTTTTTAACGTGCAATGGATTGTTCGTATACCTTGAAGACATAGTTAAGAATGCGAAAAACGCATCGACCACGAGGAACGATGGAGGAAAATTTAGGATTCCACTGACAATGAATCGAAATGGGTTGTAAATTGGTGTCGAAGGCTAGGATTGGATAGAGCATATTTGGTATGGATCTTCGGGTAGTGGCCATCACAATAAGTAGAGATGGACAATTTAGAATTCTGCCGATAGTTTTTCGAGATAAGCTGTGAATTGGTGGGTGAATCAGTAGACCATAAATGTAAACTCAATGGATAATAACTATTACAAAGAAACCAACGAACAATAATTGAAAACTTAGTGGTCAATAACGAAAATGGAAACCCATAAGACAATAGATGAGACCCAATAGACAATAGTTACACCCAAAGGTTCTGAAATGGGAGAGTTGGGGTAAAAGAATGTCTCCCAAAATTTAGGTGCTTAGGAGAAGGATGTGTGAGTGAAGAAAACTAACCACATAAAGGTTGTACACTTGCATTTGGAGCAGTCTGGAAGCCACTAATAAATAGTAACTCACATATTTGAATTTTATATATTAAATTAAAAGTTTCTAACTTTGATTTTATTGCACACATGTTGTTTTACCCAAGGCACAATTGTGGGTAAGGATGGATATAAAATTTATGTTTACTTAGGAGCTATTTGAGGGATTTTAATTTGGGATCTTCATATTTAAGATTAATGGTATTACCACTAATGAAGCCATTTTTCGCTTTTGTGCTATAATGACTTTGACTTGTTTAATATATATATATATATATATATATATATATATATATATATAACGAATGGTATACTCCAGAAGTATAGTATACCCTAGGGGATCTGGCCGTTAGATGGTATAGTAACATATCTCAAACTCATTCATGGTCTTTATAGAAATATCTAACTAAAATTTCCTAGAGTATAGTATACTTCAGGATTACACTAGTAGTACACCAATTTGACCCATATATATATATATATATTGTGCCTTCTACGGTAACCCGGGTAAAATCCGGGGTACCGCATACCTTGAGTATGAAAATGCTATCTAGACCTCGAATTAGCATGATTTTTGGGCATGATACTATACCCTAATCCTTAATGAGTGAACCCTAGGTCCTAATTATCTAAATCATAAACTATAAACCCTAAGATGGTGCATTGATTTTTTGCCTATATTTGGACGAATCATAACCGTCGATTATTGTTTCTAATTAAATTTATCTTGGGGTATAAGATTTAGAGAATTAAGACCTAGATTTTTATCTTTAAGGGCTAGATTATAGTATCATGTCCAAAAGATTATTCAATTCAAGTTCAAAATAGCGTTTTCTTATTCAAGGTATGCGGTACCCCTGATTTTACCCTGGGTACCATAGAACTCCCCATATATATGGTGCCTTCTACGGTACCCCGGGTAAAATCCGGGGTACCGCATACCTTGAGTATGAAAATGCTATCTAGACCTCGAATTAGCATGATTTTTGGGCATGATACTATACCCTAATCCTTAATGAGTGAACCCTAGGTCCTAATTATCTAAATCATAAACTATAAACCCTAAGATGGTGCATTGATTTTTTGCCTATATTTGGACGAATCATAACCGTGGTGGCGTCTTTGGTGCACTCACTTTTTCGGGTGCATTCAATGCACTCGCCTCACAATCCTCATTCCGAGCATGTGATTCATGTCAAAACCATATTGATTGTTGCTTATGATACTATGAACAAGAAACACATGAATTTTCAAAAAAATCATTCAAGACAAGCAAACAACACTTCCAAGCCGATTCTTGAACCTGAATTAAAGACTGAAACTCCTCGTACCATGAATAGGAATACTAATCCGAGTGTTCCAGAGAAGGCAAACACTTCTAGCGGCACAATTCGTTGTTTTAAGTGCCACGGATATGGGCATAAATCACATCAGTGTGCTAACCAGAAGGTGTTGGTACTCCGAGATGGGCAATATTGTTCAGAGGACGAGGAAGAGCCTAAGGAGCAGGCAACTGTCGATGTAGAAGGAGAAGAGATGGAAGCAGACAAGGGACCCTTGTTTGTCGTTCGACGAGCCTTGGCAAATCAGGAGGTGGATTCTTCTGAGATGGATCAAAGGAACAACCTATTCCACACCAGGTGCCAAGTTCAAGGGAAAAATTTGACGGTGATCATTGACAGTGGAAGTTGTGCTAATGTAGCTAGTCTCGACGTTGTTAAAAGGTTGGGCTTGGCTATGATTCCAAGACCTGAACCATATTCTCTACACTGGCTCAGTAATCACGCTGTGATCAAGGTAAACAAACAGGTAAGAATTCCATTCTCCATTGGAAAATACCAAGACGAATTGCTATTCGATGTGATACCAATGCAGGCAGCCCACTTGGTCTTAGGAAGACCGTGGCAATTCGATCGAAAGGCGTCCCATCACGGTCGAACGAATGTCTACACATTCGAGCACGGCGGCAAGAAGATGATTCTCAAACCGTTGACGCCGGACGAGGTTCGGAACGATCAGCGTCATATGGCTACGACTCGAGACCGTAGGGGAATGGGTTCGAGTCCACCCGCCTCAGATCGTGGCAACGGTGCCCAGCTGCTGGCTCGACCATACCTTCTAACCGTCCTTGCTGGCAGATTTGTGTCACGGCGAAGCAGAGGCCGCCGCCCCTGTTTTTCGGCGCCCCTGAAGTGCACCGAATGGGGTGGGGAAGCTGGAGCCACATCGGGACACCTCACCAGCGCCGACACGATCCAATTGAACCCAACAACGTGCAAAAACAACGAGAACCAGCAGACGCAAGCTCAATCGCAGGATCACTCATTCGCAAATTCACCTCCACACGAGACGACTCACGAGCAGAAAATGGGCGAATTGGTTGGGGAGTTTGGGGGCGAATCGAAACAACCCGACCCCTGGAACAGCTTGCTGGGGCTTCAAGGAAGGTGTGGGACACGAGAAATCAGAGCGGCGATTCCTGAAATCGAAACGCCCAATTTTCAATTGGGTTCGCCGGATTCTGGAAAACTTTCGCCGGAATCTGGGAATTTTGAATTCCCCGGTGGCGGGAAACACGGCAACGGCGATTGGGGTCGATTCGGGACGATTAAAAAGCGGGAAGGGGGTGTAGAAGATCACTGGGAGCCAGGCGAACTCGATACAAGCAATGATTTGGGACGAGGCACTCGCAAATCAAAAGTCCCAATTCCAAGAGCCTCGCCGGAAAATCGGCCTCACCGGAAAATAAGGTTTTGTCATTGACGTTTTGTGATCATGTTTGGGATGATTTTGTCGACCTTTTTGAGTGCAGGAAGATTCAAGCTTTGAGGACAAAGCTTTTTAAAGAAGGGGGGCTTGATATGATCTCAATTTCACCCTTGAATCATCTCAAACAAAACGTTCAAAGATCGGGGCAAGTTAATACGAACTTGGCTGGAAATTTTCTAAGTGTTGAGACAGTTTTGGGAAGGGTACTTTGGAGGGCTATTTCTCTCAAACCTCTCAGTGGAAATGCAAGATTAGGGTCTTATTCTGAACCCTGGATGTTTGTTGATGGTTTGATGCATTTGGATTGTGAAAAGAAGGTCAGGAGGGTTGTTTTCCAAAGCCATCAAAACCCTATCATGCAGTCTGGAATCTGCCAGTTTTTGGCTAAGGCAGGAAAACAGTTTGAGGTACCAACTTTGAGCTCGGATTCAAGGAGATTGGGGCATGACCAGCTGGAGCTTGGAGTTGGAAATGAAATAGTAAAACTTTCTAAACCAAGAGAAGGAATTGTCTGAACTCGACTCAACCAAGAAGGTCGATTTCTAGAGCCACGAAGTTGACATCAAGGGCTGTTTCCTGGACAGCTTACTTAGCGTGCAAGTTTTGGTTATTTGTGTTAATTGCTTTCCTTGTTGCACTTGAATTCGTTTTCATTGTTTTAATAGGATTAGGTTATGTTATTTTGGCTATAAATAGCCTTGTTCATCCATTGTAAAAGATACGTTAGCATTGAATTGAATCAAAGTTACTCCGAGGAGTTTTCTTGAGCACGAGTGCTTAAATTTGGTCTTGGATCGAGATCCTTGACTTGCAGACTTCGAGATCAAATCCATCACCTTTGATCTCGTAGTGTTCTTCTACCCAAACCAGCCTCTTCCCCTTCGTGTTGAAGTTGCTAGCTTGGTTCGTTGTTATCCGCCAAAACCTCTATTCGACTACTACGAAAACCACCTTCATTCCGCCATTCTTGTTGCTGCGTGTTTGAGGGTTTGAGCCCCAACTTGGGCCTCATCAAGTGGCATCAGAGCCTGTGTTCAAACACAGTGGACACAACGCATTGGACGAGGTCCAAAGGACCTGTCTCTCGGGATCCTGCTATTCGACGGAAGCCAGAGGAAGAAGTTGATTCCGAGGAGTCAATTGACGAAGGGACTCCAATGGCGGGACAGTTCAACACCACCGAATTTCTACAGACCGTTACGGCGCAGCTTGGGCTGGTATTCCAAGCCCAGTTCGAGAAGATCGAGCGTCAGCTCGAACAACAGGGACAGAGGCTCGACACTCTGTCTCAAGCGTTGCCAGAGGCGGGTCGCACAAGGGAAGCTCCTCGCGGCGGAGAAGCAGGGGACGACCAGGAGCTAGGGAACCAGGAGATATTAGCTCGAATTGCGGAGTTAGAGCAGCAGTTGGTAGTCCACAATTCCGAGCCCGGACGCCGTAATCGCGGAACTCGCGATTTTCAGAGAAGAGAGCAAGAAACAGAGGCTGTGATTCCTCATGGGATCAAATTGTCAATTCCAGCTTTTCAGGGAACATTGAATGCAGCTACGTACCTTGATTGGGAACGGAAAATTATTCTGTTCTTCCAATGTGGTCAATTCAGCGAGCAACAAAAATTAGCCATGATTACTTACGAGTTTTCGGATTATGCCGCGCAATGGTGGGAGAGACTGCAGCTTCGTCGCCGACAAAATCAACAACCTCCAGTGGCGACTTGGGACGAGCTCCGTGGCTTGATGAGGGAACGTTTTGTTCCAAGCTATTATCACCGCGAAATCCATGACGCGTTACAGGGAATTCGTCAAGGTGCGAGGACAGTTGAGGAGTACTTCCGAGAGCTCGAACTGCTCTTAATGCGCGCAGACGTACGCGAGAATAAAGAGGCAACTCTGTCACGGTTTCTACATGGCTTGAATCGTGATGTTCGACAGGAAGTTGAGCTCAGGCCTTTTGTTGATCTTGAAGAGGCAGTTCACCTCGCCACCAAAATTGAGAAGCAATTGAAGCTCCAAGGTACGAGCAGGAGGTTTCCTACGGCAAACAACACTTCCAAGCCGATTCTTGAACCTGAATTAAAGACTGAAACTCCTCGTACCATGAATAGGAATACTAATCCGAGTGTTCCAGAGAAGGCAAACACTTCTAGCGGCACAATTCGTTGTTTTAAGTGCCACGGATATGGGCATAAATCACATCAGTGTGCTAACCAGAAGGTGTTGGTACTCCGAGATGGGCAATATTGTTCAGAGGACGAGGAAGAGCCTAAGGAGCAGGCAACTGTCGATGTAGAAGGAGAAGAGATGGAAGCAGACAAGGGAACCTTGTTTGTCGTTCGACGAGCCTTGGCAAATCAGGAGGTGGATTCTTCTGAGATGGATCAGAGGAACAACCTATTCCACACCAGGTGCCAAGTTCAAGGGAAAAATTTGACGGTGATCATTGACAGTGGAAGTTGTGCTAATGTAGCTAGTCTCGACGTTGTTAAAAGGTTGGGCTTGGCTATGATTCCAAGACCTGAACCATATTCTCTACACTGGCTCAGTAATCACGCTGTGATCAAGGTAAACAAACAGGTAAGAATTCCATTCTCCATTGGAAAATACCAAGACGAATTGCTATTCGATGTGATACCAATGCAGGCAGCCCACTTGGTCTTAGGAAGACCGTGGCAATTCGATCGAAAGGCGTCCCATCACGGTCGAACGAATGTCTACACATTCGAGCACGGCGGCAAGAAGATGATTCTCAAACCGTTGACGCCGGACGAGGTTCGGAACGATCAGCGTCATATGGCTACGACTCGAGACCGTAGGGGAATGGGTTCGAGTCCACCCGCCTCAGATCGTGGCAACGGTGCCCAGCTGCTGGCTCGACCATACCTTCTAACCGTCCTTGCTGGCAGATTTGTGTCACGGCGAAGCAGAGGCCGCCGCCCCTGTTTTTCGGCGCCCCTGAAGTGCACCGAATGGGGTGGGGAAGCTGGAGCCACATCGGGACACCTCACCAGCGCCGACACGATCCAATTGAACCCAACAACGTGCAAAAACAACGAGAACCAGCAGACGCAAGCTCAATCGCAGGATCACTCATTCGCAAATTCACCTCCACACGAGACGACTCACGAGCAGAAAATGGGCGAATTGGTTGGGGAGTTTGGGGGCGAATCGAAACAACCCGACCCCTGGAACAGCTTGCTGGGGCTTCAAGGAAGGTGTGGGACACGAGAAATCAGAGCGGCGATTCCTGAAATCGAAACGCCCAATTTTCAATTGGGTTCGCCGGATTCTGGAAAACTTTCGCCGGAATCTGGGAATTTTGAATTCCCCGGTGGCGGGAAACACGGCAACGGCGATTGGGGTCGATTCGGGACGATTAAAAAGCGGGAAGGGGGTGTAGAAGATCACTGGGAGCCAGGCGAACTCGATACAAGCAATGATTTGGGACGAGGCACTCGCAAATCAAAAGTCCCAATTCCAAGAGCCTCGCCGGAAAATCGGGCCTCACCGGAAAATAAGGTTTTGTCATTGACGTTTTGTGATCATGTTTGGGATGATTTTGTCGACCTTTTTGAGTGCAGGAAGATTCAAGCTTTGAGGACAAAGCTTTTTAAAGAAGGGGGGCTTGATATGATCTCAATTTCACCCTTGAATCATCTCAAACAAAACGTTCAAAGATCGGGGCAAGTTAATACGAACTTGGCTGGAAATTTTCTAAGTGTTGAGACAGTTTTGGGAAGGGTACTTTGGAGGGCTATTTCTCTCAAACCTCTCAGTGGAAATGCAAGATTAGGGTCTTATTCTGAACCCTGGATGTTTGTTGATGGTTTGATGCATTTGGATTGTGAAAAGAAGGTCAGGAGGGTTGTTTTCCAAAGCCATCAAAACCCTATCATGCAGTCTGGAATCTGCCAGTTTTTGGCTAAGGCAGGAAAACAGTTTGAGGTACCAACTTTGAGCTCGGATTCAAGGAGATTGGGGCATGACCAGCTGGAGCTTGGAGTTGGAAATAAAATAGTAAAACTTTCTAAACCAAGAGAAGGAATTGGCTGAACTCGACTCAACCAAGAAGGTCGATTTCTAGAGCCACGAAGTTGACATCAAGGGCTGTTTCCTGGACAGCTTACTTAGCGTGCAAGTTTTGGTTATTTGTGTTAATTGCTTTCCTTGTTGCACTTGAATTCGTTTTCATTGTTTTAATAGGATTAGGTTATGTTATTTTGGCTATAAATAGCCTTGTTCATCCATTGTAAAAGATACGTTAGCATTGAATTGAATCAAAGTTACTCCGAGGAGTTTTCTTGAGCACGAGTGCTTAAATTTGGTCTTGGATCGAGATCCTTGACTTGCAGACTTCGAGATCAAATCCATCACCTTTGATCTCGTAGTGTTCTTCTACCCAAACCAGCCTCTTCCCCTTCGTGTTGAAGTTGCTAGCTTGGTTCGTTGTTATCCGCCAAAACCTCTATTCGACTACTACGAAAACCACCTTCATTCCGCCATTCTTGTTGCTGCGTGTTTGAGGGTTTGAGCCCCGACTTGGGCCTCATCAATAGATCATGAATTAACCGGAGTTTGGGGCATGATACTATACCCTAACCTCTAATGGGTGAACTCCAATCCCTAATTTTCTAACCCAAACCATGAGATTCGTTTAATCTTAAAATGAAAATCAATGAAAATTTCGACGAATCAGAATCGTTGATTTTCATTTTTAAGATTATACGAATACCATGCTTTGGATTAGTGAATTGAGTATTGGGATTCACCCATTAGGGGTTATGGTATAGTATCATGTCCCAAGCTCCGATTAATTCTTTATCTAAATAGCAAAACTCAATGGGCGTACGGTAAGCTAGCATACGCCCGGTCGTACGCTAGCCTTTGCCATGGTTCAGGCTAATGTACGCCCGGACGTACGTTAACCTAGCGTACACCACATTGAGTTTTGCTATATAGATCATGAATTAACCGGAGTTTGGGGCATGATACTATACCCTAACCTCTAATGGGCGAACCCCAGTCCATAATTTTCTAACCCAAACCATGAGATTCGTTTAATCTTAAAATAAAAATCAATGAAATTTCGACAAATCAGAATCGTTGTTTTTTATTTTTAAGATTAAACGAATCACATGCTTTGGATAAGTGAATTGGGGACTGGGATTCACCCATTAGAGGTTAGGGTGTAGTATCATGTCCCAAACTCCGATTAATTCTTTGTCTTAATAGCAAAACTCAATGGGGCGTACGGTAGGCTAGCATACGCCCGGTCGTACGCTAGCCTTTGCCATATATATATATATATATATATATATATATATACATGTATGTGTGTGGTTCAGGCTAACGTACACTTAATGTACGCTAATCTTAACGAATGTTCATCAAATTTTGTTATTTAGACCATGAATTGATCTTAGATTGTGGCATGATACTATGTCCCGGCCTCTAATGGGTGAATTTTAGTCCCTAATTCTATAACCCAAACCACATGATTCATATAATTTAGGGCTAATACCACTACAACACCCGAACTATCCGAAAAAATGCCACTTGTGTCCTATTGTTTCCAATATTCCATTCCTATCCCATCGTATGATACTTTGTGTCATTTGTATCCTGATATTTTCGTTGACCGTTAAGGATAACGGTTGACTAGACGGTGGTCAAAGTAATTTTGACTTTCGATGACGTGGCAAAAAGCTCGACATTCCACGTAGATGCCACATCATTTTGTAATATAAAATTAAATAAAAAATAAAATAAAGAAAAAATTGGGAATGATTGAATTTTTGGAGATTTACCCAGATTTTCGTGGATTTGGATGGAGGGATTTTTTAATTGGGATTCTTTCTCGATCTGGAAATCAGATAAGCATGCCCATTACTTCAACCCAGGAAAACCCACAATCCCATCACAAACCTTCATCCCTAGTGTCTTCCGTTTTTGCTTCTCCCATCGATGATGACCACCTTTGACCCTCTCTGCCAAAAGAAGCTACGACGGATCCGAAGAAAAATAAAACAGATCCGGTCCCATAGTTGTTATCGCCGCTTCACCTTGCCGCCATCATGTCTCTGTATCCTCCTCCGGGCGGCTCTGCTACCGTCGCGTTCACCATAGGCCACTGATTCCTCAAGCTTCCACTAGTTCGAATCATTTGACGAATCAGGATTTCAACTCCAGATCTACCTTTCCTTTGCAAGCGAGTTCATCTCCAGCTTTGTGCCACCGCTTGGCTCCAATTGCAACGTAGGAGATGAGTGTGATGGCGGCGAAGACGGTGACGATGGCAGCTGCTTTAGGGTTTCATCGCTAACTAAATCGGAGGCCCGATGCCGCTTTTGTCTCTGGTCGGCCATGTTGACTAGATCTGGACTTCTTTTCCCTCTGCGTTTCGGTCCGAAGGTAGATCTGGATTCTCTTTTGATTTTGTCGCCATTCTCTTCTTCGTTTTGTTTCCCGACAGCCAAGCCTTTGTTACCACAGTTAATCAGATCTCCATTTGGGGTGCGTAAACGGCTTCCGATCTAAAGGGGCTCTTCGAAAGCAACATGGATGGATTGATTTCGATTTTTTTCTCTTGTTGTTCGCCAGATATGGAGCTCGGGCTCGAGTTTTAGCTCCCTGCTCTTGGTCCAGTTGGTGGTAGCTGCGGGGAATAGAAATGGATTGGTAGCTCCGTAGCTGCAGGGAATAGAAATGGAATCCACAAGTGAAAAGAAGGGATTGGAATGCAGGAATGAATCATGGAGATTATTTTGAAATATTAATTACAAATTTTTTCCTTATTTTAATTATTTTAGATGGAAAAATAAATGAAAATTGGCAGTTTCTCTAACGAAATAGTGTTAATTAATTTTTCTCTCTCCCTCTCTCTTCGTTTCTCTCTCCTTTTCGTTCTCTATAGGAAACCTAAGTCGGTGATGGCCGCCTCGCCGGCTTCCCCGGCTAGCGAGGGCTCTGCTTCTTCATGGGTGAGTCTATTTGCTGTAGCTCCCGAGAAGAGACTTACCTTCCGGGCCCCAGAAAGGGTCAACGACGGCTTTCGTATTCCAAAGGAGGTAAAGGAGAAGGGCGCTGAACGATGGAAGAACTCCCTTGTGGGTCAGTTCGTCGGGAAGCGTCCAGAGGTTGCTGAGCTCCAGTCCTGGGCAAACAAGCTATGGGGGAGAGATGGAATTATACGGGTGTTGCGATTTGGTCCGAAGATGTTGATCTTTCAATATCCTTCTGCCTGTTCGTGTGAATGGGTCTTCACTTCAGGACCGTGGCATTTCAAGGGGAATCCGATCTTTTTCAGGAAGTGGGAAGTGGGCATTCAGCCGGTGGTGCCCAAGGTCGCAACGCTCCCGATCTGGGTCACGATTAGGGGTCTACCTCTGGAATATTTGGTAGGTGACAGGGTTGAATGGTTTGCAAGTGTGATTGGAAAGCCGCTCTGGACTGACCAGAAAACTAGAGTTGGTGCTCAGTTGGGATTCGCAAAAGTTTGTGTGGAAATAGCAGCAGAGTGTGGGTTCCCTGATAAGGCTAGGTTTTACCCTGATAATGACTCTGATTTCGAAATTGGCTTGGAATATTTGCACCTTCCAAAAGTATGCTCGAAGTGCTGCCTATTTGGGCACAGCTGTGCACAAGAGCCTATGCAGCAGTGGAGAGTTAAGGAAGCGAATTTGAATAGTGAGATGGAAGTTACTGATAAAGGTGGACAGGAGAATCTGATGGTAGAGGGGCAGGAAACTGGGGAAGTTATGGATACAGATGTGGCACAGAAGGCTGAGAAAGTTCCTGATAATGGAGGGAAAGAGAATTTGAACGGGGAGATGCCGACTGAGGAAGTTGCAGATGAAAATTTGATGATTGAGGGGCAGGATACTGGGGAAGTTCTGGATAAGGGTGAGGCATCTTCTGTAGTGGGAATTGGCAATACAGAAGAGGAGGAAAAGGGGGAAAGTGGAAATGAGGCCCCTCCTGAGGATGTGACAAATGCAACTGAGAAGAGCATCGTCCCTGTTCAAGCTCCTTCATCAAATGGGAGCTCTCCTTTGAGTTTTGCTCAGATAGTGATGGGATCACCACCTGTGGGTGGGAATTCTATTGCTGGTGGGCATGAGTATGTTAGTGGTAAGTCACCAGATACTGGGAGCTTACAACGTCAAACAACTCAAGTAGATAGATCAGGGAAAGAAAACAGACAACCTATTGATGAAGGAATTGGGTGGATTCTCCCTTGGTTCCTATTCAGCCAAGGAGAGGAGGAAAAGGTGGAAAGGAGAGAGGTAAGAGATGAAGATCCTTACCTGGAACACAAGAGGGTTCAAAGCAGAAGGTAAATATACAACTTTACTAAAGAAGATAAATAAGTATATTATAGATATAGTTGCAATTCTAGAACCTAAAATAAGATCCTCTGAGACAGACAAACTAGTTGAGAAGAGATTCCCAGATTGGAAGAAGAAGATTAAGCACAACTCAAATGGCCTGGGGAAAATTTGGTTACTCTGGAAAAGTGACATTCAGCTCACTGTCCTGCATTCCTCTGATCAGTATATACAGTTTATGGTTGGTGGGCTACAGATGTTTTTGGAACAGTGGTCTATGCTTCAAATGAAGAAGGTCGTAGAAGGGAGCTTTATAATGAGTTGAGGAGTATTAATGTGACGCAAGCCCCATGGATTGTCCTTGGTGATTTCAATGATGTCAGAAGTCCTTCAGAAGCTTCAAACTCTCCTACATCAGACTCTCGCATGATGGCATTCCATGATTGGATTAATGATCTAGAATTAGAATAGCACCAAGCTACTGTACCATGGTTTACTTGGCTAAACAAGCAGACTGCTAACCCTATTGCCAAGAGATTAGATAGAGTTCTTGTTAACTTTGCTTGGTTAGATACGATGAAGGACAACAAGGTTCATATACAGGCTCCTGGGGTCTCAGACCACTGTCCGTTGTATGTTGACACCTGCTCCTCTATGAAGTCCCTCCCGAAACCATTCAAATTCTTCAAATTCTGGTTGAGACATCCAAAGTTTGATGAGTTACTAGCAGAGGCGTGGAATAGTAAGGTGACTGGTCATCCTCTCATTAAAGTTTGCAAGAACTTGAAGAACTTGAAGAATATGTTGAGGAAGCTGAATAGGGAGGAATACTCAGATTTAAGGGAGAGGGTGAAAGCAAAAGAAGCTGAAGTTCAACTTACACAACAGCAGGCGTTGTCTGATCCTTCTACTGTAAATTTTGGTAATATGATAAGGTTGGAACAGGAGCTAAAAGCCTTAATTCATGATGAGGAGTCTTTCCTACACCAGAAGTCAAGGGAAACATGGCTGAAAACTGGGGACACAAATTCAGCATATTTTCATAGATCCATCAGGTCCAGGCAGAAGAGAAGCACTATTAGGGTTCTGAAAAATGAGCAAGGGGAGAAGATTCAGGAAGTTGATAAGATGGCTCAAATTGCAGTTCGTTTTTATGAAAGATTGCTTGGAGTGGAGGACCCTGAGGTTGAAGCTAAAACAGATGACTACATCTCTGGCTTGCTAAAATGGAAACTCACTGAGGCTCAGACTGAAGGTATTTGTGATTCTTTCACAGAGGAGCAAATTAAGGATGTTATATTTAGCATGGATGGAAATAAGAGTCCTGGTCCAGATGGTTTCTCTGCGACATTCTTCCAATATGCCTGGCCAACCATTGGCTCTGAGGTAACTGCTGCCATTCAGTTTTGTTTTGAACAAGATAGGGTGCCTAGACCAGGTAATGCTACTATCCTAACCTTAATCCCTAAAACACCAAACCCTAATGAAATGAGGAACTTTAGGCCTATTTCCTGTTGCAATATTTTGTATAAATGAATTTCCAAGCTTATTGCTAATAGGCTAAGTCCCCTGCTCCCTACCCTGATCAGTAAAAACCAAACTGCATTTGTTAAAGGAAGGTTAATTGGAGAAAATATCTTAATGGCACATGAGCTGGTTAGCAAGTCCTCCCACAATAATATATCCCCTAGATGTGCTTTAAAGATTGATCTAATGAAAGCATTTGACTCGGTTGATTGGTCTTTCATTTTTCAAGTCCTTAAGTGCATGGGGTTCCCTGAAAGATTTATTACCTGGATTAGGATGTGTGTTAGCACTCCTATGCTGAGTGTGTGCTTCAATGGGGGGTTTGGTTGGTTACTTTCCAACCAAAAAAGGATATAGGCAGGGGGATCCTCTCTCTCCTTATTTATTTGCAGTGGCCATGGAAGTTATTACCTGTTTGATTGATCAGTCGGCCACTGCTGGGAGGTTCTCATACCACCCAATGTGTAAAGGGGTAAAACTTACCCACCTCTGTTTTGCTAATGACCTGATGGTCTTTATGGATGCATCAAACTATGGAATCAGGAGCTATATAGAATTCTTGTCCAGTTTAGGAAGCTATCTGGATTGAAATCAAACCCCAATAAATGTGAAACTTATTTTGGAGGGTTGCCTCAGGATGAAAGGGTAGTTAGAGCTGAAAGATATGGATACAAACTGGGGGAGTTCCCTGTTAGATATTTGGGAGAAAATAGTTGCAAGGATCACATCTTGGAAAGCAAAATCATTATCCTATGCAGGTAGAATTGAGCTAGTGGGCACTGTCCTCTATAGTATTAACCAGTTCTGGATGTCTGTTTTCCTTCTCCCTAAATCTGTGATTAAAGAAGTTGAGAGAATGTGTAGCAATTTTATATGGGGGGTGGAAAGAGGGGTAAAGCTTAGAGCAAATGTTGCCTGGAATAAAATTACTTACCCTAAGAAGGAGGGTGGCTTGGGATTCAGGGACATGAACAGCTGGAATCAGGCTTGTGCTACAAGACATATATGGCATATATTGTTACAGGAGGGGTCATTGTGGGTGGCGTGGATCCATAAGTATAAGTTGAAGGGGAGATGCTTCTGGAGCTACACTTGTACATCAGGGTCCTGGAACTGGTGTAAAATCCTGAAGTTAAGAAGTAGGATATCTCCCTACATTTCGATTAGGGATGGTGTCTTGCTCCTTGATGACTTGCCTATGCCTCGATTCTCTACTAAAAGAGTGTGGCAGCTCTGTAGACCTTCTCAGCAGAAGGTTGTCTGGTGGAAATTACTCTGGAAGGGTGTGGCCATTCCAAGCAATCGACTGATTACTTGGTTAGTAATCTGAGGAAGTATACAAACAAAAGAAAAAAAATGCATAAATGGGGGTTTCAGGGATCGTTGGACTGTGTTCTTTGTGGAGGAGGGGTTGAGAGCAGGCAACATCTATTTGTTCTCTGCCCTTTCACTAGGCAGCTTCTTGACGAGTTGTTTAGTGTTTCTATGCAGGTCCTGGTTTTCCAATCTTGGGAAGACATGATTTCATGGCTGCTGTTGAAGTATGGTAAGCAGACAGAGGTTGCTGAAACAGGACGATTCATCTGGCAATCGTGTATAAGCTAGGTCTGGAGAGAACGATGTCGTCGATTGTATGGAGGGAAGTTTAGAGGTTTCCAGGAAATATTGTTGGCCATTAAGACTGAGATTGTGTATGTGCTTGGGAGGGGTAGAGTGAGTCTCTTTTGGAACGATTGAACTTGTCTGTCTCAGAGGTAGATTTTGATGTCTTAGCAGTTTTTGTGAGTTTTTCCCCCTATCTAGCAAGGGTGTTGCTAGCAAAGCGCTTTTTTGATGAATAAGATCCCACCGATTCATAAAAAAAAATGAAAATTGATAATGAAAATTCCACGTCAGATGTCACGTCAACGCTGACAGGATTTTCTGTTAAATACTAACGGTCAACGTCGGTCAACACTATAATTGTTCAGGACACAGATGGAATATTGGAAACAATAGGACACAAGTGGCATTTTCTAGAAAGTTCGGGTGTTGTAGTGGCATTAGCCCTATAATCTAACAATATTAACCGACAATCAATGGTTCTAATTTGTCGAAATCTAGTGCATATAGTAAATGTGAACGCAGACATATATCATGCACCAGACGTACACTAGCCTTTACCATATATATGGTTCAATCTAGCATACACCTGGCGCATGCTAACCTTACCTACCGTTCCTCCATCACAGTTGAAAAAATTGGTTGCAATTACTGTTCATTTCACTAGCAATCGCCAATTTGGTAGTGCTAAAATTTCACAAATCAGATATAGCAAACAATTATACTACCACTACCAGAAAATTTGGCTTTAGAAACAAAGTTCATTTGCCTCAAAATGACATTTATTTATCTCTATATATTTTTTCTTGAAGCAAATATATTATTCATGTCATGCTTCTCTGTCTCTAATTCATTTTATAGGAAAATTTAGTATAAAATAATATTGTTGCTAATTAAGAAATTCAAAGAAGATATATTTGAAGGAAATTCTACTTTTAAAATTAAAGCCAGTTTTTCTATTCTTATTTATCTTTAGAGGGGGATGCATTTGTTTATAATTTTAATTTTTGAGACAAATTATATTTCATTCTATGGAGATATAAATATATATGTCTCTAAAGAATATATTTTGAGGCAAATAATTGTATATGTATTTTAACTTTTAGATACAAATAATCTGCTTTGTTATGAGAGTTAAAAACACGTATAATTTTATATGGATTGATCACTTGTTTCTTGTTTTCTTTGTTATTTCTCTTCACGACTTTGGAGGATGCCAATGCGATCGTAGTAGTGTCTCGATTGCCTATCCCGTCTACATCTGCGTAGTGGACATGAGACGCAAGTAGATTTTGATGAGTCCCCTACGACGTAAGCTGAAGAAGCCACGATGACAAAAAGGAGAGTAAATGTGAAAGATATGGAGTTGGAATTATGTAGCTTGCTTAAAGCAGGGCGAACTTTCAAGAAAAACAAAGCTATGAATACTGGGATATTGAACCTATTATATTAACAATAAGAAGCATCAAGATAAAAGGATAACCAAGGGTGGTTTCGATGACCGTGAATGAACACGATATAACGAATTGCTTGAGCTTACCATCCTTCTTATAGAGAGATGTTATGATAGAAACCCAATTCTCGGGTTATATCATAATTATCCTTAGATATGGTTAGTAGTCTTTGAGTCATATTAGGATAATCTATTAGGTTTTTCCAGTCTTTCGCTATAAATATGTATTCTTTTTATTTTGTTCAATTAAATACAAATCAACAGAAGAACTATCTTCCCAAACCCTAAGTTCTCTCTATCTCCTAATTTATCCTCTTCCCAAATCCAAGGATTTGGCTGATTCTTATTCTTTTCTTCTTCTTCCCCAAGTCCTTAATCTCAATCCCCAAATCTATCCCCAAATCCTTAAATTTTCAATCAACCAATACTATCGATGGAACCCTACAAATATGTTTCTATCATTTGGTATCAGAGCCCCGTTTTGAGAACGAATTCTTCACAACTCTCAACCGGGGACGACTTCATCTTAATCCAAAGCCAGAATGAGTTCGTCAAAACTCTTTGATCCTGAATGGTTTCGATTGCAGGAGCTGCGGCATGAAGCCCTTAGTCGACGATACTGGGAGGCATGGAGGAGTGCTGCGTCGATGGAGGAGATTAAATGAACCTTAAACTCAACGTGGCAAAACAAGCCACCAGCCACCTCGTCTTCTGCTTCACCACCAAAACTGCTTGCAGCGATTGAACAATTATCCCGGGTGCAGCAGTAGAGCAAGGAGACTCCTGTTGCGGTAGTGACCAAATAAGAAGGAGATCTCTCCTCTTTCGTCAAGGAGAGCTCCATCGCCCCTAGAGAAGAAACCCAGGCTGATGGTTCTGAGAGGAGGTCAACGCCGGGCCGAATGGCGAACTGGAGATTCAGGAAGAAGGAGCCCGACGAAAGAGGGCGAGGAGCCGCTGCATCACCATCTCCTACCTGCGACTGACGACATGAAGCAGGGACGATGTCGCGCCGCTGGCTTGACGCACCGGAGCGTCGAATCGCACACAGAACGCGACTAATGGTGGCGATTCCCATTCCACCATTGAATGCTGGTCTGGGGAAGGCTCACCGACAATGCAAGTGGGACTTCCGGCCGTATGCTGGCCTGTTCGTAGCTGAAGAAGAAGGGTCTGTTGGAGCCGGGATCTACAAATACACCACCCGCGGCGATGATAGACGGGAAGGTGGAGCTGAAGGCGACGTCGGAGTGGGGCTCGCCTCGTCGCCATCAAATGAAGAAGGCCTCAAGCGCGAAGCGGGTGTAGATCGCCCCGACGGGAAAAGAGAAGAAGAAGGAAAGGGAGAAACGTGTTCGGGAGCCCCGGATCGCTCGAGGAGCGCGGAGGTGGGCGGCGGCTCCTATCGCGTCGTTGACGGGAGGGAGGAGTCGCGACAGAGAAAGGCTTCGGGAGGGAGGTGGAAGCCGGCTCTACCAAGGGTGACGTCGACTAACGTGGTGCTACTGGAGGTGGCGACGAGAAGAGGCGGAGCAGAACCAAGGGAGGGAAGGCATATGAGCTCCAACCGGGGATCTTTGTCGAAGTCGCGAAACAAGCTGGCGGCGCCACTAGCGGGGACGATTCCATGGACGGCGGTGACTAAAGGAAATGTGGCATCTTCGATTGGGGAGACGAAACCGAAGACTAGGGCGGAGTCAGGTTGGCACTCGTGTCGCCTGGTGCACTGCTCGCTGCCGGGAATGAAGTCAGAAATGGAGCTGACGGCGACGGCAGGGGAGGAGATTGATGGCCCTCTGCTCGACAACCCTATTAGGTCATCGCCTCCCAGCATGCAGCTGCAACAACAACGGGAGCATGACTTGTTGGGCCAAGCCATTTGGGACGTTTCTCCTAACGAGGGAAACAAAGTGGACTCGCTACTTCAGTTGGGCTAAGTTTCTTGGATCGCGTGGGCCGCGAGGCCAATTGAAGTTGGTCGTAGAGGCTTTGGGCGCGGTCTGACGAGGGATAAAGAGCTTGCAAGGTTTGACGTGGTCCAGCCGGAGAAAACCGAATTGGTGGCCAACTGGCCAAGTCCCAGCCGAAGAGGAATCAGGCCAAGTCAGGGTCCGACTATGGGCCGAGAGTTGAGGAGAAGCAGGTTGAGAAAGAGCTTGTTCGTGGGCTGAGTCTTCTTGCACGAATTGGGCTCAGGGTGGGCTGTTCTTTGAAGAAAATGGAATTGGATGAAGAAAATGGTGGGTTTAATGAGTTGGCAGGTGGGCTTTTAAGAGAATAGAGTCCAAAAGAAATTAGCAAGACATCAAGGCAAGTTTATAGGCTTTCTCCAAGAAAACTTTTTGAAAGCCTTGATGAGTTGGTTATTATGGATAAGTTCTTGTACCAAGAAGTATCTCTGGATTCCTTAATCTCATGGAGGGTTATGCAAAGGGAAGAGGAGTTACCGAAAATGAGATTTCTCGAGGAAGGAAGGATTGGGTCCTCTATCATGGAATCAATAAATTTGGGTCAACTCGAGAAGGCCATAGAAGAAATTCAAGTCAAGTAGTTGAGCATGATTGGAAGAAACGGAAGCGTCGGAAATGGAGAATCCACGACGCGATTTGCACGAGCCACGTGGAGAAGTGGATCAAATTGGTCAACCTTGAGGACAAGGTTGGTCTCAAGGGGGAGGAGGTGATAGAAACCCAATTCTCGGGTTTTATCATAATTATCATTAATAGAAATTATTAGGATTTATTTAGATATAGTTAGTAGTCTTTGAGTCATATTAGGATAGTCTATTAGGTTTTTCCAGTCTTTCGCTATAAATATGTATTCTGTCTCTTTTATTCAATTAAGCAGAAATCAATAGAAGAACTATCTTCCCAAACCCTAAGTTCTCTCTATCTCCTAATTTCTCCTCTTCCCAAATCCAAGGCTTCAGCCGACTCTTATTATTTTCTTCTTTCCCCCAAGTCCTCAATCTCAATCTTCAATCTATCCCTAAATCCCTAAATTTCCAATCAACCAACACTATCGATAGAACCCTAGAAATATGTTTCTATTATGTTATAGAGAAACATGGCAATTAAGTATTAGATCAAGTTTGAGTATAAGGGAGACCAAGTAAGCAAGGAAATGAGTTATCTTCGGTTAACTGGATGTTAGCGTCCTTATTTAGTTATATAACGTAGCTAAATGTTTATTTATGTATTGGTGTTAAATCTTGGCAAATTGAGTTAATTTTTTATACTTGTGAATTAGTTATATAATTTAGTTCTTTGGATCTCTGTTTCAGTTGGGGCACACATTATTAGGGGTGAAGTGCTTGCAGTTGATGCAACAATTACCATATAGTGGGTTAGGCTTTACCATCCCGCTTCCACTAGTAGTCGAATCCTTACAAAGCGCGAATTCTATGAGGTCGCTCTTCACCTTGTTCCAGAACTCGTCATCATTGACTTTCTGCATAAACCATCTTGACGACTCTCTCATGTATTCATTGTGCATAGCAGGTTCCTGATATCATGTGTAGGAGTACCAGTAGTGACGACATTGAAGAAGATCAGGAAGCCAATGCTGGCCAGAAGTAGAGTGGGCATGAAATACAAGTAGGTTTTGAGGAGCCTCCTACGTCATAAGCATGAAGCAGTCACGATGCCTAAAAGGAGAGTAATTGTAATGGAAATGGTGTAACAGGTGAAACATAGCATGAATCCGATAGCTTGTTACAAAGTAGTGTGAATTGTCAAGAAAAAACAAATTAAGCTATGAACATTGGGATTGAACCTATTACATTAATAATAAAAAGCATCATGAATAGCCAAGGGGAGCAGTATGAGGTGGGTTCGATGATCGTGAACGAACACGAGATGTCGAATTGCTTGAGTTGGACATCTTTTTTATAGAGAGATGTTATGGAAAATGTGGGCAACTAAGTAATATATCAAGTTTAAGTATAAGTATAAGGGAGATCGAGTAATCAAGAAAATGAGTTCTCTTTGGTTGACTGGATGCTAGTTCACTTCATCAACTATTTCCATGAATCACAACAACTAATCTACTAAATAAAAGAATATATGCAACGAATATGCGAGATGACTAATCTAATTTGTCTCTACAAATGATATATTTGGTGTTTGTTAATTTCATATTTGGTTATATAACTTAGTTATATGTTGATTGTTTATGTATCAGGGTTAAATATGGGTAAATTGAGTTGATTTTTATTTAGTTGTGAATTTAGTTAGTTAATAGTTGATTGTTTATGTATTAGGGTTAAATTTGGGCACATTGAGTTGATTTTTATAGGGCTTGCTGAGGAAGGAGAGTGCCGATGTATTTATAACAAATTTGACTAATTATATCTTTAATTTGGATCTTCTAGTTGTATTGTTTTATAGGACTTCTGAGGAAGGAGAGTGCCAATGTATTTATAAAAATTTTAATAATGCAATAATTTTGATTAATAAAAAATAATATTAATTTTTTCTGACTAATAATTAGTATTTACTCTAATCTACACAATAAATAAAAGTCAAATGAGAAAACTTGAAACTCCATTTCAAATTTCCTGCATCCAGAGTGAAAGTAGGAATGACATTTTGGTCTTCACAATTTTTTTTTATTCATTAAAAATGACACTTACTAGGATTCGAACCATGACCACTTTAAAGAAAAGCAAAGATCATAACCAATCACACTAAGTAGATTTGTTGTAACTTTTTAAATTAAAAACATATAATCGCAGAGAGGAAAAAACCCTTCCCCCATTTCAAATTTCCTGCTCCAGGAGCATTTGTAGGAAGGGTAGAATAGGAAGTGTCAATTTTTTTCTTTTTCCTTTATGAAACGGGCCAACTTACTGTACACATGCGGATTTAAACAGGTCCAAGAGTGTCAATTTTTTTTCTTTAAGTCCTTTTATTTCTCCGTGGTGGTAAAATATATATGAAAAGGCAAAAACAATACTCCTTTTTATTGCTAAAAAGAAAAAAAATTAACAATAAACTAATGCATGGATTCTAATGGGCTAACCGCTAATCATAAAATAAAAGAGTTGAATGAGCCTGACCTACACGGGATTTGCCCATCAAGTAAAACAAATGAACATCATGGTTTTGCCATTCTAAAACAAGCTATTTTCTCTAGCATAATATATATTATGCTATTATTTTATATCTTAGTGGCTAAAATATAATGTATTTTAAAATTATTCAATGGTTCAACCTCGACCAACCCAATTAGTTCAATTTTTATCATTTCAAATATATATTATGTAATTATTTGATATCATAATTATAGTGTATATTATAGGAAATCCTTTGGTATTTGTTAGTAAAAAACTAAACAGAAAGATCTTTTTGGTTATTTTTAACATTAAAACGATCCTAAACATTTTCAGTTTCCTTTCGAAATTCTATAGTTTATTCCCGAATCAGTGATGTGCAAGTGGTGAATTGCAGTCATCTCTTTTCTTTCATTATTTTTTATCTAAAGAATATAATAAGAGTTTTCTCATTTAAGCCTTCACGATTTTGAATTCCCTATCTTCTCATGCGTCCACCTCAGCACATACTAGCAGCCAATCAAATCATTTTAAACAAAAAAGAACCAACCAAGAAAAACAATTCCCCTCCGTGAACTGCCCCGCACCAAAAATCTATACTTTTTTATTTTATTTTACACTTTCCTTTAACCGTCCATTTCCTTTGGCTTTTTTTCCTTTACATTTTTTTTCTTCTTAAATACATTTGTTTATGTCTTTTAAATATCAGTTATGTTTGTTACTATCTAAAAAAATTGATAAAGTACATTCCACATTTCGTTGTATAATTTGACACAACGTTCATAATAATATTAAAAAGTTGAGTTGTATTTCATATGCACTAGCAATTTGTAGTGTTTATTGTTTGGGTATTTATTTTGAGTGTTTGGAAAATTGTCATGTAAATTATACATGGAGATTTTATAAAACGCCATTATTTTGAATTTTTTTTGTACAACTTTATCCCCTCATGATTTAAAATCGCATAATATGATGATAAATATTGAAATTTTGTAACGTAATCATGTTATACATTCAGCCAAGAGTCAGTATCTCTCAATTAACGGTCGAATGTTTCTACTTGAAAATTAACTTATATCGTTCCAATTTCATGGGTGTCCTTAATGGTGGTCGAAATTAATTTTATATGTATGAGTCAACCTCTCAAACCATACACTTTGGTCATAAATAAAGAATACCAAATGTTTTTTTGAAGAATGTATCCAAAAATAGTTTAAGTATGTCAACAAATTATTTAATACAGATGTTATTCATAAGATGTTCAAAAATATGAATAAAATTAATCATCTTTCAAATTGATTAAATATTGAAATGACACTGACCTGGCCAATGGCCGGGATCAAAGCTAGTTTTTAAATAGAAAGTTTATAAGTAAAGAATAATTAGAGTTTGGCATGGGTCGGTCAAACAGGCTGAATTTCAAGTTTTGACCCGTTTTGATCAAGTCTAATTTATAATCACATGGTTCCCTGATACCCGATAAAAATCTCAATCCAAATCAGTTTGGTAGGTGAGTCCGTGTTTACCACCATTTTTCTAGGGATACAGGAACGGTGGTTCCTATCCCAAATCGTATTGTTAATTCTTGATTTCTTTAGATTTTATCATGGCTTGGCAAAAATCCAGAAGGCACAATGATGACAAGATGAAAGTTTTATAAAGCAAATTAATCAGCCAACGGGCCGAGTAAAAGCTAGCAACGATTGTGAGATGCTCATTTCCCGAAAACCGGTGGGATAGACGATATTTTATTCGATTTTCTGGAATTCGGTTTCTATAAAACTTATTCCACCTCATCATATTACCATAAACAATATTGTTTCTCAAGGTAACATGTATTTGATTTTGGTTCATAAGGCTGATTTTTGATTCGTTGCATCATTCATATCTCTTTCCTACTAATTCACTATTTTTATCACGTGTTTCCCACAAAAAACTATACAACAATAAGCTATACAACCCATTACGTTATCAAATTTCATATCTCACGTTCTTCCGGCAAGCAAGCGGCCATGTGGCGGCGTCGTATTAGGTGAGAGGTGTACTGTTGCTATTTTCTTTTTATTTCAAAAAGAGAATCTTCTGCAACTTTTTTCCCTCCTCCCTCACTCTCTCTCTCCCTCACCCCCTTACTCGCTGATCTTTCCCCTTTCCGCCGACCAAAAATCCTGTATTTCTCCTCCGCCAAGCCAATCAATCAATCAATCGGCGGTTCAGTCTTTCCACAAATGCAAGACTTCATCGGATCGGTCAGGCGGTCGCTCGTCTTCCGCCCCGACACAGAGAGCAGCAGCACTACGGCGGAACTCAACAGCGGCGGCAGCCCTCCATTAACGGGGACTCGCCCATTGGTCGACAAGATCAATTCATGCATTCGGAAGTCTAGAATCTTCGCCAAACCTTTGTCTTCCCCTCCGCTTCCAATGGCCCCTCCGATCCGGTACCGGAAAGGAGAGCTGATCGGGTGCGGCGCGTTTGGTCAGGTCTATATGGGCATGAATCTTGATTCCGGAGAGCTTTTGGCTATCAAGCAGGTAAATTTGGACAATTTAAGTTATGGGTTTGGCTCGGATGGGATTTTCATTTCTGGGTACCCTGGGGGGTTCTTGGTGGTTATTGATCCGAAGCTTAGAATGTGGGTTTTGGGTAATATTATCTTTCGTGAATTTGATTGCAATTTTGCACTTCCTACGTTGTTTGCTGGAAACTAACAGCGCAATTTGTGGATGTTTCCTACTTGGGGTTTCAGTTTCCATTGCAGCTTCATAGGGTTTTAAGGGAGTTTTATGCTGCATTGTTAGATTCATTATTAAGTTGCTTGTTATTTGGAATGAGAATAGTCATTTCCCCAAGTTACATATTTGTATATTTTTCAGCTCGATTCTGAACTCTGTTTGTTTCTTTATTTTGTTCAAGGTTCTGATTGCAGCCAATGGTGCTTCCAAGGAGAGAGCGCAGGTAACCTCTTTTATTGGATTCATAGGACCAATAGTGAGGCAGGAGTTTGTTACTGAAACACTATTCGGGTTTTAGGATTGTTGATCGATTGTTTTATGTAGGCTCATGTCAAAGATCTTGAGGAAGAAGTGAAGCTTCTGAAGAATCTTTCACATACCAACATCGTGGTTAGTAGCGAGAAATCATTTCAACTTGGATGTACTTTCATTAACTAAACGCAGTTTTCGACTTAGCGTCTGTCTAAACCTCTATGATCCTCAGAGATACCTCGGCACAGTTAGGGAGGAGGAATCATTGAACATTTTGCTTGAATTTGTTCCTGGTGGATCTATATCCTCACTTTTAGGAAAATTTGGACCTTTTCCTGAAGCGGTAAGTAAGTTTTCTTCACTTCTTCCTTGCCTTAAATTTTACCGGCTCCTGTTAAACTGCCGGCATGCCAGGTTATCAGAACATATACCGAGCAATTGTTGCTGGGATTGGAGTACTTGCACAGTAATGGCATCATGCATAGAGACATTAAGGTGCTTGTTTAACTCACTGACTTTTCCTGCATGCTAGAAAACTCCTTCAACTTTTGTAGGTTATGCTTACAAGTTATAATGTTTGCTGTCCTTTGTTTGTGCTTTTAGGGAGCAAATATCCTTGTAGATAATAAAGGATGCATTAAACTTGCGGATTTTGGTGCATCGAAGCAGGTAGTTGAGCTGGTATGAGTCTTGATCTTCAGAAAGTGGTATTTTGCTTCTTCATGATTCTGCAGAATTTTCCCACACAGAGAGTTCTGCTGTTTCTGTTTCTGATTGAGATGCCGTTTCCTTAGGCCACAATTTCAGGGGCGAAGTCAATGAAGGGTACACCATACTGGATGGCGCCTGAAGTCATTCGTCAGACAGGGCATAGCTTGTATGTTCAAGAAATCAGATCCTTATAAGTGATAATTTTGATTATTCTACTTGGGGAACAAACTCAATGGAATGAAAAATAGAAAGATTGAAATTGAACTAGACAAGAATAGTTATTAGATCCTTTAATCCACCATCTATACTTAATGAATGGTAAGGTTAGTATTACTGTACTGAGCCTCATACGTGGTTGATGCTGTAGTTCTGCTGACATTTGGAGTGTTGGATGTACTGTGATTGAGATGGCAACTGGAAAACCTCCTTGGAGCCAACAATACCAAGAGGTAAATTAATATTCTGCTTTACGAGGATTTTTCTTGAGGGGTACTTCTTCTTTATCTTGCTAACATGTTTCCTGTAGGTTGCCGCCCTCTTTCACATAGGATCAACAAAGTCACATCCAGAAATACCTGAGCATCTCTCAGATGATGCCAAAGATTTTCTGCTCAAGTGCTTGCAAAAGTACCATTTTACTGCTTTTTTACTGGCCTTTTTCTTGATAGTCAGAACTCAGAACGTTAGAAGAGAAAACAAAATATTCCTCTAACGTCTTTCATCTGCTAATTAAACTGTTGGCAGGGAACCTGATATGAGACTAGATGCATCTGAGTTGTTGAAGGTAATTTTTGCTTCCTCTAATTGTTATTTTGAGAATATTGAGTTAATGGTGTTTGTTCACTCCAATATTTTTCGTGTTAGTGCAGCATCCATTTGTTATAGGGGGGCATGGAGTTTCTGATACAGCAACCAGTTTTACTCCACAGTCACAACCCACCCAAATAGACATCAGGTAAGTCAAATTGATTCCATCATTTATACCGGGGGTTTTCTTACTCCTATTATGTTTTCATAATCCTTGTTCTGTTCCCCTCTTGATAGACCATTGCCATCTGTATCTGGCTCTGGAGATCTCTGTAACTTGGGGAGTCTAAACTTTTCTGTAAATCTTCAAAACTCAAGTGAAACTCAACATCTGTGGCGACCAAATGATGGGGACGCTGATATGTGTCAGATCGATAGTAGTTTCAGTATATCAAATCAAAATCCAATGATGACTTCTGGTGAATTTGACAATGTAAGGTTTTCTTGATTCATTCTTCATAAACCTCGTACATTCTATTGGTTAACTGTTAATTGTGATTGGTTCAGGATCAGAATGTCAAGCATGAGTTTGTTGGAGATTTAATGGGAAAATTCGATGAGTGTCTCGAACCAGATGGAGTTCGAATGTGCACTGAAGAACCAGCTCAGTGCAACAGAACCTTGTCATGTGAAATATCATTATCTGAGGATGATGATGAACTCACTGAATCTAAGATCAAAGCTTTTCTAGATGAAAAGGTACCAACTTAAGTGGATAAACATTCCTTAAACTTCATATTGATGTTGGTTTTCGAGAATGACTTGAATGTAAGTTTTAATTTGATATGATGATACGTGCAGGCTTTAGAGCTGAAGAAACTGCAAACGCCTCTTTTTGAAGAATTCTACAACAGCATGATTGCAACTAGCTCCTCAAGTTTTCCTCAGGGCTTGTGCAATGAAACTTCTCCAAATTACTTGAAGTTGCCACCTAAAAGCAAGTCACCTAGTAGAGGAGTTCAGCTGGGGGTCTCCTCCCCTGTAACTGATACCGAAACCCCTGGGAGCACTGGTCGGAGTGCATCAAATGTCGTTGATGCAAATGATGCAACTTCAAGAGCCATTTCTTCTGCACATGCTGATGAACAAAATGTAGTATTCGTAGATACTCAGCCAGAATCTAGTAGCCGATGGTTAGTATTGAATGATAAGTTGCATGTTTAGTATCTGCAAGATGTAGTTTCTTGATACTCGCACGTGTTGATTAGTATCTGTCTTTTGTTGGGAAATCTGAAATTTGAGTTTATGCTACCTTTTCTTCAGCGTTGAGGTTTCTGAGAGACAGAGGAAATGGAAGGAAGAGCTTGTTGAGGAGCTCGAGAGGAAGAGAGGTATGGGGGACTGTCTTCCTTTTGCTTACTATAACTGGTTGCTAACTTCATATTCATTAATGTAGGGTTGAAAACCAAAACTAAATTTCATTGGGTTGGGAGAACCAAATTTCGGGTGACAGAACTGAATATGAAATATTGGTTTTACATTCAGCTCACTAATGCTCCCCTCTGTTTTTTGCAGAGATGATGAGACAGGCAGGGATTGCAGCCAAAACTTCCTCATCACCAAAGGATCGAGCACTGAACAGGCAAAGGGAAAAGACTAGATTCGCGTCATCTCCAGGGAAGTAAAGTCTCAAACTTCTACTACTGATGATAAATGTTCTTCTTCCCCAAAGTTTTGATGGACAAGAAGAGATAAATTCTCTGTGAAGAGTTTTTGTCTGGCACCCTTGTGAATATATCTCTTTTGAATACTACCTGGTTTCTCCAAAGCTTTGCCACACATGAGAGGAGATTAGTTTGTTAATAGAAATGTGTTCTTTCGATTCCGACCCTCTTGCTGGTTTGTAACCAATTTTGCATGAGAATGTGTTGTAGTGAATCAAGTTAACGAGCTTCTGGTTGAAAGATCTGAATCTCAACTCCCACAGAAAATGTTCTCATCCTCTTATTCAATAAATCTTTTCAAGTTTTCGTTCTGTAAATTTTCTGTTTATTTTTAATCGTGAAAAGTTTCCTACTGAAACAAGGATTACAATAGAATTTAGCCTTCCCTTGACGAACTACCTTCTCCTTACCGAGGTCGGAAAATATAACCAACAGAAACCCAGTTTCCTTCTTGAACAAGGAATCTCGCTGCGCCCAACAAAGGATATAAGAAGTTAGAAAGCCGTGGTGACTTCGTATCAAAACTGCTCTCATCTCTGCAATCTATTCTACCTCCTAATACCACAAATTAGGATTGCTCTGTGACCCGAACCATCGCTGGTTTACTTCCATGGTAAGCAAAACATGAGGTCACTAACCTTTTACAGCTTGTCGGAACGCCGCTACCATGTCGAAGACATCACCGAGATAAGAGCCATAAGTGATAGTTCTCTTGCACCCTGACGGAAATGATTGCTTGCAGCTAAACCCTGCAACAATGGAGAAGATCCAGTTGCCCAACTTGCCCTAGAAAGACTTGCTGTTTGGCTACTGCACTCTCTCTTCACCTCCACGTGATCCTAGCTGTGTAGTTTTGTTCATCCTTGACACCAAAGAGATGAGACTTCTATACTGCAGCCCCGGTGATGAGGGTTGGACGAGACAAGAAGTACCACAATGTATTTTTCGCGATCGGTATCCCCATCATGAAAATTCCGGCCTCTACTTTCGTGGGCACACCACTCTCAATGGCGAGATCTATGCTCTCTTACATATTGCTGTCAGAGGCTAGTGCAGTTTCGGTTCAATCGAGACATTAATGGCTACCAAGTGACATTACTTGATTCGAACATCAGACAACCAGACCCTGGTCTAGATCATTACTACATTAGGTTATGCGCATATGAAGCCCCACACTTGGTTCCTTGCTCAGATAGCGAGTTTATGATTGTCGAGGTATACTCTGGGGATCACTTGCCCGGAAAGGGACCAGCTCGAATAAAGGACATTGGTTGCAAGGAGATGGAGTTATAAAAGATGGAAGCTTTGCCCAAAGATTGCGCAATCTTCTTAGCCGATTGGGGGCATGGATTCATGTATAAGATTCCCAGAGAAGTTCTGGACTCGGGACTTGTTTGCGGGAATACTATTTACTATTCTGAAATGGGTTATGAGTGTCTTTATGCCTATGCTATGATGTTCATGAGAGAAGTATAAGTGTGTCATTGCCTTGCCCCAACGTCGAATCAGATTACTATGATCCACAATGGGTGCAGCTACCACTTGGCACTAATTGGTTTTCAGCAACTGATCCCCACTTACCAGATCAAGCACAGAGTGCTGACAGCAAGCAGATTATGCTATCATCATCAGGAACTGGCGGAGTTGGTGAAGATGGTTGTTGGTACGACATCCCAATTGTTCTTCTCTGCGACATACAGTCTCGTCTATTTGTAGTCGATCGTTGTAACTTCGGTCATGCCTGTAAAACATGGCGATCGTCGCTCTCCAGCCCAACTACCTTTTATAATGAGCATCGATTGGAGAAGGTGCTGGAAATTCATCGACTTCCAATCCTTGTACACATAGGAAACAACAGTAGCGAGCAAGTCAATTTCTTGGACCCAATAACCAACTCTGCCAACACCCTGCCTTTACCACCAGGTTCAATCGGCACAGGAGCCATGGTTCGCTGCCCCAACCGAACCACGGGTGGTTGCTTGTATCCCAAGGCAGTTTTGGTGGGGAAATCTTCTTCTTCAACCCTTTCACCAAGGAAAGGATCGGGTTGCCTGACCTAGGTACATATGAGTTGGAGGGGATCGCTTTCTCCTCTGCTCCAACGTCCTCCGACTGCATGGTTTTTGATGATGCTCTTCTCTATTTACCGAGGAGAGAACGAATGGACTTGCTATCTATCTGGTAAGAAAGAACGGTACCCATTTCCATCAATCTCTCACGCTACTTTCACAGTAGCCACTGCCGGTGTCCTCCAACATCATCCCGGTGTCGAAAGAAGAGCCGATGTCGACTTCGGATCTGTATCGTTGCCGCCTCTGCTCCGTCCTTCCCGCCATCGAGAACGAGACCTCTAGATCTGCCGCTGGGTTCGCCGTGTATCGTCTTTCTTCGAGGCCCTAGGGGCGGCATCGCCTTTTGAAGGTCATCAAGTCTCTACCGATTTCAGTCACTGGTCACCGAAGGTTAGGTCAGCAGCGATGGCCGTCGTCTTCAATCTCATCGTAATCGTTGTCCCGGCGAGTCTCTATCCCCACCCCAGTCCAGCATCGTCGGCAGTTTGATTCGTTTTTGTCTACATCTCTCTCTGCAGCTGGTTTTTCTGTCTTGCGGATCGTCATCAAGTCAGATGAAGAAGCAAAGGTGTCTCTTCTGCCGCTGTCGAGAGTTTATCCTAAATTTTCGTCCGCTTGATGCTCTAGCTGGTCGATTGCTCAGCCCAGTTCCGTTCCGTATCTATTATTAAACGGAGTCAACCGTTGCGGGCTTGGAGACAGGTTCGTCAAAGTGCATGTTTTGGCCTATGGTGAATTCCTTCATGCTCGTTTGGGATTATTATTATTATCTTTATTTAACGAATTAAATATGTATATCTAAATCATTTAGCGATAAGGATCATTAGTTGGATAAATTTGTCACAACCACTGTATGAATGGTTTGTGGACTATACCATTAGACTAGAAACTTATAGAGATTGTATTTTTTGTTTCAAAATAAATAATTGTATTCTACTTTTAATTAAGAAACATAACATGTAGAGGCGGAGCCACGTTATTGGTTATTGGTAGTAGTTATATGTATAGGTAAAATTACATATAATTTTTATAATTTTTTTTTAGAAATAGAGTAATTAGTAAGAAATTAATCTCTCTCCAATTACCACGGTTCAAATATCTTGAATTTATATTCTCTCATTTGAATTTTTAGGATAATTTATACTTAATTTTTTGAATACATGATGAAAATATTTAAAGTTTTAAAGCAATACTATCATATTTACTTTTGAGATTTCCAACCAAAATCTGCATTTTTATTGTTTTTCTACCGGCCCAAAAGTACAAAACATGAAAACAAAATATTACATGACCTTTATGTAAAGTATTGAACAATATTTTAAATTACAAAAAATTGAAAAATGCTTTTGCTTGTTTCCACAGCCCCGGTAACGTGAAAAGTCAAAGACCGGCTATAGCCGGTAGCATATAGACTGCATCGCTATAGTGACTGCACTACAGAATTACCCCTGAAGTTTGTTGCTTTGCATTGAGCCAAGTTTGAGTATTTGATTACTTTGACTTTATAGTCAAAACATCCATAAGCAGAGGTTGGCAACATGAAGTTTGTTGGATCATATTGCTCCCAGGAATGATGTGATGTAGGTTGGAGTAATTAAAGGTTTGGCGACAGTTTGGTGTGAGTTCCGCCGAGTCAAATAGGTTACCTTGCTTGTGTCATTCAGCAGGATTTTCTTTGTGTAGCGTATGTGCCTTTCATCCCTGAGGATTGTCCAGTCCTTCTCGGTCATCTTCATCAAGGTCCCGCTGAAAGGAGAATCTTCACCAACATCAAAGTCATGGCGTTGAAGACAATCATGATCGGCAGTGATCATCTCTTCAAATAGCTAGTGTTGGGGAGAAAGAACAGCTTCTGCCAACAAAACTTTCAAGTCATCAGGTCGAGGCATTCACGATCCATTAAATGGTCGTTCCCTGGCGTTCAAAAGGTAGTACGATCAGAGAAGTCATCGTCCCTTCATCGTACAGCTGGCATTCACGATCCAAGAAATAGTCGTCCCCTCTTCCGGTTCATTATTGGGCACATATCAACCATTCATCGCTTTTCAAGCCGGGCATTCACGATGTTCATGCTCCAGCTTGAGGGGGAGAATAGGGCATCATCATACGTGGTCAATCAGTTCAGCATATCGACCACGGTGTATCAGTCAAGGAGGTTTCCCCAATCTCGTTCAAGAGAGACGATAGTCAGAAGTCTCAATCGGTCTCATTCAAGAGAGGGAAAATCAACAGGCTCTCGGTTAATCTCATCTAGGTAGAGGCGCAGTCAACCGTCTCCACCATATCATGCGGATAGACGTAGTCAATCGTCTCTGTCAAGTCATTCAAGAGACGCAATCAACCGTCTCCGTCAGGTCTCTCAAGAGACGCAATCAACCGTCTCCGTCACGACGTTCAAGAAGATGCAATTAACCGTTTTCATCAAGTTGTTCAAGGGAGAGAGTCAGTCGTCTCCAAATCAACCTCGTCCGAGATGTTATTAATCTCGAGTTTTGTTGTTCAAGCTTGTCATGCTTGTTCGTCACATTTCCTTTTTCAAGCTCGACATTCTTGTCACTCATTTCTTCGCTTGAGGGGGAGTATTGAGGATATTAATTATTTAGTAAAAAATAATTAATTCCTTTTCCTCCAAGTCCCTTGTTTTCTTGTCCTTGTCAAACAAGGAAACTTGGTTGTCATTAGGGTTTTAACCCTATGTCCATCTCTATATAAAGCTTAGCTACGGTCCTGTCGTAAGCAAGCCGTCACAATGTAGTCTCATAATAAATTTGTCAGCCGTGAGCTCGTTCCGAGCTCACCGTGGATTAGTCTCAATCAATCAATCGATCGAGGATACCACGTAAAATCATGTGTCTTGTGTTATTTCATCTTCCGCAATATCAAAATTTTCACAATAAGACATGAAGAACAAAGTCGGGCTTGTTGCTCGGCGTCGACCTTGCTCGTTCACAGAGAGAACAGAGTAGCCGAGAGCTTTGAGAACTCGACACTCAGTTCCAGAAAGGATTGGATCAAACACTTGTAAATCTCCAATCCAACTGAACTCTCGCTTTATCAAGAGGGCAATGCTGAGTTGCAGTCGAGGGGTGTCGTGCGATTCGATGCTGCCGATGCCATATACCACCATCTGCATCTTTTTCTGCTCTGCGCCCTCAAGAACCTTGCGGAAACAGTCCATGACTTGTTGGGTTTGCATATGTTCCAAAAAATTTTGACAGAATAATGAGCTCTCAACTCTCTTCATACAACCAACCATCTTGTTTTGCAGCTTTGATTGCATGTCTTCACTGGACTCGGTATAAGTTGGACTCCATGATACTATCCCTTCCTTTACTCCCAGTGATCCAATTTTAGCCAACTTTTTACACCTTCTTTTTCCACGAGGCAAGACTATGGTCCATCCATGCTCTCAGCACATTTGTCAGGCATAAGAACCTTAGCAGATGCAACCATTATATAACTCTGATGGCAAACAGACTCTTCAGAAGTTTTTGCAGAAGATGAAACCCTTCAACTTCTAAACCAGTTGAATATTGTCCCAAAAGCTGGAAAAAAGAAAACAATTTGTCAATAGTGGAATGAATTGAAAGACAGTGTCAACAAGGCGCACGGATAGGAACTACACAGATATATCTTCATAGCTACAAAAATGAATCTGAAAATTAGTGCAATGCAGCATCAGAGTAAGGAGACAGGATTGGTGTTGAGGTCTTTGAGATGGGTATTCTTCAGTGGCTAATTCATAGCGAAAAGAGGTCTCCCTAGATTGGGAACTATATGTCCTGCCCTGATGTTTTGAGAAATAAGATTCAGGCATCGACAAGAGGTCTGTTGAGCAGTGATCGAAAGAGGGCATTGTTCTATAATTTGATCGCTCACCATCAATTGTTTGCTTGGGTCATTATGTAGAATGTTAAAGTATGCTACTTGTCCTGGACTAATTACCAAAGGAATCATCTTCTCTTAGTTGAGCTTATCAAGAATCATTGTTTCAATATGAATGCCCTAACGTTAACGAGGCAAGAACACTAAATAAACTACACTAGGGTAGAAAGTGCTTCAATTCAGAATTTGAAAGAGATGTGCTGCAAAGTGTGGAAAGTGGAAAACTGACCTGTCGGAGCCCAAGAAAGGTTGTAATCGGCAGACATTGGAGGAACGTTGTGATGAGATCGGGCAGCGTGTCAGAAGCAACGACGACGGAAGAAATGGAGGAGGGGATTCTGATAGCAACCTACAGTTTTTATTTACTATTATTATTAGGAGGATTTTTATTATTAAGTGTTTGAGTCATATTAGGATAGTCTATTAGGTTTTTCTAGTCTTTCGTAATAAGTATGGACATTGTGATTTATTCAGGATCAGTCAAGAAGAATATTAAGAAAACTCTCCTAAACCCTAATCTCCCAACCCTCTCAATTCTAGATCTCAATCCCTCTAAAGGCCTAGGCCGATTCTCTATCTTTCTCTTCTCAAATCCCTAATTCTGTTCTTAATCCCTAAATCCCAATCTCACGACTAGACCCGATAGAACCCTAATCCCAGGTTCCATCATTTGGTATCAGAGCCAACATGAGCTCGTCACAGCTCTCTGACCCAGAATGGGTTCGACTAACGCGACAGCTCCATCAATCCCTTGCCGAGCTTGATCGGGAGGCGCGAGAGCGCGGCTGGCCAATTCTAGCCGATGCCGCGGCTTTTGCTGCGTTCACAACTGCGGCCAACGATGCTGCTACAACGAGGCGATGTGGACCGGTGGCAAGGACAGCGCCGCCAATGGAGGACGAGCTGCCGCGGGCGCTGCTAGGCGAGGAGGAGAGCTACAGCGGCATTGAGGGCGAACAGGCGACCAGGTTACCTCGCCGGAGTCGCGAACAGCGTCGGAGTCGCCACTTGGCTCTTCTCCCTTCGCGACAGGCGACCAGGTTACCTCGCCGAAGTCGCGAACATCGTCGGAGTCGCCACTAGCATTGGCGGCTCCAAAGGAGATTACGAAGGACCGTCCCGACTCACCGAAATTCTGAGCCGCAGGAGAGGCGCCACCAGCGTCGGCAGCCCCAATTGGAGAGGTGACGACAAACCAGAAGTCGGCACAGCAGGCGAGTGTCCATTTACCGGGTTCGCACTCCAATCGTCAGCTAGGCAACTAGCCGCCGAGGAAGGAGGAGACGGCAGAATCCGGCGGGGCAAGGTGTCGGCGGAGGGTGAGCCTCGGGACGGATTGCTGGTCGGTGGGGAGGGTGACGACGATGGCGGGCAGCGCGACGAGGAAGGAGAAGAAGGAGGGCGGCGGTAGGGGTTTTTCCTCATGCGGCAAACCAACCCTCTTTTCCCTTCCAGAAGTGAAACCCTACAATTCTTGTGGGCCAAAGCCTAGTCACAATTGGGTTTCACGTGGGTCAGATTGTGTTTTGTGTGGGCCAAGTCAAGTGGGCCTTCTGATGACAAAATACAATCTCATCCATGAGCTGAAGTTGGGAGTTAACTGGGCTTCACAAAGGCCAAGTCTCGGCCCATATATGGGCAGTTTAATAGTGGCTCTATTTATAGTATTGGGCTGATTCAGGAAGGGTTTTACCCCAACGTGGGAAGCACTTTGAAGATGGTGGGCTTGGAAGAAGAGGTTGAAGGCTTAGCTGGTGGGCTTTTAAGAGAGCAGGACCCAATAATAATTGGAGAAGCAACTAATCAGAGTTATGTGCTTGTTCCAAGAAGAATGTATGAAGGCCTTGACGAAATGGTACTCAAGGATGTGTTCTTGAACGTGAACGACTCATTGTGTTCCTTGAGTTGCTGTAGGGTGGTGACAACGAAAGAGACATTATTAAAGTTTGAATTCTTTGAGGACGCAAAGAGGAGGCCGACATCAATGAAATCCACAATTTTGGAAGAGCACCAGGAGATAGAAGAAAGAAGGTCAAGAGAAGAGTTTGAGCATGATTGGAAGAAAAGGAACCAAGAGATGGAGGAGACACGACGCGGTTTGTACGGATGATGTGGGGAAGTGGGTCGAGTCGGTCAACCTTGAGGGCAAGGTTGGTCTCAAGGGGGAGGAGATGATAGAAACCTACAGCTTCTATAATTACTATTATTATTAGGAGGATTTTTATTATTAAGTGTTTGAGTCATATTAGGATAGTCTATTAGGTTTTTCTAGTCTTTCGCTATAAGAATGTACATTGTGATTTATTCAGAATCAGTCAAGAAGAATATTAAGAAAACTCTCCTAAACCCTAATCTCCCAACCCTCTCAATTCTAGATCTCAATCCCTCTAAAGGCCTAGGCCGATTCTCTATCTTTCTCTTCTCAAATCCCTAATTCTTTTTTTAATCCCGAAATCCCAATCTCACGACCAGACCCGATAGAACCCTAATCCCAGGTTCTATCAGATTCTCTCGCTGCTTTATTTTAGGGCAACGATTGCATAGTTGGTCGAGTAAAAAGTGTAGAAAATTAGGAAAAAATCCCAATATACACCAGTAATTAAAAAAAATTCTCAATCTACACATGTTTCACATTCACCGCCTTTGTCTAAGGAAGTGAATGCAGTCACCGTGTTAGACAAACAAGGCGAATAAGTCACCGCGTTTAAAAAAAACGATGAAGAAATCACTGTGTTTATCTAAAGCAGTGAAAGGTTCACCGCGTTTTTCTTACACGGTCAAGCAATCACCGTGTTTGTGAACAACGGTGAATTGATCACCATTTTCGTGCAAAGCGGGGAACACCTTCACCGCTCTAGGTGACGGCGGTGATAGTTTTCCCACGTTTCCCACTCCTGACAGGTGAAAGTTAGGTCACAACCACCTAACGTTCACCGCCTTAGGGCAACGCGGTGAATGCTGACCAATTTTCATATAAATACCCCTCCCACGAGCAGTTGGAAAAACGTAACCCCCCTCCCTTTTCAAATTTCAACAAAAAAATCGAGCAACATACACATAAGCTATTTTTCTGTATGATTTAATTTTGTATTGTTATATAATGATGTTTTTAGTAGTCATATGTATGTAATGAATTAATTATTGTAGCAAATATGTTATGTTAGTTGGGAATTTATGCTGTTGTTAGTTATGAGATGGAGTAATATCAGTCGTACAATATGGTTTTTGTTAATTTTATTGGAATTAGGCTAATAGTTACTTATTCTAAATTGTAGATATGGGTAAATTCAAGAAGTTTCAGCTTATTATTCGGTGGAATGGAAGGGTGACAAACTCTGACATTGTGATTGATTATGAGGACGATGAATCCACTATGTTGAAAATTGAGTCGCGATTCACGTGGCAAGAACTCTGTGACATTTGTGCAGACAGGGTTTATACGAGCGGTCAGACGAGAGTTGGTAAAATTACTTACCGGTATCCAGACATGAGTGCTGGCGGAGTTGTGTACCAAGAGGTTGTCATAAACGATGATGACGCGGTTACGATGATGTTACATTTCCTAGGCGATAATGCGATGCGGCTTGCAGAGGTCTATGTTGAGACCGAGGCGGTTGGTGAAACTCATTCTCACCAGTATTCTTATGATGATGGTTTGCAGGAGGGTAAGGATGGGGTGGTAGTTCAAGCAATTACGAAGGAGGTGGTTATACAGGAGGTTACGGATTGGGTGGTAGTTCAAGCAACTACGGAGGAGGTAGTGGTGTAGGATAGGTGCCATCGGAAGAATACCCGCAACGAGATGAACCCGCCCCATTTGTTGAGACTTGAGGCTGGTGAGGTTCAATGGCCTGCTTGGGGGCCAGAGTGGGCTGAAATCGAGAATACCATTAGCTCTGGGCGTACTTCACATGAGCGAGAAGACGATGTTGTTGATGGTGGTCGTGTTGATCCTTCTGGCCCGAGCTATCCATTCGACTCTAGCGATGATGATACCGAGGAAGATTTGAGATCTGTGAGCGAAGAGGAAGATACTGGCGATACCGACGACGAGGTGGCATTTCGTGAGCCACCGACGCCATACTACACACAGGTTCCAACTCAATTTTTACATAGTCAGAATGATGCCATAGACGTTGTCCCTATGCCAATGTATAATCCGACGGCCAATTTGGAGGTGGGTATGGCGTTCACATCGAAGGCCGCTGTGCAGGATGCTTTTACCGAAGATGACATGCGGCACAATTTCGAGTGGAGCGTAAAATATTCTGACAGTAAACAACTACATGTCATATGCAAGAATGCTGCAGAGGGTTTTATGTGGCAACTGCGGGCTACAAATATGAAGAGAAAGGGTGCCTGGGTGATTCGAAAAGCTGAGAACAACCACAGCTGCTCCTCGTCCATACTTTCTCAGAATCACCGACAACTTAAAGCAAAGAAAGTGGGGAGAACTATTAAGCACCTTATCAAGGCACAACCAGATATCAAGGTCAAAGCTATCATGACCGAGGTGAAGGATCGACATTCTTACACGATAAGGTACAAAAAGGCATGACATGGTAAGTAGAAAGCCATGGCTGAGGTGTATGGTGATTGGGAGGACTCGTATGCTTTACTCCCTAGACTTATGGCTGCAATGGAGGAGTCCAACCCTGGGACTATTTTCGTGCCTTCTTACAACATTGTATACAACGGGGCCAGATTCGGCATTGCAACTACCAACCATGGCGAAAGTATAAATAGAGTGTACAAGGGCCTTCGAGCGATGCATAATTCTGTCATAGTGGAGAAGTCATAATGGAAGGTCAACGAGTGGCGCGTGAATCCGCTTTAATAGGGAGGGAGCTCTCTGGTCATGCGATAGCACATGACGTCTTTGATCAAATGCAGAAGAACGGTGAAAAATCAAGTAAACATAAAGTTGTTCTTTTCGACCGCAGTGAAGGTATATTTGCAGTCGAAACAGGTATATGGGGTGGAGAGAGACGTGGCCACAATCGTCAAACCTTTACTCTACACTTAGAAAGCCTAACCGTGTACATGTTAAAAGTATCAAAACACAAGAATACCTGTTGACATGCAATGGTAGTAGCTAAGTCAATAACAATGAGCCCCCAGTCTTGGCCCATAATGGATATACAATCGAGGATCGTATATCTTGGCACCCATCTATAAATAAAAGTAATGAAATCAAATTGTTTTGATGAAAAAAAAAATCACAAAATCAAATTGGAAATATTAAAAAAAATCACAAAAGAAAAACCAAGAACCTACTCGAAGAGCCTCTTCGTCCATTTTTTGGCAAAAGCCGGACAGAGGTTCGACGGGTTTTTAAGGGACGGAGGCTTTATGGTATAACTTTAGTAATTCTTTCTGATGTGGAAGATCAGACTTAGCCGCAACCACAGAGCATACTTAGAACGAGACTAGAGTGGATGAATGGAGGGAGAAAGAAGTGTAATGTGGTGGTGTGATTTGGAAGAAGGGGAACGGATCTGCCGAAAATCAATGCAGAGCCATCACCGCCTTCGTCAAAGGCAGTGAATAAACTGCCTTTCTCGAGGCCGGTGAATGGCGAGGATCGATGACGTGGGAGCCTGTGAGGCGTCAGATCTGGAAAGAAAACCAAAATACGCGCCTCGCTACATCCAACGGCAGCGGTGAAGCCCCCGCGCGACGCGGATCGCTGACGTGGACAAACACGGGTTATTCACCGTCTTTGACTAACGCGGTGAATTCCCCGCGTTTGTCCGCGTCAGCGATCCGCGTCGATTTCACCGTAGTCGTCCGATGCGGGGAAATAATCACCGGTTTCTTTTAAAACGGTGAATGCTTCACCGTTTTGCTTAAAAGCGGTGATTGGTTCCGTGCACTTTCACCATTTTTCTCAGCTGCGGTGAAGTATTCATCATATTATCAAAACACGGCGAATTATTCACCGTGTTAGTCTAATGCGGTGATCCTATTCACTACCTTAGACAAAGGCGGTGATTGTGAAACATGTGTAGATTGTGAATTTTTTTTTATAACTTATGTATTTTGGGAATTTTTTTAATTACTAGTGTATTTTGGGATTTTTTCCAGCAGATTATTGGGCCAGACAATGTAAAAGTGGGCCTAGGAAGGAAGCAATACGAGAAATAATGGGTATTGGATTGTAAAATGGTAGGGTAAAATACTTCGCCTACCAAGTTTGAGAATTGAGTAAGACATTTCACTTAAATTTGAATAGTGTGTCGGACACCATTAACGTCGTCAAAAGGTGCATTTGTCTAGTTTTCCATCAAACCGAAAAAATTTATTACCTTTTGGTATCCAAATTTTTTTAAGACATCCAAAACTATGTATCAGCAAGTATTATCTAATATAAAAATTAAAAAACTTTCTAAACATAGTGTTTACACCTAAAAATAGTTTGTACCATATTGATTATTCACAACGGACTAATTGTCTTTATAAGACCAGATCTATAATAACAACTAATGTTATTTAAGATGGGTCTTATGGTACTAGATTTTTAAGCCCAAACCACTAAGTCTCCCGGAAGGCACTAATCTTGTCGCGTGGATAGAGATTAAGTTTGGTAGACCACCCACGTCACGAGTCCGCTAGATCGAGGTGGTCGCGAAACTAGACCAGTCCGCTAGATCATGCTCATCGCGATTCCGCTATCCCAAGATGGTTGCGAGATTCTCGTCGCGAGTTGGTAGACCAAGGTGGTCGCGAGATCTAGATCACATCACGAGTCTACTAGACCAGGCTCGTCGTGAGTTGGGTAGCCCAAGGTGGTCGCAAGATCCTCGTCGTTATTTGAGTAGACCAAGGTGGTCGCGAGATCTAAACCACGTTGGCGGCAAGTCTAGTAGACCAAGGTGATCGCGAGATCTAGACCACGTTGGCGGCAAGTCTAGTAGACCAAGGTGGTCGCGAGATCTAGACACGTTGGCGTCAAGTCTAATAGACCAAGGTGGTCTCGAGATCTAGACACCATGTCAATCGTGAGATGTAGAAGGCCCTCATTTTGGGATTTGGAATGGTCATGGTAAAAGGGGGGCAAGTAACAAGACATTAGTTCCAAGAGAGAGAACAAGCGGTTCTTTTTGGAAGTTACTCTCACACGGTTTTTCTACTACGGTTACCACTTCAAGGCTATAAATAGGAGGAGGAGTTAACAGAGAAAAGGGTCGGCCAAATTCACACCAGACAACCCAAATACCCAATGTCAATTTTTATCATTTTATCTTGGCAAAATATACTTGTATAGCCATAACTTTCACGTTTGTGACCAATGTAGCCATAACTATTTGAAAACACAAAATAACTAATTCCGTCCATTTTATTAACGGCGTAAGTTGACGGTATGACTGGACTAACGGAAGACGCTGAGTTGGTGATTAATTTACCCCATCAACCGACGTGGATAAACATAAAGAAAAGTAAAAAAATAAAAATTAATTAATTTAAATGAAAAACATAAAAGAACAATAATCTATTAATCTTTCCCTATATCCACCATCTTCCGCCGCTAGTGCCAACCCCCAATCCCTACCTTCACTCCTCTGCCTCCTTCCCAAATTGACTCCCCCTTCTTCCCATCTCTCGATCTGCCACCATTCTCTTTTTCCTTTTTTTCATATTTATTCCCCCCTCTTTCCATCTCTCGACGCAGTTCTCCCTCACTGCAACCTCCATCGCCGTCGTGGCCAATCCAGAGAAACATCGGAGATTGGGAGAGATGACGGCGACGAGGGTGGGGGATCCCAAGGGTGGTGGAGAAACCGTAGGCAAGGGCGGGAAATTTGTTCAGCGATTTTCGAATTGATGGTGACGGGAGGCACGATTTTGGAATTGATGTTGACAGGAGGCAAGGGCGGGAGCTGGCGTGTGCGAGGGAGACCTGGAGGGGAAATCGAAGATTTGAACGGGTGGTGGTGGCGGATTTTATGTCGGCGGTGGGAGTGGCGGTGGTGGCAGTCTGGCAGATTGATGTCGACGGTGGGAGTGGACTGTGGTGGCGGGTTCGATGTCGGCGGTGGGAGTGGGCGGAGGGGAGAAGGTGGGAGGAAGGGGAAGGGTGTTGTCGGTGGGAGTGGTCGGAGGGGAAAAGGTGGGGCGGAGGGGAGGTGGGAGGAAAGGGAAGGATTATGAAGTTGATTTTTATTTTTATTTCTTATAATTAAGTATTTTTAAGTAAATATGACGTGTAATCTACGTGTCACTTTATGTTGATTTTTTGATAACGTGTGCGATGATTTGGCGTCCTAGTCAACATATTGCTAACATAACTGACGGCGCCACTAACGCCGTTAAAGTTTATAACATAAATGGCTATATTTGTCACACTACCATCCAATTTTTGGACTATTTTTTGTTTTCGGATAGTGATGAATATATTTGTCACAAACGTGAAAGTTATGGCTATACAAGTGTATTTTGTCTTTTATCTTTCCTGTGCAAATTTTAGTCATAGTCTGGAGCTCTAAACCTCCATAGGAGTAGGGTTAATTTAGTGTAGATCTGTCTCGTGAGTCGTGTAAACATCGAACACCGTCGTTCGAATTTTATTTGAAGAGGTGTGAATCGTGTTAAGTTAATCGTTGTCCAAAGAAGTCAAGGTGCAATCAGTTCTCATTCAAGGCAAGCTTTTTTGCCGGAAAACACATAGTATTACTAGAATCACTAATGCAATGTTCTTAATAAAGTAGATAAATTAGTAAAAAAAATAAAAAAAAATAATAAACAAATATCAAGAAGGAAAAATACATATACTAGAAGATAATAATAAATATATAAAGTCAATATTAGAAGATCTATTTCAACCCTTAATATAATTAGAAGCACCACTTAAAACAGTTAAATAGAACCTAATCAACCATCAATACATCATATTAGAGAATTACAAGGAGATTTAATATAGAAAATTATACAAGATCAGCATGATCTAAGAGAACTAATATAAAATCCTCAGATTATTTATACCGAGACAGAATTCATATGATATATTTTCTTAAGAGAATAATTAAATTAATAGAACACATAATGATATTAAAAATACTTATATGATAATTGATTCTAAATTTCTTATTCAAAAATAGATTTGGTATAAAACAGAGTCTTCAAAATATTATTCCAACTAAACAATAAAAAGTTATGTTTTTCGTAAGTCAAAAGGATTTTTTGTAATAACAAAAAGTAGAAGGACCAATTTTGAAATTTAGAAAATAGAATATTCAAAGAATATTCTGTGAACTTTAATGAAATGTACTTGACAGTAAACTTAAATAGTACCAGGTGCACATATAATAGAGTTCAGAGGCACGCGATGTCCTATTTTTACTTAAGTGATATAGCTCCCTTAATTCTCATACTTTAGTGATACCCGAGGTATTTTATCCTAAAATTGTACCTAGTATTTCGTAACATTCATGTTTGTTTGGTATTTTGTGAGTAAATAGTTTATATCGATAAAATTCTATATCAGTTTTAACTTTAGTAGTCGATTTTTTCCATTAAATTGTCGGTACGATACAGTTTAACAATATTGGGGCTAAAATCGAGCTGCGGCAATTACCTGGGGTTGTATTTTCGGCCAACATTGCAGCTACAAATTAATGCAGCCTGTTGAAATTGGAGAAATGCGGTATAAACCGTGACCAACTTTGTGCATGAGACTTTGGTCATTAATAGCCTGTTTGGAAAGGCTAAATTTTGAGGAAATGGAATTCCAATTCCCAAACTTTCCATGATTCTCATGTTTGGAAGTAAAAAGTAAAAAGGAAATGGAATTCCAAAAGGCAAAAAGTTGGAAATTCTAATTCCTACCAAAAGTGGTCGGAATTGGTGGAGGGAGTGATGGAATTAGTGGACCCCACATTAATTTTGACTCACCTTTACAAGAAAGCCCTTACTACTTTTGGATTTGAAATCACTAATACCAAGGATATTATTGTAAAAACACTTGTAAGAAATCATTTCCATTTTTTCCAAACATAAAAAGATGAAATCATTTTCCAAACTTTTGGATTTGTTCCAAACATAAAATTTTAAAATGAATTCTCACTTGAATTCAGATTCTCACAAGAAATGGAATTCATTTTCCAATAAAATTATATCCAAACAAGCTGTAAGACAATCATGATTCATTTAATGTTAATTGAATTATAATAAAAATGACTCGATATCATATCTCATAGATAACCAAATTTTTTATTAACAAAAATTACAATTATAAAATGTTGTCACTAGGAACAATTACACGGGGTGATTCAAGAAAGTCCATAGACATCTCACACTAACTTCGACACGACAGTACAGTAACTTCAATAATACAAGCATTTCATTAAGGGCAACACACACTGACCATTGTGTTTCTGACCACGATCATGTATCTTCTCTGAGCATAGTCAACAGCCTACAGCCTGTAGAAGAAGAAAGGAGATAGATTTGAAGAATGATTCTGCAGAGTCGAGAACAGGAACTGCCAATGTAGTACCATGTGGAGCTTTGATAGCAACCAGTGTTTCATTCTGCCAAAAGCAACAACATACTGAAACAAGAACAAGACTTGATGGAGAAATAAATTGGAAACTCGGTGAATAGTCGTGCAAATCTTATTAACCTGGAAACAAGGGAAGGTCTTGATATCATCCTAGGTGACAAAGAAACCTGAAACAAAAACAAGTAAAAAATAAATTAAAACGACGCGATATGCTTCAAACGTATTGAAAGCAGGGATATTGAATCCTTACTGTCACAAAATCCTGGCCTCGAGTTAAGGAAATATGCATACAATGTTTTAGTAGAGAAAAAGCTGATGGCTGTTTCCTACTAAGCAAGGCAATCTGGTCTCCAACTAAACAGGACTCAAATACCAAGTAAGGCAATCTATGCCTCTTTCCACGGACAACAAACAAATTGGAGGTCAGAAACCATCTAATGCATCTAACTAAACCATGTAAGAGACAAATGCAAGTCGATGAAGGAAGAATTCTATTTCCCCCATAGGTGCCAGGGACCTCCTCTGAAAACCCATGACTAAGTTGCCTCATTAGGAAACTGGAACACAAGCACCCTTATCTCCAAACCACGAAACCTTAATATTTCCATCTCTTCCCCAAAGTTTGTTTTCCCAAGCGTGAATCACAAGAAGAGCAGTGAGAGGGGAGATATACCCTCGAGAAGAGAACCATTTCCTTGTTGGACATGGAAAACTGAAAATATGACCAACACGCCCAACGCGCTGCAAAGGTTCTATTTAGCCCTCAAATCGAAGAAATTCCAGAAACCTGCTCTCTCAGCCTGAAGTACAAAATATTAAGCATGTCAGAAGAAAGGCTAGAACCATGGCTGGTATATCTCCATGGCGACGAGAAACCAAACGTCACAAAGCTTTACAGTTTGCCGCAACGCCGTCACAATGTCATAAACATCCCTGGACTGCGATCTACCCATAAAATCGACACCAGTTCTCACGGTTGGCTAGTTATTACCGTAGTCGGTGACGATGATTGCGAAGATGATTACTTGCTAAATCCTGTTACCATGGAGAAGATTCAGTTGCCCAAGTGGCCCGGACCCGACTTGGCCTACGCCTTCTGCACCCTTTCTTCTCCTCCACATGATCGAAGTTGTGTAGTTATGTATATCCTGGATACTGACCAGAAGGTATTTCTATATTGTAAGCCCGGCGATGAGTCTTGGACGAGACAAGAGGTGCAAGCTCCTTGTAATTGCCCCGCCGTGGGCTATAATTTTGATGCAATCACCAGCATCAATAACGAGATCTATGGTCTCACGATTTGCTGTCAAAGCCTCGTTAAGTTTCAGTTTGGTAGGGATCACGACGATCACGATTGCTGCAATCTGAGATTACTTGATTTGAATGTTAGGAAACCAAACCAAACTCATCACTTCGTTAGGACCTGTGGAACCATATGCTATTCCATGGTCCAGTGCTCACCTACTGAGCTAATAGTTGTTGAGGTACACTACGGGGATGAGTTCCTCGTAGGCGATTCTACCACGGACGTTGGTTGCATGGGCATTGAGTTATACAAGGTGAATCTCCGTGACCAAGTATGTGGGAGGATGAAGTCTTTGCCTGGAGATTCTGCTATCTTCTTAGGCGCATCTGATAATACCGCAGTCTATTATAAAATTCCAAGAGATGATCTGGACTCTGGACGTGTTCGTGGGAATACTATCTACTTTACTGAAAGGAATGACAAGTATCTTTACGCGTATGATGTTCAAGAGAGAAGTGTAAGTGTGTCATTACCTTGCCCAGACGTGAAATGTGACTATGGAGGGCCATATTGGATCCAGCTACCTGTTAACTGGTCTTTAATGAATGATCCCCAACAACCACAAGTAGTAGCTTCTGAAGATGACAGCCCGAACCGTGAAACCCCATCTATTGAAGCAAATAAGATCGCCAGCAAGCTGCAAATCATGAAGAGGGGCGGTGGTGTACGAGATTGGTGGAGCGACCTTCTTAATGACATCCTTTATGAAATACAGTCTCTTCTATTTGGTGCTGACCGGTGTTACTTCCGTCTAGCCTGCAAAACATGGAAATCATCATTCTCTAACTCAACCTCTGAATCTGGTTATCGATCGGCAAAGCTGCAGAAAATACATCAATTTCCAATCCTTATGCACATAGGAAACGACGGTGAGCTAGTCAATTTCTTCAACCCAATAATGAATTCCACACACACCTTGCCGTTGTTGGGTTTGACGGGCGCAATCATCCGCTGCTCCAAAGATGGATGGTTGCTGATAACACAAGGGAGTACAGGTGAAAAAATATTCTTCCTCAATCCTTTCACTAACGAAAGGATTGATTTACCTGACTTGGATGAATATATATTCGACGGGATCACATTTTCTTCTCTTCCGGCATCCTCAGACTGCATGGTCCTCGGCTACTCAAACTACGAGAAATATACCATAAGACTCCACTTTATTTATCGTGGGGAGAGTGAATGGAGTGGCTCTGATGTGCAGAAGAATGGAGTTCTTTTAGATAACTCTTACAGTAATCCAGTTTACCACCAAGGATTATTTTATCTCATGGGTAAGGCTGGAAATTTATGCATTCATGACCCAGGAGGAAGAACAGAGCAAAGCACCAGCAAGGTTATCGACTTGGCTAGAAAGCCTTCTGCTTTAACGAGAACAAGTCAGTTGATGGAGTGCGAAGGGAAGCTTCTCTCCGTGTGTACAGGCCACATGGGGAAACCTCTGGAAGTATATGAGATGAATCAAGAATCCATGGCTTGGGAAGAACTAGGCAGTCTGGACGACACAATGCTGTTTTTGAGCTATACTTCTTTGTTATCAGCAACCACCAGTGGAGTGCAGATTTCCGGCTTAGGAAACAAGGTGTTCTTGGATAGGTTTAGCAGGAAGGATGGCGTGTTCTACTCTCTTAAAACAAGAAAGTTCCATACTTTCTGGAGTGGATACAACAGCGATGACTGGTGCGATACCAAGAAATACACAAATTGCGCTTGGATCGTACCCAACTTCGAGACACATAAGAAAGGGGAGCTCCAGTGGTTTGATCCTGCAATTCAAATTGAGCAAGCAGAAGACTGAGTGCTATAAACTAATTCTATATATCACTGCCATGTACAATCTGAAACAGTATCTTCTTCTAATCATTTAATTCAGCCATGTTCTTAGAAGTATAGTTTAGCTGTCTTGAACAAGACAGTGATATGACACGAACAGATAACTGAGTGAAAACAGAACAACAAATCACCGCTCACAGACCCAAAAATCAGAGATGTTAAATATGATAAAGTCGATTCGCGTCCCAGATCCACAAATCACTACACACAGAGGTAATTTATTGGTGGGACTCCAATCAAAGAATTGAACAAACCACAGGTTGAAATGCAAAGGATAATGATTCTTCTATGCGTTTCATCAAACACCTTTCCTGCTATATTCAAGCGGACGACTTACCCCATCAATTCCAATCGAAACTTCGTGAGCTTGGAAATAAAATTATGGAGAACTGGTGAAATAGAAGAAGTCGGTCTCCTGCTTTCCATAGAAATTGTCGTCGACGGACGAGCCAGCTGCGCCTGGCGATAACTCGAGACAAAGTTGACGCGTGAAAGATAAAAGAAGATGGAAGATGCTTTCAGAGTTTCAGTTTCCACCGAACTCGACTTTTGTAGTTCAACATGAATCAATACCAGTTGAAAAAAATATATTCTGGAGAAAGAGAAGATTGGCAGACATGGAGGTGGGGGAGAAACTCACCAGATTCGGAACTCCATAGCTGGGAGCAGCAGAAGAGAACTGAAATCGAATTGCAACCTTTTCCATGGCATCCATCTGAACAATTTTATTCATGATAGTATCGACAAACAGAACCTTTATTCTACGAGATTATGATATATGATAATGATTATAGGTATGAATCAAATCGCAAGCCAAAAGATTAATGTGTCGGGTCTAAATGTACATATTTTACCACTTATTTTTTATTCGTTAGACTTAGTAGATTATCATCCATCGACCTATTTTATACTAGCACCGGGCCCGGCCCCGGCCCCTTGGCCGGGAAAGTCTAGACAAAAAATATGTATATAACATGCTTACAATATAATAAGAATATACGACATATCACTGAAAAAAGAAATATAATTGTTCAAAGAAGAAAAGAAAAACATACAAATAATAGGTTTTCAATACTTAAAAATGGCAAATAGTTCAAGATTAGAGTTGGTTTTCCTAAAACATACATAATGAACCCTCGGGAATGAGATCATTTGTAACAGATTTTAGGAATGAAATCATTTGTAACCCTAATTAATGTCTAACAGATACACCCATATTATTCCTCTTCATAGAAAGTAGAATAAGGATCAGTTGGTTTGGAAGCATGCTAGTCCGTAGTCCTCGAAGATGCCTAGAAAATAGTCGGGGTTCTCAACAGAGCTTCAAACTTAAGGCTGAGTGCAACTAATTTTGAATTATATATGTTTGTCTTTGTCAGTGTTGCTGATACTTTCACTGACTACTTTGATTGGTAAGTTGACCATAAATAATAGGGATATACCTTATTTTGGCCTTGAAGTTTGTCGTAAAAGCCAAACTTGACATGAACTTGCAAATAAGACAGTTTTTCAAAATTTTGAAAGAAATGGACAAATTTGAACTGAAATTTATGTTGTTCGTTAATATTAAAAGTTAAAAATTTCTTCATCCATTCAACATACAATGCTCAGGTGGTTGCGATTGCGATGTGGCTTCCGTGTCATAGGGATAATACCTTATTTTGGCATGAACTTGATGTAAAAGGCAATTTTGGCTCGAATTTTCAAATAAGATAGGTTTGTTTGCACTATGAAAGAAATGAACAAATTTGGTCCGAAATTTGGATTGACCTTTAATATCGACGGTTGTGATAGAGAGGTTTCGGTTGCGATGTGGCTTCCAAGTCATTTATTTATAAAGTCTAAAAAAGTGAATTTTTCAGAAGAAAAAAAGACCACAAAATAGGACCCCTAGTATATCCTAATATTTTCATATTTACTTGCATAAATCGTATTAAAAGGAAAAAGAAATTGATTCAGGCCCCCAAAAATCCCAAAGCACGAAACTATCTCTCTTTGTACCCCTCCCATCAATATTAACGGCAACCTAAATTTTGGGTCAAAGTTATCCATTTCTTTGAAAATTCGTACAAAACTGTCTTATTTGAAAGTGTAGGGCAAAATAGCATATTATACCTATGACGTGAAAGTCACACCACAGTCACCTTAACATTGTATGTTGAGTCATAGAAAAAAGAAATGTTTGACCCTCAATATTAATAACCGACCCAAATTTCGGGTCAAATTTGTTAATTTCTTTCAAATTCGGACAAAACTATCTTATTTGAATGTTCATGCCAAAATTGTTATTTACGTCAAAGTTCAGCACAAAATAGGATATTATCCCTAAATAATATAGGAGTACTAAAAATATTTGACTAATGAAGTTCAAAATGTTTCAAACAACATACAACCCTGATAAAACTACAGTCCAACCAACTAACATTTAGAACAAATGACTTTCCGGCAGGATAACACAACTATAAGTATGGGTGGTTCTATCATATTTTGAGTAAGAAAATGACATAAGGAAATGATATATAGACCTTGAATGATATAATCTGAGTATGAAAATGATGTCTAGTGGCCGGAGCTAGGGACATGGTACTATACCTTAAGCCCTTACAGATTAAAATCTAGGTCTTAATTCTATGAAGCTCATATACTAAGATCCATTTTATTAGAAACAATAATCGAAGGTCGTGTTTCATCAAAATACATCCAAAAAATTATGTGCATAATCTTAGTGTTTAGGGCAAGGATTGAAAACCCTTAACGTACCGGGGGTTCGACTAAACCGGTAGGCACTATGTAGTGTTGTGAAACGACTGAATCATGGTTAACCACAGTTTTTGCATAAAATACCCTCCTGCCGACTTTTTCGGTACAACCTCTGATGAGGTTTTATAATCCCTGGTTTAGGGTCTATGATTTAAATAGTTAAGACCTAGAGTTCACTAGTCAAGGGTTAGAATATAGTGTCTCGTCTCGAAATAAGGTTAATTCAAAGTCTAGATTGCCATTTCTTACCAAGCGTATGAGTTACCTTTTGATTTTACTTAAAATATGATAGAAAACACTACACACACATACTGGTATACTCCAGGAGTATAGTATACTCCACATGATCTAGACATTAGATGTACTTTGTTGAGCTCCAATCAATCTCAATGGTCAATTATAATTTTCCATTAAATTGAACTTTGGGTTTGAGTTTAGAGAATCGGGGCCTGGGGTTTATCCATTAGAGGTTAGGGTAGAGTATCATACCCCAAACTCGGTTAAAAATCATGGTCTAGATAGAGATATCTTACGAAGAGTACATGAAGTATAGTATACTCCAGGAGTACACCAATCTGACCCATATATATGTGGTTGTGTGTGCACATATATATTTAATATTGTAATTTGATATGCAATATTCGAATAACTGATATTTGGATTGCGGTTTTAAGATTATCCTCCATTTATAAGATAGACTACCATTATTATTGAAGTCAAAATAAAATAATAATAAAAATTGATAATCAAAGATCCAACACTAAAAATGCTTAAGAAAGACTTAGTGGGGTAGCTAACTGTGCCGGAAAAGTCATTTGATTTTCAGAATTTTGCCTCTTCTATGTTCTTTTTATAAATAAATGCAACAAATTTGTTTAGTCTTATTGGTTATGACTCTTGTCCTTGTTAGAAGAGACTCGGGTTCAAATCTTGACACTGATATTTTTTTTCAAATAAAAAATAAACAATTGCAATGACGAAAGTACCCTTCCTACTTTCACTCTCGTTACAGAAAATTTGAAATGGGAGAAAGTTGAGTCATGAATCTCCATCATATATCTTATAGATTAGGTTGTGTTGTTTTGTTACATTTCAAGTCATAGCACATGTCATGTGGGAAGGTCCGGGACGAGTTTCGTGTCATTCAGAGGTCAAAACGAGCCAAAAAGTGGAGGTTGAGCCCTGTTCACGGTCTGGAGCTTCAGTTCACGGTCTTAGCTCCAGTTTACGATCTCTAAGTCCGTGAACTGAAAGCCCAAACCGTGAAGTGACCAATTTCCATCACGATTCTATTGGTTACTGGCTTCAACAGTTCACGGTCTCTAAGACCGTGAACTAAAACCCCAAACCGTGAAGTCGTCAGTTCACTGTCTCTAAGACCGTGAACTGATCAACGCGGCCGTGAACTGGGCCCTGTCGAGCAAATATAAAGACAACAGTTGGAAGAGAGAAAGCAGAGCTGGTTTTTGGAAAGGGATTCGATTCTCTCTGTAGGATTTCAACGTTCCAGTGTGTGTGTGTGTGTGTGTGTGTGTGTGTGTGTGTGTGTGCGTGTGTGTGTGTGTGTGTGTGTGTGTGTGTGTGTGTGAGAGAGAGAGAGAGAGAGAGAGAGAGAGAGAGAGAGTGCTTGAGTGATCTTGGAGCCTACTTGGAGGCTTGGGTTGATCTTGAAAACAAGGATTCAAGCCTATAAGAAGAAGAAGATCTTAGGACTAGATTTGGGTTTAATGTTGATGTATGTGACACATTCCATATTTGATTGACGATTCTACTTAATTGATGGATGTTTTCATGAATGACATGAGTTGGGTTTCCATTTTTATGTATTGAGCATTTGACCTAAGAGGGAGAAAATCCCCTTACAGCCCATTATTGGCATATCCGGGTCACTCCTCACCCTATAATGTCCGGGTAATCCCCGAGGGAGTCGATACCATCAATCTCCTACGATATAGGGTTGCCCTAGGTTGAATAGAGCCTACCACATTCATCGATTCGTCGTTCCGGGTCATTTCTGAGGGAGTCCATCTCCTAACAGTAGAGTAATTGAGTCAATTGAGCTTTTGACATAGGAGGGAAAAAACTCCTCACCCCATATCGTCCGGGTAATCCCCGAGGGAGTCAATTGGATCGATCTCCTACGATATAGGGGTGCCCTAGGTTGAATAGAGCTCCTACCATCCATCACTTCACCGTTCTGAGTCCGTCCTGAGGGAGTTCATCTCCTAACGGTAGGATAGTGGGTCGATCGAGCTAGGATGGTACTCAACATCAATCAAAAGGTCAGGAATAGGGGGATTTAACCCAAGAGAGCTCCCAAACTTTGTAAATACGTAGGATTATTGGTTAGTGTAGGTTAGTTAGTTTAGTTGTATTAATCACTATCCTAGGTTGGGTAGATAACGAACCCTAAACCTGAAGTAGGGTAAGTATGATAAATTATTATTGCTTGCTTGCCCTATACTACACCCAATCGGCGGTTATACTTGGCCGTCGATTGGGATGTTGTAGTTAGAACGAGCAAGTTTTTGGCGTCGTTGCAGGGGAACCATCTAGGGTATTTGAAAAAGGGTGAGGTCGTTACTTTAGCTGTTTTGTGTTTCGTGTTGTGTTTGTTGACTGATAGACAAATAATTACACATGTTTATACCTCTATTCTTGAGCCGTTTGAGAGTCGATTCTCGTGTTTTAAGCCGATTTCACACTAGGTTGTGTGTTTATGTCATATTTCAGGACTTGGCGTTGACGTGAAGGCGAGGGAACGAGTTTCGGGTCAAAAGGAGGACGTAGGAGTAGAAGGGTGCTGGAAGAGCAAAATACCTGGCCATGAGTGAAAATACCCGGCCGGGTAAAATGCAATGGGAGGCCGGGGAAAGCTGATTTTGGACGCTGAGAAACAGGAGGGGCCCGGCCAGAGAGCAAAAATACCCGACCGGGTATTCTGGACCACGATCGGGTATTAACCCCTTTGGTGCTGCGTTGCGTTTCAAAATCTCGGGCCGGACAATAGAAATACCCGACCGGGGATTAGGATCGGGGATCGTGATTTGTTGATTCTTATGGGAAAGAAGGCCAACTTTTGAAGGGTTCCGAGTTTTAGAGAGACAAAGCGTATACCTAGAGAGAGAAAGTGACGAACCTGATTCTTCAAGCGCCCTAGATCGATCTTCATCACCATTGGAGCCCGGTTTGAGCTTGGAGGAGTGCTGATTGATTGCCAGAAGCAGAATCCCATCCTTCACAGTATGGTTTCCGCATCTGAGCTAGATTTCCCTTCTCTCTCTATGGAGTAACTTTCTCATTCACCTGGGTATGAAGAACCCTAGATTTGTATGTTAGGCCTGATTGTATGAACCCGAGTACGAATTCAGTGATATGATTATATTCAATTGAGGTTTGATTTCTTGAATGACATGAATCCTGATCAAATTCCTGTTATTTCTGCTTTGACCTAGAAAGAGAGTATCTGCCTAGGTTGATAGAGCGCCCTTGATTGAAGGTAGTGAATTGACAACTTTAGTCGAGGAGTCAATTCACTATTTTGTACCGGATTTACTTCGATAGAGGAGGTTTGGTTCTTTAGGGCCTCAATCTGTTTACTCTGGTGGAGGTTAGTCGCCCGCTGGGGACTCAGATTGAGAGGGTCTGGAGACCTTTAGTCGAAACTGCCGACTGTTTAAGAACCTCCCACAGTATAACTATCATTGAACTTGAACTTGGTAAATTACAACCTGGCTTAACTGTAGTCTAGGGGGAACCATATCTGGGTGACCTCTCTCAACTTGAACACAACTTTCACTGCTTTGCTTGCTCGTTTAACTAAACCTTCACTACACTTGAACCGCTAGATAACAAGACTTACACGGAGTGGTCATCACACCTAGGACTCGGGTTGACAATTAGAACTGAACCCCCTATACTGCGCATTAGTAGGTGGTTACACTTGGCCACTTTCTAGTGTGACGGTAGAGGCTTGTCATTGACCCACTCTTCGTTTCGAAGGGTGGTTTGTGTTTGTTTGATTTTGTTTTTGTGTTTTTGTTGTTTGTAGGTTTTGAATCATGGACCCTTATGATTTCACCCAAGTGTGGGGGTATCCACCACCACCCGAGAGTGGATACCTCAGAGCTTCATGGGACGATCAAAGTGGTGGAAGTCGAGGATCCGGTTTCTATTACCAGCCTCCCTTCCAAGAACAAGAATCATACCAATGAGGATATGAAGAGGCTTCCCCATATAAAGAAGATTTCCCTCCACAAGTCGAGGAGAAATCCAAGTTGGAGTTGGCAATGAATACTTTTATGGGACAATCCTCAAGAACATTTGCAACTCCACAACTGGAGCCAAAGAGCCTATTGGAGCTCATGGTGGAGCGTTTTGCTCAGGGCACCGACGAAGGGTGCTCGAACTTGGATCTCTCACAACCCGAAGCGAAGTCCAAGTTGGAGCTTGCCATGGAGAATTTTAAAAGAACAAGCTCCAAGATGGATTTCCAACCCCTCCTCTTCCCGGTTTGACACTAGAAGAGAAGGTTGCACGAGCTTGTGCAAGCTATCGCCTCTCATCATTGGAGGAGAAAGAGGAGCTTGAAGGAGCGATCAATGACAACCGTGTGGAGTAAGATGAACTCACCGCGGAGAGTTCCCATGGTGAGGATGAACAAGAGGGTTGTATTGATGACTTTCACACCCTTCCCGAGAGCAAATTTAAAGACCAAGTCACGAGTATGGAGGAGTAAGAAAATCGTTTCTATGATCTTGCATGGCATCTTGCCCTCCAAACTGTGCTTGAAGATATGAATGGGACAGAGAAGGAAGAGGTTGAAGAGGAGGAAGAGAGCATCAAAGAGGAGGAAGATCTTGATTGTTCCCAAGGGGAGGAACACATCAAGGAAGAACGAAGGGAGGTTGAAGATGAAGGAGAAGGAGAAAATGGTGTCGAAGATGAGGACGAGGTTGAGGTGGATGAAGCATCCACAAGTTACAAGAGCTACCAATGCTTTCCACCCGACCTCGATGCACTTTTGGATAATGACCCGTTTGCGGATCTTTGCCAAGCCAAGACCAAACCATCGATGATCCCTCTTGGTGGATGCGGTGGAACTAAATCGAGTGTGCATTATATGGTGTGGGGAAAAGAGAAGAAGGAAGAAGGAGAGGTCCCGTGGGTGGAGCCTCAAAGCCACTCAAGTTCTCGAGCCCTCAATCATGGATTCATCCAATGCTCGTGACTTGAGACATCACCTCACCGACGAGAACCTCAACTTCAAGGAGGTTCTTGGGTGGACCAAGACTCGAGGAGCAATTTTCCTGCTCACGACGTTAAAAAGCTTGGTGGGAGGCAACCCAACCATCACCGGTTTGCATTTATTTTCCTTTCAATAAGACGACCAATGGAGAGCTTTTGGTGGTATTTTGCCGTCTCCACGCTGTTCCGGATCTCACCCGCCCTCCGCTCCCAATCACCAACATTCACAACCTATCTGGTAACATCGTTCAACCTCCTTATTTTATGCCATTGAGGGCAATATCGAGCTTAAGTGTGTGTGGGTGGGTGGGGGGGGGGGTAGTCTATTATGCTTGTGTGTGAATGATTGTTATGATTTTGAGTGCTTGGAGCCTAGTTGTTTGCCCAAAATTTTAAAATTTGAGGTCTCCAAGCATAGAAACTTCTACATTAGCATGATCATAGTGGCACCATTGCTGAATTGTTTTGAATCTCGTGGTTATTAGCATTGTCTATGGATGATTTTCTTGTGATTATGTGCAAGCTATGATGATGATTGAGACTTGTATTAGGTTTGTGCATAGGTTCATTTCTCATGTGTTTGTGAACCGATAGATGTTTTGAATCGATTACTTGCTTTTCACAGTTGCCTATGCATCGAGTTTAGAGAATTAGAATGAATGATTGAGCACCTAGGTATCCATGTGAGACTTGTGTCGTTCGTTTCATTCTTGTGCGATAGATCCCCCTTTACATGATGTGTAGCATTCACGTTGTTGCTAGTAAGGAAGATGGAGGTATAGGATTAGCCCACGACCCAAAGGTGGCTTGTCCCGATTTCGTAATCCCCTAGTCACCCCTTTTGAGCAATGTGTCTGAGGGCCGTTCTCATGTTAGGTAGCTCTAGCTACTTGAGCTTGATTGATTTATATAGAGAGACCTTACTTTCTTCGTGTCTACACCGTATTGAGTCACCCTTGTGTTTGGAAGCTCCATTCATACCGTTTGAGCGATGAGGTTTCACATGAGTGATTTGTGTATGGTTTTGCTAAGAATGTGAAGTGAGTGTGGAGGTAGGTCTTGTGAGCTCTAGCATTTAGAGTCTACCATTATGGTAAAGAAACGTTAGGATTGAGCGTGTGCCGCAACCGCCCTCCGGGGTCGCGTCGCGTTCGCTTTTGGAGTCGCCATCGATCTTACTTGGAGTGGATCGAACACTCTTCGGTAGACTCTAACTTTAGGGTCAGAAACGAGGTTTGGTCTGTGATAAAGAGATATGGGTTCTGGATTATGGTTACGTGTGGGGAAGTGAAATCACACCCCACAACGCCCTAAATCAGTACTACTTAAGTCGATAAGTTTTATACGAGTTGGGTGTATTTTAGTGGTTATGTATTTTTCGGTCCTACTGAACTATTAATGCATTTCTACTTCATTAGTTATGGTTGATTTATACTTCCACTGACGTACATTAACGATAAATTTAATTGTGTATTTTTTGCGACGAGTAGCAGAGGTCTATTCTGCATTTGTATTGTTTTTTCCTTCTCTTTTGCTCAGATTTGCGAGATCAATCCTTTTGATCTCCTTGTTGTTGCGTGTACAGTTTTTTGCTTTGTTTTCGTTTGCATTAATAAATTATCGCCATTAAAAAAACCCTAAGGTTTCATTATACGCACACTAACGTACAATTTAAAGATAAAGTTGATTAGTTAGTTGGACTTGAACCTTATCGGTTGCCTACGTACCCGTAACACGAGATCAAAGTCCACGAAGTTCGTTAAAACTATGAGAATTTTAAATATAACTCTTTTTATCACGTTCCACTGATCGTGTTTTTCGTATTAACGAATTATTATAACTTTGATAGTTTCTATAGTAATTTATTTGTTATCACGTTCTACTGAGCGTGACTTTCGTATTAAGAATCTTGTTCATAAAGTTTAGATAGACTATTACGATTTGATGACGATAAAACATAGAAATCTGAGCTCTTAAGAAAAGGATTAATGTATAAGAAGATAAAAATTGGTCTAACCTAATTTCGATTTAAGCATATTAACAATAAATTTGTTTAGGGTTGTTGGCTCAATGCATGATAGGCCTATAGCTTGATCGGTTTAGTCACTTGACTAAATTAGTTGAAGAGGTGTGAGAACATGGGTTCGAAACCCAACCTGCCCTTTTTTTCTTATGGAAGGGCAGTCTGGTAATTACACAAAAGGATGGTGGCAGGAGTGTGTAATTTCAGCAATACCCTAAGGGTATTCCAGTCATTTCGACCCCCCGGGTTTTGAAATCGTCTCTAAGATGAAAACCTTGCAGCTAAGCCAAAATTAGTCGCCTCCTCCCTCACCTTTCTCGTTCTGCCTTCTCTCTCGCTCGCCATTCCCTCTGCCTCTCCGTTGACGGCGACGCGAAGGGCGGTGGAACTCGTCGGCGACCTCTCTCTCTCATCTCTATTCTCCTCCTGTCTCTGTCTCTCTCTCTTTTTCCAGAAAACTCTCTCTCTCTCTCTTTTCCAGAAAATGTGCTATCTCTCTCCTTACTAATCTCTCTACCTCCTCTGAGACGAAAGAGAAAACACGAGGAGCCTCTCCCTTTCCATTCACCGCCGAACTCCTGTTCTCTCGATCCACCATCGGTGACTCAAATCCGATTGAGAATCCGTGGTCAACTGTGAAGGGGAAGTCGATCTAGGTATTTCGACATACATGTTTTTTCTAGGTTTGATATATTTATTTATTTATTTATGTTACGATTCTGATTTAGGGCTTCGTTTTGGTTTATCTCTGTTTTTTTTTTGTTTACTGGTTGTTTATCGTGTTTCTGAGTTTTGATATTGTTTTTTTTATTTCGATCGAGTGAAGAGGAGGAAATCTATGGCCACCAAGATCTCCGGTGGTAAAGTTCCGCCGACGATGGTTGGTGATAATTTATTTCAGTACTTTTTTTGGTTTATTGCCTATTTATCGATTGTAACCTCTACTTTTGTTTTGACGCAGGTTTTGAAAGCGGGTAGAGCTAGGTGAGGTCTCTTAACTTAGATCTGTTTAACTAGGAAGGTTAAAACTAGAAAAAAGAACTACAACTATGAATCCTTATATGGATTAGCGAGGTAGGAGATGATTTACAGATCTGATTTTTAGGGGGATATTGTTGTTTTTGTGTTACTAGTTTACAAAGGAACTACAACTATGAATCCTTATATGGATTCTTAATTCATGATGGCTTTAACCAAAATGGGTACTGATTTTATACTAAATCATTATCATTGCTCGTAATTTCGCTAAAGTGGATTCTGAAATCTGAATTTAATTGTGTTTGGGTGATTTTTGTTGGAACCAGATATAGATCTTGACTAATCTATGAACTTCTAAAAATGTTTTTGGCTTTTTCCATAGACCTCTGTCTGTTGGAATCCTCCCTTAATTTGCTTGCATACAATAATCGAGTGCTTATCAACTATCGGCTAAAAAAGAATTTGAAAGCACTACAGAAATTTAGCAAGATAATACATTCTCGTAGAAGAAGTAAACTAGAAATAGTACAACTGGTATATAGATCGTGATAAGTAAATTGAAGTGCTGACCAAAATAGTAAGTGCTCAAATGAAAGTGGATTGATGTAAGTAGATCATGGTAACTTCAATGAATTGAGTTGACATAGATGATATGATCTAAGGCCAAGTCCAATGCAAAACCCCAAATTTGGGGGCCTTGAACCCCAAATTTGGGGATTGAACCCTATTTTCCCTTCTTTTGCTCCAATGCAACAAACTCCATATTTGGGGTTCTTAATATTTCCTGTTTTTCCATTTATTTAAAAATGTACTTATCGAAACTTTAACATAATTTGTTCATGTTAATTTTTGTATAGTTCGTCATCATTTTTAAATACAAATTTTTCGATAGAATTTTGTTAAATTTCGAGACCGAATTTTTTTAGCAAAAAATTATGGACCTAATTTGGGTTTACACACAACACTTGAAAATGATAAAGCTTAACGAGTTGACATAATAATTCAAATGACACAATTCATAGGTTACACACAACACTTGCTAATCATAAAGCTTAAATATTACACACAACACTTGAAAATGATAAAGTTTAAAAATAACACACAACACTTGAAATGATAAAAAAGAAACACACATAACATGTCAATAATCACCCAGAAGGGAATAGTAATTCCCGTAATCTCCTCCACCTTCATCTCCTCCTCCACCTTCATCTCCTCCTCCATTTCCATCTCCACCTCCAGTTTGACTTGCGTTGGATGAATAGTCGGGAACAGAGTTGGGATCATCTTGATCATACCCTAGGAGCATGTTTTGATGATTTTTGTAAAACTTCCTCTTTCTTGGTTTCAACTTCGACAAGTCCTTTTCAATAAGATCAAGATTGTTCCGAAATAGTGCTGCTTCCCTCTCTTTTTTCTCAAGTTCCCACTTTTCTTGGTCACGCTTTGATTTTTGTTCTTGGAATTCCATCCTTCTTCGCTCATACTCAGTCCTCGAAACATGCCTCTCCTTCAATTCACTTCTATACTCCAGCAATTGAGCAGTGTAGCTCTCTGATGACTCGGCAACCCCCTTTCCTTTCTTCTTAGCTGCCTTCTGTTTGTCGCGTCCAGCAGGGCGAGATATGATGAATGGTGGAGTTTCTTCGACGAACGGTGGAGTTTCTCCGATGAATGGTGGAGTTTCTTCGTCTCCTTCTGTGTCATTGAGGTCTGTCTGTGGTGTTGATTGATAACCAAGACCCATGGGAGAACCATCAGAACCTTGACTCATGCGGCTTTGATTTGAAGATGGCATTATTATCACTGTATGAAATTTTTGGCATCTTTTCAAGATCCACCAACAATGACCAAAATTCCACCCCTTTTCTCCGGTCTCGCTTAAATAGAGTTGTTCTGCCATATGCTCCTATACGTATAAATGAATGAGATGGAAAAGGAGTTAGAAAATAGAACACACGTACTAATGAATGAGGTAAAAAATAACAGTGATGGTGATGGAGAATTCATACCACATCCATTTGATTCGTGCCACTTGGTTGATTCCTCTCTGCCCTTTGGATAGCTGAATTCCAACACTTGCCGTATTTGGTGATTGTGCCCATTCGATTAGCCATGCTTTTGATAGTACGAGATGTGTTTCGATCGTTCGACCGAAATTGCGCCGCCACTCTATCCCAGAACCTTGTATCCCTTTGATTGACACCCACAGGTCCATCTTCCGATATCATCACCCAAGAACTGCACAAGTTCTTATCTTCCTCCACTGTCCAATTCCCTTTTCTCTTGCTTGTCATTGTTTGGTTTTTAGAGAGACAAAGATGATAGAAAGAATGAGGGGACTAACAGAAAATTTCAATAAGAATGAATGGTAGAGAGAGAGGAGAGGATGTCTGAATATATAGAGAATTTATGACCGTTAGGTTATGACCGTTCGGATATAAACGTTAGGTAAGGTTGGTAGGTAGCACATGTTCGAATATGACCGTTATGTAAGGTTGGTAGGTAGCACATGTTCGGATATGACCGTTAGGTAAGGTTGGTAGGTAGCACATGTTCGAATATAAATGCAAATCCCCCATTTACCATCAATTGTATACTTGTCTGAAACTTCCTCCCATTTCTAAAACAAACACATCCATAATGAGTTCCTCAGATTACTCATCGTCTGGAGGAGAACAAGAGATAGAAGAGTTGAATCTGTTTAACTATCATCGTTTGACTTTAATCGGGCAGAGGCTTGAGGAAGCTTCACGCTCACGTCGTCGTTCAACAAATCGCACCTACATTGATCTTGAAAGGGTCTCAGGTCATGACCGTCTTATGTAGGATTACTTCAATCCAAATCCAACATACGATGCCCGCATATTCAGAAGGCGTTTTCGTATGCAACCACGACTATTCAATCGCATAATGGGTGACGTTGTGAGGTATGATCCCTCTTTTGCACGAAGGAGTGATGCCGTTGGTCACCTAGGCCTATCGCCGGAGCAAAAGCTTACTAGTGCACTCCGCATGCTAGCTTATGGATCTCCAGCTGATCAACTTGATGACTACATGCGTATGGGTAAGAGCACTGTGCTTGAAGTCTTCAGGAAGTTTTGCAGAGCCATTGTCGGGATGTACTCATCGACATATCTTCGTGCACCAACTCCTGCTGATCTAAGGATTCTACTTCATAAAGCCTCACAACGTGGATTCCCTGGTATGATTGGATCAATTGATTGCATGCACTGGGAGTGGAAGAACTGTCCTACTTCTTGGACTGGGCAGTACCTGGGGCACAACCGTAAACCAACAATAATTCTCGAGGCAGTGGCTTCGTACAACACCTGGATATGGCATGCTTTCTTCGGACCGCCTGGGTCGAATAACGACATCAATGTTCTAGGGATGTCTCCAGTGTTTGACGGTGTCCTCAACGGATCCACCCCACGAGTACGATTTGAGGTAAACGGTCATACCTATGATCAATGTTATTATTTGGCTGATGGTATTTATCCTTCGTGGTCAACTTTAGTGAAAACATTCAGCAATCCAAGCTCAAACAAAGAAGCCTTGTTTGCTCGATGTCAAGAAGCACATCGTAAAGACGTAGAGCGGGCCTTTGGAATTCTTCAAGCTAGATGGGCAATCGTTCATGGCCCTGCAAGATCTTGGGATATTGCAACAATTAATGATATAATGTTGACATGCATTATATTGCACAACATGATAATCGAGGATGAGCAGGTTGATTCTGACGATAAGATGGAAGATAATCTTGATTATGAGGTCCACGATCAACAACCAACTAATGTCGATAGAGATATTCCAACCCTAACTGAGTACTTAGCTAGGAATAATAGGGTTCGTGCTGCACCAACACATCATGTGCTTTGTCGGGACTTAGTCGAACATATTTGGAACTTGCATGGGAATAATTAGTCATTGTTGTTGCTTGGTATCGATGCTGTGATGCTTTGTAATTCAATTAAAGTTTTAGTTGGTGACAATTTATTTTGTAATTTACGAACACATTTTCATTTCCATAATATAATTTCCATTCTTAGTTCGATCTAATTTTTGTTTACACACAACTTAAAGATGATAAACATAAATTTTAAATAAAATGAATTCAATTTAAGTCATCTTAGAAAAAAGCCTAAATACACAAATATTAAACAAAAATTAAATACAATCTAAAAAGCCTAAATACAAATATAAATTTAATTCCCCTTCCCCTAATTAATTCAATTTAATTCCCCTTCCCCTAATTAATTACATTCAATAATTCTCTTAATCAAATTCCTTAATTAAATACCTTAAATAACTAAACAATAATTTAAAAAAAAAGAGCAGCTGGCGGCACAGCCGCCTAGCCCCGGCGGTTGTGCGGCGCAGCAGACATCTCCTCCTCCATAAATGCCGAAATCGGCAAACCCTCCTCCATATATAGCGATCCAATTGCCGATCGCCTCCATAATTGCCGATTTTTTGCATTTATTTCTCTGCGTTGGAACTCCAAAATCGGCATTAATGGCGACAACCCCATAAATGCAGGCTGCATTGGACTCAGCCTAATAACTATGGAGTAATAGGAAAAGGAGTCGGGGCATTAAAAAATAAGCTTGAAAAATATGAGATTTTACGTTGTAACAATGAAGAAACTTGAACAAAACGAGATTTATTAGTACAAAGTAGAAGTGTACAAGTGCCAACCTGGTTTCCGATGTTTGATGGTGATGGCTCCTAGCTCTCTGCCTTATTGCACCCTTCTATCTTTGCTAATCTCTCTACTGAACTACGTATCCAAAAAAATGAAATTATTTTTGTTGTGTTTCTTCCCTCTCTAATCTGTCCCCTCAACAATGAGTCCCAAAGAGCTCATTTATACCAAAAGGAATGCGCAACGTGTCACTTGTTGATTGGTCGTTGTTGAGGTTGAAACTGCGGTGCCTCTTTCTGATTGGCCTCCACCTACAAAAGTCGGTGCTGACTAGCTGCTTGGATAAGATTGGGCCGAGTTGGGCCTGTCTTGAATTTGTGTGGGCCGGTACTGGGCTCGATCTAGTCTTGAACGTGGGGCCGAACTGTGCTATGATTTTGGGCTTTATTTGCTGATCTTCTTTCTTTTATTTTGCAGATCATTTGCTGGTTTGGCCTTCAAAGTGATGGGCCAAGTTTGGATTCTTCAAATTGAAGACAAATTTTATTTGATATTCGATCTTGTAATGTCGATTGTACCTAAATTCCAAATTCACTAATGATGTCTTCTCAACCTTGGCTCCTAATATTGGCCACGTTCTGTAATACAACACCTGAACCCAAATTGTGACGTACTTAATTTGGCCATCATCTACAAGCAATTTTGACTTCGAACATACCCTTATACAATTTTAGACGGTTGATGAATTTTGATGTCTACAAGGCTAAGATCCGGACAAAATTTGGTGTCTACAGCGTGAATATGCACATCTTTTCCATCTAATGGTCCTGACCTCACTAGTCGAGAGTGAGTGATTCATTCATCATGTTTTGTTCATTTCTTATACCCCAGTGAGGACCTAGGTTGCTCCATCGTTTGTTCCAATGATGTGATCTTAATGCATGAGTGACTGTGATTGATGAGTCGTCGAGGCATGTGTGTTGGTTGATGAATAATGTGAGAACTCTTCATTTGCACAATCTTAATACATTTGAATGTCGTTTGTGGTGGTTGCCATGATTACTTTGTTTTTCTCCGTAGGTCGGTGTCAAATAACCATTGTGATTCATTTGTTTTGTGCCCTATACATTCCCAAAAAATTTTGTTGAAAAAGAAGTTGTAAGCTTACCTTGTTTTGTACTTGGTTTGCTTGGGGACAAGCAAATGTCTAAGTGTGGGGGAGTGACTTGGGTCCAAATGTACACATTTTACCCCTCATTTCTTATTCGTTATGCTTAGTAGATCACCGTCCCTAGACCTATTTTACGCTAGGTTGTGCTTGTTTTGTTACATTTCAGGTCCTAGCAGATGTGGGAAGGTCCGGGACGAGTTTTGGGTCATTCGGAGGTCAAAACGAGCCAAAAAGTGGAGGTTGAGCCCTGTTCACGGGCTGGAGCTTCAGTTCACGGTCTCAAGACCGTGAACTGAAAGCCCAAACCGTGAAGTGACCTATTTCCAGCATGGTTCTACAAGTTAATGGCTTCAAGTCAGTTCACGGTCTTAGAGACCGTGTACTGAACCCCCAAACCGTGAAGTCATCAGTCCACTGTCTCTAAGACCATGAACTGATCAATGCGGCCGTGAACTGAGGTCTAAGACTGTGAACTGGGCCCTGTTGGGCAAATATAAAGACAACAGCTGGGAGAGAGAAAAGAGACCCGGTTTTTGGAGAGGGATTCGATTCTCTCTCTAGGGTTTCAACCCAAAACACCAAAGGGGAGTTCTAGTGAGAGAGAGAGAGAGTGTGTGTGCTTGAGTGATCTTGGAGGTTAATTGGAGGCTTGGTAGATCTTGGAGACAAGGATTCAAGCCTAGAAGAAGAAGATCGTGGGCTCCAATTTGTAATTTCTCTCTTCTCTCTCTAAAAACTAACCCTCTTCTCTTGGTTTAAGAACCATAGGGCTAGATTTGAGTTTAATGTTGATGTATGTGACACATTCCATGTTTGATTGATGATTCTACTTAATTGAAGGATGTTTTCATGAATGACATGAGTTGGGTTTCCATTTTCATGTATTGAGCTTTTGACCTAAGAGGGAGAAAATCCCCTTAGAGCCCATTATTGGCATCTTCGGGTCACTTCTCACCCTATATCGTCAGGGTAATCCCCGAGGGAATCGATACCATCAGTCTCCTACGATATAGGATTGCCCTAAGTTGAATAGAGCCTACCACATTCATCGATTTGCCGTTCCGGGTCATTCCCGAGGGAGTGTATCTCCTAACGGTAGAGTACTTGAGTCAATCGAGCTTTTGACCTAGGAGGGAAAGAACTCATCACCCCATATCGTCCGAGTAATCCTCGAGGGAGTCGATTGGATCGATCTCCTACGATATAGGGGTGCCCTAGGTTGAATAGAGATCCTACCCATCCATCACTTCACCGTTCTCGGTCCGTCCGAGGGAGTTCATTTCCTAACGGTAGGATAATGGGTGGATCGAGGTAGGATGGTACTCAACATCAATCAAAAGGTCAGAAATAGGAGGATTTAACCCAAGAGAACTCCCCAACCTTGTAAATAGCTAGGATTAGTGGTTAGTCTAGGTTAGTTAGTTTAGTTGTATTAATCACTATCCTAGGTTGGCTAGATAACAAACCCTAAACCTGAAGTAGGGTAAGCCTAGATCCCCGTGGTACGATAAATTCTTATTGCTTGCTTGCCCTATGCTACACCCAGTCAGCGATTATACTTTCCTGTCGATCGGGATGTTGTAGTTAGAATGAGTCAAGTTTTTGGCGCCGTTGCCAGGGAACCATTCTAGGTTATTTGAAAAAGGGTTATGTCGTTACTTTAGCCGTTTTGTGTTGTGTTTGTTGACCCACTCTTCGCTTTGAAGGGTGGTTTATGTTTGTTTGATTTTTATTTTTTGTGTTTTTGTTGTTTGTAGGTTTTGAATCATGGACCCTTATGATTTCACCCAAGTGTGGGGGGTATCCACCACCACCTGAGAGTGGATACCTCGGAGCTTCATGAGACGATCAAAGTGGTGGAAGTCAAGGATCCGGGTTCTATTATCAACCTCCCTTCCAAGAACAAGAACCACACCAATGGGGATATGAAGAGGCTCCCCCATATAAAGAAGATTTCCCTCCACAAGTCGAGGAGAAATCCAAGTTGGAGTTGGCAATGGAAACTTTCATGGGACAATCCTCAAGAACATTTGCCACTCCACAACCGGAGACAAAGAGCCAATTCGAGCTCATGGTGGAGCGGTTTGCTCGGGGCACCGATGAAGGGTGCTCGAACTTGGATCTCCCACAACCCGAAGCGAAGTCCAAGTTGGAGCTTGCCATGGAGAATTTTAAAAGAACAAGCTCCAAGATGGATTTCCAACCCCTCCTTCCTCCCAATTTGACACTAGAGGATAAGGTGGCACGATCTTGTGCAAGCTATCGCCTCTCATCATTGGAGGAGAAAGAGGAGGTTGAAGGAGCGATCAATGACAACCGTGTGGAGCAAGATGAACTCACCCCGGAGAGTTCCCATAGTGAGGATGAACAAGAGGGTTGCATTGATGACTTTCACACCCTTCCCGAGAGCAAATTTGAAGACCAAGTCAGGAGTATGGAGGAGAAAGAGAATCCTTTCTATGATCTTGCATGGCATCTTGCCCTCCAAACAGTGCTTGAAGACATGAATGGGACGGAGAAGGAAGAGAGCATCAAAGAGGAGGAAGATCTTGATTGTTCCCAAGGGTAGGAACACATTGAGGAAGAATGAAGGGAGGTTGAAGATGAAGTAGAAGGATCAAATGGTGTCCAAGATGAGGACGAGGTCAAGGTGGATGAAGCATCCACAAGTTACAAGAGCTACCAATGCTTTCCACCTAACCTCAATGCATTTTTGGAGAAGGACCCATTTGCGGCTCTTTGCCAAGCCAAGGCCAAACCATCAGTGATCCCTCTTTGTGGATGCGGTGGAACTAAATCGAGTTTGCATTATATGGCGTGGGGCAAAGAGAAGAAGGAAGAAGGAGAGGTCTCGTGAGTGGAGCCTCAAAGTCACTCAAGTTCACGAGCCCTCAATCATGGACTCGTCCAATGCTCGTGACTTGAGACATCACATCACCGACAAGAACCTCAACTTCAAGGAGGTTCTTCGGTGGACCGAAATTTGAAGAGCAATCGTCCGGCTCACGACATTAAAGAAGCGCTTGGTGGGAGGCAACCCAACCATCATCGGTTTGCATCTCTTTTCCTTTCAATATAAACTTACTTATCTTGATGAAGTGGTATCTCTTACTTCTGTTTTATTTTGTAATTAGATTCTTCGAACAAACAAACCTCATATAATTTTCTTTAGAGTTTCATACTGATAACATGTTTGTTTCATTTATATTTAATTTAGTTTTTTTTCTTCTGTTGATTGTATACTCAAAGTTTGAACCCAGAGAGTATGGTGGATATTCTCATCCAATTTTACCATTTGGCCAACTATTTAAAGTTGACTTGACTAAGTCTTGGTAAAGTATACAAGGAAAATTTTAAACAAAATTTTTAACGATATAAGAACATACAAAATAACAATAAACTCATATTCAATTGTTTTTAAGAGTCTTGAAAATAGCATAATATATATACACATTTTTGAAAGAAGTTTGTGTATGAAAATCTGCACACCTTATTATAATGATATATAGATCAACAAGACAAATTACATTAAGTTCGCACCCTATTATAATGATATATGATTAAAGAGCTTGTTCAATGGGGTAACAACTAACAATGAACTCAAGTAACCTTGAGACATTTTCCCTTAAAAAAAAAAAAAAGAAGTAACCTTGAGACATTTAACATGATTCACACAAGACACAACACGCATAAATTTACCACCAACTCAAAGCCATTAATTCCGCGTCATTCAATAACCAATTTTTAAATAGTAATACTATTCGGAATCCCCTTGCCGGTCCGGCCAACCTCGCTCGTCGGAAACAACAGAGTGTATGGTATCTTTACTGCTCCATACCGATTCCTCAGATTCTCCTCTCCGTTCCTCTCCACAATCCTCTCCTCAACCTCCGTCAATGCCTTCCCAAACCTCTCGAATGCCGCCGCCGCCTCCAATTCTGCCGTCCACCCCGCCGTGTCCCGCTGACCTAGGTAAAACTCATCCGAAGAATGCGTCGATAGAAGTTCAATCAGCGAGATCCCCAAAAGCGTCTGGAGCCTCGCCGTGATCGTCCTCAAGAAAGCCCTATCTGGGTTCTCCCGCATCTCCTCGAATTCCAGCGTTCCTTCCTCCGGCATGAACCGCCGGCTGATGGTGGGGCGATTCGGCATGTAGCCGGCATAAGTGTACTGCCCAAAATTGGTGGCTGCATGGAGCGCCGACGCGATCCAGATCACAGTCGTGCACGATTCGATGAGTTCGTCTCGATTACGCATCTTGGGCCACCAGGGCTCGTCTCTCTTGTCCGCATGGCCGACCTCCACGAGTTCTTTCCACCACGTTTGGAGCTCGACATCACTCCGAATCGCATCGTCGGTTTTGTAGTACAATGATGTGTAATTGGCTACCCAGTTTCTGATCGCTGACCAGATGTCGAGCCCGTCAACGGCGTATGGGTAGTCTTTGATAAGAAGTCGGAGACCGTGTTTGGACACTGGGTCAGGAACCGCCATTCCCCTGCAAGTTGTTCGATGAAATGCCTGAATGAGCTCAAAAGTCAAAACTTGGTAATTGTCATATGTCATTTTCATTCGTTATTAATTTACCTCTTCTTGAGATCCTGAGGGAGGGCTTGCTCAGTGAAGTTCCAGTGTTTATACAGCGACGAAGAGAATTCCATGCAGTACTTGGCAGGGTAGAGCGTGAACTCCATCAGTCCTCCTCCATTGATGAGGACCTGTCTCCCAAGCGCGTTTATGTTCATGGTATCTCGAAAATGAGGGTGGAGAAGCTTGAAGATCGGGTGAACTACGCTGAGCTGCCTGTTTGTGGCAATGACAAACGGCTCGATCACGGCATGAGTGTGCAAGAAGTGACTGATGAGCTCGTGGTAGCCGGAATCGTTTACTGCTACATATGCTTTGGCCAACTGCCAAATGATTTCTTCGAGGCTGCCCTCCTCCTTATGATCTGCAGGTGGTGGAGTGTAGACTTTGTTAATGGCTCCCAACTGGTCTCCGTCGGGATGTGGCAAGCTCAACTCGATCGCCATTGGCTTCAATGTGTCATCATTTTGCAGGTATAGGATTGTTCTTGTTGCATAGGCTTTGGAGGTGGTGTTGTCGTTAATCCTCCGTAGGTATGGCATTATTGTGTCGTGGTGATCTAGTATGAATAGCTTGTTGGTCTTGATTGCCTGAAGAGCCAAATGCAACATATACTTCAGTTCATCAACATGTGGAAAAAATTTGTAGAAGTCTCAAATGGGCAATTTGGGATGGGCTGAGCGGAGTTGATCAGGCAGTGGGATATATCAAATTATTGGTCTATTAGGCTTTTTGGCTGCAAGTCAATTGTGCTTTGTGATTGGATTACATGTCCGGGGTTCGGTTAATGGAGTTGGACCATGTTTGGATGGTTCTATATGTTAAGGGGATCTGGTGAGCATGTTGGTTGAAATTTAGGGTGGATCAATCTGGTCTCAAATCATTGAATGTAGTCGGATTATGATTCTACTAGATTACAGGTTAGTCAGATTACGAGTCCATCAAGCTGTGGGTAATGGAAAATTCTATAAATTCATTCATCTAGATGGAAGGGATTGGAATGGTCGAGCCATATTTACAAAGCGAAAGAGATTCTTTACCTCAGCTACAGTCAATCCATTCAGGTGATGCCTTAGGTGTTCTTCACTAATTGAACTGTCCTGATTGCCATAGACTTTAGCATCCAGCTTGCTCCTCGGTGGGAACTCTTGAAGAATACTAATGACAACAGGATTAAGCCCAGCCAGCATTTCCCTCGCAAATTCTTCATCAGTTCTCCAAGCAGTCCTACTCTCTGCTCAAAGATTGTCATCAACACAAACAAGAAATAAACGTGAGTTCCAAACTTATACATCGATAAATCTCCATTGCCACATTATACACACATACAGTACTCCTATATGTACCGTACCTTTGATCACTTCTGGCAAAGGGTATTTCAGAATCCTTTCCCCATCAGTATGGAAAATCAGGTTGATGATATCTAAAGGAATATCCTTCCAGAGGTTATCGAGTGTGGGACCTCGAGGGAGCTTCACCCCTCCATCGTATAGCTTCAAAGCATCATCGAAGGAATCAAATTCATTGCCATCCTCAGAGCACAGAGCCTCCAGTTCAGGCTTCACAATTTGAACGATGGCTTTGAGCCCGTTAAGAAGGAAATCGGACATCTTCAGGTGACCAAATCTCTCGTCTCTTGGGACGTATATGTCTAGACTCATCAATAGTGGTAGCCTACTCTCTACCTTGGGATCTGCTTAGAAATGAAAATGAAATGTAAATAGGACAGTAAATAGATACTTTTCATGCATCAAAGTCACTTGTGCTGGTGAACACATATGTTGCATTCTGTTGGAAATAAGGTTGACCTGATTTGGATGGCGGCCTGCCAGTCCTTACCCTACGAGGATAAGGGTACTCAGCCGATCCTCCCAGAGTTGGTCTGGCATTGTCTGCATCGCCATCATCAGGATCCCATAAATCATTGTAGCAAGCATAATCATACACTCTGTCCCACTCTCGGAGCTCCCCTTGTCCATTTCCTCTCAAGGCAACCAGCTCTTCCTCTCTGTACTTCACCAATGGCAATGGCATCTCATGTGGCAGATACGACTATTGGCGAAAAACATCAGGGGAACAAATGTCACCGTGCATGATCATATCAGAGGCAACATTACTAAAGTTTAGCGACCATTCACCACAACAAGAAAAAGGATTAGTTCAGTTCAGTTCAGTTGAGTTGTACATCTTACAATTGAGCAAACCATGGAGTCATTTAACCTAACACAAACACGAACATGAGGCAACGGTTATGCGAACCTTGTTAGTGAAGAAAACTCGATCTTTGGCGTAGCGCTTGGCAGGGTAAACCCAGGAGTTGCAGGGGAAGTGGATCCTGCCTTCCCCAGGAACATCTTCGAGTGTGAGAGACTTTAAGAAGAACTCGTTGTGGTGATTGTTCTTGATTACAAACCCTCCTGGAACCCCGATCTCTTCTTCTTCCCACTCGAAGGTGACGTCGTAGGCTGTTTCGCCGGTTTTTAATGGAGCGATTGTCGGGATCCAGTTCTCCAAGTATGCTGCCTTCCCAAGCTTGCCCTTGTTGCCATTCTCTGCACGGAACAGGTACTCGTTAGCCTGGTAAGAACTCGATCTACTAATTAATTTAGTCCATTCTTGACTGGTAAAAAAAAAGCCTATAACACGTAATCACCCTTTTAATAATCTGATAATAATTGTTTTGTGACTTAGTGATTACAATTTACAACCCAATCGTCCACGTTAATCCGATGTACTCTGACCAATCCACCCTTCCCTTCTCCGGCCGACATCCTCTACGGCATTTTATTAATGCATGGCTTGGCTTCCCAACCGGGATCAACTTGATTACAAAAATATTAAATATCACTGTAACGATGATATCATCACAACCCAACTTGCTCGTATTGTTTTTTTTGGTTGCTTAAGAAGAGTAGCAAGAGATTCAACTGGTCGATCGATATATTCTATGGCTTTGAAGATGGAAGTCACATGAAGCTAGCTCGCAGTCAAACAATTAACGTACGTAGTTGGTAGGTACCAAATCTTAATAATCCCACCAAACTCGATGGATCATAGAAAAAAGAAAAGGAAACGGAAGGAAGAAGATTCATATATATCCTTTGGAACCTTCGATTTTGGAAATGATGTATTACGACAATTTGTGTATTAAAGATTATGTGTATACTAAGAATGTGTGGTTTTGAAAATTCATTGTTTGGAACTTATAAAAGAATGCATGGATTATAGTTTAAATGAACTATAGATACTAAAATCTCATAAAAAATGTAAGATTATGAATACATCTTTTTCTATGTATTAGGAATACAATATGGATTATGAATACATGCATTCGGTTATTACATCAAGTCAAAAAACGTTGTATTCTCAGAATACATGTATACTGAAAATACATATGGAATCAGAGGTTCCAAATGACACCTATAAAGTAGGAATGTTGAGGGGCAGGTTCGGGTAGTATTTAACAATCATGTTTGCTCCATGGCAGATTAAGTTCACGCCGGATAATTTATCGTGGGTGTCGGCCGAAGCAGGTCGACCAATATATGTATGTAATTAAAAAATGATATTATAAATATTCATTTTTTCAATATAAAATAAAAGATAGTATCATGTATGTAGATTATTTTAGAAGTTAAGATTCTCACATTTTACAACTTCAGCAGGATACTTGAAATATAAGGTTAAAAAAAATTAAAACTCCAAGTAATTTAAGTAATATAACATATAATTTAAACAAAGATAGTTGAAAATTAGGCGGATACATCCGATCCGATCCGATCCGATCCAACATTGAAGAGAGTACCCATGTCCTTGTCAATCAAAATAGACCAAACGAATTGTCATTCGAGTAAAAAGCTGTACTACTACCATTGATGTCGCCCGCCCACAGCCACAGCATTAATGGTCTCTCTTCTCTTCTCTTCTCAAAGGTGGTGGATGAAGGAAAATGCTTTGGTCGAGAAAGACTTACGAGGATCGCCATGAACGGAGCTGATGAGTTGCAGGGAAACTCCCCGCCCTAAGAGCTCGTCGAAACGGTCAACGATCGAAGCGTTGAAGTCATTGAACTCCAGCACGTTCTTCTTCATCAGCACCACGGTGCCTTTGATTTCCCTCTTTGCAATATTGATCTGCCCGCCATTGTCGTCGTGGCCGGCGCTCAAGGCATCAATGATGCTCTGCATGCCTCAGCGATACAGGCATACAGCAACAACAACAACAACGGCAACAATTTGGAGTGGGGAAGGAGGAGGCCAGGCCAGAGAAATATTGGAGAAGATCAAGGTACTGTTGGTTTTGGAGTATGTTTGTTGATGATGAGAAAAGGTGTGGCGTGGCCGTATGTATAAAGAGGGTACGTTGGCAAATGGAGAATTGACTGTCAAGATTTTCCTTCTATTTCTTTTTTTTACTTTGTTTTTATAATGGGACCATACCATTGGTTGATGCTGAATATATATAATTACCGTCCTCATGAATATTCAAGAAATTTATATGTTACATTGTCTTGCAAAGATGACGATCACAGAGATTATATTTTTATTTTACTAGGAACGTTTTTATGTTGCAATTTGGCATGTGGGACAAGATTATTAAATGGGTGCGTCACATCTACTAACCTAATTTTTAGAGAAGCATAACACGAGAGATGCATATGCCTTGGCAATCTCAAATGCATTATTTAGATATATTTATGGGGGAAATATTATTGGTGTGACCACATTTGTTTAAGTTTAAATTCTATAAACTAAGGACAAAATCATGATTCGAAAAAAATAGGATATATATACGAACAAGTAAACTCTGTGTAAAAATACATGTTGGATCGACTAAGTTGTTACTGTCAATTATCTACTAATTGCTTCGTACCGTCAACATATATATGCTTATTACCCAAACCATTCTTGCCTACTCATCATTTTCTAACTTCAAAGGGAGGTCAGAATGATTTTATGTGTTTAGGAAGTGCTACCTGTTGGCGTTCAATATATTGAGCACGTACTCTATAGCTATATGATGAATCCTCTCTTTCGGGTTTATCTGACTCATTGATGTGATATATATGTTTCAAAGGTTATGAACTTCGATGTTATTTTTCTTTGCCATTAAGAACATGTTGGGTAATTTGCCAGGGAGTACGGGTCGGGTAGGTCGATTAATAGGGATATGTAATTTAAAAAAAAAAAAAAATGAGAAACATTCCGTTTTTACTAAAAATCAAGAAACAAACTATAATATAATAAATATAATTAAATTATTCGAGAAAACGAAGGTTTCACTTATTTATATAACTTCACTATAAATAAATATGAGGTAATAAAAATAAAATCATAAATAATTTTTATCAAAATTAAAGTAATTTAGGCATAAACGAAAGTCGATAATAAGTCACATCAGCATCAGCTCGAGGAGAATATTCCGTCCCGATCGTCGGCACCACTAGCTAGCTAGGATACGTTTTTGTACGTAATTTCTCTTTTGGGCAAACGAATGCGGCGCGGGGATTACATTTTATATATGTGCCATTACCGTCACGACATCAATAGGGCCACCTTCTGCTCCTAACAGCCTCAAATTCTGGTTGGCCCAAAATTGAACACGTCATGGGGTTCATATGAAATTCATTCTTCTTGTATCAAACTCCCCAAAACGATAATAATAGAAAACAGAGGATAATATGAATTCAATCTCTTCACCAATCTATGCATGTATTGCCTCATTGACCTTGTGCAATACATACTTGGACGTATGTACATCCACGTATCTCGTAGTTCGATGGACCATCATTGGATTTGTAGTAAAACGAAAATTGCGTTACTAAATTAGACGGCAGATTGAAACTAATTAACTTACCCCTTTGATCTAAATGGTAATATTGTCATTGGACAGATAGACGATGCTCGTTCGCATGAAAAGGTAGATGATGATCTAAATGCATGCATGTGGATGTGGTACGTTGGTAGCTCGCTCGCTAGGTTTGGTACTTGGATTGGATGATTGCCACTTGACAGGGAAGTGGAACTCATTAATACAATGGACCAGATTCAATCAATTAAAGAAGGTTAGAAGAAAGAAACATAGATCAAATTAAAGTACACCCAACTCCCACAACCAATAACAAGCCCAACCAAACCCTAGCGCTAATTATCTTTACACACTGAAACGCCATGAAGCAGCTACACTAACAATCAAACAATACACCACTACTCTCATCATCTATCATCAGCGAGGAAGAAACAGGTTGCCGTAAAAACATGAAGGGGAATACACCAGTACTCTCATCATCTGTCATTTTTCACCGCCGGTTTTGTCCTGACAGTCGAGATGGGATCAGCGTTCTTTGATGGAGAATAGGGAGGGAAAGGGATAAGAGTAGGTTTTTTTAATGTTATTATTTATTAGTAATAAAAATTAATATATATCTATGTGGACCAGTCAAATTATTGACTTTTTGCAATGTAACATGTATTGGTCACGTCATTGTCAACTAACGGTTGACCGGACGGAAAGTTAACCATTTGACTATTAAATTATTTTCGAAAAAGTTTGAATATTATATTATATTTACCCTTAAATAATATATCGATTCAATGTTGAATTAAATGTCAGTGACGGCTAATAATTGACACTCCACATCTAACTTTAAATACTCAACCTTCATTCTACTTTCTTAACTTATAATATTCGGTGGGAAATGTTTTGGTGCAGGTGCAAAACAAAGATGGTATCGTTGGATTATATTGGTTTGATATGATGAAAAGGCTTTTTTGTCTTCGTTCACCAACCTATAACCATTTTCTTTTTCACGATATTTGTAAGATGCTACTAAAACGAGAGAAAATAAATAATAGGTAGGGTAATCACTATTTATTAGTAATTTTTTTTGGATTTTTTTTATTAATCAAATCTATCGAAATACTAAGAATTAGTTAAATGTTAACTTTTAGTTAGCAAATTTGTTAGTAATATTGAATTGGCAACATTATACTGACTTGGAAGAAACACATGAAGGTCAACATTCCAAAAATGGCTAATATTTTGATGCATTATGAAAGATTTGGCTAATTAATAGCATTTTTAATAGGTTTGGATATATAAAAGAATATGAAAAAAGGTTTGGAGTAGCAATAGACATTACCCTAAATAATATGTTCAAGAAGTCAATCCTACTCCGGGTTAGATAAGGTCCTTCAACCCCTTCCTTAAGGAGACTCATAAATCTATTCCAACCAATAGAAAGAGGAGAGAGATAATTGCTACCAATCATTGACTAACTACCTACAAGGACAAAGATGGAATATAATTAAAATTAATGATATTAACAAAATGGGTTAATACCTTAGTTTGACCCGAATTATACACAAACTTTCTACTTTGGCCCGTGATTTCCGAAATTGCTATCCTAACCTGAACTATGTATCATACTTCCTAACTTGGCCAGGAGCTGGGTTTGACCGTTAAATTGGACCGTCAACTCCGTTGACCATTAGTCAATGGCCAGCTCATTTGCCACGTCAGCGAGCCTAAAATAAAAAATATTATTTATCGAATTTTATATTCATTTTTCTTTTCTAATAATAATAATAATAAACATAAATAACCCCAATTTATCCCCTCCCCTCTTGAAAAACAATTTCCCAAACCCTAATTTATTGCCTCCCTCCTCTAATCACCGCCGCCGCTCTACGCCTCAGCCTCCCCTGGTGATTTGCCCTCCCTCACGGCTGCTGCCGCACCTTCACGACAGCCACATTGGGGGGTGCGTGGGGACTCACAGATAACGATGATGATGACCGCAGTGGATCACGAGGTCGCTGATTGCTTACTTTGGCCAATTTCACCGTCGCTGTCTCCGTCGCTCGCATTCAACAATCCCTTGTTTCAACAGCTGTAGAGCGAAATTGGGAAAACAGAGCAGCCGCCGTCGAAGGAGGCGAATTTTTCGGCGCAATTGTGCCTTTCCACGATCACAATCAAGAAGGCAGAGAAGATGATTCGAGTCGGTTCGAGTGTGCAAGTTGCAAGAAGGTGTTCGGGCCGCACCAGGCGCTTGGAATTAGCAGGAGATTTTGGGCAAAACAGTTCTTTTGCCGAAAGTGCAGCGCGGGTTGTGGTGATGTGAATTAAGCGGAGACGATTGCGGCCGCTGTCGTGTTGGCAGGGGTCGACAGCGGCGGTTCCGTCCCTGGCAATCACAAATGCAACACTATGGTCATCATCTTTCGGAAATGGTTTTCCACCGATTGAGGTGAGAGGGCCAGAGGGGAGGGGAATGGGGATAAATTGGGGTTTTGATTTTTTTTTTCCATTTTATTATTATTATTAGAAAGGAAAATAGATATAGAAATTCAAAAAACAATTTTTTTATTTCGTGCTCGGTGATGTGGCAAGTGAGATAACTATTGATTAACAGTCAACGGAGTTGACCGTCCAATTTGACGGTCAAACCCGGCTCTAGGCCAAATTACAAAGTATTGATAAACACTCAGGGGGTGCTTTTTTAATCAAAGGAACGCAACTCAAAACTCTTCAACGAAAGATAAAACTGATAGGTAGAACTTCTCCACAATCAAGGTGTTTACTTGATTGATAAGAAGCTTGTTAAACGATTCTAGACTCCTCACAGAAAAGCTTGACAAGGGTTCTCGAATTAGCAATGGAATTCACACAAAACTAACTCAAGGATTTGATTCTTGAGAACTCTCAAAGAATACAATTCTCACAAAGCAGTAATTTTCATTCAACTAATTTTTGGATTATTTACAACGTGAAATTGAAAGCTATTTTGATAGAACTCGATAATCCGAGTGCTATCTAGGGGTTTGGATGAGAGGATCATCTAGGGATTGATCCGGTGACTTTAGAAATGTGAAGAGAGGTGGATTTGGGGGTTGATCGAAGAAGAAGAAGAGGGAAGGAAGAGGCTGGCCGCGCGGCAACCAAAGGAGAGGAAGAAGAGGGTTTCGGCAGAGAGCAGGGAAGAGAGAGAGAGATAGGAAATTAGGCAAATAAGTTTAGGTAATTCTATGCATTGTTAGTTGTGGTTGGTGAGTAGTCCGGTCGAGAATTGTTTTGATTTTTGAACAGGGTGAGAACTTTTCATTTGCACATTCTTGATGCATTCTAATATCGTTTGTGGTGGATGCATGTATTGCTTGTAGCGGTTCATGTGTTGATGCCCAATATCCATTGAGATTCACCACTTTGTGCCTTTTGATTTTTTTCCAAGTTATTTTGTTAGGTTGAGATATCACCTTGGTTGAAAATGGTTTGCTTGGGGACAAGCAAACGTCTAAGTATGGGGGAGTGATTTGTGCTTAATGGTATACTTTTTACCCCCGGTTTCCTTAGCCGTTATGATTTTTACTCCGAGGTGTGGTTTTACGCTGGGTTTTGTCTTGTTTTTGTGCATTTCAGTCTATAGCAGGTGGAACCAACCCCGGAGTCGAAAGTTGGACGTAAAGGCACAAAATCGGGTCAAAGGATGGAGTCAGTAGCAGATCACAGTGGAAGCAATGAATTCACGGTGACGGAGACCGTGAAGTGGTGTCGCAAACCGTGAACCTCCAGGCGTCCAGAGCCATTTTGGCTCTCACTGTACTCAAGTCAGTTCACAGTCGTAAGACCGTGAACCCAAGCTAGAGACCGTGAACTGAGTTAGTGATGCAACGCATTTTTGGCTTGAGTTCACGATCCCCGCCGTGAACTGGGACTGTGATCTGAGCCCGACCTGGGTATATAAGGGGGCTTGAGCTAAAGGAGAAACATGGAGGAGACCTTGAGTTAGAAAACCTTCTTCTTCAACATTTTAGAGAGATAAAGTGATGAGCAAGAAGAGAGAAGAAGCTAGGGTTTCACTCCTAGGCAAGGATTTGGGAAAATCTTCCCCAAAGGAAGATCTCTTCTACACAAGGAAGGATTCAAGCATCTCCATAATGGTTTTTATTCTTTCTCCTTGTGATTGATTGTATGGAATGATTGTCTATGTGTGGGTGTGTTTTAATACGAATTTGAAGGTATTTTTATAGAAGATTGTGTTGTGTGTTTGCCTATCAATCTATTTTCCATTCTAACCTGAGTAGAGAGAAAACCCCCTCTTTTTGTTAAAGAGGCTTGTAAAGCTGGGTTTTCGCTCCTTCAAAGGAAACACGGGTTGGCTGATGCTTGCGGTTGCACACTTGCGGCTAAGAGCATCTGCAACAGAGTTCGCCTTGCCTGGATTGCACTCCATCACGAAGTCGAACTCGGCCAGAAAATCTTGCCACCTCGATTGTTTAGGGGTGAGCTTCTTCTGCGTGAGAAAGTAGCTCGTTGTCACGTTGTCCGTCTTCACTACGAACTTTGACCCCAACAAGTAGTGCCTCTACGCGTGCAAGCAATGTAGCACGACCGTCATCTCCTTCTCTTGGACCATGTATCGCCTCTCCGTCTCGTTGAGCTTCCGACTCTCGAAGGCAATGGGATGCCCATCTTGCATCAAAACACCACCATTCGCAAAGTCAGATGCATCGGTCTCCACTTCGTAGGCAAATCATGTCTCCTATCTAGTTTTGGCACCTAGGTTGATTGTGTTTTGTCCGTCCGAAATACGATTCGAGAGTGAAGGTTTGGTAGTCCTTAGTCAATTAGGCCGAGAGAGCTACCTTGGTAGCTTAATCCAAATTCCTTGGCCTAGAGACAGAGAGAGTGATGTTCCATACACTTCGCTTACGGTTCTCAATCACCTCCACCATACATTTTCAGTCATTCCGACAAGTCATGGTAGCGAGTTAGGGGGAGCTACACCCGGGTGAATCCTTCTCATTTAAGAGTCAAAGCCAATTACTTTTACAACCGTTTTAATAGTAGATCATAGTTTTTAATCAAACAACCAATCGCTAGATAATGTTTCAAACAATCGAAGTAGGGGTGCATGGATCGGCACGGGTTGATATTTAAACATACTTGCTCTATAATGCACCCATTTAATGTTTATATTTGGGCACTAATTAGGAGTTTTACTGATATTCGGGATGAGTCAATGGTACAAATATAAGCAAAAATTGTTATAAATGGAAAAAAAAATTCTAATGAACTTTATCAGTAACTAATTTCGACTAGCAACAAAATGGGAAAAAAAAATCCACTAAGATAATGTTCGAAACAAGCAGCAATAACAAAGCATCATCAAGCATCAAAATGAAATAGGCAATTTCATGAAATAGTGCCAGTAAAGATCAGTAGGCTTATTCATTTGAGTTTATTTATTATTTACAATACCCTAAATATTCTTATTAACTAATTAACTAATAACTTCTTATGATCTACATAAAACCACACCATCCAATCAAAACGTTTTAAGATCCTCCTTAAGAAAGGGTGTTTAAGGACCTACACTTAGGTCGTCCTACTCCGATATCTGACCACAAAATGACAATTCACACGGATTATATGTAGTTTATGATTGATGTAGTTGGTAAACAATTCATGAATTCAATTCATAAATACACCAATTCAATTGGATTTATGTAGAATGAATTTGATTTATGAACTATATTAGTTAGTTATTAAAGTGAATGAATTGGATTGAAATGAATTAATGAATTAGATGCAAAATTGCCACATCTATGAGGAATGGCCTCTAGTCTCTACTAAAAAGCGGGTCAGATCTTGTGCTTAAGCAAGTTTAAGCATATGCGACGCAATCGTCTACCTCTGACAATCGTATACCTCCTTAACGGTCTCAACATTCTCATCACACACCGAACACAGAGGGATAGGAGCACACTTGTGTTCAAACAACCTCGCCCGTGTTTCAATTGCATTCTTACACACTTCCAAATGAAAAATCGAAGCTTATGGGGCAAGTTAAGGTCCCAAATCCACTTCCAATAGTCCTTGTTAGGTCGAGAAGAGGGATCAACATCTGTCGAATTGGATGAATCTTTCACCTCCCGAAACAGACGGTAGGCAGACTTAACATTGTAGCTACCTAAGTCTATAAACCTCCAAATCCACCGATCCTGCGAGAAACAAGGGCCAATCAGAACTCGAGCAATAGCTTGGGCAATCTCATCAGGCACAAGATTCCTAATTGCATTCATGATCCAGCTGCAATTACTTTGCTCAATCCAATCACTGACACAAGATGGTTCCAACTGCAGATGAGCTAAGCTGAAATTTTGAATGGAAGGCAGCCAAGGGTCGTAGTGAACTGTGAATTCTCTCCTTACATAATTCCTTTCAGCAGACCAGTCTTCATATGTTCCTTGGCCTCGCAAAAATCATTCCAGATCCATGAACTCTTCCTCCCTTTAACTGTTGAAAGCAAGTCACCATTGGGAAAATAGAGTCCCTTCAAAAGCTTGGCCCACAAGGCATCATGGTTATCGAGAAGCCGCCACACCTGTTTCCCAATAAGCGCAAGGTTGAAAAGGTGGAAGTTCAGGAAAACCAACCCTCCTTCATCCTTAGGTTTTTCCAACACCCTTGTGTCACACTAATGAATAGCCTTCTTCTTCATGGAACCCGACTAGAAAAAGCGTTTCAGAATCGAATCCATTTTGTTCGTTAAGTTTAGAGGAAGCAAGAAGACGCTCATGATGTAGGTCGGCAAAGCTTGGATCAGTGCCTTTAAAAGTACTTCTTTCCCTCCGGGGAAGAACATGAGGCTTTTCTAAGAATCACCTTGCTTTTCCATACGCTCCAGAAGGAAGAGAAATATCTCTTTTTTAGATCGATCTCATTCAAATGGAACTCCCAAGTACTTGTCATGATAAACTGAAGGCGGAAACCCGAACTTATCACTCACAAAAGATCGAATACCATGGGGGTGTTCTTGTTGAAAAAGAGAGAAGACTTAGAAGCATTGATCTCTTGTCCAGTGGTACCTCCATAAATCTTAATGATATCCATAATTCGATTAGCTTCCATGACACTAGATTTGCCAAAAATGACAATGTTATCCACAAACAAGCAGTAAGAAATTCTTGGACAGTTTTGATTGAGTTTGATGCCTCTAATATCGCCTCGAGAGACCCCTTTCTCAATCAAGAAAGACAAAGCGTTAGAGATAAGAATAAACAGAAATGGAGAGATGGGATCACCCTGTCTAATGCCCCCGAACGGAGAGAAAGGATCAGTAGGGCTTCCATTAAGAAGAATTGAGAATTTGACTGTCCTGGTACATGCTCGAATCCAGCCACGTCACTTTTCTAAAAAAATCATAAGCCTGCAGAACATAGTCAAGCCCGTCCCAATCCACTAAACCATATGCTTTTTGCATATCCAACTTCACCATCATGTCCCATTCACCATATTGACAATTTTTGAAGTTATGCAGCATTTCATGAACAACAAAAAAATTATCCTGAATGAGTCTCCCTCCTGTAAACGCTTCCTGCATTTTAGATACTAACCTAGGCACCTATTTCTTCATTCGATTAGAAATAATTTTTGAAGTGATTTTGTATCTGAAGTTGCAGCAGCTAATGGGTCGATATTTGGTAATCGTGACTGGAGCAAGAACCTATGGATAAGAGCAATATGAGTGTCATTCCACCCATGTGGCATAATAGAGGTTCTGAAGAATCGAATCACTTCATTACAAAAGTCTTGTCCAGCTTTGCTCCAAAACTTGCGATAAAAGGAACTAGCAAACCCTCGGGTCCTGGTGATTTTGAATGACCAAGGTCGAAAACCGCAATTCGAATCTCTTATACAGTAGGCTCTCTTTCCAGATCAAGATTCATTTCATTGGAAACCAGTTTCAGAAATTCCTGAAGAGCTTCAAAATTGAGGCCATCTGTCTTCAAGAACAAAGGTTAATAAAAGCCAATAAGTAACATGAGCGGAAAGAGTAACAGGCTGTGAAATCACCTTTCCATCATCATCCTTCGGAGCTAAAATTTTGTTCCTATGATTACGAAGTGAGGTAGAGGCATGAAAAAACTTATTGTTCTGGTCCCCCACTTTAAGCCACTCAACACTAGCTCTTTGTCTCCAAAGTAGTTTGTCATCCTTCCAAATTGTAGCAAGTTCATCCAAGAGTCATCTTTCTTCTTCAACAATTTTCACCGATCGATCAAGCTGCAGAATATCACTCAACCTCTTTTGAATATCATCAACCCTTTTATTTTGATCTTTGTACTTTTTTTAGCCCACTTGGTAAGCTCCTTCTCGCAATTTGTAACTTTTCATGCAGAAGCCTCCACTATCCCAATTACGGTTCACAATCTCAAAACACTCCTCCTTCTAAAACCATCGGTTATCAAACCGGAACGGAGTCTTTTGACTAATACGACTCCCTTCAAACTCCAATCTCATAGGGCTATGGTCGGACTCAATAGAAAGCTCATGAACAATCAAAGCATTGTTGTACATGGAGAACCACGAAGTAAAACAAAGACCCCGATCAAGTCTCTCCTCAATCCGTCTCATCCCCTCTTGATTGTTCTTCCACATGAAGGGGTAGCCCGTAAAACCCATATCCATTAATCCTTTCAAGGCAACAAGAGATTTAAAAGGTACAGTGGACACATTTCTAAGCACATTCCCACCATTTTTTTTCTTCAGAAAACAAAATAACATTCATGTCTCCAATAAGAACCCATTTTTCGCCAACACTAGTCCTAATATTAGTGATCTGATTCCAAAAATCCCTACGCCGAGTAGGATCAGACGGGGCATGAGCAAAGGTTATAAAGAAACCCACCATAGAGCTAGACCTCCTGCACTGTTGATCGGGTTGACGTGGAACTCATTAGCAAACCTAATACTCCTTCTCTTAGCCTTCATATAAGATTCTTCCTTCTTTGTTTCAAACAGAAATAGGAAAGTTGGATGGTGTTTTATCACCAATTTCCTCCGTTGACGAACTGGGTCTGCCTAAATTCCCTATAGTTCCAAACTAAAGCATTCATGTGGCCCCTGGTGGCTTGGAATCGGACACCATATCCACAACAACATCATGTTCAAATCCCGGCGGGAACTCATCATCCTCTTTGTCTTCATATTCCCCAGTATCTCTTCGTATGGCTTGAGAATACTCTGCCTCTTGTTCCTTGAAGTCATCATTATGAAGAACTGTCTTCCTCTTCTTTTTCTGGGTTCTTGGGCTATTATTACTTCTTTATGTTCCCGCTTGTGCGGTAGGTATCGAACAGGGGTTTGGGCTCGACTTGGGTTGGGATGGAACTAGTTATGGTTAAAAGTGAAGTGGGTCTGGGCTTGAATTGGTAGTGGGCTTGGGCTGGGAAACCCGAAGCATACAGGAGGGTTCTGGTAGATCGCATTTTGGGTGTGAGGGTAAGACAACACTGGGGATTGAGGATAGCCGAAAAGTTTTCTAGCAACACTCTCTCCTTGCGGCGGGGAAGCAAATAGGGGAAGGTTCTGGGAAAAGGATGGGTAGCTTTGGGGAGATGGTGATAAAATTTTATGGTTAGGGAACATACTTCTTGGAGGAGATAGGGTATAATTTTGAGCAAAGCTAGAGATAAGGGATTGATTTGTAGTAGGTGGCGTCCCCAAAGCATGTGTGACCAACTGCCTATTTTGTTGGATTTCTCCAGTCATAGAGGCCGGCGAATGAATCTGGACACCGCCTGGGGAATTAGAAGTTGATGTCGCATCCCTGATCACCACAACTTCAACCTCCTGTTGCTGGTTTGTCCTGGGCGAGAAGAGCGGTGAGTTGGCTCTCGTCCACGGTCCCCATCTTTGGATCTCTAGATTCTGCCCCCATTCTCCTTGTCTGCTCTCCTTCGATCACACTCCAGCCTGGTATGCTCTATTCCCCCACAGTAATAGCATAATGAGAACAACTTCTCATACTTGAATTCAATCCAAATCCTCTTTTGTTGTTGACGAATGTAAAAACCATCAGGGATTGGTTTCGAGGTGTCAACCTAGACGAAAACCCTCACATACTTCCTGTAAATCTGTGCTTGTAGGGATCCACGATCGATGTCTATAACTTCGTGGAACATTCTGCTCACCATCGCAATATTGCTCTCCGATCTGTACGCCTCTGGGAGATTATGGATTTGCACCCAGAAATCCACCATCTTAAAGCTGATATCCCTTGCTGTCTCAAGGCCAGAAAACTTCTTCACTTGCATTAGTGTACCAGAAATAGGGCAGGGTCGTTCTAGCCATATTGTCTCCATCTCTTCATGCTTCTCAAAATCAAGAGCGACAAAATTCTCATAGACAGTTTGGATGTTTGGCATCTCTTGAAATTTTGGCTTGAGGTTATCCAACCAAGCAGCTCTTATCATGCCTCTCACAGGCCTTAGGCTAACTAATATGATCCCAAATTGGCCCTCAATCAAGTTGGAATTGATTGATCAAGAAGATGAAGAGTTTATCTTTTCCATTGATGTGCTTTGGAGCTTGTGGTGAAGCCCAGAAGAGTGATTTCCAGGTCGATCAAGTTGCTAGCTCAACATGGGAAAAACTGCCGAAATATTCTAAGTGTTTGAACGAGTTCGGGAAGGAACTTTGGAAGCCTTAATCGAAGGGATGGCATGATAGTCGAGCTTCAAGAATCATACCTCATGAAACTAGGTTTATTCTACTAGAACGACATGGCGTTGGATGACTAGAATGAAGAATGGAAGGCCTCGAACAAAAGCTCCAAAGATCGTATCGAAGCTGAGTTTTTGTCTTTGGAAACCAGGCAATCTGAATCCTTATCGGATCAGGATTCCTTTGTTGTTTTGTGTTTAATTCCATTTCATTGTTGGTTTTGATTTCCTTTTCTAATTGTAATTTTTTTAGGACTTCTTTAAGATTAGTAGGATTGGCTAGGTCTATTTAAGTAGCTTTGATTCGTTGTAATTTTCAGATTTCATAGAATTGAATAACAAACCGAGAGTTTGCATTCATAAGGTTTATCTTGTGAATTGAGAGATCAACCTAGTCGAATCTAGGTTTGATCTTGAGCTTGTATCGTTCAATTACTCACCTTGTTTGTGGCCAAGCATCGACAACACTAATCGAGCCTCTTTCCCATCGTGAAAGTTGCGCGAAAGGTTCCATCCCAAACACGAGCACAAGACCCTGTTTTGTGTTCTTTCTCGCCAAGTTTGATTCAATCTTGAATTGAATCCTAGCTTTGCTTCTCTGATCTAAAACCACCGACCTAGGGGGTTATCAAATGGCATTACGAGCCTGATTCAAAACAGTGGCCAGAACGAAGGACAACGTCGCTGCAACGACGCCCTGGACGAGGTCGAAAGGGCTTGTTTCTGAAGACCCTGCATCAGTGTTTCCAGAACCAACGAGGAAGAAGAAGCAGACAGCCATGCCAGGACGGGTATCAACATGGACACCCTACTGGATCGTATGGAGAAGATGTTCAAGACCCAAATCCAAGATCAATTGGGTCAATTTAAGCACAGATTTGACCAGAAGTTTGAGGCTCTGACTCTACCGGAGAATGGAGTCCGAGCAGGGGAAGTGTATGGCCAAGGAAACCAAGTTGGCAATCTAGAGTTGTTGAACCGAATTGTTGAGCTGCGAACGATGTCCGGTTGTTGCGGAACCACATCACGAACGTCAGCATCGCGATCGGCGTGAACGGCAGCAGGACGCGGAGCAGGCAGTGCCACCGGGAATTAAGCTGTCTATACCGTCCTTTCAGGGGACAATGAACCCTTCATCGTACCTCGACTAGGAAAGGAAAATTACTCTTTTCTTTCAGTGTGGCAAATTTAGCGAGGTCCAGAAAGTAGCAATGGCTACTTATGAATTTTCGGATTATGCTGCACAATGGTGGGAGCAGCTGCAGCTTCGTCGACGGAGAAATAATCATAATCCGGTCGCGACGTGGGACGAGCTGCGAAGGATTATGCGAGACAGATTCATACCTGCTTACTACCAGCGTGAGCTCTACGAGTCCCTACAAGGGATTTGACAGGGTTCAAGGAATGTAGAGGAGTATTTCAGAGAGCTCGAATTGCTGATGATGCGTGCCGACGTCAGAGAAGACCGGGAAGCAACGGTGGCACGTTTTCTACATGGATTGAGTCACGAAATTCGGCAAGAAGTATACCTTAGGTCATTCGTTGATCTAGAGGATGCTCTCCATCTCGCGATCAAGGTGGAAAAACAGCAGAAAACGTCCAAGAGGTTTGTTCCGACGAGCAAACCGTTGGCAGAGTTGAGCTTCGATCCCAATTCCCAACAATTGTGACCCAATTCAGGAAAATTGAATCCCATGAACGTTCAACCAACCTCTAACAAACGCTCCAGAGGGATACAGTGCTACAAATGCTACAGAAGAGGGCACAAAGCCAACCAGTATCCTAACTTGAAGACTCTAGTGATCAGAGACGGCGAGTTTCTCACTGACGACGAGTAAAACTCGAGTGATAGTGACGTCAACGAGAAAATTGAAGCCGACCCTGCATCGGGAAAGCTCATGAATGTTAGTCATCGAGCTCTAACTATGGATACTCAACCGGACTACAGCCAAAGGAAGAATCTGTTCCATTCTCGTTGTTTGTTTGCCGGAAAAGTATTGTCAGTAATCATCGACGGAAGCTGTTGTACCAACGTCGTTAGTCAGGATGCAGTGGCTCAACGATTATGGTGCAGTTCGTGTGACAAGACAAGCGAAGGTAAGTTTTGAGATTGGAGCATACATAGATGAGCTGGAATTCGATGTTGCTCCAATGTAGGCAACCCACTTGCTTCTCGAAAGACCATGGCAGTTCGACCGTGGCGTTTGTCACTACGGTGGCACAAATTTCTACGAGGTTCGTAACCACCCACCTAGGGGTTATCAAGTGGTATCAGAGCCTGGTTCGAGCCGATCGACGACAACTCGAGGTTGGTCGACGACGAACCAAAGGGAAGCCAGACGAAGGATCCAGTACTACCACTCTCCTAACTCAACATCTTATGCTAACTAGGTATATGCAGTTTAGAGCACCGCGATGCCGGCGCCCCTATAAGCTTTCGCGGAGTAGAGCAAGAGAGAGAGTGAATCCGTTGGAGAGTTCTTGGAAGATTCAACTCAAACTGAGGGTGCAGAAACATTCCTAGAGTTATCAGGAAGCTCTTCTCTGAACCAGAATGGGTCGACTATACCGCAATTGACGGATCCTGATAACGATGTATTTGCACATGGTTGCACCCTTAGTTCTTATCCGTTTGCGGCTCTTAGTCGTGTATTTTTGGTCCGTTTTACGTTGGGTTGTGCTACTTTGTCATATTTCAGGTCCCAGACGTCGAAGGAAAGGCTAAGCACAAGATTCGGGGTGTTTTGAGTTCATTCGGTCGAGGCACGCTCTCGGCCTAAAAAACACGGGCGCGGGAAACACGATTTTGTTTCCGCCCGCCCGTGTTTTAATGGCCCCCCTATAAAAATCGATTTTTGGCCTCCCCCCCCCAGATTCATTTTTTCAAACTTCCAACCCCCCCCCCCCGAAAAATCGGACTTCCTCTCTTCTCCACCGATTTTTCGGCCACAACTCCCTCTGCCGACCTCCAAATCACAAACCGCGACCGCCCCTACGCTCCTGGAGCCAAGGAGCACAATCCCCAGAGGTTTGGGCTTGTTTAACGGAGGTTGGGTCGCCGTTGGGGAGTTCTCCGGCGAGTCTCCAGTGGGTTTTCCGGCGACTTTGGAGTGTTTTCTTCCCTTTTCTTCACCTACCTTGCGGTATCTACTTGTGTCTCCAGGTGCGTTTTCATGGTCTCTTATTTTATTTTTGGAGAATTGATACCTAGATTTAGGTGAAGAATTTGGGATTGTGGCATGCTTTGAGAATGAATTGGTAGGCCGATGGCGCTCTGTGCTTATTATATTTTTGTCCCGGGATTTCATTTCCTCGGCCTACCATTTGCATGTTGGAATTGTATGCGTGCTTGTGTGGCCTATGTGTGGTGAATGGTCGATTATTGGATATTTGGGATCGGATTATGTGTTTGTTCCACTGGGGGCCTAGTCCACTACCCAAATCGCTCGATTTGAGGGCCCCCGGTGTGTTTGTTTGTGTGATTCTCGTTGTGATTGGTATTCTTGTTTCATCGGGAGCCTAGTCCACTGTCCATATCTTTCGATGTGAGGCCTCCCGGTGTGTTTTTCGGCTAACATTGACCCTGTTCGCTTGTGTGCCATTTGTACATCCTTTTGCTTTGCAGGACCATGGAGGCCTACCTCGACCAATTGAACATCACACAACGCCACCTGCGGCGGACCATCCGTACCCGCCATATTGCCGAGCACCTGCATCTCGACTTTGGGGTGTTCGAGGCGCTTCATGCCTGGCCGCAGATGGAGGCCGCTGTTCGCGCCTATGGTTGGCGGCGCCTTCTCTGCCTCGCCGAGCCGACCTACCAGGAGCTCTTCTGGGAGTTCTACGCCTCCTTCTCCCACTCCCAGAGGAGGTCGGTCGGCCATGCTGATGCGGTACATTTCACGCTCGGCGGGGTGGAGCACTCCATGAGTTACTGGGAGTTGGCCACTGCACTTCGGCTCAACTCCCCTCACCCCAGCGACCGCCCCTTGATCGTGGAGGTGAACGATCCCACCACCTTTGATGACCCGGCCTACTTCCAGCGCATCTGCCTACCAGACTATACGGACGAGCAGTACATCGCCAGCCAGACGCAGGCCAATCTCCTCCGTCCGAAGTGGCGGATCCTCAATCACCTGCTCACCCAATCCTACACTCCGAGCCGGGGCTCGGCCAACCGGGTCACCCTCCGGACCCTGTATTTCATGCACGCGATGGGTCGCTCGGAGGACACTATCGAACTGGGCTCTGTGATCGCCCGTACCTTCACTAAGGCCTGCGCCAGCCAGGATCGCCACCTTGTCTGTGGCCCGGTGATCACCGCCATGGCCCGCTACTACGGGGTCGACACCACTGGGATGACCATGGTCCGAGCACCAACCCCATTCAGCGAGGCCACCCTCCAACATTAGCACATGCTTGCGCGTGAGGGGCGTTTGGCATGGATAGCGGTTCTTCCTCGGCCGCCTGCACCTGAACCTGCCGGGGACGACCAGCCAGAGTCGAGCGCTGCTGGGGGGCGCCGGGTTCCCCACCGTACTGTTCGTCGTGCCCAGGCCCCCGGGAGCCCCTCTGCTACTCCCGGATCTTCCACTCCCGCGGTCTCCATTGCTGACGAGTTGGCGTCAATTGTTCAGCAGACGAGCGCATTCTGGCCGGCTAGGAGAGCATTCACACCCGCCTCGATCGTGAGCGGGACCGCGGCCGTCGTCTTATGTCCGGCCAGCACTACATCATGTCTTACCTGGGCGTGGACCCGAACTCGGTCCACTACCCCTTCGTGCAGTCACCGGGGTATGAGGACGAGTACCCTCCACCCACCGGCGATGGTGGCGATGCGTTCTAGTGGCGAGTGGCTGGTTCTGCACTTCATTTCTTTTCCAGACTTAGACTCCATGTTTTTTTTTTGTTGTTTCTTTTTGTTTTGTTATGTTGGATTGTAGACATGGAACTCCGGTTATTTCACCCAGTGTGTGTCTTTTGATGACTTTAGCTCTGTGCCTTGGACTGGTCCCCCTTCTAGTCCCTTGCTATTGACTGGTCTGCCTTCCAGTCCCCGTTCCTGATCTTCATTTCACGGTAACATCGTTCCCCTTCCCTCTGCTCCATTGAGGACAATGTCGCATTTAAGTGTGGTGGGGGGTCTTTGTATTCATTGGAACATATATATGTGTGCTTGGAGCCTAGTTCGCTGTCCAAATCTCGAGATTTGAGGGCTCCAAGTATTGATGTTTGCCTGATCGTATTGGCACTGTGGATTTGATTGGTGAATCGAATGGCTTTCGAATTAATGCATGACAACTTGATTGTAACTAAGACAGCCTATAATGATGACTGAGACCTGCAGTAGAGTTGTGCAGGGGTTTAGTTTTTCAACTGTTTGCTTACCAATTGTGACTTGGATTGATCACTTGTTCTTGACAGTCGTTTATGCATCTAGTTCAGGGAATCAGAATGAGAGATAGAGCATATAGGTAGCCATGTGAGATTTGAGGCTGCTCGTTTCTTTCTTGTGCGATAGTTCCCTCTTCCATGATGTGTAGCATTCACGTTGCCATTAGCTAAGATGATGGAGGCATAGGATTAGCCAATGACCAAATTGATTGTCCTGGTGTGTCATACCCCCTAGTCAGCCCTTTGAGCCGTGTACTTTCCTTTCTTTCGGTCTACAATGGAAAATCACCCTTTTGCATCTTTTAGAAGGTTCCACAGAGTGGTTTTTGCATGTTCTCTGCTGTTTCTGCTAAATTTAATGTGAGGGGTGGAGGTAATGCTTAAAACACGGGCATGTGTTTGAAAAATGTGCAGAGGTGGTGGTTCTCTCAAGAAAGAAAATGAAAAAAAAGAGAGAAAAAACTGAATGAAAGCAAAAGAGAGCCACTACCCAAAATTATGAATCATGCTCGTTAAGTAGTGTTTCTTAGTAGTCTAACTTGGAAATACTAGCATTTATGTGACCTCCTTCGCTCTTATGGTCTAAAGAATTTGAGTAATGCAGAATGGCAGAAAGGAAGTTATTGGTTTGTTTGACTGTGATTGTGTTGGGTTTAGAACTTTGGAACCTTGTGCTATGAATACTTCCACCACCTTAAAGGCTTTTTCCCCATGTCCAAGACCCTAGCCATTCATTTGAACCTATGTCTAAGACCTCCAGATTAGTTAGTGGTGACACCCGATATGTGAACTCTAAGATTTAGAGGCTGCCTTCATGGTGAAGAGACGTTAGGAATTGAGAGTATGAGTATGCACATCTTGCATCAAAATTCTGTCCTGACCCCACTGGTCGAGAGTGAGCGATTTATTTCCTCATATTTTCTACACTCTTTACCCCGGTGAGGACCTAGATTGCTCGGTCTTAATTTTGATATCTTGAGCTTTGTGCATGAAGTGATTGTCTTGAATAAGTGGTTGAGTCAAGTCTATGTTGGTTGGTGAACAGAAGGGAGACTCTTCCTTTGTTCAACTTTGCTGCATTCGAATGTCATCTGTGGTGGTTGTCTAGGTTGTCTATGAGGTTGTCCATGTGTTAATGATCAAAAGCCAGTATGATTCACGTGTTTTGTGCCGATACGATATGCCCCTAAAGCCTGCTTGCTTAACGTTTTGAGCTTACCTTGTGTCTGACTTGGTTTGCTTGGGGACAAGCAAACGGTTAAGTGTGGGGGGATTTGATAACGATGTATTTGCACATGGTTGCACCCTTAGTTCTTGTCCGTTTGCGGCTCGTAGTCGTGTATTTTTGGTCCGTTTTACGCTAGGTTGTGCTACTTTGTCATATTTCAGGTCCCAGACATCGAAGGAAAGGCTAAGCACGAGATTCGGGGCGTTTGGAGGTCATTCGGTCGAGCTGGGAGCAAAACACGGGCAGGAGGCCTGAAGAACACGGCCGTGTAAACAAACGAGCACACCAATATTTTTATGTGCGAGAGCTGAACTGATGGAAAAGCAAAACACGGGCTGGCCTAAAGAAGAACACGACCGTGTCCCAGGCCGTGTTTTTTATGCCGAGGCTTGATTGAAGGGAGCTCCTGCGATGTCTAAAACACGGGCGGATGTGAAGCAAAACACGGTCGTGTCCATCTTTAGGCACGACCGTGTTTTGGCCGACACGGACATGTTTTTAACACGTGGCAAGGGCACGGACGGGCAAAAGCAAAACACGGCCGTGCCCTCAACCGTGTTTTGCCCAGTATCGAGTTTTTGAGGCAGATTCGACCCAAAGGAGGGGGAATCGACTTTTTGGAGCAAAAAACAGAGTTTTAGAGAGAGAAAGTGCGAAGAACAAACCCTATGAGCTATTTGGAGTGGATTTCTCACCATTGAAGCCCAGATTGCATCCCCAGGAGTGAAGATCATCATCCCAAAGTAGATTATCCTCATCTTTATGAGTATGACTACTCTGATTACTATTTTCCCCTCTCTCTATGGAGTAGAACTTTCTCTCACTTGGGTATGAAGAACCCTAGTTCCATGTGTTAGGGATCTTGATTGTAATGACTTGGGATTGTTATACTGTTTGATTTTAATAGATTGATGCATGATTCATTGAGTCAATTGAAGTATGATCATCTTTTCTTGATTTCTGCTGCAACCAGAGATAGATAGAATCTGATTAGGTTGTTAGAGCTTCATCAATCGGTAGTGGTAGATTGGTTATACGAGAGTTAATCAATTTACTGCTTTGTACTGGAACCTAATTCCAGTAGTGGAGTTCTGTGCTTATTGCCTCAGCAGTCTATCCCGGTGAAGGTAAGTCGCCTGCCGGTTAGCCTGCCTGAGAGGGCTTGGTCAGCTTAAGAGATTCCAAGCTACTGTCGGATCTTCCGCACTTTAATCAATAGTTAATCAACCCAGGGTAATTACAACTGAGACCTAACTAAGGAGCTAGGGGGACTCATTCCTGAGTGACTCTCCCTTTGCTTTAGAAAACCGAACCATTTCCTGCTTTCTTACTGCTTTTAGTTAAAGTCACAATCACTCAACTTAGTTTGCTAGATAACAGATATACACGGAGTGGGCAGTAGATCTAGACCCCGGGTTGACAACTAGAGCTTGCTTGTTACTGCATTTCCGGACTGCAATTCGTGCAAAATCTGCTCTAGAAATAGGCAAACTCGACCAAAAATCGAGTATATTGGTTGGATCGATTGGGGATTATTCGACGCGAATGGTTGGTGCCAAAGTGTTGGCAACAATCCCAGGAAGCTGTAGGAATGGTCCAATTGGCTGGCAAGGCCTGAATCGAAAACGCCCAAAGCGAATTCAAGCTTGCTGAGTTCTGAGTTTTTGAACTGCGTCTATGGCGAGAAAGAAGATGGCGATGAATTGACGATGAAACCAATGATTCGAGCCACGAGACACGTCCAGAACTTCAATTCAAAGCAAGAGGAAGCTATTGGTGGCCTTGAATTGGACTGCGAATCCCTGAATGCGAAAGCCCCAATTTTGGACATGAAGAACACTACCCTCGTTTTACAGAATTACGAGCTGGGAAGCCATTTTTAGACCCCATTTAGGATCAATTCAGTGAGTCACATGAGTAAGGAAGGGCCAAAGCTTTGAGTTCAAAGCTTTTTTATGGGGGAGGGACTGATATGATCCCAAATTGGCCCTCAATCAAGCTGGAATTGATTGATCAAGAAGATGAAGAGTTTATCCATTGATGTGCTTTGGCGCTCTAGTTGAAGCCCAGAAGAGTGATTTCCAGGTCGATCAAGTTGCTAGCTCAACATGGGAAAACTACCGAAATATTCTAAGTGTCGGAACGAGTTCGGGAAGGAACTTTGGAAGCCTCAATCGAAGGGATGGCATGAGAGTTGAGCTTCAAAAATCATACCTCATGAAAGTAGGTTTCTTCTACTACAACAACATGGCATTGGATGACTAGAATGAAGAATGGAAGGCCTCGAACGAAAGCTCCAAAGATCGTATCGAAGCTGAGTTTTTGTCTTTGGAAACCAGGCAATCCGAATCCTTATTGGATTAGGATTCCTTTACTATTTTATGTTTAATTCCTTTACTATTTTGTGTTTAATTCCTTTTCTAATTTTAATTTCTTTAGGACTTCTCTAAGAGTAGTAAGATTGGCTAGGTCTATTTAAGTAGCTTTGATTCGTTATAATTTTCAGATTCCATAGAGTTGAATAACAAACTGAGAGTTTGCGTTCATAAGGTTTTGTCTTGTGAATTGAGAGATCAACCTAGCCGAATCTAGGTTTGATCTTGAGCTTGTATCATTCAAGTACTCACATTGTTCGTGACCAAGCATCAACGACACCAATCGAGCCTCTTTCCCATCGTGAAAGTTGCACAAAAAGTTCCATCCCAAACACGAGCACATGACCCTGTTTTGTGTTCTTTCTCACCAAGTTTTGATTCAATCTTGAATTGAATCCTAGCTGTGCTTCTCTGATCCAAAACCAACCATCTAGGGGGTTATCACTAACACTACACTGAGAGAAGACCTTGAAAACCAGAGAGAAGCGATTGGTCAGCCTCTCTTTATCCGGAACCATTTCTAGATCCCACTCTCCAGCTTGATTGATCAGATTGTTAACACTCATGCTTTTAGTGGTTTCCTTCACAGGTTCAGCTCGCTCAGGACAAAATGGGGTTTCAGGTAGCTCAAAACAGAGAGGACTGTTGTGTGTTGAGGCTCTTCTGGTAGAGAATAGAGTGTCCCTTTTTATAGTTCTCCCTCTTTTCCTATCTAACCCCACTTCTTCATTCAATACAGTTACGCTTGATTGGACTAGGTTTTATGGCTATACTCGAATCCTTAGATCTCTTAGTTGTTTCTGCAGTTCTGAACGGCTCAAAGCACCCAATCATCCTCATTAATGGAGGCTTGAAAAGACTGGTATCTGCATTTGGTAGATTTGTTGCTTTCAACTCAAAGTAGCAATAACTCCCATCCGCCTGATACATATAGCAGTAAATGAGTCATAACTCCTTTTTTTGGTTGTTGAATCAGTTATGTGCACACCCAGCTGGCTTGGATTAAACAACATCCCTCACATTCGCATTTACTCAGAAAACACACAATTCTCACACTGGAGGCAGCGTAAAACATATTCTTCATCAACAATATGGTCAAGAAGGATAACCAATCATCTCACTTTGGAGGAAGATCGGCATCGAGAATAGCTATGGGAAGCACAACGGTAGGAAAAGCCTTGTTCAAACAAAAAACTTTGCCACCTTAAGAAAAACAACAACAACACGTATGTACAACTACATTATCAAATGACAACTAATAGTGTTACTAATAATTAACGATGACCACAAATATTTTTAATAATAGTGTTACTAATAGTGGTTTAGCTGCATTCTAATTATTAATGATGACAACTAAGTGTTGATATTTACTTGAGATACAGTTAATGGTGATCTAGAGTAAAGTGAATTCGAATTACTCATGATTAAATTGACAAAATCAAGAATTTCATATACTAACCATCAATGTCTTCGTTCGGAGGATGCCCACCCGGCTAACATCAGCTAAATCCTTGAGGGGAGGAGGAACCCGTGGATTAATGTTATCAACAACATCGAGATTGTTATCGGTGTGTCCATGCGCCCCCGAAAAAAGATTCATAATGCAAAGAAATAACGTTTTCAATGCCACGGAACAACGTTAATACTCAACATCATTTTGTTAATGACCTGAAGGTGAATATGCTAGAATTATACCACATGCACAAACATGCATTATATGTTACTAACTAAACCACTACTATTACTAATGCCAATAAGTAGTATTGAAAACAAGCAAAAGCACATGAATGACTAATGAATAAATTAGTTACAAACTATATTCCATCCAACTAACCAGCAAGGCCTTGACTTGTCGCAATATCAGATAAACCTCGATGTATAGAGGCTGGCGATGACTAAAGAACCTAAATGCCGACGATGACTAATCCTGGCAGCAGTAGTAAGAAGACATCTTCACAACTGGAAACACAAATGGCAAACATCAACTCTGGCAAGGTATGTAAGACAGTAGCCCGAGGTATTTGCAGCCTAGGCTTGGCCGGCGTAGCTTACTAGGCATATGTGGAAGGGAGGGAAAACGCGGCGACGCCAAGGAAGGAGAATGACCGATAATCGCTGGGTCGAAGGCGGTAGAATGTTAGGAGAAAGACGTCTCCAAATAACAAAACCTAACGGGCGGCTTTATGACTTTAGAGTTTTCGAAGGGTTGGCGATTAGTCCTCCTTTAATTATGGAATTAGGTTTAATTGTAAATAAGTAAATATACAATTTACCTCAATACCCTTAACTACTTACTAACTAATAATTCCTCGTTAACCACCTAATCCACTAACAACCAATAAGATTAGCTTAAACTTTTGGGATAAAACACATGAACTCATCTAAAACACTCAAATCATGTACTTTGTTTTTTGTGGGCTTTGGAAATTCGATTCAATAAGAGTCTATTGATTTTCAGTGCCCCACACTGTCAATAAACACGATCACAATCACAAACACAAACACTAGATTTACGTGGTTTCCTCAACGTAGAACGTTGAGATTAGTCCACGGCACAAGGCAGTGAGTTTTCGTATTATTTTCGGTGCAGCTTACAAGACAAAGGCGGCTAACTCAACATATATATCCTAGCCGCCAATAAACCCTATGGGTTAATTACATTTTGTTCCTCAACAATGGTCTATTATGACCTGGCTGCTTGGCTCGATGGATCCGGGTGTCTCGCTGAGCTTGCGGGGGTTCTCTATGGCATTGAGAATGTGGCAGCATCTTACTTCTCTGTATTCGAAGGCTAGCGCCTCCAAGAAATTTGATGTCGAGCTGGATCTCGCTAATCTCAAGCAGGGGGATCGTGATGTGAGTACGTATTATCAGGATGCTATGACTCTCTGGACTGAGCATGATCTTTTGATGAGCTCCTTGGTGTCTGTCGGTGCCTCCACTGAGGTCCTTCGCGAGCGTACTGCTTCTCGGGTCATGCGATTTTTCATGAATCTTCGGGCTGAGTTCGAGGGGGTTCATGCTTCCCTTCTTCATCGTAATGTGGATACGATGGAGGAAGTTCTTCCTGCTCTTCTTTGCGAAGAGACTCGTCTTTGTAGTCAGTCCAAGCTGGATGTTCATGCTCATGAGAATGTTAACGCATTTGCGGTTCACGGTGGTCGGCCTCAATTTCATTGTACTGCCAAGGGCGAGATGATTTGCCACTACTGCAAGGAGCCTCGTCATATTCAGTTTCATTGTAAGAAGCATATCTCTTGTAATTACTGTAAGCAGGATGGTCACGTGATCAGGGATTGTCCTATTCTTGCTCGCCGAGGTAGAGGTCGTGGGGGTGGCTCTCGTGGTGGTTCTCGTCCGGTTGGGACAACTTATGCTACGGAGGTTGCGTCATCATCCGCCGTCTCTCTCACTTCGGCAAATGTCCGCCGTTTGGTGCAGGAGGCCTTGAAAGATTCTCTATCGGCCGCCCTGACGTCTGCTTTCGCTACGGGTAATGTTCATTCTTCTTCCTCTACTAAGTGGCATATTGATTCAGCTGCCTACAATCATATGACGAGTTCCAAAGGCTTGTTTGATACTCTTAGTGACTCGGCTCCTCAACTAGCTCTTCAGGCTGCCAATGGCTCGAAAATGGCAGTTCACGGGGTTGGGCGTGTCGTTCAACCTAATATATCTATTCCTGATACTCTATATGTGCCTAAACTTGTTCCGAGTTTGGTATCGGTGGGACAGCTTGCTGATGATGGATGTCGGGTCATTTTTTATGCCGATGGCTATGCTGTGCAGGACATGAGGACGGGGAAGGAAATCGGGAGAGGGAGTAAGCGCAGGAGGTCCTTCATGCTAGATTTTTTGCGTGATCTGGTCGACGAGCCCCCTCCTGTGAGCTCCTCTTCCTATTCGTCAAGTGATGAATCATTGGCTAGTAATGATTCGGCTTCTAGTGGTTCCTCTTCATCTTCCTCGAACTCCTCTCCAGGTGATTCAAGCCCGGGCACCTCCACGTCTTCCTCAGGTGTCTCTTCTTCCAGCCCCAGTGCAACTACAAGTGATCACAGCTCGGCTTCAGCAACATCATCTGCGGCATCATTTCAGCTTGAGGAGGAGAATGCTCCCCAACTCCGCCGTTCCAATCGTACCACGAAGGGTAAGCCACCTGCCCGTCACTCCGATTTTGTGGCATTTTCAACCCCATCTATTGTAGTTCCTGCGACTTACAAGAAGACAAAGGCGACTAACTCAACATATATATCCTAGCCGCCAATAAACCCTATGGGTTAGTTACATTTTGATCCTCTAACTTCTAACACCCTCCCTCAAATTGATGATGCTTACACAACATCAATTTGTGTGCTAGAAACCAATGACGAGCAGATGAAACTGCTTTGGTCAACAAATCTGTTGTCTGATCCTCCGATGTAATATATGCAAGCTCCACTCTACCTTCAGTCACCAGTTGCCGGATATAGTGAACATGAACTTCAATGTGCTTTGTCCTGTCATGGAGAACTGGGTTGGTGGCCATACGAATTGCACTAGTATTATCAACATGTAACCTTACGGGACTGTGCACCACCACCCCAAGTTCGGCTAAGAGCCGACAAAGCCAGGTAATTTCAGATGCCACTTCACTCATCGACCGATACTTTGCCTCAGTAGAAGATTTGGATACCCCGTCTTCTTTCTTGCACCTCCATGATATGAAAGCTCCGCCAACTTTCACACACCACCCCGACGTAGACCAACGTGTATCCAAACATCCTGCATAGTATGCATCAGCATAAGCCTCAAGAACGAGTTCAACCCCGGCCGGAAATAGCAACCCAACATCAGTAGTACCCTTAAGATACCTCAAAATTCTCTGAATTGCAGACCAATGAGTAGACCGCGGTGCGGACATAAATTGACTTACTATTTGAACTGCATAAGATATGTCTGGATGAGTGTAAGTCAAATATATCAGTCTGCCCACAATGCTACGATACAAAGATCCATCCGACAAGACTTCACCTTCAGCTTGTCTCAGCTTTAGGTTCTGTTCCATCGGGGTAGCTCACGGTACACAGGAATCCATCTGCGCTTCCTCTAGTAAATCCAGTACATACTTGCGTTGGCCAACATGAATACACAATGGCGAACGATGAACCTCCAAGCCTAGGAAGTAAGAGAGAGTGCCAAGTTCCTTCAGATTCAAGGCCGAGCGTAGCACTTGTGTCACTTCACTAATCCCGTCCACATCATCTCCACTAATAACCATATCATCTACATAGATTAAGAGAACGGTCAGACCTCGACTAGTAGTTCGCAGGAAAAGAGACGGATCACTTGTACTCTGAACAAAACCAGCCTGCAGAATGGTGGTCTGGAACTTCTCAAACCATGCTCGTGGTGCCTGCTTTAGTCCGTACAAGGAGTGACGAAGACGGCAGACCATAGAACTTTCACCTTTCGTATAACCGGGCGGTCGTTCCATATAAATTACTTCCTTAAGATCACCATGAAGAAATGCATTCTTCACATCCAACTGAGTTAACGACCACCCTTTCATTGCTGCAACAGCCAGCAAGCTGCGAACAGTCTGCATCTTCGCAACAGGAGCAAAGGTCTCCTCATAATCTATGCCATACTCCTTACGGAACGCCTGTGCCACCACGCGAGCTTTATGACGTTCAATAATGCCATTAGGAAACATCTTAATATTGTAGACCCACTTACTGCCGATAACTGCATACTCAGGGCGACGGGGAACTAAGTCCCACGTATGAGCTGCATCTAGAGCATCACTCTCTACCTTCATAACGCGCTCCCACTCCTCCTTGGCCTTTGCCGAAGCATCCTCCGCAGGCGCCGAGATCGTGCCATCCAAAATACCAAGCATTCGATGACCTTGAACGAAAATGCGGAATTGAAATTCCCAATTAGCAAAATTCTTACCATGGAACCGGACATAAATCACATCAATCTTCTGACCCTCCATAATCTCGCGTGGAAACAGAACCCAACAGCAGAGGTGAGCAGTAGAGAGGCCAAAAGAAACCAATAACCAAAAGCCTAGAAGGCTGCAAAAATAACCCAGCAAGAGGATAATACACCCTGAACACGTCCAAGCTTGTAGCAACCACACAAGAAACCCTCTGACACACTGAAATAAAAGCCACGCACGCGAAACCAATAGCCCCACTGAAATAGAAACCCTCGAACAAACTTGAAGCCGCCATAGAAGACCCTCGAACGCACGGAAATAGAAGACTTACAACAGCCTTAATAACGCAAACGCAGATCACGAACTCAGAGATTGAGAGGCTCTGATACCATGTCAATAAACACGATCACAATCACAAACACGAACATCAGATTTACGTGGTTTCCTCAACGTAGAACGTTGAGACTAGTCCACGGCACAAGGCAGAGAGTTTTCGTATTATTTTTGGTGCAGCTTACAAGACAAAGGCGGCTAACTCAACATATATATCCTAGCCGCCAATAAACTCTATGGGTTAGTTACATTTTGATCCTCTAACTTCTAACACACACATGATACTCTTCACGGAGTTTGTATCCATATCCCTCAACACAATCAATTGTAAGTAGAGGTGGCAATTGGATCGGATTCGTGGATTGGATTGGTGGATTGATCCATGAATCCAAATGAGATCAAAGGCTTGGACCAAAATGCACAATTTGAAAAGTTTTGGTACTAAAATGTCATAATGAAAAATTTTAGGTACCAATCATTCTATATCAGAGACAGTCGGATTGGAGTCCTTTTAGACGAAGTTGTGCATTGCTTATCAAACCAAAGAGGGTTCAATATGCGATTTGTAGGTTGGCGTAGTAATATGTTAGTCTATTTGGTGGTTAATAAGGCCCTTCATTTGTACCCGACTACAAGTCGCTTCTTTAATTTTATGGCCTAGTTAAATTCCATAATGTAATTATTTATTTCCTAATCAATATATGATTATCTTTTGTAAAAAAAAAAAATTTATGTATGAAAATTGGAACAGCTTAATGTAATGATATAAATTATCAAGAGCAATTATGCATACAAAAGTTAAATTGTGCGCTAATCACACGAGTAAGGAAATTCTAATAATTTAATCCAATTTTTTCAAATAGTAATACTATTTGGAATCCCCTTGCCGGTCATACCAGCCCCACTGGACGGAAACAACAGAGTGTATGGTATCTTCACCGGTCCATGCCGATTCCTCAGCTTCTCCTCTCTGTTCCTCTCCACAATCCTCTCCTCAACTTCCGCCAATGCCTTCCCAAACCTCTCGAACGCCGCCGCCGCCGCCAAATCCACCGTCCACTCCGCTGTATCCCGCTGACCTAGATAAACCTCGTCCGAGGAATGCATTGACAAAACTTCAATCAGCGAGATCACCAGCAGCGTCTGAAGCTTCGCCGTGATCGTCCTCATGAAAGCCCTATCTGGGTTCTCTCTCAGCTCCTCGAATTCTGCCGTTCCTTCCACCGGCATGAATCGCCGGCTGTTGGTGGGGCGATTGGGCATGTAGCCGGAGTAAGTGTACTGCCCAAAATTCGTGGCCGCATGGAGCGCCGACGCAATCCATATCATCGTCGTGCACGATTCAATGAGCTCTTCTCGATTTTCCATCTTGGGCCACCAAGGCTCGTCTCTCTTGTCCCCATGGCCGACCTCCACCAGTTCTTTCCACCACATTTGGAGCTCGGTATCACTCCGAATCGCCTCATCGGTTTTGTAGTACAGTGATGTATAATCGGATACCCAGTTTCTTATCACCGACCAGATGTCAAGCCCGTCGATGGCGTATGGGTAGTCTTTGATCAGAAGTCGGAGGCCGTGTTTGGACTCTGGGTGAGGAACTGCCATTCCCCTGCAAGGTGTTCGATAAAATGCCTGGATGAGCTCAAGACTTGGTAATTTTTATCTTCCATTATCACTCGTCATCAATTTACCTTTTCTTGAGATCCTGAGGGAGGGCTTGCTCAGTGAAGTTCCAGTCTTTATATAGTGAAGAAGAGAATTCCATGGAGTACTTGGCAGGGTAGAACGCCAACTCCACCACTCCTCCGCCATTGATGAGGATCTGTCTCGCAATGGCGTTTATGCTCATAGTATCTCGGAAATGAGGGTGCAGAAGCTTGTAGATCGGGTGGATTAGGCTCAGCTGCCTGTTTGTTGCAATTACAAATGGCTCTATCACGGCATGAGTGTGCAAGAAGTGGGTAATGAGCTCGTGGGAGACAGAATCGTTTACTGCTACATATGCTTTGGCCAACTGCCAAATGATTTCTTCAAGGCTTCCCTCCTTTTGATCTGCAGGTGGTGGAGTGTAGACTTTGTTAATGGCTCCGAACTGGTCTCCGCCGGGATGTGGCAAGCTCAACTCGATCGCCATTGGCTTCAATGTGTCATCGTTTTGCAGGTATAGGATTGTTCTTGTTGCGTATGTTTTGGAGGTGGTGTTGTCGTTAATCCTTCTTAGGTATGGTATCACTGTGTCGTGGTGATCTAGTATGAATAGCTTGTTGCTCTTGATTGCCTGAAGAGCCAAACAAAATATTAAGTTCAGTTCATCAATATCTGGGACAAATTTGTAGGGGCCAGATGAGGATGCTACGAAGCTTATTGGGCCAATTTCATTATTATTATTGTTAATTTTGCGGGTATGTGATTATTTTCATTTAATTAAAAGTTGAGTCGATTTCACAACAGAAGAGATACTTTACCTCAGCTACCGTCAATCCTTTCAGGAAATGCCTTATGTGTTCTTCACTAATCGAACTGTCTTGATTGCCATAGACTTTAGCATTCAGTTTGCTCCTCGGTGGAAACTCTTGAAGAAGACTAATGATAACAGGGTTGAGCCCAGCCAACATTTCCCTTGCAAATTCTTCATCAGTTCTCCAAGCAGTCCTACTCTCTGCTCAAAAATTTTCATCAACACAAAGAAGAAATAAAGTGAGCTAACATCGATAAATCTCCATTGTCATCCTTCCTGTATACATACCGTACTTATTTATGTACCTCTGATCACTTCTGGCAAAGGGTATTTCAGGTTGATGATATCTAAAGGATTATTCTTCCAGAGGTTATCGAGTGTAGGACCTCCAGAGAGCTTCACCCCTCCATCGTATAGCTTCAAAGCATCATCAAATGAATCAAATTCATTCCCATTTCCAGAGCACATATCCTCCAGTTCAGGCTTCACGATTTGAACGATGGCTTCGAGGTCGTTAAGAAGGAGATCCGACAGCTTCAGGTGACTAAATCTCTCGTCTCTTGGGACGTATATGTCTAGGGTCATCAGTAGTGATAGCCTGCTCTCTACATTTGGATCTGCTAAGACACAATGCTCAGAAATCAAAATGAAATGTAAATAGGATGATAAACATAGTTTCCATGCATCCAATTACCAATATTATATTTTGTTCATCCATTCTAATTCCTCACTTAAAATTTCATCTAAATATGTTGTTATTGAAAGTCACTCCGGCTAGTAAACACATATGTTACATTCCGTTGGAAATGGGATTTACCTACAGGTGGCAAATTGATTGGATCAAATGGATTGGTAGATTTATCCATGGATCCAAATGACATCCAAATTTTAGACCGTTACGAAATTTTTGAAAAGTTTAGGTAATAAAATGTCCTGTTGAAAAATTTTAGGTGCTAAAACATTATTTTCCAAGGATACTTCTCTTCTAAAAAAATTAATTGTAAAATATAAAAAGTATAAAAACTAAAATGTAATTTGTCAACAATCCATGAATCCAATCTGAGTCCACTAACTCAATTGAATTTGGATAAAATAAATTGAATTTGAATGAATCGGATTTGTTGTATATTTTAATGGATGAATTGGATTTAATTTATGAATTTGGGTATTAATGGCCATATGTAACTTTACCTGATTTAGAGGGCGGCCTGCCAGTCCTTACCCTACGAGGATAAGGGTACTCAGCCGATCCTCCCAGAGTTGGTCTGGCATTATCTGCATCCCCATCATCAGGATCCCATAAATCATTGTAGCAAGCATAATCATACACTCGGTCCCATTCCTTGAGCGCCCCTTCCCCATTTCCTCTCAAAGCAACCAGCTCTTTTTCTCTGTATTTCACCAATGGCAATGGCGTCTCATGTGGCAGATACGACTGTTGCTCAAAAATAACAGGAGGAAAACGTTAACTTGCATGATCAGAGCAGAGGCAGCAAGTAGAAATCACAGTTAAATGCGTAAATGGTCACACAATTGAGCAAACCATGGAGTCATTTTAACCTAACAGAAGCACGAACAAACTGCAGCGTTGAGCAAACCTTGTTTGTGAAGAAAACGCGGTCGTTGGTGTAGTTCTTGGCAGGATAAACCCAGGAGTTGCATGGGAAGTGGATTCTTCCTTCCCCAGGAACATCTTCAAGCGTGAGAGACTTTAAGAAGAACTCGTTTGGTGATTGTTCTTGATAAGAAACCCTCCTGGAACTCCGATCTCTTCTTCTTCCCACTCGAAGCTGACATCGTAGGCTGTTTCGCCGGCTTTTAATGGAGCTATTGTTGTGATCCACTTCTCCAAGTACGCTGCCTTCCCAAGCTTGCCCTTGTTGCCATTCTCTGCACAGAACAAAAGTACAATGGGAAATCGCTTCATTCATGGGTACTGGGTTCACAGTTTAGGGTAAATTTGGAGACATTAGATGATGTTGGTCAAAATTGAATCGGTTTCAACACATATATTACACCACACCAATCCAAGATGGTTCGTTCGTTGTGGGTGTATCTTAGTTCTTTCACGGTTTTATTATTTATATTTCGGTACAATTTTTTGTATAGGTGTCAATCGAGCGGGCTCGGATCGGGTTCAAATGGGTTACAGGTTCATCGGGTTGCGGGTAAAGCGGGTTTGGGTTGATCGGATTGCGGGTTTATCGGGTTTGCGGGTTGATCGGGTTGTGGGTTGATCGAGTTGCGAGCAAATCGGGTTCGGGTTGGTTGGGTTGTGAATCATTCGGGTTGCGGGTAAATCGCGTTCGGGTTGATCGGATTGCGGGTTACTCGGGTTACGAACAGGTCGGGTTCTGGGTTGTTTGGTCCAAACCATAGAGTTACTTTTTTTAGGTTAAATACACTTGTAGATCCAAAACTTTCACGATTGTGCCAATAATATCCAAATTTCCCGAAATACCACTTATATCCAATTCCTTCACATTCTTTAACAGTGTTTTTGGATATACAAGTGTATTTAACCAAAAATATATTGGGAAATTGATAAATTTGGCAAAGAACAACTTTAAAACATGGATATAAGTGGTATTCCGGGAAATTTGGATATTATTGGCACAACTGTAAAAGTTTTGGATATACAAGTATATTAAATCTTTTTTTTTAAATGATTAGTTATTATATTAATTTAAAACAAACTCACCAATCATATTCACTATTTTTCAAATTCACCAATTTAAAACAAATAGGGAGGAGAGGCAAGTTTTTCCCCTTGTTAACTAATGTCAACTGAGTAAAAATTAGCAAATAATTTATAGTTAATATATGGTGGCGTCTTCGGTGCACTCACATTTTTTTGTGCATTCAGTGCACTCACTTCATAACCGTCTTTTTAAACATGTGATTCATGTCAAAATGATGTCAATCATCACTTATGATGTGATGAACAATAACGCACATAAATTTGCACAAAAACCATTAAAGATTTGCTTTAATTTGAAGGATTTAGAGTTTAGAGACATAGGATTAGGGTGGGGGTTTACAATTTGGAGTTTAGGAATAGAACTCAAAATTGGAGGTCTAGGGTAATCGACTAATTATTTGTTATCATATGTTATATCATCATATTACACTAATTGTACAAATTAAAATTCAAAATCCAACACCTTAAGACTAGTTTTTGAGTTGTGAGTGCATTGAACGCACTCAATTTGTTACAGAAAATGAACATTTTGATATATTTTTTTTAATTTTGATATATGGTGGTATTTATAAAACAAATTGAAAAATATAGGTGTTGAGACAAAAAATAGCAGTTGGAGGAGAAAATAGCCGTTGGGACGAAATTTGTAGCTGGTGGAGAAGTTTTCTAGAAGTTGATCTGTAGTTTGCCATTATTAATAAAAAAAAAGAAAGAAAAAAGGGACGCGCGCGAGAAGCAGGCGACCACTTCCCTCTAGGGATGACAATGGGTCGGGTTGGGTCGGGTTATGCCAAACCCAAACCCATGGGTTTATTCGTGAAAAAAATCCGGGGTAAAACCCACTGGGTTTGAAAAACTCAAACCCAACCCAACCCGCTGGGTATCCGTGGGTTCATGGGTACCCACGGGTTTTTGTCGTAAAATATTTACAATAACAAGTTCCTATCAAAATTAAAGTCAAATATCAATCTCTCAATACAAATTATCCATATATAAAACACCATTCTAGAAATTCAAGCAAATCACAAATTAACTATACAAATTGTTCAACACCAATCTAGAAAACTGAAGAAAATTGAAGAAAATCACAAATTATCCATAAATAACATGATTAATTGAAAGCTTATTCTTTTCAATTAAGTTTCTTCACTCTCCACTCGATAACATCAACTTCATTCTACACAATTTGAAAGAAAAATTAGACGTGTCTCCACAAACATAAATAAGATTAGTTGCTTAGAATGTTAAATACAGCGAGAAAATTAACTATATGGGTTTGGGCGGGTACCCATGGGTCGGGTTTACCTAAACCCAACCCGGTAAATAGTGAACAGGTTTAAACCCAAACCCGACCTAAAACCCGTTAACACGGGTTTTACCCGCGTTGACCGAGTTGGATCGGGTGGGTACCCGTGGGTTCGGGTTTTGTTGCCATCCCTACTTCCCTCTTCCCCTCCCCGCGCGTTTTCATCCCCTCTCCTTTGATGCGAATTTTATTTCTGCTTTATCACTTTTTGTTTTTTGTGAGCCAAGTTTGGCTTTCAAAATCTTAGAATTTAACACTTTGACTCTTTAGCTTTAGCTATTAAAGCCCAAAAGTGCCAAAAATTGGCACTTTGCCCCTAGCATTGTAGATGGTCTTAAGAACAATAGGCGCGCAATAGATCGGAGAGGGGCAACTGGTGGATGGATTCTATATGGCTAGCTTGCAGTCAAACAATGTACTTAGTAGGTAGGTAGGTACCAAATCTTAACCATCCCATCAACTCGATGGATCACGTGCATCTTAATTTTTATGCATTAATAAATGTGAATGGCTCAATTTCAATGAGAATAAAGTACCGTCTTGCAAAAGTAAAGAATGAAGCAAACAACTAGGGGTGGGAAACGGGACGGGACGGGATACCCGTCCCGTTTTAAACGGGTACCCAGTCCCATTTGGAGACCAAAGTCCATCCCATATCCCAAACTCATATGGGAAACGGGTACCCATTACCCGTGCGGGACGGATAACGGGTACCCATACTACCCATAAAATACCCAAAGTTTAAAATTTAAATAACATCACATTTTCCCACTGCTGCATCCAAAAGCATCCATTTTCCGCTGCTCGTCTAGCTTGTCGCTGACTGGAATTGAGGCGGCGGCTGCTCAAAGGAGAGGATGAGGAACTGAGACTCTGAGGCGGCGGCTGCTCAAAGGAGAGGATGAGGAACAGAGACTCTGAGGCGGCGGCTGCTCAAAGGAGAGGATGAGGAACTGAGACTCTGAGAGGGAGAGCTCACAGAGGCGGCGGCGGCGGTGAATGAACAGAGAAGCTGCGCGTATTCGCGTCCACTGTCCAGACCCAGAAGCAGAGAAGCTGCTACGGCTGCCGGCTGCGCGTCCGTCCAGCCGTCCACTCTCAAATCTCAAGTCAACTCTCTGCGCGAGTGCGCGTCCAGACCAGTCGTGGGTAAGGCCGTAAGGGCCGAAATTTTTTTTCAATTGGGCTGGGCCTGGCTGATTTAATAAATGTATTTGTACTTTGAATGGGTATTACGGGTACCCATATTACCCAAACGGGTATTAACGGGTAACCCGCGGGTACCCATATTAGGACAGTCCAATTCCAAGTCCCATCCATTTAAAATATTGCGGGTAATATGGGTACCCGTAACCCTTAAAAACGGGACGGGTACGGGTATACCCAAATACCCGTTTCCCGTTGCCCACCCCTACAAACAACATTTAAGACAATTTGACCCGCCCTATTCGGTATTATCCGACATGATTAGTATTGGGTTAGTATTATTCAGCCCACGGTAGCAGATATGGTAGGATACGGTAGTATATGTATATGAGTTACTACTTCCGACCTGTCTTGTTTTGCCTCATCTCATTCTTGGCCCTTCCTATTTCAAATTTCTTCAATATTCATTTGTAATTCTCCTATTTCAATCATAGTCTCACTCAAAAAAACTTTAAATAGGTACAAGACTCGATCTTTCAATTATTTAAATTCAATCAATTATTCTATTATCACTATTTTTCATTCATGAAATATTCTTTTTATTTTATTATAAAGTTTTTTTTTACATTGTGTTAATGGATTGATCTGCTCCGTCCATATTCACACGAGTATTACCATATCGTGACCAGCATTTGATGCAAGACAAATATGAGTAATGAGATACTCGCGGCCCGCCTACCCATTTGCCTTCCCTAGTCACAAAGCTGGTCTCAACTCAAGCTTATAATTCCTCCTCCATTAGGGGAAAAAAAACAGCTTTGGTTTCTAAAAAAACCCACTAAATGTGGGGGAGAAAAGCAAACCAAAAAGCAAGTAACTAAGACAGAAGTTATTTTTCCAAAGGAAAGACTTACGAGGGTCGCCATGAACGGAGCTGATGAGTTGCAGGGATACTCCCCGCCCCAAGAGCTCGTCGAAGCGATCGACGACCGAAGCGTTGACGTCATTTAACTCCAGCACGTTCTTCTTCATCAGCACCACGGTGCCTTTGATTTCCCTCTTTGCAATATTCTGGCCGCCATTGTCGTCGTTGTGGCTGTACGTGGGCAACGGGCCGTGCCGCCCACGGGCTAGCACGGCACGGCACGGTTAGAGCACGACACGAGCACGGGCACGAAATAAATGGGCCAGCCCGGCACGAGCACGAATAATTTATGGGCCGTGCCGGACCTAAACTTCATGGGCACAGGCACGAGCACGGGCACGGCACGGTATATAAGTGGGCCGTGTCGGGCCTAATATTTTCGAGACTTTATTGAATATAAGAACGAATATGATAGGAAAATAATATTTATTTGATAGAAAATAAATATAAAAATAATTATATGTTCAAATATTACAAAACACAAGCAGAAAAATAATTATTTGTTGTTGTTAGAAGTGTTATAAAGATATATACGTAATTACTAACATAAGTAAAAATGGACAAAGAATTAAACAAAGCCAAATCACTCTCGCTATACTTCCAATTTTATTTTCCCCCCTATATAGGCACGACACGATTTGAACCGTGCCCGGACCTGGGCCGGGCCTAGCAAAGTTAACAAATGGGCTTGAATGGCACGGCACGAAAACTGACGGGCCGTGCCAAGCACGGCACGAAATAAATGGGCTCGAAGCGTGCCCGTGCCGTGCCGGCCCAAGCACGGCCCAGCGCCCATGTACAGTTGTGGCCAGTGCTAAAGGCAGCAATGATGCGCCGCATGCCTTCAGCGATACAGCGACAACAGCAACAACAACAGCAATCCTCGTCCTGCTCCAACGCCATCTTGCGTTGAGGAAGTTTAGAGTATGTTGATGATGAGAAAGGTGTGGCGTGGCGTGGCGGTATTTATAAAGAGTGGTGGCTTAAGAGAGAATTGAATGCCGAAGCTTCTCCTTCAATTTCTCGTTTTTGTTTTATAATGCTAGATATTAGTATATTGAAAATTGAATGTGGAAGCTCAACATCTTCCAACAAGTAAAGTTAGAACTTTGCTACGATGATGATAGAAACACACGGTTTCTATTATGGTATTATTATTATTATAGTTACTATTAAGTTAGTTACTAGTAGGGTTAATAGTCTTTAGTCGTATTAGGTTAATTGTTAGGGTTTTCCAGTTCTTTCGTTATAAATATGTACTTGCGTTTTATTCAGGATTAATCAAGAAGAATATTAAGAAAACTCTCCTAATCCCTATTATCCCAATCATCTCAATTCTCGATCTCAATCCCTCTAAAGGCCTAGGCCGATTCTCTATCTTTCTCTTCTCAAAATCCTAATTGTGTTTGTTGATCCCTAAATCCCAATTCGACAATCGGATTGATAGAATCCCTAACACAAGTTCTATCAGGTGACTTGCATGTCACCGTAACTTGCACTTTTCGGTCGACCTCAGTTAGGATTAGGTTGACCTCGGTTAGGATTAGGTCGATCTAATCTGTTGTTTCAGTGCAAAAACAGTTTGATGATGCCTACTTTGGAGATTCATATCGAGCCAGTTAGAATTAGGTCGACCTCTGCTATGATTAGGTCGATCTAATATGTTGAGGGACTTCTTATCGAGCCAATTGTAAGATATGAATCTCCAAAGTAGGCACCATGAAACTGTTTTTATACTGAAACAATAAATTAGGTCGACCTAATACTAACTGAGGTCGATCTAATGCTAACTGAGGTCGACCGAAAAGTGTAAGTTATGGTGACATGGAAGGCACCATAGGCGCACCCGTAAAGTTATTGTAATAAGATGATTTATAATATAGTGTTAGAGTTTATTTGTTAGTGAGATCACGTGTTAAAGTTCAGTTGATATTTAACTTCTATACATGAATCTCTTTCAACCATTCTAATTAGTAATTCTCTTCACCCTGATATTAACTGTCAAAATGATCCTATAGACTATACGTGTTGTTTAGCTCTTCAAAAAAAAAGTGTTGTTTAGAGAGTGCTACCTGTTGGCGTTGGATTTATTGAGGACATACCCTATAGTGAGGTATATGATGCATCGTTCCTTTGGGGTTTGTCTGAAACCTTGATGTGATTTTTTCAAACGTTATGAATTTTGATGTGCCATTTCTTTGTTTTACAGTCTGTTTTCGAAGAGGGAGAGGAAATGAGGAGAGGAAATTTTTTTGGAGGAAGACAAATTTTAGGAGGAGAAAAATTATAGGAGAAAATGTTTTTTGATGCAAGAAAGTAAAGAACTTGTGAAAAAGAAAAAAGTATATTAGAAAGTGTGATATATATGATATTTTCTTAATTTTATAATACTAAATATGTGTAAATGATATAATAAATAATTTATTTCTACATAACTTGTTCATCACTATTTTTTTATTATTTTTAGCAAAGCATATCTCATTTATTTAAATCAATTTTAATTCTTTCTCGATAAAAAAAAAGATTACATGTGCCCTACAAGATAATATCCATTTTGAAACAAATTGCACATCATGATGCATGTTTTACGCGGGATGTAACACACTTTTACATCCCAAGTAACATTTTTACGTGTCGCATAAAAAAATGATATGCAGGACGTAAATGAATGTTATGTTCCATTCAATGTTGCATGCAAACGATTGATCTTACGACAAAAAATGTTCTGATTGTATCTCGACCTGAGGTTCGACTACCAATCTTCATGATACTCAATTTCATGTTGATGTGCATGTCCCTTAGCATGAAACTCTATCTTTGCTTACCTCTGGGTAGGAGTGTATGCCTGACTCTAAAAATTCAATTATTCGGCCCAATTTGATACGACCTTCAGGATTAGTTTGGGTCTGATTGTGTATAGGGTCAGGGTCGAGTCATTTTTTGGTCCTATAAGGGTTGGATTGGGTCAGGTCAACTTAAAGTAGGGTCACTTTTAGCTCTATGATCAATAGCAAAATCTAGTAATTTAAAATTTCTCATACCAAAATATTAGACCTGTTTGTCAAGTTTAAGAAGTGTAGGTAATATAATACAATCTAAAAATATAAAAATAAAAAATATAATTTTACCACCAAAATTTCTCGACCTTTTTGTAAAAAAATGAAATTTTGATACTAAATTATAAGAAAAAATAACTTTGGGTATCGGACCAGGATCGAGTATTTTAGGCTAGTTCTAAAATTATGGCTAGGTTTGACTCAGTTTCACCCCCTACCCCTCGGTTTATATGTATGCAAAATATTTACCATAATCAATCCCATATTGTTCTTTTCTAGCCTAGTGCTCTTCAATCTTGCAATTATCATTTAGTTTTTTCTTATAAAAGGGGGTAAATTGCACGATTGGTCACTGTAAGACTAATAAACGGTTAACTCGTAACAGTGTAATCGATAACCGAAGTACTGAACTGGAATCGGTACTTAATGGTTACACCGATAACCGATTAAATGATAAATGGTCGGTTCTCGATAACCAGTTTTAGTTAATAACTAACCATTGGTTAAACGATTAATAATCAAAGGTTAAACGGTAAATCGACTAACCGATTACAACCATCCTCATAGTTAGAGGCAAAAATAATAGACCTCCATGAGCTGCAAACATAGGCAAAAAAAAAAAAAAAATAATGGGGTGCTTGAAGGCTTACAAAACCCCTTGTCTATCCTAGTTGTAATAGTGACTTAGACTCAAATGAGAATAATTTAAAGGAAGAGTTTTAGAAGGAGCACAGTATAGAAAGTTACACTTGCTCACAGTTGCTCGACAACAATTGGTAACCTTAAGCTTTCATTTTAATTTGATGAGGTTTACGAGTTGAGTAATTGTTGTTGAGTATCGTTGTATGCTTCTTTAATAAAGTTTGATGGTAGAATGGTATTATTGTGTTCTTGTGTTGGATTGAGTTGATTATGTATTGATATATATATCTATGTTAAATTATTTTTTCTTCAACGATAACAACTTAAGAAAAGAACGCATGCGGATGTATGAAAAAATATAAAAAATTTCACAATTGAAAGAAGTAAGTCTTGTGTTGGTTATGTTATCAATCGGCTATTATGGTATAATCATTTTGAATAACTTGCTTAACGGTTATTCGGTTAACCGAGAACCGACTAAACGGTTCCAGTTATAACCAAACCGATTATCAGCCCTAGGTCACTGGAAGTGCTAGAATGTTCATGTTTTGTCACTAAAAGTATTTTATTCTATTTGTGGTCACTGAAAGTGGTTAAACATTTTACGTGGTCACTCTTCGTTAGTCTCTATCAGCCTCCGTTAACACCGTCAATATTTTGCTAATGTGGCTAACATAAGTAATGAGTCACCCAGTTTTAATCTAAAAAAGCAAATCTGACCCGCCACGTCATAAAAAACCCAACCCGTGAAATTAAAATCTTGCAAATTAAACCCGTGACCTGCCCATCTCTCTTCCCTACACCTCCTGACCCAACCCAATTTATTGTTGCTTTTCTCGTTCCTTCTTCAACCTTGCATCGGCGACGACCCTTTTTCCTCCAATCATGCCCATAAAATACAATTTCAAAACTATAATCGATTCTCATTCCATCCATACCAGTCGTAACTCCAAACTACCATGGCATCTTTTAAACCCTGAATATACAATTCTGAACCCCAGGATCGACCCTATAAATTATAAAACTCATAAACACATCACCAAACCCAGAAATTGAAGTTAGAGAGGGGAAATCAATGATGACAAATCTTCTTCCAGTCATCGTCGGAGAGAAAAAAATGGGGTTGGCAGCGAATTGAGTAGCGGTTGTGGGTGGATCTACGCTCGGAGCTAGAGGAGTGTAACGATTAGGAGTGAATGGTAAAATGTATAAGTTTGGGGACTGCTTTGTAATTGAGGAAGTCATATAAATAGGTAAGCTGTGTACTGAACTGGTTATCGAATAAGAATTTACCAGAACTGTTTCCCTACTTCTTCCCTTCCTCTGCTTCCGATCTTCCTTTTCTGCTTCTCTTCTCCTACTCTATTCTTTCTTAATCATTTCCCTTTCTCTTCTAATCCTGCAATTCCTCTCTCCGTTCAAGCAATCCTACACATCAATCGCCGGAATCGATCCTTCATCCGACCCGTGTGTTACAACTTGGTATCAGAGCCATTTTCCGGCAGCCATGGGTCCACCGATGCGGACGATAGAAGACCGGTTAGCTGTCATTGCTGATCCGGCGACTGACCCGAAGCTTCGAGCTTGTCTAGCGACTTCGGAGGTGCCGTTCTTGCAATTCATGATATCGGGCAGCAGATTCAACGAGAAAGAACGGGAATCGCCTACTTCCCGGACTTACGTCGACCAACTTCGCTTCTGCCAGGCGTATCTGGCGAGTCTTTCCCCAACCAACACCGACGACTGTAGCCTCACCGGCAATCCATTGCCTCCGCTGCCGGCAGAGTTAGGCGGGGATCGGCGTGTTCCATTTCAGATTCAAGAAAATCGCCCATCAACTGTTCGACGAATTGACGAGGAGAAGGTTTCTACGATGAAGACTCCTTTGCCTGAGGTAGTTTCGTCTGCCTTCATTCCAATTCGTAAGTCTTCCAACCATCTCCCTGCCGCAACTGGAATTCATAGCCTACCGGAAGGTAATTCTCCATCTACTCAGCTTTTGGAGTTTCCCTCTTTCGTCAACGAGTTTAACGAGCTTAGGCAGCAAGGGTCACTGTCAGAGTATCAAGCACAGTTTGCGAAATTGAAATCACTGATGGCTCGGTTTAGTCCTGCATTGGACGAGGAGTTTTTCATTTCGAGGTTTATCAGTGGTTTAGAGGAAGAGCTACGACCAGTTCTGTCCATGTTGCAGCCCTATATTAGAACATTAGCTCAAGCCTACAATCGAGCTCAATGGGAAGAAGATGCCATTGCGGCCTGCAAATTACAGCTTGGTGATTTCGTAGGTTCGGATGTAGAACAAGACAATGTCAAGTCGGGTCAAGCGTTGGTAGGTGCCAATATGGAGAATTTAGGCAGTGTGGCAGCGGCAGAGACTAATGGTTCATATTCAGAAGTGAGTACGGTGAGTATAGATGGACATGTTTTGTCCGCCCTTGTTTCAACCTTGAAAGACTATACTTGGAAGGGTGACTTAGCTGTTGATAATGGGGGTATTACAGCAAGCAGTGATGGTGGCTTGGCAACAGCTACAACAACTAATGAAGATGTTGTACTGATTGAGAATGCCTTGGAAACGGGTCATTCGCAGTTGAAGCAGATTAAAGCCAACCTAGTTGTTGCTGCTGAGTACAAGGACACAGCTTCATACCTTGCAGTCTTGGACACAATGGGAATTGTCACAATTGCAGTGTCTCCTAGTAGCATAGAATCAGAATCGACCCTGAAGAAGTCGAACTTGGACAAGAACGAACCCAATGCTGAAGGTGAGGTACTGATTGCAAAAGCTTATATATTGGCTACAGGTGTGGTTCAGAAACCAGAGTTCAAGTTGCTGAATATCAATGACAGTTTCACTATGCTGTCAATATCTCATGTGGCTGCCAATGCTAGGGCTATTGTTGGGAAAACCATTGATTTCATTTTTTGTCCTGGTGATGATGATTTTAGCACTCTGGCTGCCATTGTGAACTGCTGCAACTCCAATAAGGAGTATGGTTTCATGCCTGAATCAGTGGGTTGCAGGGGAAATTTAAGGGAGGGCAGCTGGGATTATGAGTATCGGGTTTATCCCACTTATTATGGTGTTTGGGTAATTTCTTGTGGCAGAGGTAGTAGTCCTGATATCAAAGAACCATATAAAGATGATGCTCCAGGGGTCAATGTTGGCATGGAGCTGTTTGATCCGGATTTTCAACATGGCTGGAAATTTAATTGCTATCATGAACCTATGTCGATTGTTGGTGCTGCATATGCATTGTGTGGAGTGCATTTTTGCTATGATATTGTTGGTGTTCAAGGTCATGGCAGGGGTCCAACTCCCAACTTTAAGGAGCCTTATAAAGAGTGCTGGTTGGTTGTAGTTCTAACTGTTGTCGGGGTGGAACTCTGTGGTACTGCACTTACGGGTACTTGGCGGTTCAAGGGCTGTAAGGGACTGGAGATGATTGTGGTGATGCTTAGGAGCTTGGTGGTGTGGTGTACTGCTGCACTTTTGTTAATTCTCCTGGGTTGCATAAGCTGCATTTGCTTGTGGTTTCCATTCTTGAGGAGTTCGACAGTAATGGTGCTTGTTGTAAGAGATGAATAACTACTATATTGGTAAAGAAGTGGTGTAGAGTCCATTCTGCTGGGTGCTCATTGTCACTTCTTTGAGCTACAAGATGGCGCAACTCCAGTCTACAGTCGATGTTTTCTTCTGCCACTGGTGGCAACCTGTCTTCTATAATAGTTTTTCAGCTCGGTTACTTGCTGTTCGCATTGCTTTGGTTTATGTTTTCTCCTTTTGTTCTCTAGCCTTGAGGACAAGGCTGTTTTCAAGGGGTCGGGATTGTAACGATTAGGAGTGAATGGTAAAATGTATAAGTTTGGGGACTGCTTTGTAATTGAGGAAGTCATATAAATAGGTAAGCTGTGTACTGAACTGGTTATCGAATAAGAATTTACCAGAACTGTTTCCCTACTTCTTCCCTTCCTCTGCTTCCGATCTTCCTTTTCTGCTTCTCTTCTCCTACTCTATTCTTTCTTAATCATTTCCCTTTCTCTTCTAATCCTGCAATTCCTCTCTCCGTTCAAGCAATCCTACACATCAATCGCCGGAATCGATCCTTCATCCGACCCGTGTGTTACAAGGAGGAAGGGAGGGCTTCGATGGAGGGGCAGCTCCACCATTTGTAATTTTCTCATTTTGACGAAGATCTGGAGTTTTTGGCAAAACTTGATCAAGAGCTTTAGGTGATGATTGTTGAAGAAGAGTGAAGAAATTTATGAGCCAGATCCCGTGGAGTCCTCTTGCTTGGTTTCTGGTGTCGGTTCCTCATACAACTCTGTTTGGGGGGTGTTGACACCTAAAATTATTTTGGGATAATTAAATGCCGCATTAATTAGTCTCAGCATTTAATTCGATACCGCATTGATAAAAAACAATGTCGTTTGGAGTTGAGCGGCACCGCGAATAAACCCAACGACACCGCGGATCAGAAAAACGGTACCGCAAGGAAGCTCACCGGTACCGCGGCACTGGAAACGACACTGTTTACTAGAAAACAAGACGGGGCCGCGTATGTAGTATTGGTGTTGGAAAAGGATTTATTATTATTATTATTTTTATTCCTTGTCGGAAGGGGAGAAGCGGTACCGCATGGAGACAAGCGGCATAGCGGAAAATAAAAACGGTTGCGCGGATTTAAAAATGATGCCGCGAGAGCCTTGATAAGCAGTACCGATTAAATAAATAAAAAAACCATATTGGGTAAGTGACCAAAATTCGCCCAGCCCAATGCGAGTGCAGACTCGCGGCGGTTCCATGAATTCATATTTTTTGGTTATGTTAGCGGTGTCGTTTAATTAAAAACGGTACCGCTAGCAAGCCCAACGGTACCGCTGTACTAGCAAACGACAGTGTTTAATAAAAAAACAATGTCGCAAAAGGAAAAGCAAACGGAGATGTTTGGGAAAGGAAACGACATCGCGGGATCATGAAAACAACTCACGTAAAGTTCACGCGAAGTAGTTTGAGGAACGAAGCGGTTGAGACACGTGGGAGTTCACGACGGAGTGGTTGAGGAAGCAGTTCCACGGGGCGTGAAGACTATGCAAGTGATTTCCGATAAAATCACCGGAGCAACGAGAGAGAAAGGGGGAACCACAAATCAACACAGAAACAAATTGGTCAAACTTTACCTTTTTTCTCTGTAACTCCTTCGCGGAGCTCTCCTTCTAGGAAGGATCTCTATAGTTGTAGTCTTAGTCGTAGTCGTGGAGCTCTCCTTCCAGGAATCTCCATAGGAGTAGTGGTAGCGTAGATTCCAAAAACTCAAACACCCTCGTTCGAACATAGTTTGGAGAGGTGCGAACCGTGGTAACGGTCGCGTTGGTTAGAAGTCAGAGGTGCATCGATCAGATCAACATCGCCCGGCGGTGGATATTTGACGGTCACATTGATTTCACTATTCAGAGGTGCATCGATCAAATCAACATCGCCCGGTGGTGGATATTTGACGATCGGCATCGTTTTCAGAAGTCAGTTGCGCAGATCAAATCAACACCGCCCGGTGGATATTTGACGGTCGTCTCAATTTCAACAATCAGCGGTGCGTCCGATCAAACTAAACCGTAAGAGTTTCCATCGCGAAACATCGAATCAACATCGCCGGAAACCAAAATCGGCACCGGCGGTGGTATTTGGTTTTCCCGAGGAAACAATTTGGCACGCCCAGTGGGACACGTGTGTTTGAAGTGAAGTGAAATATGGCTCTGCGGCATGGAAAACACAACGTTGATCTTCCACAAGAATCTGTGAAGGTGGAGCGTGTGGTCGACATTGAAGTTGACCGAGCAGAGGAGGCAGATAGACATATCGGTTGGATGAAGGAGTGGCCCCAATCCATGTCGAGCATCGATGGGCATGTTGCACTCCTGTCTCTTCGTCGATCTGTAGAGGAGTATTACCGACAGGTAAATCTCTATTTTATCTCTTTAAATTAGCCTTGTGATTCTCTTGGAATACATATGGACAAATTTTTTGAGATGATAGATGAACATGTTTCCGGTATTGCCAACAAGGATTCACTTAAACTTGTGGCTAAAACAGTGGCGTCAGGGCCCAGCAAATCTCATGTTGGTTCTCCTGTGAACACTATTGTTTTGAATGACAAGAAAGTTAGAGCGGTCTTGCGAAAGCCACAACAAAGAACAAAATTTAAACGTGTTTATAATAAGTTTCAGAAAATTTGGAAGAACAAGTGTGATATCTTGAAAGATGACAAATTTTACAACATTATTCAATCTAAGCTGCTAGGGGGGCATGCCATCCCAGATCATGGTAGATTGAAGGAGAAACAACACCGTAGGTGGCAAATAAGTTTGCCACATCCACCCTATTCTAAGAAAACTGCGGTCATCACAGACACTATTCAAGATGAAGGTGGTGACCACGTGAAAAAAACCAATCCCGCAAGAATTGGCATGAATCAAAAGAACCCTCATTGTAATTTGTCCCCAAAGCCTCCACTGAGTGGACATGGGGGCAAGTTCGATCAAACCCAACATGGGGTTGCCACGCCAATGCTAGCTGGGAACAAGTCTTCCATGATTTTCAGGCAGGGGGGCAAGCTAAATGCCCGAAAAATTCCAATCCCACCTGAAAATTCAAAAGATACCAAGTGGTTATGTGATAAGTGCAAAAATCAAAATAACCACATGACTGTTGGTGAAGCTCGTAAGCCTCAGACTCAACAACGTCGTGAGTGTGTGCAGCTGACAAAACAAGTCCAGTCTCGGCAAGCGATGCCACATAGTCGATTTGGTAGGACAAAGACGTTAAAAAACTCCAATGTCCCGCCAACAATAAAAAACACTGGTGATTTTCTCTGTCACGGCCCTATGGCTAAGATGAAGCAAAATCGAGCTCGTGGAATCTCGAACAAGGGTGTTCGAGCTAGACAAACTGGAAAGTTGCAAGCCAGCTATGAATGCAAAAAATCTAAACCAATGTGTGTAGAGCTAGCTGGGACTCGTGAGAGTATTCATGGATGGCTTGTTTGGTTTGATCCGTGGAGTTGGCAGTGGGTGTGGACCTTTGGGATGATGGTTTATGCCAAAGTCTAATCTGTTGGTTATTTATGTATTAGTAACAAATAAAATATAGCTAATTTAGGCCACATGATATATATGTGTAAAAAAAAAATTGCAAAGGAAACAAGTATGTTTCCAGGTCCAACAGTGGTGCTTTATTTCTCACCAACGTTGTGATGACCGCAAAGCGAATGACACAACACCATGGTGAAATGCAACAGTATTGTTTCGGACCCGATTGAAGAAATTTTTTTTTGATTTCAGCATAGGAAAATAATATTGTTAAAATAAAATAAAATAAAATAAAAAGTAATACGCCGCTGTTTCTCTAAACAGTGTTACGGGACTTTTGAAAGAGAAGGAAAAAAAAGTCGTACTAACATCAGGACTGGCTAGTTTGCAGCGCTGCAAGAAAAAAAAAGGCTCAAACTGCGCTGTAAAGTTTGCCACAGCCTTGCGAGCAATAAAAAAAAAATCATAGTTGGCCGAGTAAATGCATAGTTAAAAGAGGCCAAAACAATGTTGCGAGCTGCCACATTGTTGTTAGATTGGTTCCTCGTTTTACTTTTGTGAGAAACCATGCTTATGAGTTTTATAAAAATAAAGATAAAAGAAGATACCTAAGGCCAATGTAATGGTCATTTGAACTATGAGAAAAGCATGCAGGGTTGTTTTGCTCTTCGCAGCTTTGCGGTGTGGGGACAAATCCACTGCGTTTTGGTAAAGCTCGTCACAGCGTTACGGGTAATGGCTGGTTGCAGTGTTGCGGAATGAAAAAAAAATCAAAGCACCACCGTTTTGGTCCAACGCAACATTGAGGGTTTTTTGTGGAAAGAAAATATAGTTTCAACGTAATAGCTTAAGACAACGTTGCGGGTAGGGATGGCAATTTACCCACCCATGGGTAATTTTGCCCAAACCCAAGTAGACCCATTTATTATGGGTAGGGTTTGGGTGATGTGTGTATGGGTTTGGGGTTTGTATATGGGTTTGGGTTAGATATGGATATTATCTAAATGGGTATGGGTTGGATATGGATATCCATTTACTTGAGGGTGTTTTAACTACACATGCAAAAATTGGACTTATTTGTAAAACTTGAAAATTTTAGGTACCAAAATGTAAGACCAAAAAAATTTAGGTACCAAAACGTAATTTTCCATCGATATTTTGAGGACTTATATGCCAAAAAATTAAATTTAGGTACTAAATATGCATATCTATTAAGTTTAGGTACCAAACTGTAATTTGTATTTGGGCATGGGTACAAACCCAAATCCATTTATTATAAACCCAACCCAACCCAAAGTAAATGGGTATGGGTACAAACCCATCAAACTTTACCCATATCCATATATTTGGATCCCAATTGGGTTGGATAGTAAAATACCCATGGGTATGAGCAAAATTGTCATCCCTAGTTGCGGCCAACGGAAAATTGATAGTGGCCAAAGCAACGTTGTTATGGACCAAAGCAATCTTGTTTAGCCGTGCAGACCCGTGGCCGCAACAGCATTGCTGAAATAAAATAATAATAAAATGCCAAGATGTAGCAGAGAAAAAAAAAATTATATCGGCCTAAACAGCGTTGCCGAGCTTATACAAGGCAATACGGATGAAAAAATCTACAGCATTGCAACTGGGTCTTGGTAGCGGTGTTGGCCGAAAGTGTGATTGGAAATCCCATTGCGAGCGGAAAAATCGGATCTCTCGAGATCCAAACAACGCTGCTGCTGTGTATAAAAAAAATAATTAAAAAAAAAAAAAACAACAACGCTGTTGTCGTTGTTTTGTTCTGCGTTATGGGTAATTATCAGCCGATAAGCTATTATGGTCATTAAAATATTAATAGAAAAAGGGAGGGCACCGTTAGGGAGTTGGAGTTGATGTCAATTTGGCCAATTACTTAGCCGCAAGGTTGCCCCGGAGAAATAAAGAGAAAATGAAGGAAGAGTTGCATTGCTGAGATTTAAAAGCCACGTTGGTGGTACATTTAATTGGGTGGAGTATCATATAAAAAAAAAAACTCTCATGTACGCTGCTATAGAAGGTGTCTCGCCAAAATTGGGTTTAATAGATGAAAAGCAAAACACTAGTGTTCAACAAGAACAATGGTGTAAGCTATTGCCGCACAGCGTTGCAGGCAAATCTTTTTTTGAGCCGAAATGTGTTTCGGGTAATAATCATAAAAAAAAAAAAAATTGGCCATGATTTATAGAAAAAAAGAGCAATTTAGTCCAAACAGCGCTGCGGTCAAGAAAGAATGCAAACAACACTGTGGTGCTTGGTGAAACGTTGGTGGCAAGTAGAAATAAAATAATAAGATAAAATGGGTTTTTAAGACACGAAGCATTCAACAAGGTTGTGGGAAGGAGTAAACAGGGCTGCAGGGCTAAGGTATGTTGCACTCGTGTTAAGTGTTTTTTCTTTCTACGGCTTCTTTAAACAAAATAGAAAAATAAGAAATAAATCAAAGCAATGTTGTTTTGGACTGAAAGAACACTGTGATGGCTACAGCGTTGCGGTGCTACTTCTTTGGCCGAGCCAGAAAGTGGCATGGCCTTTATATGCAAAGTGAGTAAAAGGAATCCGAGCAAGGCCATTAGGAGTTAATGTAAAAATATGTGGCACGCCAAATTGCGTCATGCATGGCCTGGAAGTTGCTAGTGGCCAATATCTTTGAGTATGGCCTATGTTAATTGCGTTGGAATTATTTTTGGATGAAGTTGTGTCAACAACTTGGTTCATAAATTCTTATAAACCAAGTTGTGGGGGGCATTTGTTGACACCTAAAATTATTTTGGGATAATTAAATGCCGCATTAATTAGTCTCGGCATTTAATTCGATACCGCATTGATAAAAAACAATGTCGTTTGGAGTTGAGCGGCACCGCGAATAAACCCAACGACACCGCGGATCAGAAAAACGGTATCGCAAGGAAGCTCACCGGTACCGCGGCACTGGAAACGACACTGTTTACTAGAAAACAGGACGGGGCCGCGTACGTAGTATTGGTGTTGGAAAAGGAGTTATTATTATTTATATTATTATTTTTATTCCTTGTCGGAAGGGGAGAAGCGGTACCGCATGGAGACAAGCGGCATCGCGGAAAATAAAAACGGTACGGCGGATTTAAAAACGATGCCGCGAGAGCCTTGATAAGCGGTACCGATTAAATAAAAAAAAAACCATATTGGGTAAGTGACCAAAATTCGTCCCAGCCCAATGCGAGTGCAGACTCGCGGCGGTTCCATGAATTGATATTTTTTGGTTATGTTAGCGGTGTCGTTTAATTAAAAACGGTACCGCGAGCAAGCCCAACGGTACCGCTGTACTAGCAAACGACAGTGTTTAATAAAAAAACAATGTCGCAAAAGGAAAAGCAAACGGAGCTGTTTGGGAAAGGAAACGACATCGCGGGATCATGAAAACAACTCACGTAAAGTTCACGCGAAGCAGTTTGAGGAACGAAGCGGTTGAGACACGTGGGAGTTCACGACGGAGTGGTTGAGGAAGCAGTTCCACGGGGCGTGAAGACTACGCAAGTGATTTCAGATAAAATCACCGGAGCAAGGAGAGAGAAAGGGGGAACCACAAATCAACACAGAAACACATTTGTCAAACTTTACCTTTTTTCTCTGTAACTCCTTCGCGGAGCTCGCCTTCCAGGAAGGATCTCCATAGTTGTAGTCTTAGTCGTAGTCGCGGAGCTCTCCTTCCAGTAATCTCCATAGGAGTAGTGGTAGCGTAGATTCTAAAAACTCAAACACCCTCGTTCGAACGTAGTTTGGAGAGGTGCGAACCGTGGTAACGGTCGCGTTGGTTAGAAGTCAGAGGTGCATCGATCAGATCAACATCGCCCGGCGGTGGATATTTGACGGTCACATTGATTTCACCATTCAGAGGTGCATCGATCAAATCAACATCGCCCGGCGGTGGATATTTGACGATCGGCATCGTTTTCAGAAGTCAGTTGCGCAGATCAAATCAACACCGTCCGGTGGATATTTGACGGTCGTCTCGATTTCAACAATCAGCGGTGCGTCCGATCAAAAGGCACCGCAAGAGTTTCCATCGCGAAACATCGAATCAACATCGCCGGAAACCAAAATCGGCACCAGCGGTGGTATTTGGTTTTCCCGAGGAAACAGGGGGAGGCCTCGAGATCGAAATCTTCCACCGGCGACAGCCTTTGTCCCAGTTTGATTCTTCGATTCCCCACTTTTTTATCGCACGAAGAAGCTGAGTCGCAATTACAACTCAGTCAAAATATTAGAGCACCTTCATGGAGGAGTTCTTGAGCCAAGCTCTTCAGTGGAGGATTTTTTCACCGTAGAGATAGCCAGAGATTGGAGATCAAGGGAAAAGGGGGATCCGGTGGGCGATTGGCTCCGACTTGAAGGGTGATTTTTTATTTATTTCGAGCGGATAGGTGGGGTTAGGTCAGGGGTTGGGTTAGGATTTATGAGATGGCGGGTTAAGAGATGATTTGGCTGGTTGGGTTACAATTTTTTTAGGTTAAAATTTGGTGACTGATCACTTCTGTTAGCCACGTCAGCAAAACACTGACAGCGTTAATGGAGGTAAGCAAGGACTAATGGAGAGTGGCCAAACGCGAAATGTTTAACCACTTTTAGTGATCACAAATGGAGTAAAATACTTTGGGTAAATACAACATATTAGCCACAACTATTATGAAATGGTTAATTATATCCACAACTATGAAAATTAAAATTATTAGCCATAACTATTGTTGCGGGTCAAGATATGGCTAACTGTCCGTTACTGTTATCAAATTTTTTACGGAGAAGGCCACGTCATCGGCCGCGGCAGCGGCCACGTCGGAATGCTTTTAATTTATAACTTTAAAACATAAAAGTTTAGTCAGTTTTACTAACGGAATTGTTAACAGATAGTTAACATTTGGCTAATAATTTGAATTTTCACTGTTGTGGCTATAATTCCCCGCTTCATAATAGTTGTGGCTAATATATTGTATTTACCCAAATACTTTTAGTGACCAAACGTGAATTTTTTAGTACTTCGAATGACCAACCTTACAATTTACCTAAATAAGGGTGTAGAGTTGATTTGTCTAAAGTCTAAACCCATAATTAAAAGATGTCACTTCCACCAAAGGTAAGATAGCCTAATGGTAAAACTGCTGTGACAGTGAAGGTTTGGGAGTTGCAGATCTCAGGTACGAATCCAAGCGAGCCCGTTGGTGTTCCCGGAGGTACAAGAGTGCTGGGGTGCAACCCCGATGACATTGAATTTGATTATTGGTGGAACCAGATTTAATAAAACCCGCTGTCACAAAGTGACACGTGGAGTTGAGGTTCCTGGGTAATAATTTTTTTTAACTTACCGGCTAATGTCCTTTCCAATAAATTGCACTCAACCTTCATTTATCGCCTCCAATTTTGTTCTTCCATAAGTCCATTGGCTCCTCAAAAGAATGAGGACCTTCAATTTGATTCGTCGAGGGCAGTGAGATGAGGTCACTGAAATAGAGTTTTTACAACAAATTTTAATGTGTCAAACCAAGTTTCTCTATCTAAATCACACACTCCATAGAATGACTTCTGAATTCCATGACAAGCCAGTTTCTTATGCTTCTCACCTACTTTTTTTTTTTTGTCATAGATCGGGAATGAAATAGATATTACAAGACGCTAGAAAACCAGACGCGACAGTCGACACAATATCGAGCTGTCGATGAAAGGGCATTAGAAGCCACTAAGTGGGCAGCCCTGTTGTACAACCTCTGCGTAAAAGTACAAATAAAGAAATTAAAATACACAGACGCCAAACAAATCTCTTCCGAGATCGCTCCACCTGTCGCATGCGCCACATCACGAGATTGAATCATAATGGATTGATGCTTGTATAGTCAAGGGAAAACTACGTGCCCCTGCAAAAACAAACAAACACACAAGCGCCCATACTGGAGGACAACTAAGCTCCACCGAATGGACTTAAACAAGCCATTGAGGCTTAGTCGGATACTCCAAATCAAAAGCTAACAAGGTCAAAAGAAAAACATTTTTTATTACTTTTTTTTTAAGTAAAGTCAATGAAAAGTTTATATATACGAGCCGTTAAGGAAAATAAAATTAAAAGATTTTAGAATTATATTCCTGGAAATAAATAAATATTAAAATTAGGGAGGAAAGAGAAAGAACAAGCGTATCTGAAACGGATCGCAGTTGGAGTCCTCTCTGGATTTGTAACCGTGCTCTGGAATTGTAACCGTCAGACCCAAAGATCAAACCGCCGCCGCCTCTGGCGGAGCTTTTCGATTGCCGGAACACCTTCATCGGGCTCGGGAAATGCCACCCTCTCCCTCCGCCGCTTCCTTTCCACGACGACCTCCCTGCATCCGCTGACGTCACCGCCACCGACCTCGATTTCCTCATCGTCATCCTCCGAAGCTGCTCACCTTCCTCCTCCTCCTCCGCCGCCGCCACGTCGTCCTTCTTCTTCGCCGACGCGCCGCCGCCTTTCAGAATTGCCCAGAACGCCGGAGCGGGAGTTGGAGCCGCCTTGTCGGAAGCAGCGGCATGAGGAGGATGACGATTGGTTGACGACCGGAGGAACGGAATCGCCACCGCCAAGGATCTCGACCGCCGCAAGGAAGGCTCCGCAGTGTTGCTGCTGCTCTCGAACAGAAAATTCGATATGCGGCTAACGCTTCCGGACCTCTTGATCGTCGACGACGATGAAGAAGAATCGGCGGCGGTGGAGGAGCAGGCGCCGCAGGAGCAGGGGCGTCGGGCGTCGCCGCAGTGGCGGCAGAGCGCCGCGATCCCTCTCTCGGCGAAACCGACTGGTCCACATGAATTGTTTTACGTCATTTGTAGGTGTGTTTTAGGGTTAGTCTTATGCTTCTCACCTACTTATCCCCGTTATTGGTGTTGTCACTTCAGCTGCTAACTTTACGGGGCTCATCAAGTTCCTTAAGTCTCATTTCTTAAGGAGAATCTTAAAGCATTCCTATTGGCTGATAGTGGATTAGATAGTTAATGGGGTTAGTAGTTAATAGATAGTTACGGGTAATGGGGTTTTGCAAATATAATTAAAATAATTAATTAGTAATTCTCTTTCTCTCCCCTCCCATGATTTTCTTCAAAACCCTCTCTCTACATTATAATTAAAAAGAAATATGAAATTAATTTTATTTAATATTTAATAAAATCCGAATTTAATAATTTTCTTTTTCTAAAATGAAAATTTGAAATTTAAAATATATGCCTCTCTCACATCTTGGAAACTTCCGATTAGTATTAACATTTTGTAATGACATTATCAATATTTATAAATTGAATCATCATTAGGGCTTTTCATTACATGGGGTTTAGGATTTTTCGTTGTTAGGTATTCGTTTGTGTTATTATTAATGTTGTTCGACATGTTTTTTTAATAATTTTATATGACATTATTAACTTTTTATGTTATGTTTTGTTTGTAACATTAGCAAAAGTGAAATTGTGTTTTCAATTTGTTGGCACTTGAAGTTTATTTACTATTACATCGTATTATCAATTTGGCTCGCAATGATTTATAATCATTTGAAGTCCTATTATCAATGTCTTTATCCAAGCACAATACAACCATTAGCAAAAAATTATTTCATTTGTAACATTGCTTATGTTTAGTGATTTGAATTATTAATATTTTTTCGTTTATGTTTGTAACTTTGTCAAATGTCATTATCAAGAAGCATACTTGTTAGGTATTGATTTTTTTATGACGTTAGCAAAAGTGAATTTACGTTTAATGATATAACTATGGTTATTAATCTTTCAGTCTAAGTTAGTAACGTAGTTGGTGTCATTATTAATAGGTATGTATAAGCATTATCAATGTTTGAAAAAATAAGATATTAATAATATCTAGTAAGGTTCTTAACAATCATTAGTTGCTATCATTATCAAAGTTTTTGGATGCATTATCATTAAACACATGTTACTTATTAATGCGTTTTTAGTGCTATTTGACATTAAACAGTGCATCTGAATATTATTAATATTTTTTATTACCAAAATATATTTCCTTATCAGTGACTTGATCATTCGTTATTAATGGTTTTTAATATCTTTATTAAAAGCTTGATGTCATTTATAATGTTGAAGTCGTACATTTTTACATTGATGTTTTGTGTTTATTTTCTACGAAATACTTTTCGTTATCAATGATTTATTGTATTGTTATTAAAAGTTTGGTGTTGAGGCGTGAATGTTGGTTTGCTTGAGCTAATATTTTTCTTGACAATGTTTGTTTGACTGAATCTGTATTGTGCTTTATGATCATTGAGAATGATAATGTAAAGCAATGTTAATTGATCATAAAACGTTAATAATATCATTAGAAATCATTGAAAGAGGTTATAACTAGATATTATAAACATGATGTGAAAATGTGAATCATTAGTACTAAAGATGTTGTAAATCAATGATATTGTTATTCAAACTGTTAATGACCATGTTACATAACTTTAATGATTCATTCATAGGCGTTGATGACGAAACTATAAAACGGTAACAATTGATCCAAAATTGTTAATAATGTAATTGTAAGGAATTGATAAGTATATTTAAGTCGTTAATAATGATGATGTATAATAATAACGATTCATTTAATAAATGTTGATAATGTCATTGCAAAATGCTAATACTGCATTGCAAGTTGCCACGAAGTGAGAGAGAGCATACATTTTTAATTCTTTATTTTCATTTAAAAAAAATAAAAATATTAAGTTCGAATTTATTAAATATTAAATAATAATATTTAATTAAATTAATTTCGAATTTTCTTTTAATTGTAGTGGATAGAGAGGGTTATGGAGAAGATCAAGGGGGAGAGAAAAAGAGAATCATTAATGAGTAATATTAATTATATTTTCATAATATCTTATTTATTCCAACTAACTATTAACTACTAACCCTTCATTAACTACCTAATCTACTATCAGCCAATAAAAATGGTTTAAGAACCTCCTTAAACAATGAGGCTTAAGGACCGGATCCAACCCGACTTTACGGTAGGGATTGCAATTTTACCTCATGGCTATTTGTTATCCAATCCAATTGTGTTGGGTATTAAATTCAAATAGATGGTATATGGATAGAGTTTAGGAATGGCAATGGGCAGGTTCGGGGCGGGTATCTCGATACCCATACCCACCCCGTGGTAGGTCGGGTCTGGGTCAGGTAATTTATCATGGGGCACGGATCGGGGCAGGTCGACCCATTGGGTATATAACTTATGCGAAAAACATTAGAATTATTTGTTATTTTAATTAAAAGACCAAGAAGGAAATCATAATTTAATAAAAGGTAGTTAAATTATTGGAGAAATTGAGTTTTTCACTTATTTACAACTTTATTATACCTAAAATATGATGTAATAAGAGGAAAATCCTAAGTAATTTGACTAAGATTACATGTAATTTAGGCAAGAACGGGTCGAGAATTGGGCGGGTCAGGGCAGGTCGATGAGAGGTACCCATTCCAGCCCCGCCAAACAGGTCAAACAGGTTGAGTAAATCGGGTCAGGTCGAAATTGCCATCCCTAGTAGAGTTTGATGGATTTGTACCCATACCCATTTATTTGGGTTGGGTTGAGTTTTTGATTCATGGATTTGGGTTTTAGCCATATCCATATGAGAATTACAGTTTAATATCTAAACTTGTTAGATCTTTAGATTTAGTACCTAAAATTAATTTTTTTGCTTATAAGTCCTCAAAATATCGATGGGAAAATATATTTTAGTACCTCAATTTTTTGAGTGTTACATTTTGATGCATAGACGTTTTAAATTTTACAAATAGGTCCACTTTTTCTATGTGGAGTTAAACACTCTCAACCAAATGGGTATCCATATCCAACCCATGCCCATGTAGATTATGGAAGCAAAATCCAAATCCTACCAAACCCATCTACAATCCCCAAATCCATATATACTTCATCCATACCCTAACCCATAATCAATGGATCTACTTGGATTTGGGTAAAATTACCCATGAGTGGGTAATTGTCATCCCTAATCTCTGGTGCTTCTGGATCAATATTGCATTCATATCCACGTCATAGTCATTCAAAATCTAAACACAAAGATCCTTTTGATTTCATCTTTTTTCCGTCACAAAAGACCCCTTTCGTCATTAAAGACCTTGCAAACCCTACCTTGATAAGGAAGGTCATGACCTTCTCTTTCATCTTGTATATGTTTCAACTATTTAGTTTGCATTCCTTGCACATAGAAGATAGAACACATTTTGAACTAGTAACAACTTCTTAACATTGATCCAACCTTTACCCACAACTTTCAGCATAGCGTGTTATGAGAAAATCCATGTACCACATCGGTAATACAAGGGAAGGAACCCTTGTATATTAGTGTCCACCAAGTTTATTAGTATGAGGCCTTTTGGGAAAGACACCCAAAAGTAAAACCGTGCGGGCTTGGCCCAAAGCGGACAATATCGTAATATCGTTTGCGTTTGGCCAAGCCCGATTATGACAAGTGGTATAAGAGTCTAGTTTGGTTCGGGATGGTGGACGTCAGCTCGGTGGACCCTCGTTCAGTGACCTCGGGATTTGAGATCTGCTTCTGGTTTGGTGGATCCAGGAGAGATCCACGTTTGGGCTTGGCGGATCAAAGAGAGTTCCGCATTTGGGAAGCAGATCAAAGAGAGTTCTTACTTTGGGAAAATCATTGTACCGAGAAGCCCATCGATACAAGGTTTCTGCGAATCAAGATAATCGTTGAGGTGATGACACAAAGTTCGTGGTCCTTGGCTTGAGGGGAGGATTGTTATGGGACAATCCATGTACCACATTGGTAATACAAAGGAAGGAACCCTTGTATATTAGTGTCCACCAAGCTCATTAGTACGAGATCTTTTGGAGAAGACACCCAAAAGTAAATCAGTGCGGGCTTGGCTCAAAGCGGACTATATCGTACTCATTGAGCACCCCGATTTGACAAGTCTCCTGGATCCACCAAACAGACGCGAATCACCTTTGACCCGCCAGACAAACGCAGATCTCAAATCTCGAGGTCACCGAATGAGGGTCCCACCAAACTGACGTCCACCACCCGGAACCAGACTCTGATACCACTTGTCAAAACCGGGCTGATGCATTAGTACGATATTGTCCTCTTTGGACCAAGCCCACACGATTTTACTCTTGGGTGTCCTCCCCAAAATGCATCGTACTAATTGGGTTAGGTGGACACTAATATACTAAGGTTCCTTCACTTGTATTTCCGATGTGATATTTGAATTGTCCCATAACATAGCGATGGTATGACTTGACAATACAAGTGATGAAAATTCAATTTGTAGTGCTGTCTCTCATATTTAGTTATATTTTCCCAACTTATTATGCAGCATTGGTTATTTTGGCATTTAACTTCACTCTATTTAGTTTTACGCCTGTGGCGCCTTATTTTGGACCATTTTTGTTCCAATTGATATCATTTGGACTCTACCATTGTGAGTTTTGCGTTATGAGAATGTACAGGAAAAATTACACGAGCGTGTGAAATTAGAGCTGGCAAATTACAACTCGATTCTTTGACCCGACCTGAGCACGCTCTAAAAGTAGAATTTTTTATAACCCAAAATCCGAATGATCTGAACCCGATAACTCATGATTTTTTGGGTCGGGTTGGGTGGGTTAGCGGGTCGACCTTACAATCCGATCCGTTGACCCGACCTGAGCACGCTCGAAAAGTAGAATTTTTTATAACCCAAAACCCGAATGACCTAAACCCGATAACCCGTGCTTTTTTGGGTCGGGTTGGGTGGGTTAGCGGGTCGACCCGTTGACCCGTTCTATTTTATATATCACTCCCAATATGATAAATTCAGTCATAAATTGGTGAGATGTTTAAAAAAATCAACTAAGGATTTGAATGACATGTTCGGAGTTTAAGAATAATCAAATATCATATGTTTCTTCTAGTAGCATTACTCTTGTGATTGTTTTTTGACGATTTGCGCAATTTGTATATCATTTCATTAACATGGGAGGATTTGTGAATATGTTAGTTGATATGTGTTAGGTAAACTATTGTCATGCATATGTGAAAATTTGTATTCTTTAAGAAAATATGAAGCATGTTTGATATTGTTTCTGAGAGCGCTCACAAAACGAAACGACCTGTAACTCGAGCCGAAACCAAATGGGTGGGGTCAATATTTGACCCGAAATCAGCCAACCCAACATGACCCGACCCGTAATCGGAGGCCCCAGCCCAAAATTACTTAACCCGACCAGATGGCGAGGTCTATCTGAAACCAAACGGTAATGAAATCAGGTGTATGATGGAAGAGCTAGATAACTTGAGAGTGTTTTAGCAAATAATGGCGGGTCTCCAAATTAAAACTCGCCATTTCCTCTCCATCAATGTTGTCCAATGAGGATTTTTGTGTTAAATCGAAATTAAAGTAAAATTGGATTGGTAAAAATCAAATCATAAAATTGTAGGATTTTAAGTACCAAATACAAATTAAGACACTGAATTAATTAATAAAAAATATTAAATAATACTTAAACATATAACACTTAAAATGACGACTTCTCGAGATAAATTTTGTGAATCAACACAAATATAATTTAAATTACAACAAATTAATACAAATGTAATCCATATTCTCCAATCATATGTTTTTGCTCCCGTAAGTATTTTTATTGTTTGGTATTGGATGTAGAAGTAGTAGCATCACAGATACTCAGACAAAATTAATGAGCCATCGAAAGAGTTGTCGTAGTGCAGAGAGTTGAAGTTTTCAGAAGGTAGACAAATAAATTTTGGCTTTCAAACCTTTAGCTTCAATACATCAACAACCTTAGATTCTACAACAATGGAAGAAGTACTTGGGGACGGCTCATTGATACCATTACACCCAAAATTCCAATATTCCTATAAGCGAATAAATTATCCATAAGCAAGCTTAAATTACCATAATCACATCAAACTTGTTAGATGCTCACTTGAGCAAAAATATTGGATTCCCCATTATCACAACCATGAAGAAAAAAACTAGGATTTAAAAAATATGTAATTTCGTGTACACTTACGTGCTAGGCAACGACAAAATGCCCGATCTACGCCCTAGAAAAAGAATTAAGCATTCATAGTACTTAGAAGGTACGTACAGAGCTAGACACGATTAAGCGGTTTGACGTAATTAATCAAATTTAGGCATGCTTAAGTGGGCTACCGAGGATTAAAAAAATTAACTAAGCATAAAAATGGTCCAAAAAATCTCCCGACAAGTCATCTATTCGACGTGTCTTTCACTCCATTTTCCTTCCTCAATTTGGAAATTGGAATCTAATTCTATGTCAAACTTGAACAATCATAGCTCGATCCACAACTTAGAAATTCCAATGGCTTCTTCTTTTATATTCTCATAAGTACCAATGCAATTGAAGCACAAGGCTTCTTATTTGAGGAAGGAGATGATCATGCTACGTACATGTTCAGTGATGCGGATGAGGTAGAAGTTTGTGCACCATCGATTATTGTTACATATACTTATATACAATGGTAACTAGCGAGTAGGTTGAACTTCCTATGAGTGCAAGAGTGAGAGAGATCTACGATAAGAACTCGAGATTGACAAGGATGAAGAAGGGAAGGATGGGAAGGATATTATTTTTGGGATGATAAAGATGAAGTGGTGGTTGGACGGACCTATTTGGGTAATGATGAATGAACTAGTTTTTAAGTATTTGTTGTTTGATTGTTTTTATGAACTTGTTGTTTTTGTGAACTTGTGTTTCAAACATTTTATGAAGTTGTGATTCTATAAACTTGTGCTTTTAGAAAATCATGGCATATTCTGATTGTTGTTGAGGGTTGACTATTTTATAATTAATTAAAATTTTAAATTGAATATAAGTAAAAGAAAATGCAGAAAACTAACTATAGGATTACAAACTACCTCAACAATAACTTCTTGGATCACCACTCAGCCACAGAGTCGCTCACCAACACGGAGGATAACAAAGAAGAAGAGTCGGTTTTTGGAAGTTGTTGACACCTAAAATTAATTCGGTCGGAATTAAATGCCGCATTAATTAGTTTCGGCATTTAATTCGATACCGCGGGTACAAAACGGTGTCGTTGGGAGTCGAGCAGTGTCGCGGAGAACTAAAACGGTACCGCAAGGAATTTCAGCGGTACCGCGACACAAAAAACGACACCGCCGGAAATCAAAAAGAGGGCCGTGTGTATAATGGGGTTGAAGGAGGAGTCTTTAATTGTTTAATTATTATTTTTTATTCCTTGTGAGAAGCGGCACCGCGGGGAGTTAAAACGGTACCGCGAAACAGAAAATCGGTGCCGCGAGGAAGCTCGGCGGTACCGCGGAACTGGAGAGGGGCCGCGCAGTGTAGGTGTTGGGGAAGGAGTTTTGTTTATAATTAATTAATATTTTTATTCCTTGTTGGAAGGGGAAAATCGGTACCGCATGGAGACAAGCGGTATCGCGGAGAGTTAAAACGGTACCGCGGATTTAAAAACGGTGCCGCGAGAGCCTGGCAAGCGGTACCGATTAATTAAAAATCATATCGGGCCAAAATTCACCCGGCCCAATGCGAGCGCCGACTGCGGCGCCTTCCATGGATTAATATTTTTTTGGCTATATCGGCGGTGTCGTTTAATTCAAAACGGTACCGCGAGTAAGCCCAACGGTACCGCGGATTAGCAAACGACAGTGTTTAAAAAAGAAACAATGTCGCGGAATGGAAAACGACATTGTTTGTCGGCATCGATTAGTGAAAGGTGATGCCGCGGTATTGGTGAAACGACATCGTTGCATGGACAAGGGTGTAGGATTTGGCTCAATGTCGTTTCGCCAAGTTTCTGCAAACAGGAGCGGTTTTGATGGCACGTGATTTTTACGCAAAGCAGAAAGAGGAGATCAAGGCAGTTGAGACACGTGGGGTTTCAGGACGGGGCAGTTGAAGAAGCAGTTCTACAGAGCGTGAAGACTACGAAGTTGGTTAGATAAAATCAACCCTGCAAGGAGAGAGAAAGGAGAACCAAAAATCAACACAGAAACAACTCTGTCAAAACTTTACTTTTTCTCTGTAACTCCCTCGCGGAGCTCTCCTTCCAGGAAGGATCTCCATAGTTGGTAGAAGTAGTCGTAGTCGCGGAGCTCTCCACAGGAATCTCCATAGGAGTAGCGGTAGCGTAGATTCCTCAAAACTCAAACACCCTCGTTCGAACGTAGTTTGGAGAGGTGCGAACCGTAGTAACGGTCGTTCTTGATTAGAAGTCAGAGTTGCACCGATCAAATCAACGAAGCCGACATTCGGCGGCGGATATTTGACGGTCGTCTCGATTTCATCTATCAGCGGTGCATTTGATCAACGGCACCGCAAGAGTTTCCATCGCGAAACATCAAATCAACATCGCCGGAAACGAATTCGGCACCGGCGGTGGCATTTGGTTTTTCCGAGGAAACAGAAGTACAGAAAACTAATTCGTACTCTCTCTGTCCAAACAAATTAAAAGACAAACCAAGGGTGAGAACAACGATCCACCCGATCAGATTGAAGAATAATGAGTCTTAAATACTCTCATTAAATTTTAGGACGATCTAACGGTTCGTTCTCCCGTTATGCTCTCTTTAACAGATTGCCCTGCTGTAGAAATGAAAAATCTTACAACCTTTTAGTTTCTCTTCTCTCTTTTTAATTCTTTTCACTTTAATTGCTGTAACTCCTCTCCATTATATCAATAGAGGATCTTCTAAAAATGACATTTGAACTCCCAAAAAATCCAAAATATCACAACTCAAACCGATTAGTCCAACCAACATATGAGTGGACCAATCCAACACTACTCAACATTTATTTAGCTACTAACGTCTTCTTAAACCTTAAATTCACAGCTGAATAGTACAATACACACAACAATTTTTTTTACCTCACTAAGCCTCGTGTTCCATTCAACAATTGGATAAGCAAATCTCAACAACAATCCCACGTGTTTTGAGAGATCAAAGGTAGTTTTTTTTTTTGTGTTGGGTGGTTGTGTCTCTATGGGATGCATTTTTCAGTTCACTTTTGCGTGCTGCTGCAGTCCTTGTGTTGCTTGTGCTTATTTAATTAAGTATCGGTGTTTGCTGTAGAGTGGAGAGATAGCTTAGCATACAATTTGAGGCTAATAAGTTCTACTGAAAGTCTGAAACTTGTTTAGTATTGTTGCTTTTCTTGTATATAACTCCGGATCAAGAATCAATTTGAGTTGTCGGAATAGGTTCAATTATAAATTATGTATATAATTTATTAAGACAACTTCTCAAACGAAAGCCAACTAAGAAGGGTTTGAAGTTTCCACATGCATCATAATACCATGTGCTTAGCATATGATGGTCTTTGGGAATCGAACACATGACACATCGATCATAATTCATAAAAAGCTATATGGGGAGTTCTACAGTACCCAGGGTGAAATTCGGGGTACCGTATACCTTAAGTAAGAAAACGTTATCCAGAACTTGAATTGACTGATCTTTCGGACATGATACTATACTCTAACCCTTAAAGATCAAAATCTAGGTCTTAATTCTCTAAATCTTATACCCCAAGATCAATTTAATTAGAAACAATAATCGATGGTTATTATTCGTCCAAATATAGGCAAAAAAATCAAGCACCATCTTAGGATTTATAGTTTATAATTTAGATAATTAGGACCTAGGGTTCACTATTTTAAGGGTTAGGGTATAGTATCATGCCCAAAAATCCTGCTAATTCGAGGTCTAGATAGCGTTTTCATACTCAAGGTATGCGGTACCCCGGATTTCACCCGGAGTACCGTAGAAGGCACCCTATATATATGGTGGTGTTTTCCGTGAACCCACTCTTTTAGTGCATTCAATGCACTCGCCTCATAATCATCATTCGGAGCATGTGATTGTTGTTAAAACGGTATCGATTGTTGCTTATGATATTATGAATAAGAAACACATGAAGTTTTTAAAAAATCATTGAAGATTTACTTTTATTGTAAGGATTTATGATATAGGGATTTAGGGGTAGGGTTTAGGTGTAGAATTTGGGGTTTTGAGTTTGGATTCAAAATTGAAGGTTGGTTAGGATAATTGATTGATTAGTTGTGATTCTATGTTATATCATCATGTTAGATTAATGCCACCAATTAAATTTCAACACTCGATGTATTATCGTCACTTTTAGAGTTGGGTGTATTGAATGCACAAAAAAAAAGAGTGCGCTGAAGTAACCACCATATATATATATATATATATATATATATATATATATATATATATATATATGGCGAGTTCTACGGTACCCTGGGTGAAATTCGGGGTACCGCATACCTTGAGTATGAAAACGCTATCTAGACCTTGAATTGACCGATCTTTCGGACATGATACTATACTCTAACACTTAAAGATCAAAATCTAGGTGTTAACTCTCCCAATCTTACACTCCAAGATCAATTTAATTAGAAATAATAATCGACGGTTATGATTCATCCAAATATAGGCACAAAAAGGAATAATCGATGGTTATTATTCGTCCAAATATAGGCAAAAAAATCAAGCACCATCTTAGGATTTATAGTTTATAATTTAGATAATTAGGACCTAGGGTTCACTATTTTAAGGGTTAGGGTATAGTATCATGCCCAAAAATCCTGCTAATTCGAGGTCTAGATAGCGTTTTCATACTCAAGGTATGCGGTACCCCGGATTTCACCCGGAGTACCGTAGAAGGCACCCTATATATATATGGTGGTGTTTTCCGTGAACCCACTCTTTTAGTGCATTCAATGCACTCGCCTCATAATCATCATTCGGAGCATGTGATTCTTGTTAAAACGGTATCGATTTTTGCTTATGATATTATGAATAAGAAACACATGAAGTTTTTAAAAAATCATTGAAGATTTACTTTTATTGTAAGGATTTATGATATAGGGATTTAGGGGTAGGGTTTAGGTGTAGAATTTGGGGTTTTGAGTTTGGATTCAAAATTGAAGGTTGGTTAGGATAATTGATTGATTAGTTGTGATTCTATGTTATATCATCATGTTAGATTAATGCCACCAATTAAATTTCAACACTCGATGTATTATCGTCACTTTTAGAGTTGGGTGTATTGAATGCACAAAAAAAAAGAGTGCGCTGAAGTAACCACCATATATATATATATATATGGCGAGTTCTACGGTACCCTGGGTGAAATTCGGGGTACCGCATACCTTGAGTATGAAAACGCTATCTAGACCTGAATTGACCGATCTTTCGGACATGATACTATACTCTAACACTTAAAGATCAAAATCTAGGTGTTAACTCTCCCAATCTTATACTCCAAGATCAATTTAATTAGAAATAATAATCGACGGTTATGATTCATCCAAATATAGGCACAAAAAGGAATAATCGATGGTTATTATTCGTCCAAATATAGGCAAAAAAATCAAGCACCATCTTAGGATTTATAGTTTATAATTTAGATAATTAGGACCTAGGGTTCACTATTTTAAGGGTTAGGGTATAGTATCATGCCCAAAAATCCTGCTAATTCGAGGTCTAGATAGCGTTTTCATACTCAAGGTATGCGGTACCCCGGATTTCACCCGGAGTACCGTAGAAGGCACCCTATATATATATATGGTGGTGTTTTCCGTGAACCCACTCTTTTAGTGCATTCAATGCACTCGCCTCATAATCATCATTCGGAGCATGTGATTCTTGTTAAAACGGTATCGATTGTTGCTTATGATATTATGAATAAGAAACACATGAAGTTTTTAAAAAATCATTGAAGATTTACTTTTATTGTAAGGATTTATGATATAGGGATTTAGGGGTAGGGTTTAGGTGTAGAATTTGGGGTTTTGAGTTTGGATTCAAAATTGAAGGTTGGTTAGGATAATTGATTGATTAGTTGTGATTCTATGTTATATCATCATGTTAGATTAATGCCACCAATTAAATTTCAACACTCGATGTATTATCGTCACTTTTAGAGTTGGGTGTATTGAATGCACAAAAAAAAAGAGTGCGCTGAAGTAACCACCATATATATATATATATATATATATATATGGCGAGTTCTACGGTACCCTGGGTGAAATTCGGGGTACCGCATACCTTGAGTATGAAAACGCTATCTAGACCTTGAATTGACCGATCTTTCGGACATGATACTATACTCTAACACTTAAAGATCAAAATCTAGGTGTTAACTCTCCCAATCTTATACTCCAAGATCAATTTAATTAGAAATAATAATCGACGGTTATGATTCATCCAAATATAGGCACAAAAAGGAATAATCGATGGTTATTATTCGTCCAAATATAGGCAAAAAAATCAAGCACCATCTTAGGATTTATAGTTTATAATTTAGATAATTAGGACCTAGGGTTCACTATTTTAAGGGTTAGGGTATAGTATCATGCCCAAAAATCCTGCTAATTCGAGGTCTAGATAGCGTTTTCATACTCAATGTATGCGGTACCCCGGATTTCACCCGGAGTACCGTAGAAGGCACCCTATATATATATGGTGGTGTTTTCCGTGAACCCACTCTTTTAGTGCATTCAATGCACTCGCCTCATAATCATCATTCGGAGCATGTGATTCTTGTTAAAACGGTATCGATTGTTGCTTATGATATTATGAATAAGAAACACATGAAGTTTTTAAGAAATCATTGAAGATTTACTTTTATTGTAAGGATTTATGATATAGGGATTTAGGGGTAGGGTTTAGGTGTAGAATTTGGGGTTTTGAGTTTGGATTCAAAATTGAAGGTTGGTTAGGATAATTGATTGATTAGTTGTGATTCTATGTTATATCATCATGTTAGATTAATGCCACCAATTAAATTTCAACACTCGATGTATTATCGTCACTTTTAGAGTTGGGTGTATTGAATGCACAAAAAAAAAGAGTGCGCTGAAGTAACCACCATATATATATATATATATATATATATGGCGAGTTCTACGGTACCCTGGGTAAAATCCGGGGTACCGCATACCTTGAGTATGAAAACACTATCTAGACCTTGAATTGACCGATCTTTCGGACATGATACTATACTCTAACCCTTAAAGATCAAAATCTAGGTCTTAATTCTCCCAATCTTATACTCCAAGATCAATTTGATTAGAAACAATAATCAACGATTATGATTCGTCCAAATATAGGCACAAAGAGGAATGCACTATCTTAGTGTTTATAGATTATTATTTAGATAATTAGGACCTAGGGTTCACTCATTAAGGGTTAGGGTATAGTATCAGACCCAAAAATCATGCTAATTCGAGTTCTAGATACCGTTTTCATACTCAAGGTATGCGGTACCCCGGATTTTACCCGGGGTTATATATATATATATATATATATATATATATATATATATATATATGGTGCCTTCTACGGTACCCCGGGTAAAATCCGGGGTACCGCATACCCAGGGTGATCTTTCACCGTACGTGTGATCTCAACGGCTCTTGATTTTTCGTCGTTAAATCACTTATTAATTATAACCATAATTACCAAAACCCTCTTACAAGATATAAATGTTTGCAATTTAGTCTAATTAATTGGTTTGGGTGGGTGAAGTGATTTTTTGGATTGATCTATTGATTCAATTAACCAACCCCAATACCCAACCAAACCCACGTCCCTAGAGAACTAAAGGACACCCTCCATCCACAGACCATCCCTAATTCCCTCTTCTTCTTTTTCTTCTTCCTTTTCCTTCTTCGTCCCGACTGTCCCTCCACCTTCATATTGATTCCGCCCAGATCATCCTCTCCTCCACGATCCTCCCCGAAACCCTAATTCTACCCAACCGCCTCAAGAGCTTCGAGTCCAGCGTCGGCCTCGGCTGGAAGGCATTTCCATCCTGAATTCCCTCCGTCGTGGCTCCCGCTCCTCCCACTTCCACTCCCAACAGGAAGTGATCCTCTCCATCCTCTCCTACGGCGGCGAATGAATCCACTACTTCTTCGAGCTGGCTGTCCAATCGGGTGTAATCGACGGGAGGCACGCCAAGAGGTTGGGGGAAATCAGCGCCTGGGCGGAATTCGGAGGATACAGCGCGAGCCTCTCCTTTAAAGTTAGGGATTTGAACGAATTGAAAGGGGACATAGTCGCGCTGTCGTCGACGTTCGAGATCGCGCACTGGAGAGGAAATGGGTGCGGCAATGAAATTGAAACGAAGATGGTGATGAAGAAGCTTTTGATCGTTCTCGCCGGTTTATGGCATTGGCGGCTATTAGGGAGGGACGAGTAAAAGAAGATCTCGTCGTCGTTGTTTACTCCATCGAAGCTATATCGTCTGAGCCGATTCCTTCTTGTTTTCCGGTGAGAATTTCTCTGACCCTCTCTCTCAAAAAGGCTTTCCCCCCCAGCTCCATTCAAGTGAAAACCGCTGCTTCTTTTGAATCATTCCCAATCAGAGAATCGTCCCTCCGCCGGCGGCTAATCAGTTAGATAATCTATTTAGCTTTCTGGGTACATGCCCAATGCAATCGAGCTCGACGCCGAGGGAATTTACCGAAACAATTTTAGTTTGTGGCGATGCGTTGAGTGTTGATTTGCTATGCTGTTGATCTTATCGAACTGGAGCAGTCTTGTGTTATAATTGCTTGAGTAATCATAATTTCATATAGCCGATTGGCGAGTCCAGTGGTAATTGATAGTGGGTCTCATTCAGCTTTGTGTTATTGATATTGTATCATTCTTCTTATGAGCCACTGGTCAGGTGGATTCTCTTTTGTTTCTTTTTTACCCCTTTTAGGTTCAGCAACCTTTGTTGTACGTCTCTAATAATTCTTTGTGTTTCCAATTGCTAGTTGTTCTTTTCTGTTGGCTGCTTAAGGAAGCCATTTGATGTTATGTTTCAGTCTCTTCTAAGAATATCATGCTCTTGTTTTTCTTGTGCAGTCAGATGTGTTCAAGTGATGGAAACCCGGGGGGAAGTGGTTCTTGGAATTTGCAAGGGCTATTAGGTTCACATCCTACCTTCCATAAGGTGCTGGGAAACTTCAGTTAGTGGAGTCAATTATAGACTCAGGGGAGTCTCAATTTGGGAAGCAAGACTTACATCATCAGGCTCCTGGATCTGGAAGCAAATTCTAAAAATCAGACCATGGTTGAGATTTAGAATGGATGTGGCTTTGGACTGTGTTACATGGCAGGGTAAGAGGTTGGACAAATTTTCATTCTTGGCTGTTTGGGACACTATCAGAAGGAGGCAGCCTCGAGTCAGTTGGTGGAAAGTCATTTGGAACAAGCATGTCTTGCCTCGAAACAGTGTGCAGGTTTGGTTGATTATCATTGATAGAATTGATACAAGAGATTAGGTCAAAAGGTGGGGTGTTATCAATGATAGTACCTGTGTGCTTTGTGGAGCAACAAAGGAGTCTCGTAGTCATCTGTTTTTTCAGTGTGTTTATATGCAGGAAGTTGTTTTTACTCTGCTGTGCGATGGAGTTGTGTTTCCAGGGAGTTGGCCCGACCTGCTAGAGACTATTGAAGCCCGAGTTCTAAAGTATGGGAGTTGTGGGGAGATTGAAGCGTATTGTCTGGTGCTGATGCATTTGTGTTGTGTGGAAAAGAGAGGTTCTTTTTTTCATTTCTAAGATAGGGTTTACTTGCCACCATTTTATACATTGTATTGTTAGGACAAAATAAAATTCTTAGCTGATTGATCCAATGATGGTTTCATAAATTACGCCTGGAGAAATTCTTTATACTGAAAACTCAATTGAAAGTTGAAACTGAGGGTTATTAGCAGCTTGGTTGGATTGGATTGTCCTATATCAGGTTTATTTGATGCACGGTGTTGTTAAACTCAAATAGTTTCTGATTGATAGCATTGCATGCTATCAATCTTAAGCTTATGATTAGAACATACAAATCAACATTGGGTCGAATCAGAGTGAGTTAAGTAGAGGGGAGTACTCATGCTCGTCTTGCCCCATCTACAGACTAGACAATATCTGTTTCGAAACAGGTCGAAAAGATTAAATAGGACGAGTTCGATTCAAAATTGTCAATCTAACATTCACCTCACAAATGCAATGTATCACTATCACAAAAATCCGCAACAAGTGAAAATGTAATTTCAAACATTGTCAATCTGCCAATGAAAGGAACTGTCTCCAAACAATACCATAAACAAGTTCAAAATTTAGGATAAAAGGAAATGAATGATGAAAATCTGGAGCACACTAGGTATCTCTAAACCCCTTGTTTGCCTTCTTATTGCTTGCTTCTTCGTATTCAAGTGTCTGAGCTTTAAACCTTGGCGCATTTGCAATTGCTTTCTTGAGGACTTTGTGCCTTATGTAATTTGTTGGCTCTTTGACAAGGTTCAGAGCCACCTGCATTCTCCTCCTATCATCACAAGGCTGTATGAACAACAGATATAATGTATTAGTAAACTTTGTTCTACATAGACATTTTTGTAATGTACCATACAAAGATGTCGTCTAGGCGGAATGTGATTTCTTACCCAAATGCCATAGTGAGAATCCCAGGCTGCACCCATCATCCAGACGCACACCCAAATCCCACTATCATTCCTATGTAAGAAGATACATTATGTAAGTAAGCTAAAAGTTAATTTTATATTCAAATGATGCTAGAAAAAACACACATTCATACTTGTGATGTTGTTCTGCAAGTGAAGGAGTTGACCAAGAAAAGTCCTTAATCTTTGGTGCTGCATATAGGGTTTTCACTTCCTTATGCAAAGCCTTGAACAATTCGTTCATAAATTCAACATGCAAAAGTTACAAACAAGAATACGTAATTTATTGGGCAAATATAATATTTGGTTTTAGGCGAAAAGTCTAAAGATACCATTGTTTCCACCGCACTCATACGGACTGTTTTCCGCTCCTGAGATGGAAACGAATCCAGGATTTGGGCTTGTTTCTTGTCCACTAAAATAATAGCTAAAAACCAATGAATTCCTCCATCATCCATAGTATCTTGCATGGGCAGACACACCTACACATATACGAGAAATCACACAATCAGCTTACTAAATTGAGGACACGATAATATGCGTGGCGTGGGAAGTCATGACCTTTCTGCAGTTTAGAGCTTTTGAAAGGAATTTTGTACGGAATGCCTCTAATGCAATAGTAGGTGTCATGCCACAATTCATGACAAGGTCCTGTTCGTAGAAAAAATTAAAGAATTCAACATTGAGCTTGCTTAATAAAGTAACCAAGTATGCTTAACTAGAATAGAATTACAAGGTAAAATCGTTATATACCTGGAATTCTGTAGGCAGAAAGCACACCCGTTTTCCACGATCAGCATCCCTCCAAAGTTCGTCAAGGGTCAAGTGGCAAGCTAATGCTGTAATTACCTAATGCGCCACAGAACATAAACACAGAATATATAAACACTATAGTTAAAAAAGTGAAACAAATTACCAAGTAGTAGTATAATAGAACTTACATCGGCATGGACACATGAGTCAGGGCATAAGCTCCACAATGTCTTCCGGCTATAAACTTCCATCATAGTTTGGACCAAGGGTTCGTCAGGTGGAAGATCTTCAGCAAAGATATAGTGAGCAAGCTTCACATCTTCCTCACTGTAGCTTACGGTTTGAGGGAGCTTAAACCTGGTGGTACCCTACAATGATGGGTAACGGCATTAGTTGACAGCAATGTGTTTCAAGTTATCATGATATGCCCACTATTGCTCATAAGCCAAAAATTGCTCGAGACTGTAGTAATGTAATATATAGAACTGGACGCCAATGTGGAAGGGCTTTTTCAATTACTTAAAACAACACTGATTATACTCTTCATACATGAAATGGAGGGATGATTGAACCGAAAATGGAATCCTTCAAGGCAAACCAATAGCAATGCTTGTAACATACAGAGAAGCAGGATCTGCCCTTTTTATATGAAACAATGGACAAATAAATGCGAGCGTTTACTATAACTAAGCTTGCAATAAACATCAAAAGGTACTTAGAAGAATATCATGTGATGGGGATTGGGGAAAAGAAGGCATAATCAAATTCAAAGATACAGGCATGGCTACTGAAATGCATGATCCAAATCTTTTTAATTAGAAAATGTAGATACAAACAGTTAAAAAGCATAAACATAATTATAAGAAGTATCTAGTTGTAGCCTTGTATCAACCAGCAATTAATTCAGAGATAATGATCCTAAGAACTGAAGAAGGTAAAATGTTGACATGAGTAGTTGAAATCACATCCCAAAAAGTATAATTATCCTCGTGAGGCAAGTCCATTAGTGAGGCAGTAACAGAAAATCATACAGAGGCAGGTAGGCTAAAATAAAGAATAACTGAAAGGACATTTGATAGCGGTATAAGCAAGCAATTTGAGATGGAAATCTATAGATCTAACAGGAGTAAAAAATAGTGGAATGTGAATTCAACAGGCTTTGATATGCTCCTTCAAATCCCCCAATATACCTCGTTTGCTCAACAGGGAACCTATCACCATCAGCATTGCAAGTAAACTTGCACAGCAACCAAAGTGATTGCTAGAAACATATAATAGTATCCAGTAAGGCCAATTAAACAGCAAATCTACTAAGTGGCATTCAAATGAAACTCAAGCCATTCAATACTGAGAAAGTTCAGTATGCATACATCACCAGCTGAAACAAAAACAGAACAAACAAAGCTTTTGAAGCAATTTAGCTGTTGACCTAACCTCTCCCACTGATTTTAAGAGAGTTAAGAATTTCAGGTGTGCTTTTCTAATCCTCCATCTCATCAAACCCCAAACTCAACTCATATATGGCAGTAGGATTCAAGTAAGGATTAAACCAACCACATATAGAGAGATCCTATGAAGACAGGCGGAACCATCAAACCCCAAACATAATATAGACATCACGAAGAGGGAATCATGGAGTGAAACTGCCAGGTTTAAGTTATCTAGTTTACTTTGGATTACCATACCTTCGACGACAATTGTTGTGCTGGAAAATTGCTTTTGTTTCCCACATCTTTCTCGTAATGGTCAACTCCAGATTCACCGTCAAGAACAATCACATTCGAGCACGGCGTCCTTGGGGGGGTCACATCATCTCCCAGTTTAGTTTTCTTCGCGGGCGATACATAGTTCAAAGCCTTTGATGCAGAACGTGTTAGCCGTGTAGTCCACTGGCCGCGAGAAATATTGTTGGGCATATTGATCTCCTCCCTAATATCATTGTATAAAAAATCAACATGTGGACGAGGAGAACAAAAACACCAAAATCACATAACATAAGTTAAAAGTAATTACAAAGAGTATTGAAGAACTATACCCTTCCTTCCCCATGATGTTATAAACGCAAATGACTTGTGCTAACTTTCGAATGGAACAGGGGGTTTGTGATTTAATTAAGTGTTTAGGCAGAGGTATTGGCTGTCATTCGAATGGTGTGGTTTAATAGCCGAGACATAGGGGCTTTTTAACCCCTCTCTCTCTCTTTAGGAATAAAATAGAAGCGTAGAAGTTCATTGTGGCAAGTCTTATTCGGACCCAGGGAACTTCTACATTTATCCCCTCATTTAATGAAACATAATAAGAGAAGTTGTTATGAACATGGAAACTACATCTGTCATAAATTTCTATTAAACTAGTCGAATTTCGCCTGATTATGTTCTCTGACTATTTTTTTTTTATGAAGGTGAATAGATTATGTTCTCTGACTATGTATACTGACCTCGGTCTGGGTTTGACTAATGTTAAAAAAAGAGAACAAAGAAGGCCTTGAGGGCTGACGTGGAGGGCCTCTTTTTATCAAACCCCTTAATATATATTGTAAGATCCCTAGAGGCGTAGGGAAATCAATACTTGTTAGCTGCGATTTTCAGAGTTGAACAAAGCATCTCACGAACATGGCAGAGGAGGAAACTAATCCAAACGATGCCAATGATGCTAATAATCGTCACACCGAGGAGGACATGGCAGCGGATGAACCTCATCCAAACGATGACAACAATTCTTCTAATCCTAACACCGAGAACATGGAAGCGCAGGGAACTCCTCCAAACGGGGATACTAGTTCAAATTTTGAGGAAGATGATTTTTGCCAATCTACTACTTCTACAGACAGAAGATATTATGAAACTCAGATTCAAAGATCTAGATGAAGCATATGATTTCTGGAGGGACTACGGGCTGGCCACTGGGTTTGATGTTAGAAAAGAGGAAATCGGTCGAGATAAGGACAATGTCCCGATATGGCGCTGGTTTGTATGTTCTTGTGAGGGAAAAAGGCGTAAAAAACAGACAGCACGAAAGAGAGAGCCAAGAGCAGAGACAAGGTTTGACTGCAATGCTAGGATGCGTGTTCGATATGACAAGTCTACTTCGAATTGGTTTGTGGACACTTTTGATAACGAACACTCTCATGCACTGATTCCCCAGATGTACAAGCACTACATGAAAGGGAATCGTCGTATGAGTGATGCAATTAAAGCGGCAATTAATTTTCGAAGAGCTGCAGGCATGAAAACGCATCAAATCGTTTCACTAGCCGTTGCAGAAGCTGGAGGCTATCAGAAGGTGGGGTTCACAAGGAAAGATGCATATAACTATGTGGACAAAGAACGAAGAGAACAGATTCGTGAAGGTGATGCTGCTACAGCCCTGGCCTATTTACAAGCAAAACTTAGTGCCGACCAACAATTCGTCATTGAACTAAAGAAAGATGGTGAAGACAGGCTTATTAACTTGTTCTGGGCAGATTCGATTTCGGTGGCTGATTATGCATGTTTTGGAGAATTACTGGCATTTGATGCGACGTACAAAAGGAACATTTATAAGATGCCTCTAGTAATTTTTTCAGGTACTAATCATGTCATTTTTTCCATAATATATTAACCTCCTTTTGATTTTAGAAGCCTAATACAGTAGGGGTTTGTATGTGTTGCTGGATGTTCATAACATTAGTTTAGAGCCACCATTTCTCTTATTATTTTGCTTCTTTTCATAACATTTTATTGGTTTTACTTTTAGGTGTGAACCACCATTCAAACACTTGCATATTTGGATGTGCTTTTCTAGCTAATGAAAAAGAAGAAAATTATGTATGGGTTTTGGATGCTTTGAAGAGAAGGGTGGGGGGCGGTGTAGCTCCTAAGACTGTTATTACGGATGGGGATAAATCTATGCGCAATGCAATTCAACAAATATTCCCCGATGCAAAACACCGTCTGTGTTCTTGGCACATAGACAAGACCATTATCAGTAGATTGAAGAAATTTCCTATTTTTGTTACTCGATGGCAGTATTTTGTTTCAGCTGACTTGGAACCATCAGATTTTGAAGCTAAGTGGAAATCATTGGTTGAAGAGTGCTCACTGCAGCACAACAATTGGGTTTCCAATCTATTTAACCAAAGAACTGAATGGGCGTATACATACTTGGGCTCTAAGTTCTTTGCAGGTTTGGCAACAACCTCTAGATGTGAAGGAATGAACTCCCAGCTGACCAATTATATCCAAAATGATAACAATCTACTTGAGTTTTTTATTAATTTTGATCGTTGGAGTAGAGATATGAGGGAGATTGAGCTACACGCTGATTTTGAATCCATTCATCATGAACGGAGCATTACGTCCAATGTCTTAGTATCACTTCAGAAGAGTGCTGCTGCCTTATTCACAAAAAAGGCATTTTTTTATTTAGAGATGAGGTTGAAAAGTCTGGAGATTGCATAAGAATGGATTCAGAGGTATCGCCAAATGAGCGCACGTACAGGATGACAATGTCTGGCAAAGAGAAGGTTTTCCGGGTCGAATACAGAACTGACCCCTTTTCCATGGAGTGTAGTTGTAATTATTACAACTATATGGGGATACCATGCTGTCATATGGTTTTTCTACTAAAAGAAGAGGGGATACTGGAACTTCCAAAAGACTTGGTACGGTTAGGGTGGTCACAGCAGCCAAAGACACTGGAGAGTTTACCGCAACAAGATAATATCGATGAGGGCCGACTTTTCACATTCAGGTTTGTGATTATTCTATAAAGCAATTAATTGTCTTATTAATTGTCTTATTATCAGGGCTGTGGAGGCTAGCTTCAGCCTAGCTAGCTAGCTAGCAATGATGGCAATGCAATTGGGAAGTTTCCCCTTTGAGGAAAACCATAAACAAGGTTGGCTGGAAATTGGGAAGTTTGATCAGAGAAAAAGTTTGATCAGAGAAATTGAGAAGTTTCCTCTATTACTTTATTTCTCTACTAAAGAATCCCTATCATTTTGGAGTATTCTGAGCTGGTGGGGAGGTTTGATTATGATATCATGAGCTATACTTTCCAGCCGACTTGTTTTCATATGGTTTTGATACTTATAAAAGCTCTAGTTGTAGTTGTCATGTATATTCTGCATTAACTAAACTATGCTGACTTTCAGGTATGGGATTATTCAACAAGCCAGCTTACAATTATGCGTAAAAGGAGCAAAATCTAGTGATTGCTTCAAGTTTGCTCGTGAAGGAATTTCATCATTATGTGAATCGCTAGACACGATGCACATTGGTACTACTGAGATACCAGACGTTCATAGATCGAAGGCAAAAGAGAAGTTGTTGGATCCATTGCCGGTGAAACATAAAGGTTCAGGGGGTCAACAAAACAAGAAGAAGAAGAAGAAGAAAGGAGAGCAAAGACAGTGTAGTAGATGTGGGGAATGGGCTCATTATAAATCCACTTGTCCACACCCTCCTGAGTATGTAAGGCCGACTACTACAGAGACAACCCCACAGACTGAGGAAGAAGACAATAACAATGGCGATCAAGACGGAGAGGATGGTGATGCCATGGACATCCAAAACCAGACAGAAACATTAACTAAGGCGAGACAAAAACATTGCAGAAGATGCGGTTCAACGCAACACAATAGAAGAACTTGTCCGGAGTTATCAGAGGAGGATAGTGCTGAGGATGATGGTACTAGTGACATTGAAGACCAACAAAGGGTAATATTAAGAGTTCCTTGTGCATGTCTACATAATATTGTTGCATCCATATCTTTTTCGTACTAACGTTAGTGTATTCGATGTTGTAGAAGAAGCCACGTACGAGAAGTGAACGGCAAAGGAGAAACAACTTGGCTATTTGAGTTATTCGACTGGATGTTATGAGTTATTGGTTGTTAGGATGTTTTATTGGGTATTTTTTGGTACTTTCTTGGGTACTTTTTGGTTCTTTAAGATCATGGATATTCTGGTTTTAGAACAGTATTTAGATCATTCTGCGACCTAAACTCTAAATAAAGTTGCTACTAAAGCAACCTTGAGAGACTACTACGCAAGCAATTTAAATATGTTTTATGTAATGGGGACTTACTTTTTGCCTACAGTTTCACGATCCTTTGCCTCGCTACGATTGAACCAGATACATCCCAAGCTCTCTAATATGGTGCTCTGCAGGAGTCCTATACAGCATAACAGCAAAATAGATCATTCTTTTCTGCATCATCATCCTATTATTTAGTTTATCTACAAAATCGTTGGTTGACCAAATCACTAATTGATTCAAGATACTAAGCAAACTAAGGGATGAATATTTGAGAAAGTACGTACCTGGAAGTTGTCAAATGCTCTATGTGGAATGTTATCATCAAACTGTTTCATCGCATCCCATGGCCCATCCCCGACTCCAACTAAAACAATTGAGAGAGGATAATAGCTGTTGCATGGAAAACCAGTAAGAGCCACATAGTTAAAACTCACAGTTGCACCTTGAAACATTCATTCAGTATCGAACAGTCCATTACCTGGCAGCAACTATGGAATTCAAGGTTGCTTGTTCTTGAGGACTACAACTCCCGCGTGGAATACCAGGATTCCTGGTAACCTGTATACATAGGTTTGTGTTTTTAGCATCAGATGGCTTGTGAGAAGGAAGACAGTGCCACAAATCATAAACAAAAAGAAAGCCCAGAGATTCATTTTTGCATGTCAATGCCTACATTCTAGTTCTAGATAGAAAATCTTTAAGGTCAATTGTCCAATGCCATTCAAATTTATCTGACATTAAGCTCCATTATTTGTTAGTTTGAAGAGAACAAGCATATTAGATATGCGGCAGTACTTAAGATATGACAGCTTTCATACGAAGATACAGCAGAAAGAAAACTCTGATGTTAGGAACATGAAAACAAATGAAATACCTGCCCATCTGCAATAATAACAAGGACGTGATATTGACCATTACTTTTCTCTACAATGTCAATTGCAGCATCAATGATTGGTGCAAATGAAGTTGGACCTGGAGATATCAGAAAGAAAAAGATCATTGGTATGTTGCTGAACAAAATCTGGCTTTCAATTCAAACACTAAACAACATATAGAGAGAGATTAAAGAACCTGACAACTGTAAGTGTGGAATGATTTCTCTGTATCGAGCAAGTGCCTCTTCGAAACCACGACAAGGGCGGTGATCAGGATAAATACTGAACACGTATTCATCACGTGTTGATACTAGTAAGAGTGGGGAAGACACAGGAAAGACAATAAGGAAGATATCAGATCCAATCGTTCACTTAATGTAAAACAATAGTAAGGGAATTTGCACAAGGAGACTAACCATCACCAAATCCGAAACAAGGTATCAAATTATCTTCATCGAAAGGCGACAAAGTACGCCCGATGATTGAGATCGCTTGTTCATAAGGATTCGTCACACTACCAACTGCGTGGAGACTTTTGCGGTGAAATGAATACCTGCCTATCCACATTGAAATGAACTTTTACCCTACGTGCTGACTTTAGGAGGTCTAAACATCGTATTAATACCTGAGAAAGAGAATCACTACCTGACCATTCGTTACTCTTCGTGAAGTCAACACCGAGGATCAAGTTCGATGACTCAAGACCAGCTTCTCTCAATGCAGAAATGACCTGAAACACGTAGAGCCAACTGAGTACCTCAACAGCATTTCGTAAGTGTGAGAATAATTTATCTTCGGTTTTTTTTTTCTTAAACAGCTTTCAGATAAACAAAAGTACCTACCTGGTCTAGCGAGTTGAAATTGTCAGCGATGAACTTCGGTCGCTGCAAATGTCTGAAGCTATTATGCTCCATCTGATCATCTACCTTCCTGCCCGAGAAATCAAGATGTCACCATCATATTAGATTCCATTGTAAGACCAAATTCTAAGCAGAACTTAACTACCCAATTTAGTAATTCACCAACCAAATCAGGATATTCCCCCCCAAAAACCAACTTAATTTCATAGTAAATATAGTTCAGCGTAAAAGCTGAGCTGGGTAATTGTCCATCTAAAGAACAGGCCAAGAGAAACAGCAGAATTCAGAAAGACCAAATTTACACCCCTTCTTTCATTCCAAGCCATCAACTACAAAATTGTTTCATGTCTGCCAACAACCCAAGAAGAGAAGTAGCATATACACAATATTATGCAATCGGATGACTATTTCGAGCTCTACCCTTTTGTTTGCTTCGTCTATGGCAGCAGAGTTGAAAACAGAGAGAAATATGTTACCAGCCGCAGTAAGCAATTCTGGAGGAGAAAGCTTCCGATGAAGAGAGGGGACCGATTTCTGCGATGGGCTATGTACCGGCATCCAGGGCAACGCCGCCGGATTCGAAAGACGGCGACGCCGCCGGAGTCGAAAGACGGCGACGGAGAGCTTATATTGGAGTTAGGGCTTGAGGGATTGATGAAGAAGGAGCGACGGAGGGGATTGGTTGACGCCTTGGCCGTGCATGTTCCTAACATGATTGCAATCCGAACAACTTGCCAACCAAGATGAAATGAAATGAAATGAAATGAAATGAAATGAGAAACCAAAATCGTCAAGCTATAATGGAATCGAGAGAGCAGAGAGGGAAGAGCGAACAGGACCTTCTGGGCGAGTCCGAGCACGCGTTCCGTCGCGGTTCTGTTTGGAGCTCCATCTTTGGATTGTCGTTTTTTTAGGGTAGGATTTCGGATTTTCGTGCTGGTTTCGTTAGCCTTTGCACTGGAACAATGGTGAGGAAGTGGGTGGATCTGAGGAAGACTGAAGTATGCGAATGAGGAAGGTAAAGTTACCCTCATTCTATTGTCCTCTACGACATCGTGTTCCATCCGAGTCAAGCCTTTCCTTTTTTTTCTTTATGGTTTAATTAGCCTTTCCTATTTCAAAGCTGCATAAATTAATAAATTCATGATTTGGTGGGAAAATCTTTTTATTTGGTTCAAGATTTGGGAAAATCCAAAACAAATAAATGGCGGGATAGGGGAATGAAAATTTATATTCATTGTTTCTTTATTTTTTTCAAATTCTAAACCTAAGTCCTCAATTTAAGTATCTAGAAAATTGTTTAAAGTTACCGCTCATATAAATGAGGTTCTTTTTCGTATAAGTTCATTAGATTAATACTCTATTGTTCAAGGTTCTTGACCTAAAAACCCACATTAGACCATGTATCAAGTATGTACGATGTGATATCAATGTATAGGTACAAGTGGAAATCGTGTGCAATATCAAAATATGAACTTGGTGTGGTAGCATTAACAAATCTAAGATATAAAATCTACTTAGGATTAGAGTTTAAACCCGAGTTAGAACTGAGGTACCCGCCCCCGCCCCATTGCCATCCCTATCGACCCGTGGATACCCGCCCACAACTTCGAGTTTATACAGATTCACTAAATAACTGGTTAGGTTGAGTTTGCTCGAATTCTACAGATAGGTGGTGAAAAATTTGTATGGGAAATTTGTGATTCAGGGTTTAGGGTTTAGGGTTTAGGGTTAGGGTTTAGGGTATAGGGTTTAGGGTTTAGGGTTTAGGGTTAGGGTTTAGGGTTTAGGGTATAGGGTTTAGGGTTTAGGGTATAGGGTTTAGGGTTTAGGGTTTAGGGTTTAGGGTTTAGGGTTAGGGTTTAGGGTTTAGGGTTTAGGGTTTAGGGATCAGGGTTCAGGATTAAGGGTTTAGGGTTCAGGGTTGAGTGTTCAAGGCTCAGGGTTCAGGGTTTAGGGTTCAGGGGTCAGGGTTTAGGGTATAGGGTTTAGTGTTCAGGGTTCAGGGTTCATGGTTTAGTGTTTATGGTTCAGGTTTTAGGGTTCAATTATCAATTATATAATTCTATGTCCATATTTTATTGCCTTAGAGGTTGTAATTTTTTTGTAAATGTCTAATTGGGCACCATATATAAAGGCGTAGAAATCTTCAGCCAATAACACTAACCCAATCCATCGAAGTCGGCCTAGAGTTCTGTCTAATTAGGGCCCGACGAGTAGAAGAATTGAAGAACTCTTTTTGCAGTTGAGGGCTTGTGATCAGAAACAACCAATATTACGACCACCGAAGAGGCCCAACAGTGCAGCAGGCGCGTTCTCCCCGTTGGCCGGCTAGTTGTAAGGCTGGGCCGGGTTTGGGTGAGGCCCATTAGTTGGGTTTGGCCGGCCAGAACACACATTCACTTAAAACCATCGAAATACAGTCTATCAAACACAAAACAAAACGTTTCCGCCTCATCTTCCTCTTCCCTTCGGCGCCTCTGTTCAGTTACCGGCGAACACATCAATCGGAGACTGGTTCATTGCATGGTCGGGTTTGGCTGTCCTCCTATCTGCCTGACCGACACTATTCGCATCCCCAAGACTTGATTCTCAAGATTTTGCCGCTTCCTCTTCCGTTCGGCGCCCGTGTTCAGTTCCCGGCGAAGACATCAATCGGAGACTGGTTCATTGCATGGTCGGGTTTGGCTGTCCTCCTATGTGCCTGGCCGACAATATTCTAATCCCCAAGAGTTGATTCTCAATATTTTGCCAGCATCTCACATTTTTATTCTTTCCTCTCATCAACAGCAGCGAAGGTTTATCAGGCCTCTGAGAAGCTCCAGTCCACAGGTGCGTTAGTTTCCATGCTTCTGATACAATGTGGTTTCATGTATTTAAATAAGGGACATGATTAGTTCTTCTTAGTTGTTGCAGACGTCTTTAGCTGTGTGCTGGATTTTGTTTGAGCTTTGTATTACAAAGCAGGCTCAATTTTGCGTTCTTTAGCTGTGTGCTGGATTTTGTTTGAGCTTTGTATTACAAAGCAGGCTCAATTTTGCGTTTGCACTGATAGGTTGCACAACTCTACTGGAAACGATTTTTCCATCCCATCTGGAGGTTTCCCATCGCTGCGTGTGCCAGTTGTAGTTGTACCACATGTTTGCTGTCTGCATAAGTATTTATACTTCCGAACACCCTTTTATTTTGATTTTGCCCTGGCCATGATGTGTCTTCTCTTCATTTGTACATGATTATTTGATTAGTGTCGGAACAATATCCTCTTTTGATATAGTCGATAAGAGTCTCTTTGGTTTTTTGCAATTGAAATACGAATTGGTTATTAATTCAACATTGCAAAAGTAATATGCACTGTGGTCCCAAACAACAACTAACATAGTTTGTTTTTATGATTTTAAAAGTGCAGATACTTCCAAAAATAGAGGTTGAGCAGAAGGAAATCAGTGTGACATATATTTGAGATGGACAACATACCTGAATGGAACCCGTAAGTAATGGTTTCCCAACCAACTAATAATAAACCATATTCTTGTGTTCTCATAACTACTTAATACAATTGCTAATAATCTAAATTATAGGTTTTTTACCCTTGGAGATGATTTTGTTACGAATCTAACTTATCAAAATGCCGTGTCATTGTCTGAGACCGTTGAAACTCTAGATCTAATCCCAAAGCAATTGGATGGTGATGATCAAGTGAGTAAGATAAGATGTTTGTTATCTATCATTCTCTATCTCTTCTGTGATTGATTTGCATCTGATTTGTTTATTTTTTTGCAAATCATCATCTTTTGCATTATATCAGGGCACTTCGTACATTTTCTCTGGCGTTGTAACAGAGCTGAGGAGATCTTGGTGTGATGCATCGAGAGTATACTTGATTCACTTGACCATTGAAGATGACATTTGTGATGTTGAGGTCGTGTTCCCATCATCATACTTACGGAGAATCATTTCTTCTGTAGTCAGTCCTTCTGAGATTGACAATGCCGACTATGTTACACTTCTCAACTTGATTGGTGACAAGTCATATGCAGCCATGGTCACAATCGGTCCTTGGAACAACGTGGGCAATTATTTTGATCTATTCTTGGTTAAGTTGTTCCTGCCTTTAGATAACTAAGTAGCAATTGGGTATTATTAATATGATCAGATTAATGTTATTAATGGTCAACCTATCTGTAATCTCTCGTGTTCTGTAAGCGTAATGGATATGTGAACACTAATATCTTTTGTAAGTTTAGTATCTTTTTGAGGGGTGCTTGATGTAAAATATGAATTTAGATTAGTCATGGTACTTTGAACAAATTAGTATTAATAGATGTGACTTGATTGCTTTTGACAACAGTGGAAGTAAACTATATCTATACTTGACTTCCTTTCGGGATACAATCCTGGGAACAATGTTTTATTATATCACACTTATGAGCCCCTGGACATATTGAGTGAAACAGTACAGAGGTTTCCATCATGTTACGGATCAAGTAATTGTGTCTAAACCAATGTTCGGGTTTCCTGCCAGATCCCAAATGCAATGTGGACATACAAAGAGCTGACATAACAACTATATCCACACAAATTCAAGGAAACCTAACATCGTTACAGTCTCGGACAACAGATCTCTACATAGAGTGCCCCCGCGAGACATTCACCTGAACTATTTCATCAGTCAATGGAACATAACTTGTGCAGAAAACCATTCACTATAGCTTGGGGAGATGACGCCTGCTAGTCCCCGGGTTGTTTCGCGATTGCGTATTGCAGGTGTTGCATCTGTTGGGCCCCACCTCCTTTGGTTTCTCTTCGTTGCTCTCTGCCACACCTGGAGCAGAAGATGGCTGCACCGAGATGGGTGTTGGCTCTTGCAAACTGACTTGTACATTGATGATCGGGGCAGGAGCAGGAGCAACAACAGGTTCCTTTCCAAGGGTGGTGATTGATGTTCCGTTCATGATACTCGCTGCTGATGATGCAGCAAGCTTGGATTGCTCCTCTTTTAGCAGGATATCCTTGTGGCACTTCGAGCACATGTTCATTGTTGCAGCGCTTCCGAAAAAGCCGCAGTTGTTGACGCACAGTATGGGATGGTCTGGCGGAGCTTGGCAGCCTGTCTCGTCATGGTCCATTTTCACTTCTGCAATATCCAATGACCATGTCAGATATATTAAGATGACTGATTCAACATGACTCGGATAATACACAAAGTGCTACAAGAAAATGAACAAAGGCTGGCGGAAACGTGGGACACGTTAACGCCATTGGCTAGTCTAAGTGATGTATAACTACACTGCAAGAAAGACAGGCATCTGACATTCACAAACAAGAGAATCAGAGCTAAATGACAATTAGAGCTTGGATATATAAATCCATACGTCTTGCTTATAAGCTGCATTCACAGTCCATAATCAATATAAAAGGACCCGATGACACCGGTTGAGTACCCTAAGAGAATAACAAGAAGGTATAATGAATTCCAGATATAAGCTGCAGCCTGCATTCACAGTCCATAATCAATATAAAAGGGACCCGATGACACCGGTTGAGTACCCTAAGAGAATAACAAGAAGGTATAATGAATTCCAAATATCTTCTAAGTTTATATTTCCTAAATATTGGACCAGTCATGTAAGATAAGAACTCTTAATTCACACAACTTCAGGCACAAGTCTGGACACTAGTAAATAATAAGGGGATGACTTGAAGATATCTGGTTCCAGCCAATTCAATCATATTCCTATGTTAACCAAAGCATGATATTTCATCTAGCTGAGACAAATTTCAGTTCCCAAAATGTAACGCCTATGACTCAGCAATCTCATATCCACTGAACCAGGGAAATTATGCAACGCTGTATGTCATAATTCTCAATCATATCCTCAAACCCCCCAAAGTGGTTGGTTCAACCGACAAATCGAAACCTCACAATACTGAAAAACACAAGTCTGCAATGTCTATCACTACTCTGTGAAGATGGAACTCAAACTGTCAATTCCAGATTCTTCCCAACCAAAATCCTGAACCAAATAAAAGTTCCTAATTGAAACAAATTGCAAGTCACCTAAGCTTGAATATATTAACCACATAAGGAAATTACGTGAAAAAGATCAAAACTTTCACCAGAATAGGACATCAACTCTTTCTTCTCCACCCCCAACCAATTAACCACAGGTAGCTCAGAGAGCTAAAACCTAAAAAATTCCGCCTTTATTCATCATACAAGCCCCCATAAGAAACCCAGAAACATCCCCTGATTGCGCAGAATCACTCTGCAACAAGCTAATCACTCGAAATTCAAATAATCACAATCGAGAAGGAAAGTAAACAGAAAGGGGGTAAACAGTAGAGAAACCTGCTGAAGATCGATAATTTGATTCCCCTCGAACCGATCTCTCAGCTTCTATATGCGCATGAAACAAGCCCCTCCCTGCAAAACCCAAAACCCAAAAAGAAGATTCAGTAAAATTAAAACAGAGTCATCAATATGTACCGATTGAAATTGAGACTGATGGACAAACATGGTTGTGCCTTTGACTACCGCATGGCCGAATCCTCACCTTCTTCTTCCTGTTCCGAGTCAGCAATGATGGCTGTAGTGTTCTGCTCATCCTGCTGCGCCCAATCGGAAGTCTGGGCTACGAAGGGGATAAAAGAAGGCAAATGGAGGTGGGTAGTGGGTTTGAGAGATAGGGAGTGGGAGAGATGGAGTTTGAAGGGTCGAGATGGGATTGATAGAGATGATCTGGGCGGGACAGTCGGGACGAAGAAGGAAGAGGAAGAAGAAGAAGAGGGAATTAGGGATGGTCTGTGGATTGAGGGTGTCCTTTAGTTCTCTAGGGACGTGGGTTTGGTTGGGTATTGGGGTTGGTTAATTGAATCAATAGATCAATCCAAAAAATCACTTCACCCACCCAAACCAATTAATTAGACTAAATTGCAAACATTTATATCTTGTAAGAGGGTTTTGGTAATTATGGTTATAATTAATAAGTGATTTAATGACGAAAAATCTAGAGCCGTTGAGATCAAACGTACGGTGAAGATCACCCTGGGTATGCGGTACCCCGGATTTTACCCGGAGTACCGTAGAAGGCACCCTATATATATATGGTGGTGTTTTCCGTGAACCCACTCTTTTAGTGCATTCAATGCACTCGCCTCATAATCATCATTCGGAGCATGTGATTCTTGTTAAAACGGTATCGATTGTTGCTTATGATATTATGAATAAGAAACACATGAAGTTTTTAAAAAATCATTGAAGATTTACTTTTATTGTAAGGATTTATGATATAGGGATTTAGGGGTAGGGTTTAGGTGTAGAATTTGGGGTTTTGAGTTTGGATTCAAAATTGAAGGTTGGTTAGGATAATTGATTGATTAGTTGTGATTCTATGTTATATCATCATGTTAGATTAATGCCACCAATTAAATTTCAACACTCGATGTATTATCGTCACTTTTAGAGTTGGGTGTATTGAATGCACAAAAAAAAAGAGTGCGCTGAAGTAACCACCATATATATATATATATATGGCGAGTTCTACGGTACCCTGGGTAAAATCCGGGGTACCGCATACCTTGAGTATGAAAACACTATCTAGACCTTGAATTGACCGATCTTTCGGACATGATACTATACTCTAACCCTTAAAGATCAAAATCTAGGTCTTAATTCTCCCAATCTTATACTCCAAGATCAATTTGATTAGAAACAATAATCAACGATTATGATTCGTCCAAATATAGGCACAAAGAGGAATGCACTATCTTAGTGTTTATAGATTATTATTTAGATAATTAGGACCTAGGGTTCACTCATTAAGGGTTAGGGTATAGTATCAGACCCAAAAATCATGCTAATTCGAGTTCTAGATACCGTTTTCATACTCAAGGTATGCGGTACCCCGGATTTCACCCGTGGTATCGTGGAATGCACCATATATATATATATATATATATGTTTGGGCTTTTGTGTTAGTACATTATGTATTTTGGGTTAGTATGTTTTGTTCATTGTTATGGGTTACGTATTATGTGGGCTACTTAGTTATTTGCGTAGTTAGTAGGTTAGTAGAACGATTAGTGCATAGGCTAAGAGTTAAGGGATAATTAGTCTATGTTGGGTCAGCATGGGCCAAGTAGTTCTTTGTGTTGTGGCCAACAGACCTAGGGGAGTTAGGAGGGTTCAGCTAGGTTAGTAGGGTTACGTATTAGGTTTAATTGTCTATATATTGTAATTATAGCATTAGTCTGATTTATCAAAGTAATAAACAATAAAGGTTTTCGACACCAACGTCGTCTCTCGTTTGGGAGTTACAAGCAACCCTTGACTCGTGGGAAATGGGTTGCCATCAATTGGTATAAGATCTTGGTTGCTTCGCAGCATTGGGATTCGAGAGATGGCGAGTTCTTATAAGTTTATCCATGATATGATAGAAGAACAAGAGTATCTGAGATTCTAGAGGAACAAGAATGGTATGGCAATTTTTTCGTCGTCGTTCTTCGCCCAACCATCAGATTCCGCAGGAAAAATTGTTGGAGGAGTATACCGCCAAACCCAAGTCCATGAACGTCATCGACAGGAAGCGACGACGACGTGGCCCACATTAACTCCAATGAAATCAGGGTGGTGGGGGAGATGAAGATCAGATCGACGGGAAGGAAATAATGCGCAATGGTGACTATCATCTATGGGAGGCTCTCACCCAATGATCTAGAAGTGATGGGAAGGAAACAGTGTGCCGCGGTGGTCACCACCTCGACGAGGCACCTATCGACTCGGAAGCTGCGAGAAGGAGGAGATTGATATCAGCGCTCAATCTAAGGGGGACGAGATCGTTGTGGGCGGCAGGGGAGTTTTGGGGCCGTTCCAAGGGCCGCCATTACTATGCAAGCCACCGGTTGAAAAGAACCCGGGATGGAAGCCGCAAGAGTTGCGGACTAGAGCTGAAGGTCTACTGGTTGGGTCGAAGTGGCAAACCAAGCATATTGGTGATGATGGTGATGTTGTTTTGCTGCAGCTAATATTGGTCCCTCCAATTGTGCGTATGGCATGCTCTATCTTTGGACCAAGATGAGGGCGATGGTGGAGGGCTCTCATGGCTGTTCCTATTTGGTCCAAGTTCTAGATGTGCTATGGAAGGAGTTTTGGTGCTCGCCGATGATCAAGTTGCAAAGTCCAACACTCCAATAATTGGGGTCGATGGAAGAGCCTCAAGATGGAAGTTCAAGAGGCGATTAAAGCCTCGCCGCCGCAAGAAGTGCAACCACCATCATTGTCGTCGTCGTCCCCTAGAATTCATCAAACATTTGAACCTTACGGATGCTCAAGCATACGAGCGAGGGAGTTCCATCCAATGCGAGGAACAAGACTAGAGGACAGTGGCGGACCCAGGAATTTTGAGTAGGGGTGTCCGCTTTCAAAATAAAATTAAAAATAAAATAAAATAATTCTTAAATAAGAAAAGTATCCGAATAATATTCAACAACACAAATATTTGGTTAATACAAGTTACAACAAATTTCCACGTTGTGTTTTCATATTCTGAAAATATTCTAAAATACACTCCGTGTCTACAGTATTCAGCAAATCTCTTTCAATATATCCTACGAGACAATCATTCACAAACTGATCGCCTAGTCGATTCCGAAGCTTGTTCCTGATGTAACTCAAAGCTGAAAAGGCTCTTTCAACACTTGCAGTTGCAACCGGTAAAGTCAATACAACTTTGAGAAGCAAATATACCCATGAATATGATAGATTCACTTTTGTCTTCACCATCAGCTGACACAATTCATCAATTCCTTTTAATCCATGGAATAACTCATCATTCTTCACAAAATGATAGTAATTCTCAAAGTCCCTTAGAAGAAAAGAGTCAGAAAGATGACCAAACTCTGTAGGATAAAATCGAGTAAGACTAACCAGCTTCTCCCTGTCAAAAGCAGCAAACTCATTCTCCGGGCTAAGAGAAGCCATACAAGTCAACAACCTAGTATTCACCTCATCAAAACGGTTGTTCAACTCTTGCAGCTGCATATCAAGAACAGAGTAATACAATTCAACCTGATAGTGATGCAAGTTTGTGATCTGTGGAGCCTTGCGCCTTGACCGTCCTGGAAGAACATACTCATCATCCATGCCAAAAACGTGAATAGATTCCTTAGTGCAAAACAAGAAACATCCTCAAGTAGAGACTCCCATCCTCAATCTCTCATCTCTTGTAATCTAGTTTTTCCCACACGAACAAGTTTCATAGCATTTACAATGTCTTGATCTCTCCTTTGCAATGCTAGTGACAACTCATTCGTAATTGCTAACACTTCAATCATCAAATTCAAAATGAAAAGTTCAATTGTCTGATACTTATAAACATATTAACCTACTGGCTACTGCTGCTTAACAATTGGAATTAACAATTGAAAAGTTCAATTGTTGTATATGGCAGCAAGTTCAAGCTTACCTTCAGGGGAAGTTGTAGCAGCCAGCGGCTGAAATGGAGGAGGACGAGGACCGGACATAGGAGGGCGAGTGTGGTCGTGGCCGACGAACAAGGACAAGGCCGACAGAGAGGACGAGGCTGACGGAGGAGTGCGAGGCCAGCGGAGGAGGACGAGGCTGGATCGTGGCTCAACGTCGTCAGATTGAAGCTTGATGGAAGCATGGTCTATTTTTTGCGAAGTTGAATCTGAGTCGTGTTTAGTTTTAGGGTTTTGTTGTCAAATTGTGGATAAAATTAATATGTTTATAAGTATCAGTATCTTAAAATTATAGCAAGATATGAGTTGTAGTGTGATGAAAAACATTCTTTAAAATATGAAAGGTGGGTACGCTTTATTGGCTCAAGTTTCTGCTACTGTTTCATATTTTGTCATTTGCTACAAAATGAGATCTAAACTTTCTAGCAGCCAAGACAAAGTTATTGCCCCGTCTCTCAAACCGGTGACGCCTTCCCTGTCTCGCTTAGCCAACCATGCCTACCGTACACCTACCCCAGCCAACCTTACCCCAAAGTCCGCAGGCACAGGTCACCATTTCAGTCGTTCTGTCCTTTAACCACGCAGCTTCCACAAAACCATTGCCCGACCCTCCCCCAAAACACCTTCCATGTCACTGCTGATCACGCCACCATCCCTTCACGGCCTCACCCTGTAATCCACAATCACAAGCCACCGATTCAATCGTCTTCATCCTCTCATCACGTCGGTATGCTTTTCCAAGTTTCAAAATCTTCATAGTTGCTTAAACACGCCACCACAGATGAGACCTCTTCATAGCTGCTCAAACACGCCATCGTCTATGGTTTGTAGATGCCCCACCTCATTCCCCATGGATTAAGAGAAGAATTCTCTCCTCTGGTATAAACTCTTTCAAATTCATCCCACCTCCTATACGATTCCTTTGTTTTTGGCCACTCCACTCAATTTCTCCTTCACCAATCCCTGGAGCCTGTCCATAGAGCTAGGGCTGGAGATGTAAAGGCAGAGAATCGGAATAGAAAGGGGGGTTTGAGAATCGAAGCACCACTGTCTTGACCGTGACGACCCCCTTCATACCGAACCCATCGCGCGGATGATGGATTGAATTGGGCGACTTCTCCACTTTCGGGTAATAATCTATATTCTTTCTTTAATTCAAGAGGGTTTCGGGTTTGCGCCGTTGGTTGGTATAGCTGCAGATAGTATGAACTAATGATATCCAACTGTCGGATGAAATATATAGAAGCGGCCGCTGCCGCCGATGATGAAATAGTATTGTCTTAAACTAGATTTAAAAAGAAAGAAAAAGCAGTACATGGTCGATAAAGATATCAGGGACGGATCAGTAGATTTACTTTCCTACTTGAAGCTTTTGGGTTTTGATGTATCCCAATAATTCTAGGGTCTTTGGTCTTCACGTTTAAATGCGACGTCTTTGAAGAAGAGATACAACACACATACAAACATAGAGAGATCGACGAAGAAGAAGGGTAGAAGACGGGATACCTATCATTTTGCATGGCCTGCCATATATAAAAATAATGATGTTTTCTTAATTCCTATTATTTGAATCCCACGTCCTGCAATTTAGTAATCTTACAAAGTCCTCTGATTTATTAGGAACAGGAATCTGCAGAGGAGGAACTCATGGGAAGATAGAGTCCAATTGTCCACTCTTACCTGGGAAGAACTTCACTTACTTTCTTAAATTCAATGACCAAATTGGGGATTTCTTCTACTTTCCATCTCTCGGTTTCTACAAGGTTCGTATGGCAGCATCCGAATTTAGAAACTCAAGTATTTTTATTTATTTATTTATTTATATATCTCCGTACTTGCTATATCTTCTTATAGGACTGAGCTCAACTTTGGACGAATTTGCTTCCACCAGTATTGCTACAGTTTATATAAGCTTTGTTGCTAACTATGATCATATGTTTTATTTGGTTAGTCGTGCCTTGGTGAATCGCACCATCCTGGTGTGGATTTCCATTTGCCTCGCCTGATAGGTCACTCATTCTCTTGCTTTCTTATGCTTTTTTATATTGTTGTCGTATAAATGACCATTTTGTTCTCTCTTGCTTTTTCAATTGTAGGAAGATCGGTGTACCTTTGAATCAATCAGAATTCTCTCTACTCATCACCAGAGGCAACAATAACAGAGGAAGGAGGTTGGATTTTAGTTGTGTTGCCAGCAAGAACGGAAGCATGGTTGATTGCACCGATGTTGTTGTCGAGGTGTGAATCCTCCTCTTGCATGACTAGTGCTCTTTTATTCCTTAGGTTCTTTGTGGTCTCTCTACTCAGGGATAGTTTATGCTATACCTGAAATTTTATTTGCAGGTCTCGAAGGAAATCATCAAAGATGATATTAGAGCACAAGTCAGTGTGCACATATGCACATCATATGTGAATTTCGGTGGGAAATAACACCTAAAATATGCAAGCTACCGAGGCAAGTCTTGGCCAACATAGTTGGGATTTTGTGAGGCTGTTTAGTTCGTTGCTTTGACGTTTAATTGTCACATTATGTTCACCCTAAAGTACTCATTTTATAGTTCGAGGATAGAATTCTGTGAGGGTATTTGATCCTTTCCTCTTTTAACTTTTCTTCACTTAATTGAAAGATGAGTTTCTATGTGGTTTAGCGTTCTCATACTCAAATGTTCTGTTTTTCCCTTTCACCGATCTCGCAAGAATTGAGCTAGAGGCATTCTAGGTTACCGTGTATGCTTTGCTAAGTTGAGTTGTATCCATGTCTCGGCTCTTTAGAATCACGGGAAAGCCCTCAATTTCATTTCCTTTGAATGACTTCTATGCTTCTGGGTTTTGTAGATCGTTGATGGATGGATGTTTGTACCAAAGAAGCAAACTTCTGTCGAGGTTCTGCCTGATGTCTATTTGAGGTCTTAATCTGCTTCAAGAGGAAAAGTAAGGAGCTCAAGTGCATGTGTTTCATAGTACCGGCCTAGCCTTCTCAACAGCAACCGCAGGGAATAACGTACCCATGTGAAAGTCACTGAAACTGTGATTTCTGAATCTGTTGAAAAAAAACATAAGGTGATGTTACAATTGTTAGTGAAGGAGGGGTTTGGGTAATGGGCAATGGCCGGTCAGGAAAGGAAGCCAGTTGTTAGATGAGGAGCTGCGAGCCTGCGACAGGGAGGGATGTGCAGTATCCTTTCACTGGAAGAATGTTGGTTTGTCGTGGACACCACTCACGAATGATTTTGCTTATGGAACATTTAGTTGTTTTCTGACATTTTAATTCCTCTAACTTCTCATTTTTTGTCTTTTGGCATGTAATAACATGACTAATTGACTACATAAAATGTTGTTGTACACAACTTATGACTGTAAGGTATTTTGCTTTATGGCCAAGCTTAACAGATTTGTGGCAGATTATTGAGCATTGTCTTGGTAATATTTACAGTACGATGTTTTCTCTTCCTTGCAAGTCACCAACACACCATTGTCAGGCACGTCAATCCAATGTTGTTTCAAAGATGATATTGTTGCAACTTAGGTCCCCGCGGCATAGCCGTGGGTGTGGATTCTAGTGTTAGCTAATAACTAGGGTGTCCCAGGTTCAAATCCCATAATCCACTATTTTTTTCCTTTTTTTCCCTAGGCTCAAACTACTACCGGGGTTCAATAAATTTTCTCCGAGATTTTAGAGGTGTCCAGGGACACCCCCAATCCTCCCTGGGTTCGCCCCTGCTAGAAGACGGAGCGTGAGTTGGAAGTTTCGGAAGCAACGGAAGCCTCAAAGCCGTCGCAAGAGCTGCGATTGCTTTCGTCATCGCCCACCACGCCGCGACATTGACGTAACCTTGGGGACAAGGTCCTTTGAGGGGGAAGGATTGATGGAAATAAATGTTTGAGCTTTTGGATTCTAGTGTTAGCTAATAACTAGGGTGTCCCAGGTTCAAATCCCATAATCCACTATTTTTTTTTTCCTTTTTTTCCCTAGGCTCAAACTACTACCGGGGTTCAATAAATTTTCTCCGAGATTTTAGAGGTGTCCAGGGACACCCCCAATCCTCCCTGGGTTCGCCCCTGCTAGAGGACGGAGCGTGAGTTGGAAGTTTCGGAAGCAACGGAAGCCTCAAAGTCGTCGCAAGAGTTGCGATTGCTTTCGTCATCGCCCACCGCGCCGCGACATTGACCGAACCTTGGGGACAAGGTCCTTTGAGGGGGAAGGATTGATGGAAATAAATGTTTGAGCTTTTGGGTTAGTACGTTATGTGTTTTGGGTTAGTATGTTTTGTTCATTGTTATGGGTTACATATTATGTGGGCTACTAGTTATTTACGTAGTTAGTAGGTTAGTAGAAGGATTAGTGCATAGGCTAAGAGTTAAAGCGATAATTAGTCTACGCTGGGTAAGCATGGGCCAAGTAGTTCTTTGGGTTGTGGCCGAGAGACCTAGGGGAGTTAGGAGGGTTCGGCTAGGTTAGTAGGGTTAAGAAATAGTTAGGGTTACGTATTAGGTTTAATTGTCCATATATTTTAACTATGACATTAGTCCGATTTATCAAAGTAATAAACAGCAAAGGTTTTCGACACCAACGTTGTCTCTTGCTTGTGAGTTACAAGCAACCTCGACTCGTGGGAAATGGGTTGTCATCATTATCAAGTGATGCATTCTATGATAACAAGGGTGTCCTGTAATCCAAAAATACCAGCAAACTATGTGAAGGCAAGACAGAGTAAAATCACGTTTAGGAGGGCGGTTATGTACAATACACCAAGAAAATCAACTAAATAATGTACTATAAAGTGAATCTAACAACAAAATTATGTGATTAATTGGACAACAATTATATTGGGTGTATGGTACCTACGGTAACTTGCAAGTCATCGAAAAAAATGAGACATCTAAAAAGAACGTAATCTAGTTAACCTTGTTGGAAGCGATCGGGAGTTTTCTCCAAATCATACTAACTTGCAAATCACCACTAGAAATTTTTTTATATTCAGCTATCCCTAACACACACTCCAACTATATGAGACCTTAACGTTTATATAGTAGATCAATTATCAATGTAGAATTATATGTCAGAACCGGCTAATAATTGACACTCCACACCTAACTTTCAATACTCAACCTCTAGTCTACTTTCGCAACTTCTAAGATTTGGGTGGGAATGTTTTTTGGTGCAGATGCAAAACAAAGATGGTGACGTTGGATAATTATGCTGTTTTTTTTTTTTTTTTTTTTTGATGGTAAATCCTGGAAATTTATTAAGTAGCTAAAGCCTCTTTTACAACCAAGTCCATAATCATAATTGGAGGACGGTCGGCCCATATCTCTTGGGTCTCCCAATCACATCTTACATGGGCCAAAGTATGGGCTGCCTGGTTTCCTTCTCTTCGCCCGAACCGCCACTCAACCAAACCGAGTCGATTCGCCTTATCCTGAAGTTCCCTCACCCGCACACCTGTCTCCAGTATCGATTCCTCCTCCTTCTGAAGCTTGAGAATGGCATTTTGGCAGTCCGACTCCACCACCACAGCGGCGAATCCCGCCGTCTCCACCATTTCCAGACCAAATTCAATAGCTCGAAGCTCAGCCAGCTCCGGCGACCATGCAATTCGTTCTCTTCGGACTGCCGCCCTGACAAAATCGCCCGACGAATCACGCGCAATCGCTCCTAGTCCCGTTCCTCCTTCCTTGAAGACTGCCGCATCAACATTTATCTTGATCCAGCCTGGTGGCGGCCTTTCCCAGGTGAGTTTCTTCTCTTCTCTCTCAATGGTTTCCTGTCTATGATGATCAGTATACTCTTCCCAGAAATTCACCGCTTTTTGAACGATCTCCCATTCCTCCGCCTTCTTGTTGTTATACATTTGGTTGTTTCTCTCATTCCACATCGTCCAGAGCAGCATTCCCAATTGAGCCAGTATATCGTCATCTGCCTTTTCCATTACTTCACAAATCCAACTCCCAATCGATAGTTCAGGCTCCATCTCAAAAAGGCTCTTTTTGTCTTCGATCACCAACCTATAGAAAAGGTATTTCTTAATTCTCGTATGACAATCGTGTTGATTAAACAAAAGGGAGAACTGCGTTTTACCCTTCTAGTCCACACGTTTAGCTATAATCCTAAATATAATAATAATAATATAATTAAAGGTAGAAGCAGGTTACTATTGCACTAGAGATTTGCTATTTTGCTCTGTGGGTTATTGTTGCTTAGATCACAAACACTGGTTTGCAGGCCTAGCATGGACTTTGTGCTTTTAGGCTGATTTTGTTAATTAGGCTTTTATTTGGATCCTTTTCTTCATTCACCGATCGTTTCTCCTGTCTGTGTAGCTAGCGCGTGATTGTTTCCAACACCTAATTGGCGATGGCACAGAGGTCGAACGAGTGAAGATTGGAGTCGGTGGCGGAGCATGCAGTCGATTTGTGGGGAAGACAACGCCGGCGGAGTGGAGATTGACAAGGGAAGAGAGATTTGGCGGTAGGTTTTGTGGTTACGGTGGCGGCGATGGTGATGGGAGACAGGGAAGGGAGTTTGGCGGTAGGTTTTGTGGTCACGGTGGCGGCGATGGCGGATTTGGGAAATTAGTGGGTGGTAGTGTATTGGGTTGTAAAGAGGGGATGGGTTAGAAAGAGGGGATATGGTGTCGACGGACTGGTTATGATGCAGAGGTTCGGAGGCATTAGTTGTAGTTCTATTTTCAGAGCTAGAATAAGGTATGGTTATTTTGGAGTATCTACACCAAATTGCTTCATATGTACATATAGGATTCAGTTGTGTTCTTCCTTCTAGATATGGTGTCGTCTTTTTACATTGGGTATTTAGGGGAGGTCTGCAAGTTTTATTGGAGCTTATTATATATGGTAGTTAAATTTCACAAGGGTGGTTATTTCGTCAGCTTTGGATCTCAAGCTGAACGCACAGTTGAATTACATTGCCTTATTGATTAAAAAAGACATATTAAATTGTTTGTTCATGGAGTCGTCGATCAAATTGGGGGAACCCCAATCAGAAAAGAAAGATCTTGAGGGTGAGCTTTTCTTACCTAAATCGCCAAAACCAGTGACAGAGAATCGCTTCTCCAAAAACTGGAAAGTGCACCCAATCTAATCCTCCAATATGATTCCCTTGTTGCATTTTATCCTCTGATTTAGATCCGCCCATGGAAGATGATTATGAATCGACACGCAGAGCGATCGATCACTCTTATTCTACTTCATCGAGATCATTTTTTCTTCCAATCTCCTGAGAAGTAGACGTGATCGAGATGGGTCCGATCGTGAATAGGAATGTTTTTCGAAGAGCTATTGCATAAAGACCTCAAGCTCATCAAGGTACATGCAGGTTTGGCCAAAGTTGTGTAGAGATGAATCCAACTTTATATCTTAGATTCTGGAAGTTGATCTTTGGTTGACGTTGTGTGGCAATAATCAAAACTGGAGTAGTAGCTCAAATCGATACTGCCATCATGTTTGAATTAGGAACCCATAAAAGAGATGAGAAACTTCAACCAAGAGATGCGGATTGAAGGAGAAGAAGCGATGGGACCTAGCTAGAGCTCCGGTTTCATAATCATTATCATCTCCCATATGCTAAAGTAGTAGATAGAACATGCAGAATGAATTGGAGAGCTACCCAGTTTTTCCTTTAGGGTAGAAAGATGGACTTTTATCAGATGAAAAGAAATGGAAGGAATAGGAAACCATAAAAACAAGAAAGATAAAAGAATGAGCAACAATCTACACAATAAATAAAAGGCAAATGAGAAAACTTGAAGCCCCATTTCAAATTTCATGCATCCAGAGTGAAAGTAGGAAGGACATTTTGGACTTCACAATTACTTTTTTTTATTCATTAAAAAAACACTTACTAGGATTCGAACCATGACAACTTTAAAGAAAAGCAAAGATCATAACCAATCACACTAAGTACATTTGTTGTATCTTTTTCAATTAAAAACATATAATCGCAGAGAGGAAAAAACCCTTCCCCCATTTCAAATTCCCTGCTCCAGGAGCATTTGTAGGAAGGGTAGAATAGGGAGTGTCAATTTTTTTCTTTTTCCTTGGTGGAACGGGCCAACTTACCGTACACATGCAGATTTAAACGGGTCAAGGAGTGTCAATTTTTTTCTTTAAGTCCTTTTATTTCTCCGTGGTGGTAAAATATATATGAAAAGGCAAAAACAATACTCCTTTTTATTGCTAAAAAGAAAAAAAATTAACAATAAAATAATGCATGGATTCTAATGGGCTAACCGCTAATCATAAAATAAAAGAGTTGAATGGGCCTGACCTACACGAGATTTGCCCATCAAGCAAAACAAATGAACATCATGGGTTTGCCATTCTAAGACAAGCTATTTTCTCTAGCATAATATATATTATGCTATTATTTTATATCTTAGTGGCTAAAATATAATGTATTTAAAGTTATTCAATGGTTCAACCTCGATCAACCCAATTAGTCCAATTTTTATCATTTCAGATATATATTATGTAATTATTTGATATCATAATGATTAAATTGTAGTGTATATTATAGGGTATCGTTTGGTATTTGCTAGTAAAAAACTAAACAGAATGATCTATTTGGTTCTTTTAAATATTAAAACAATCCTAAACATTTTCAGTTTCCTTTCGAAATTCTATAGTTTTATTCCCGAATCAGTGATGTGCAAATGGTGAATTGCAGTCATCTCTTTTCTGTCATTATTTTTTATTTTCAAATAGAAAGTTTAAAAGTAAAGAATAATTAGAGTTTGGCATGGGTCGGTCAAACAGGTTGAATTGCAAGTTTTGGCCAGTTTTGATCAAGTCTAATTTATAATCACATGGTTCCCTGATACCCGATAAAAATCTCGATCCAAACTAGTTTGGCAGATGAGTCCGTGTTTACCACCATTTTCTAGGGATACAGGAACGATGGTTCCTATCCCAAATCGTGTTGTTCATTCTTGATTTCGTTAGATTTTATCATGGCTTGGCAAAAAAACCAGAAAGCACAATGATGACAAGATGAAAGTTTTATTAAGCAAATTAGTCGGCCAACGAGCCGAGTAAAAGCTAGCAACGATTGTGAGATGCTCATTTCCCGAAAACCGGCGGGATAAGCGATTTTTTATTCGATTTTTTGGAATTCGGTTTCTATAAAACTTACTCCACCTCATCATATTAACAGAAAAAATATTGTTTTATTACAACCACTTGATTTTGGTTCATAAGGCTGATTTTTGATTTGTTGCATCATTCATGTCTCTTTCCTACTAAAATTGACTATTTTTATCACGCGCTTCCCAAAAAAAAACCATACAACAATAAGCTATACACCCCATTACATTATCAAATTTCATACCTCACCTTCCTCCGGCCAAATGGCCTGACCCCACGCTAGTAGGTGATAAATGGAGGTGGAAAGAGCAGGGGTTTTACTCCACGTGTCATTTATTCTTTTTACCATCCATACACGTGGAGTGGAAGGTTCATTCTCCCATATTTATATTAATTTCTTAAATTTCTACTTATTCTTATTATTTATTAACTTACCCTTTTCCATATATAGTAAAATACGGTATAGAAAAGTTACGTATAAAATACGTATGGTTATTTTACATTATCTTTAAATTAATGTTACAATTAATAGTATATTATTAATAATAAATATATAAATTAATTATTTTAAAAATAAATAATATATAAATAATAGTAAAGTTAACAATTTAATTCATTAAATACGGATATAAACGTGTTATAAGATTTTATACGTGTTTAGTACGGGAGTCATCAAATGAACGAAAAGAAATGAAACGACTTGACAAAACTACGGATACAAAAGTTTTAAACGGATAAAATAAGTACAGATACATATACGTGTATTAAACGGAGTATTTACTAACTATGCTATTCACAATGATTATAGACGGATCATAGATTGATATAGGCAATATCCATGGCTAATTTGATTTTCTCTGCTCAAAACGAGGTCATAGATGGAGAGAGGAGGGCTACTGCAGTAAAGAAAAACTAGCAGTAAATTATCTGAATCGCTAAATGTCGCTCTTAAAATTGCTAACGGTCGCCCTAACTCTAATGATAAATGATTTATATACCCCCAAGAAAATTTCAAAATTTAAACAAACCAAACAATCCCTAACCCCTCAAACTGAACCTCTCATCTCCCTTTTTCGCAAATCCCTCTCGACGCACCAGTTCGTCGGCGTCTTTCTCGCCGTCGTCATCGTCTTTCCCGCTGTCTTCGTCGTCCGTTCTCTAACGAAATTTCCAAAAAAACGCTCAACCTAAGGCAAGTTACGGTTGGTCCATGGTGCAACCGCAACTCACTTGCGGCTGGTCCATGGTGCAACCGCAAGTGAGCTGCGGTTGGCCCATGGTGGAACCGCAAGTGAGCTGCGGTTGCACCATGGACCAACCGCAAGTGAGCTGCGGTTGGCCCATGGTGCAACCGCAAATGAGCTACGGTTCCTTATTTTTCAATTTTTTTAGTGAACTTTACCGATTCAGAGTCGCTAGTCATGCTCCAGACATCATATCGACGATTCCAACTTCAGAATGACGATGATGGATTCTCTCTTTTGAATAATATTTTATTTTCTTTACTAAGTTGTGTTTGTTTGCTAAATGGAGAGTAAATAAGCTAAAAGGTTAAATTTGTAATGTTGATGTTTTTTAGGGCGACATTTAGCAATTTTAAGGCGATCTTTAGCAACTCCCTAAATTATGGTGTTCTTCTCCAATTTGATTATTTGCTTGGAGGAAAAAACACCATTATTTAATTACCGAAGAAAACCCCATTATTTCTTCAAGAAGGAATTTAAAAATTTAAAAATGAAAGGTCCCAAGGGCATGTAAAAAATAAATCAAAAGCCCATCTAATACCGCTGCGTAGCGCGGGTCAACCATCCTAGTTTTATTTAAGGATATATAGTCTTGGTTCGCAACATTTTAGCACATTATAATTTCGAACCTTGGTGTGCCAATAACTAGCTAGAAAAAGAACTTGGAAAATGTAGACTATCAATTTTCACATCTTAATCCCATCACGATAGGGTGTGTTGGATGGAGGGACAATATCTGAACTCAAAAAGGCTTTCTTTCACTTTTGTATCTCAACATTTAAAGAAAGCAAGCCATTTTTTTTAATATAAGGGTAATATATGTTTAATTTTTATTCGTTTAAAGAAAATAAACTTTTCCGATCCCATCTTAATCCCGTCACTTTGCCTCTTTGAAACCCATAAATCCTAGCATCTCTTATCGTCTTCAAAATTATTGTTGAGAAAATATGATAAACTTTTCATAGTTTAGTAACTACGGTTCTTAATATTCAATAAAAAATAGAATATTTTCTTTTATCAAATGACATGTTTACCCTTAATTAACAGAATTGGACTGTCTCGAAAAATATCAAGAAATTATTGGTAAGAGTATTTAATGGGTTAATTTTTTCTAACCGATGAAATATGAGGGAGCAATTTTAAAAATCAATATATATATATATATATATATGGGGAGTTCTACAGTACCCAGGGTGAAATCGGGTGTACCGCATACCTTGAGTAAGAAAACACTATACAGAAGTTGAATTGACTGCTCTTTCGGACATGATACTATACCCTAACTCTTAAAGATCAAAATCTAGGTCTTAATTCTCTAAATCTTATACTCTAAGATCAATTTAATTAGAAACAATAATCGACGGTTATGATTCATCCAAATATAGGCAAAAAAATCAATGCACCATCTTAAGATTTATAGTTTATGATTTAGATCATTAGGACCTAGGGTTCACTCATTAAGGATTAGGGTATAGTATCATGCCCAAAAATCCTGCTAATTCGAGGTCTAGATAGCGTTTTCATACTCAAGGTATGTGGTACCCCGGATTTCACCCGGGGTATCGTAGAAGGCACCATATATGTATGTATATATATATATATATATAATCACTCTGATCATTAAGATTTAAGATTTTATATTCTCAGATTTTAGTAATTTGAAATTTCAACAGAAAGAAAATTTTGATATTTCCAAATTTTGGTAATTTGAAATCTCAACAAAATGAAAAACATAACTTTCTGTCCATGGACCCAAATCCTGTTCTGCAAACCACCCTAAACAGAACACAATGATCTAAAATCATTCCAACAGAAATGGAGAACGTCATATTACATATACATACAACTTTTTTCCAATCGTGTATCTTCACATGAATACAAACTCACTCAGCTTGCTTACACAAACCACAATAACATTTTTCAGCATCCCTGCCATAACCACGAGACATTGCATATACAAACAACGACAGGGAATCAACAGAAACCAGAGAAAGGAGTCTAGAGAACTTTCATCTCATTAACCGAACGTAGACATTTGATTTGAGCTACTAGGCCAGTCCAACCTGTCTTTCCCACCTGACATCTGCCGAGAACTCGGAGAGCGCAGCACGAGGATCCCCGTCTGAGATAGTCAGGTAGTAAAGAGCCGTCCCATCATCGACTTGCATGCTTCTCCTCAACGAATCAAGCACCCTTTTCCGCCCTCTCTCTGAAGTCGCATTATTTGACAACCGCCGATTCAGCTTCCTGTCAGGCTCACCGGTAAGGTAGAGTACCGCCACTTCCCTTTTGGCATAGGTGTCCAGCTCTATATAGCAGGTGGAATGGATCAGAAGAATGGGATTGCTAACTGGGATTAGCAACCTGTCACGAGAGTATATCCCATGGTCACTCATCATGTTGTTCAGTCTTTTTATGTCCATTACCTGCAGCCGAAAACAGAGAGATTTGTACTTTGAAAGGATTGGCATCTTAACTACACAAAGAGGAAACATGCTACACAGTACTGGAAAATCGCAGTCCTAAATCAGCAACAAGTAATGGTGAGAAATGAAAGTAGTTTTGAAGCACGAATAGATGTGACTCCAAGTACACAACAAGACTCCACCTAAACATCTAAGCCATTTAACCATTTCGTGATCAACCATTATCTACAGAATTGTGAACCGTTGAAATTTCACATTCATAGGTCCGCAAGAAGAGTAGATGAGAAATGAAAGTAGACTTGATGAACAAGTAGATCACTCTCCAAAGTACAGAACAACACTCCTTCCTCCCCAGTTCAGCCATTGACCAATTGGTTAAAAACAACCAATATCTAGAGAGTTAGGCACCACATTCTCCTTTACCAACCAGAGAAGAAATTCAGATGGTGACACATGAATCATTCCTATCGAGTTTGATAATCCATATTCATTCATTTCGCCTCAATCCAACCTGAAGTTCGAGCTACAACCTGCAAATAGATCTCAGCATGGCGCATGCCATTTTCCCCTCAGCAATTAAACAACAATCTCAATTGGCAGGCCAAAAACTCCTTTGTTGTAACTATCTGATAGCTGCACAATTTCTTTGTAGAAATGTGCCCTCTACTTCATGAATTTAAGCATTAACCATATTACTAATCAAGATCGAAACTTCCACGAATTTCAGGTAGCCAACAGTGAGTCAGTGCCAAGAGTCTCACTGCTAAACCAAATTGCTCCTATTCACAATCCCAGTGAAAAGAATCCCAAACAGAGTAAAATGAGTTCTAACTTCTAACAACCAAGGAACAATATTAATAGCTAGCTATCAGAGGAATCCAAGCCAAATAAGAATTGAGTTCCAATTTCAATTCAAAATTTGATTGGATGAAAAAAAAACTTCCCTATACAATCTGTTCAATTCCCTATGAAGCGAAACTGGGAAGGAAAGCAAATTAAAGAACATCGAGACGTTTCGATCGAACTTCCTCCGCCATACCTGAACGGAATACTTGACAGCGAGGCTAGCAACGGAATCCCCTCTGACAATTTTGTGCGATACAGCGAATTTCCCTATCCCGTTGTCCCTCCAGAACCCGCCGGAGCCCGGCTTCCCGACGATCTCCTTCAATTTCCAGGGAGCCATGAAAGCCCGCCTCGTAATCTCGTCATCGGAGGCCACCGCGCTCCAGGCACGAGAAACGCAGCTGGCTCTGGCAAGGTCCGCCAAGGGGAGCCTCTCAAGGATGAGGCGGAGGGTGTCGCGGCAGGAGAGGGCGGAGAAGTTGGAGTTCATCGGCGAGATTGTGGAGAAATTGGGTGCTGTTCCGGCAGAAGAGGTTCCGGCGACGGAGGGGTTGAGGTGTTTGGTAAGGATGGGAAGTGGGTCGTCGACGTCTTCGTCGCCGCCACAGCAACCCATTGATTTTTTCTTCTTCTTTTTCTCGTCGGAGCTGAAAATGGAGGAGAAGGGGAAAGATGGGAATCCGCTTTCTTATATTGCAGATGTGTGTCTCGTTCTCGATCGTCCATACTCGGACGTTTTGCTAAGAGAGTTCCTATTTGTCGTCCTAATTATTTAAATTTATCGTCCTAAAATATATAAAATAATCAAAATGCCCTTGGTTGGTTTTTTGGTTTATAACCAATTTTTATAGGACACAATGGTCTCATACACTTTTCTACTCTTTGTAGAGACAAAGAGTGGAAACATCAAACAAAAAACTAATCAAACCCCACACCACAACAATTCTCAACTACTCTCTTCTTTATTGCTGAGTTTTATTTGAATTCGGCGAGATCATCGGAGCCAAAGGCACACTCGGCAGTCAAGGTATGCTGCATTATTCTTCTTCTTTTTTTCTGGTTTTACGAGAACAAGCGGGTTGAAATTATGTGCGCGCCGCCGGAGAGGCAGGTTGAAAACACTTCTCTCCATGGAGGAAACGGGTAGATGATAGGGCAAAAGCGTAATGCTTCAATTCCTATCTTGTAGTAAAACCGGAAATTCGGGTATCGTCTCTCAGGGACTAGTACAACCTTAAGTTCTATCAATTTTATGAGCAAACTATAAGTGAAAATAGTTGAATGAGACTAATTTCTAAAAGCAAAATAAACTAAACAAATTAACTAAATGAAAACTGTCGGGAGAAATTCAATGGAGAAAGCTTTGGGAGAAACACCGGGATTCACTACCTATCCTATCCAGATTAATTCACATATTCCAATCAATTTAATCCATATCTCTACAGCCAGGATACCACTACTGTGCTAGCTATCCCTGTTGGGAATTACTACGTACTAAGCAATTAATTCAAATCCTACTGTCGTAGCTCAATGAGTTAATTATTTAGTCTAAAGACCGATATCCTATTTAAGGCCGCATAGTACCTTATTTAATCCACTGTCGCTTCGATAAGTTACTATGTCACATGAAATAGGTTCAGTTAATAGGATTTCACTGTCGCTAATAACCTAATTAACTACAAATCGTTGTATTGGTGGTCAGTCAACACAAAGCATTAAGTAATTTCATGCAATAGAGATTGGAAGAAAAGAATTATGAATCAATCCATCAAATATAGAAATAGCTACATCCTATGGTGTTTCCCCCAGAAATTGGGTTTAGTTCATGACAAAAATAAAACACACAGTTATGTTCATAATAATCATCGTATTAATCGAGGAAAGAAAATACTGATTTTGAATTATGCCCAGCGATCAGCTCGTGCCCAGCTCCTCTCGTCGCTGCGATGCTGCTCGCTCTCTCTCTCTATAATTGCCTCCTCCCCCTGCTGCTTTCTTTCCCCCAGAAAATTCGCTGCGCCCTATTGCTTTCCTTCGCCAAAAGAGATTTTCGTCCTCAAAAATAATTCCTCCCCAAGAGAGTTCTCGCCTCCAATTAATCCCCAAAGAAATCCCTCCTCTGCCAAAAAAGAGTTCCTCCGCCCAGAGATTTCCTTTCCTCTTTCAAGAGATTCCGTCCAAATTAAAAGTCTCCCCCCAAATATGTCCAACTTAATGATGGCCGGTCAAACTAAATGGACCATGTCCACTTAATTCCTCTTCCTGGCCCAATTGCGTCTCCTCCCCGAGACAAAGTGATTTGGGCCCAATTAATTGCTTGTGCACTCGCTTCTTTTTCGTGCTTTCTCCACCTGTAACATATCAAACTCATGGCACTAGGCAGTAATGGGTTTTCAACCATTCCCCGGTTAGCGAGCCCTAATATAGCACCAATTGGCTTAAATATATCATGGGATAGTCACATAAAGTTCAAGAATCAGATATATTAAAGCCGATTATCACAACCCCACACTCAATTGTTGCTTGTCCCTAAGAAACGACTCAAAAGACACACAGACCTAACAATCTATAACAATGACACATTACAGACTCAACATTCAAACACTCAAAACAAAACACAAAATTTCCTTGTACTCTTGTTGTAATCAGTAGTTTCTTTCTTAAAGGACAAGTTGTGCTTTAATGATCATACCTTTCACCCCACACTCAAGCTCTTTGCAACCATTACCAATGACGGACTCAAATCCATGAAAAACTCAAATAGCAAACACTCAATTCCGATCGTCGGTAGTGGGTGATTAACAACTTATGGTGTAACAGTTATTAGGAGAATCTAACCACATCAGTGAGATGCATATCTCATGAGGACAATCTGGCTTACTCACACCAATCATAAGCAATTAACAAAGCATGAGTCTCAAAAACTAATGGGGGAAGCCTTTCGCAAACATGATTTTAACTTTAAGCACATCACTACCTTTTATGACAAGGAGAGGCTTTCTCTCTTTCTGATTTTGCTTGCCGAGTGGTCGTATTTAGTACAAGTGGGATTTGTTTCTTACTACCGGTGACCGAGCAAGAGCAATTTCTGCTTCTTAGCACTCGCATAAGGGCTTCTTTCAACTCCTTTTCCTCGGTCCGTGTAGAGGTTCATTGCACATTGATAGACCGATAATTATACATATTTTCACCCCTATTCTGGAGCCGTTTGTGCTGAGGAATCTCGTGTTTTAAGCCGATTTTACGCCAGGTTGTGTGTTTGTGTCATATTTCAGGTCCCGGCGTTGGAATCGAGGCGGAGAAACGAGTTCTGGGTCGAAAGGAGCCGAGTTGGGACTAAGGGGGCTGCAGGAGGAAAATACCCGGTCGGATGGCAAAATACCCGACCGGGTATTTGTCGTTTTTGGCACCCGTGAGAAACAGAAGGGGGCCCGGGCGATGGCCTTAAATCCCCGGTCGGGGATTTTGGTGGTAGACCGGGGATTTTCGCCTTTAGTGGAACGGTGCGTTTCACAATACCCGGTCGAACCATAAAATACCCGACCGGGTATTCTGACCGGGTATCGCGACCAGGCAGCTGATAAAAGAGGAAGAAGGCCAATTTTCAAAGGGTTCCGAGTTTTTGAGAGAGAAACCGATACCTAGAGAGAGAAAGCGTCGAACCAGAGTTCCCAAGCGCCATAGATCGATCTTCAACACCATTGGAGCCCGTCTTGAGCTTGGAGAAGTGCGATTAAACGTCCAGAAGCAGGAATCCAACTTCACAGTATGATTTCCGTGTCTGAATCTGCTTTTGCTTCTTTCTCTATGGAGTAGTTTCCCCATTCATCTGGGTATGGAGAACCCTAGATTTGTATGCTAGGTCTGATTGTATGAACCCAAGTACAGTGTTTGTGAATTGATTATATTCGATTGAGGTTTGAATGATTGAATGACTTGAATCCTGATCAAATTCCTGTTGTTTCTGCTTTGACCTGGAATGAGAATATCTGCCTAGGTTGATAGAGTACCCTTAATCGAAGGTGGCGAATTGGTGACTTTAGTCGAGGAGCCAATTCGCTATTCTGTACCGAAGTCAATTCGGTAGTGGAGGTTTGGTTCATTAGGGCCTCAATCTGTTTACTCCGGTGGAGGTTAGTCGCCCGCTAGAGACTCATATTGAGAGGGTCTGGAGACCTTTAGTCGAGACTTCAGGCTAATTGAGAACCTTCCGCAGTATAACTTTCATGAAAACTGAACTTGGTAAATTGCAATCCGACTTAACTGCAGTCTAAGGGGAAACCATATCCGGGTGACCTCTCTTGACTTGACAACAAACTGTTTACTTGCTTCGTGTTTTGTTTGCTTGAGTTTCACTAAAAGTTCACTGCTAAATAACAAGAATTCACCGAGTAGTCATCACATCTAGGACCCGGGTTGACATTGAAACCCGACCCGCTATACTACGCTTTAGGAAGTGGTTATACTTGGCCATTTTCTAGAGTGACAGTAACAGCGAGTCAAGTTTTTGGCGCCGTTGCCGGGGACGGCTAGGTTGTTGAAGAAAAGTGATTTCTGTTACTTTGGCATTTTCATTTTTTGCTTTGAGTTTTGTCTTTCCCACTTGTGCCTTCACGGGGTTTGCATTGCTTGATTGTGTGCAGATAGTGCATGACCCGTAGCCAGTCGGGAAGTTTACTGCCGTTGAATCCTGAGATTGAGCGCACCTGCAAACAACTTCGCAGACAACAGCGAGCTAGACTGGCTACGGTGGAGCGCCGAGACGGCCAATTGACCAGCGACTCCGAGGACGAGCACGAGATGGAAGGCGATCAGAACCCGCCTCCTCAGAACCAGATCCTGGGGAACGACCAAAACCCCCCGGGACCTGGGAACCATCATCATCCGCCACCACCGGGTCCCACCTTGGAGTACTTCTATACTCCACGGATTGCTGACATCCGCCCGGTCATCCTCTATCCGCCCATTCCTGCAAACAACTTCGAGATCAAGCCATGCTGGATTCAACTCATCACCACCTCTATCCAGTTCCATGGCTTGAAGGATGAGGAAGCCCGGGTACACCTTTCCCGTTTTCTGCAGCTGACGAACGGGTTCAAGCTGAATGGTGTTCCGGATGATGCAATCCGCCTTCACCTCTTCCCCCATTCTCTGGCGGGGAATGCTAAGAGGTGGTTGGAGACCCAGCCCCCATTGTCCATCACCTCTTGGGACGATCTGGCTGACAAGTTCGTGCACCGGTATTATCCGGCCTCGAAGACCACAGAGATACAGCGGGAGATCACTCACTTCCTCCAAGAGCCAGATGAGTCCCTTCGTGATGCATGGGAGCGGTACATGGGATACTTCTGGCAGTGTCCCCATCATGGTTTCAGCGATGCCTTCACAGTAGGGAACTTCTACAGCGCCCTCACTCCAGACAGCCAGAGGGTGATTGAGTCTCTATGCCCAGGAGGGGATATCCTTACTAAGACTCCACCCGAGCTGAACCAGATGATCAGTACCTTGGCTGCCCGAGACCACTCTTGGGGGCAGAACAGAGGCAGGAACTCCAGGGACCGGGGTGTACATGCTATGGAGGCCAGGTCCGGGTTAGAGCAGCAGGTGGCTGAGTTGGTGCAGACATTGAAGCAGCCTAACAGTCTCCTTCCGGGCCGAGGTGTAGCTACGCCTCCAGTAGCTCAGTGTCAATGGTGCGAGAGCCCGAATCACCTGGTGGAGGATTGTTAGTCTATGAGGGAGTCTTCTACTCCCCAAGAGCAGGTGGACTTCATAGCAAATGCTCGGCGCCTGGACCCATACAGCAGTACCTATAATGAGGGATGGCGCCAGCATCCCAACTTTGCGTGGAGCAGCAACACCAACAAACCACCTGGTTTCCCAGCACCAGCAGGTGGTTTCCAGCAGAGGCAGCCCTTCCAGGCTAGGCAGGGGCCACCACCACAGCAGCAGCCCCAGCGCCAGTTTGCTCCGCCTCCAGCAGCCGACGCTCCAGATAATCAGATGACCGAGCTGAAGAACATTTTGGCGGCATTCATGACCACCAGCCAGGCGAATTTCACGAGGGTGGACCAGAGCATAGCCTCTCTGGAGGCAGGACAGAGGAACCAGGGTGCCATTCTGCAAGATTTACAGAACCAGGTTGGTGCCAAAGCTCGCCAGATTACTACTCGGGCCCCGGGGACTCTACCTGCCACCACGGTCCCCAATCCACGGGACCCGCACGAGCAGCTGGGTGCCGTTTTCACCAGGAGCGGCAGGCCTACATCAGCTGATCCTGCCCCGACCAGGCAGGAGGAACCACTACCTGCTTCAGCACTTCCAGCCGGTGATGCAGAAGTGCGAGTGGAGAAGGAAGCCCCTGCTCCCAAGCCACAACCAGTGGTGAAGGAGCACGTACCCCAGCTTCCCTTCCCCACTCGCCTACACAAAGACAAGCTGGAGACTGAGTTTGCCAAGTTTATGGCAATGTTGAAGCAGCTCAACATCAGTGTGCCATTTGTGGAGGCACTGTCGAAGATGCCCAAGTACGCAAAGTTCATGAAAGATCTCTGCACCAACAAGAAGAAACTTGGGGATCTCTCGACAGTGCTGCTAAGCGAGGAATGTTCTGCCATCCTGCAGAACAAGCTGCCCGAAAAGCGCAAGGATCCAGGGAGTTTTACTATCCCTCTTACTATTGGCAGCATGCATGTAGGAAAGTCCTTGGCGGATCTAGGAGCTAGCATTAATGTCATGCCATATAAATTGTTCAAAAAGCTAGACCTAGGTGAACTTAGCCCTACTAGGATGAGCATTCAGCTAGCTGATCGTTCTGTGGTGCATCCTAGGGGTATCATAGAAGATTTGCTTGTTAATGTGGGTGCATTCATATATCCTGTTGATTTTGTTATTCTGGATATAAATGATGATGTGGATGTGCCTTTGATTCTAGGTAGACCGTTTCTTGCCACCGCCAAGGCACTGATTGATGTGCATGATGGTAAACTGATCTTGCGTGCTGGAAATGAACAGGCTATTTTTCCTGTGACTGAGTTTGATCATTGTGCTATGATTTCTGTATCGCCTGTGCATGCTATTTCTGATCAGGTACACGAGCCTGTCGTGTATCCTTCTGCACCTCTCATTTTGCAGGACCCGCCTATCATTCCTTCGCCGCCACTCCATCCAGTCTCGCCTCCGAACAAAAAGCTCAAGGAGGAGTGGCGGCCGAAGCCGCAGGTGGCTAAGCCTGCACGGAAGAAAGGTGGAGACCACTATGAGCTGGTCCCACCCCCTGCACCACGACCACCCTGGCCATCCGAGTACTCACTCGCCTGCATCTTGCCGGATGGCCAGGTCGAGCTGACCACTGCTGGTGGTTGCAACCGTCGGGTGCACGGTCACCACCTGAAGCTGTACCTCAAGAGCGACGTGGATCCGCTCTTGGAGGCACCTGTTCCTGCACTTCCCTGAGTATCCACCATGGGCGTCCAGCTAAAAGACGGTAAAGAAGCGCTTGTGGGGAGGCAACCCCACCACGGTTTGACTTTCTTTCTTATGTTTCGAGTCGGATTGCGATTTGGTTTTGTTTTGGTTTGTTTCCTTTGTTCTGGATGCTGTACTATTGGGCTGACCGTTGGACCTAACGTATGTGTTTGAGCTTTTTGGTCTCTTTTAGCTCTGTCTGTGTTCCTGACTGGTCCTCTGTCCAGTCCGTCCCATGCCGACTGGTCCATCTCCAGTCTCCTGCAGTCTGTGCACACCGGTAACATCGTTCCCCTTTCCTTCCCTCTTCTCCATTGAGGGCAATGTCGATCTTAAGTGTGGGGGGGATGTTTATCTTTTGACTGCTTTAGCTCTGTTTGTGTGCTTGGAGCCTAGTCCACTGTCCAAATTTTTTAATTTGAGGGCTCCAAGTACGTGTTCCTTGCAATTGCCTGCTCAGTATGCTTTGAATTGACAGTCTCTGTAGTGATTTGCAACCTAGGGAGGTAGTGTAGCACTATGGAGGATGTTGATGCATTTAAGAAGTATCATTTCTTCTTCATATTGTGTTGGTTGATTGAGTGAATTAGTGATTTTAGGACCCTTGAATTGTGTGGTATTGTGGACTCTCTGCCTGTCATGGACTCTTGTATCATGTTCTGAATGTAACAGGTGCGCGAAATGTGCTTTAAAATAACGTCTCCCGTGCGAATAGGGCGAAAGTGTGTAAGGGGAGACGGGAATCCGTTCCCAATTTCCACCTACTACCTCCAGCCCCCTTACATGTCTTTCCCCCGCACGAGGCTCGAGACACCCGCTCCTGGCATGGCCGGTAAGAGCCGGGCTCCCGCAAAATCTTTGCTAGGTGGGAGCCCTCATTTTCTGCAGAAACATGTTGGAACCCGAAAAAAAAGAGAAAAACAGAAAAGCAAGCAAAAAGAAGAAAGAAAAGGGTTCCAACCATGTTCACAAAGAAAATCGAGCACCTTGAATTAATGTGAGTCCATGATCTTTAGTTTGTGAGAGTCTCTTCATCCACGATTCATTTGTCCTCTGTTCACTATTTGCCATGATGCCGATTCGAGACTAGCGTTCTCGCCGAAGAGGCTATGAGATGACTTGTGTGTCGGTTGACCTCGTAAGCTGCTAAATGATCTAGGAAGTCCTCTGCCGACGATCGAGGTTGTTTGTTGCTATAGAGTTCTGGAGAGTTGCATTGGTTTGAGTTGGGTTTGCTTGGGGACAAGCAAACGGTTAAGTGTGGGGGAGTTTGATAGACCGATAATTATACATATTTTCACCCCTATTCTGGAGCCGTTTGTGCTGAGGAATCTCGTGTTTTAAGCCGATTTTACGCCAGGTTGTGTGTTTGTGTCATATTTCAGGTCCCGGCGTTGGAATCGAGGCGGAGAAACGAGTTCTGGGTCGAAAGGAGCCGAGTTGGGACTAAGGGGGCTGCAGGAGGAAAATACCCGGTCGGATGGCAAAATACCCGACCGGGTATTTGTCGTTTTTGGCACCCGTGAGAAACAGAAGGGGGCCCGGGCGATGGCCTTAAATCCCCGGTCGGGGATTTTGGTGGTAGACCGGGGATTTTCGCCTTTAGTGGAACGGTGCGTTTCACAATACCCGGTCGAACCATAAAATACCCGACCGGGTATTCTGACCGGGTATCGCGACCAGGCAGCTGATAAAAGAGGAAGAAGGCCAATTTTCAAAGGGTTCCGAGTTTTTGAGAGAGAAACCGATACCTAGAGAGAGAAAGCGTCGAACCAGAGTTCCCAAACGCCATAGATCGATCTTCAACACCATTGGAGCCCGTCTTGAGCTTGGAGAAGTGCGATTAAACGTCCAGAAGCAGGAATCCAACTTCACAGTATGATTTCCGTGTCTGAATCTGCTTTTGCTTCTTTCTCTATGGAGTAGTTTCCCCATTCATCTGGGTATGGAGAACCCTAGATTTGTATGCTAGGTCTGATTGTATGAACCCAAGTACAGTGTTTGTGAATTGATTATATTCGATTGAGGTTTGAATGATTGAATGACTTGAATCCTTATCAAATTCCTGTTGTTTCTGCTTTGACCTGGAATGAGAATATCTGCCTAGGTTGATAGAGTACCCTTAATCGAAGGTGGCGAATTGGTGACTTTAGTCGAGGAGCCAATTCGCTATTCTGTACCGAAGTCAATTCGGTAGTGGAGGTTTGGTTCATTAGGGCCTCAATCTGTTTACTCCGGTGGAGGTTAGTCGCCCGCTAGAGACTCAGATTGAGAGGGTCTGGAGACCTTTAGTCGAGACTTCAGGCTAATTGAGAACCTTCCGCAGGATAACTTTCATGAAAACTGAACTTGGTAAATTGCAATCCGACTTAACTGCAGTCTAGGGGGAAACCATATCCGACCTCTCTTGACTTGACAACAAACTGTTTACTTGCTTCGTGTTTTGTTTGCTTGAGTTTCACTAAAAGTTCACTGCTAAATAACAAGAATTCACCGAGTAGTCATCACATCTAGGACCCGGGTTGACATTGAAACCCGACCCGCTATACTACGCTTTAGGAAGTGGTTATACTTGGCCATTTTCTAGAGTGACGGTAACAGCGAGTCACACATCCTCAAATGGCACTTCACTCAACTGGGGATCGTACTTGATAAGCAACATCGTACGGTCGCGAACCGATTCTCAATTGAATCTTTCCTCATCCCCATGTGTAATGAGTGATTGCCTCACACGATTTTGGCATTTTTACCCAAACTTTAATTGTTATGGCAACTTTCTTATATTTTACTTGTCAGGTAGTGTTTTCTTTTATGAAGATACAGTTCACCCCATCATAAAACATTCAAAACAGATAGACTCATCGCAAAGTCAACAACTCACAACAACTGCAAGTAAGCACGGTATCCAAACATGTCGAATGGTCAATGTTCTCCACCTAACTACTTCACCACAAGTCATTACACTATCCTCACAAAAGAGAATGTTGCTAAAAGAATTTTGCTCATTCAAAGCATATCAAGTCAGTCAAAACATTCAAACTCATTGTGAAGAACTATGCAATTCAACACTAGTGGGGTGATTTTGATGATTTCATTCAAGCACAACCTCATTTTCAAAGCATCACGGTCATTTACATCATGTTGCCACAAGAGTACAAGGTTTTGTTTTTAATTTTTCTGTTTTTTAGGTGTTTTTTGGCCATTAGCTTTGCACAAGCATACTGCATCAACACAGGCATGCAGTTTGACTGTGCATAGCCAAATGACAGTTTTTTTTTTGTTTTTTTTTTTGTTTTTACCACATGCAACAGGGACAAACAACACTAAGACTCACCACCCCACACTCAGGATGGAACAATGTCCCTAATGTTCAACTCCTAATCTAAACATGCATGAGTTTGACACAACTAAAAATAAAAATAAAGAAAAGAAAACTTACCTTGGGTTGCCTCCCAAGAAGCGCTTGTTTAACGTCCTCAGCCTGACGTTCATGGAGCTTTCAACCAACGGGTATGGAAAGGTATCCAGAATACCCTCCCGAGCAATGATAGAACGCATAGCCTCCATCCAACATATGAGTCACCTCTGCAGGGCCAGGTGTGCGAAAATTTGGTATGACCTTCTTATCTTGCATGTTGTACCCTTTAGTGAGGCGTAGGTGGTACTGCAGCGCCTCAAGCAAGTAATCTTACTGTTTAAATGTCGGTGAAGAAGAAATAATAACAGGAAGATTGAAATCCTTACCCAAATATCTATACTTGAGGTGACCTGGCAAGGATTTCTGCCCTTGCTTTGATTTCAAAATCTGAGCAGATAGGATAGGTGATAGTTCTTCGGATGATCCACTATCACAGGAAGATGAATTTTTCCTTTCTCGAGCTCCACTTTCAAATTCATCAAATGCATCGTGATTATGATCAACTTGAAAGACATTAAAAGTTTCCTCCTCCTTACCTACTCTGAATGCCAGTTTGCCTCTCCCAGCATCGATGAGTGCATCACCGGTTGCTAGAAAAGGTCTGCCAAGAATGAGAGGCACTCCCCGATCTTCTTCCATCTCCAGAATTACAAAATCAGTTGGGAGAATAAACTTCCCCATCTTCACCAATACATTCTCCACCACTCCCTTTGGAATTTTCACTGATCGATCAGCCAATTGGAGAGTGATCCGAGTAGGCTTAAGAACATCTCCCAATCCCAATTTCTTGTAGAATGAGTATGGCATTAAATTTATTCCTGCTCCAAGATCACAAAGTGATTTATCGAACTCTCTACCTCCAACGACACATGGAATGGTGAAGCTTCCTGGATCATCCCTCTTTTCTGGTAATTTATTCTGAATCACAGCACTACATTCAGAAGTAAGGGTTACCTTCTCTAGATCAGCCCATTTGCGCTTCTTTGTTAGCAACTCCCTTAAGAATTTAGCATATGTAGGCATATGTTCAAGTGCCTCTGCCAGTGGTATGTTGATCTGAAGTTGCTTGAAGAGATTCACAAATTTCTTGAAGTTTGGGTCTTCCATAGGTTTCATTAGCCTTTGAGGGAATGGTGCGGGAGGTTCATAAGGCTTTACCTCTTCATTCTTGAGTTTTTCCACTTTTGGAGTTGCACAGGCAGAATGCTCATGCACAGGCAGATTGCATGCAGTTTGCCTGTGCAAGTAAGATTTTTCAGCTTTTGCACTTTCTTCCTCTGCAGCTCCTTTGCCCTCCTTTTCTACTGGATTTTTCTTGCTCTTTGGATCCTCCAACTCCTTCTCACTCCTAAATGTGACTGCTACAACCATGGCATCCTTTGGATTCCTCTCGGTATTAGCCGGTAATGTCCCAGGAATTCTGCCTTGCATATCCGCCAAAGTTTGAGCCATCTGTCCCATCTGCCTCTCCATAGCTAGCATAGGCGATTTTAAATTATTGTTGATGGCTAGCTGTTGAGTGACAAATTGATCCAGGCCCTTGATATTATTGTCTGTTTTCTGCATATGAGCCAAAATCAACTCCTCCAGCTGAGGCTTCTTCTCTGGTTGAGGCTGCTGCTGTTGAAAACCAGGAGGTGGGATGTTTCGAACACCAGCTGGATTATTGTTTGACCATGACATATTGGGGTGATGTCTCCATTGAGGGTTATATGTATTTGAATACATACCACCCTGGCCTTGACTTCGCGAATTATTAATATATTGGACATCTTCCAACTGAGCAGCTCCCAGTGGACACATATCCCTGTGATGAGCACACTCGCAAAGTTCACATGAAACAACCTCCTCTTGTCTACCTAGAGCAATCTTGGCCAGCCTTCGTTCGAGTGCATCGAACTTAGAATCCAGCTTGGCATCTATCTTGGCTTCTAGACTCGCAACTCTGTTTATCTCATGCAAGCCTCCTCTTCTTCGAATACTGGTCTCACTACCCCATTCAGTGGCTTCTGAACAGATCTTCTCTACCATATCATATGCTGTTGGTGCCTCCATGCTTGTGAAACCATTTCGAGAAGCATTATTTAGGGCATCCCGAAACTCCCTTCTGATTCCATTAAAGAAAATAATAATCGCGTTCCAATCTTCTAGACCGTGGCTTGGGCATCTTATCAAAAGCCCCTTGTAGCGCTCCCATGCCTCAGTCAGATTCTCATCATCAGCCTGTTTAAAAGTAACAATCTCTTCTTGCCTCTTCATTGCCAAGGCAGGTGGGAAGTATTTATCCAGAAAGACCTTCTTAAGCTGAGCCCATGTCGTGATGGAACGTGGTGTTAAGTTATGAAACCAGTGTGATGCATTCTCTATCAAAGAGAATGAGAACATACGTAGGCGAATTGCATCATCAGACACTGTAGGGCTCTTTATCGTATCACATATGCTCGCAAACCGGCGGAGATGTTCGTGAGAATCCTCATTGCTAGCCCCAGAGAAAGTATATCCATTGGTGATCATGTTGATAAATGTTGGGGTAATTTCCATGGCTGCATCCCTAGCCGGAATGACAACACATGAAGCTCGGGCTCCAGTCCTTCGATTCAAACGTGCCCTGATTGATCGATCCTCGTCTGCCATGATGTCTGGCTCAATGTCACGAGGTGGTGGTGTAGGGACGACAGGTGATGAAGCATGCCCTCTCTGTTGACGATTCTTGGTTAGGGAAGGCCTAGGAGTTGTGGTTGGCTGCTTCCCTAACTTGACCTGCTTCCTGTTCTGTTGACGGGTCTTCTCGATCTCAGGGTCTAGTGGCAGTAAATCGCCGGTCGTCCTCCTAGGCATGCACAAGGAGGATAAACCTGAAATTCACCTGCACACTAGAACACAGATCAAAATAGTTCACTCAGAAAAATCAACAAAAATAAGGTATGGCAGTTCCCAGCAACGGCGCCAAAAACTTGATAGAGCAAAAGCGTAATGCTTCAATTCCTATCTTGTAGTAAAACCGGAAATCTCAGGGACTGGTACAACCTTAAGTTCTATCAATTTTATGAGCAAACTATAAGTGAAATAGTTGAATGAGACTAATTTCTAAAAGCAAAATAAACTAAACAAATTAACTAAATGAAAACTGTCAGGAGAAATTCAATGGAGAAAGCTCTGGGAGAAACACCGGGATTCACTACCTATCCTATCCAGATTAATTCACATATTCCAATCAATTTAATCCATATCTCTACAGCCGGGATACCACTACTGTGCTAGCTATCCCTGTCGGGAATTACTACGTACACTGCAAGTAATTCAAATCCTACTGTCGTAGCTCAATGAGTTAATTATTTAGTCTGAAGACCGATATTCTATTTAAGGCCGCATAGCACCTTATTTAATCCACTGTCGCTTCGATAAGTTACTATGTCACATGAAATAGGTTCAGTTAATAGGATTTCACTGTCGCTAATAACCTAATTAACTACAAATCGTTGTATTGGTGGCCAGTCAACACAAAGCATTAAGTAATTTCATGCAATAGATATTGGACGAAAAGAATTATGAATCAATCCATCAAATATAGAAATAGCTACATCCTATGGTGTTTCCCCCAGAAATTGGGGTTTAGTTCATGACGAAAATAAAACACACGGTTATGTTCATAATAATCATCGTATTAATCGAGGAAAGAAAATACTGATTTTGAATTATGCCCGGCGATCAGCTCGTGCCCAGCTCCTCTCGTCGCTGCGATGTTGCTCGCTCTCTCTCTCTATGATTGCCTCCTCCCCCTGCTGCTTTCTTTCCCCCAGAAAATTCGCTGCACCCTATTGCTTTCCTTCGCCAAAAGAGATTTTCGTCCTCAAAAATAATTCCTCCCCAAGAGAGTTCTCGCCTCCAATTAATCCCCAAAGAAATCCCTCCTCTGCCAAAAAAGAGTTCCTCCCCCAGAGATTTCCTTTCCTCTTTCAAGAGATTCCATCCAAATTAAAAGTCTCCCCCCAAATATGTCCAAGTTAATGATGGCCGGTCCAACTAAATGGACCATGTCCACTTAATTCCTCTTCCTGGCCCAATTGCGTCTCCTCCCCGAGACAAAGCGATTTGGGCCCAATTAATTGCTTGTGCACTCGCTTCTTTTTCGTGCTTTCTCCACCTGTAACATATCAAACTCATGGCACTAGGCATTAATGGTTTTCAACCATTCTCGGGTTAGCATGCCCTAAAATAGCACCAATTGGCTTAAATATATCATGAGATAGTCACATAAAGTTCAAGAATCAGATATATTAAAGCCAATTATCAGTAGACATCATGTCCGTTCCTCCCGCTAAGAACATGCCCGCCGACTGGTAGAGGCATATGCGCAGCACGTTTGAACCATTGGCGGGTCTTTTTTGTTTTCTGCCTTGTCGATGGTCGAGTCATGTTTTGCACATGCTTGGGTCCGGTTTTTGTGATTTTTTAGATGGATTTTTGTGAATTGTCAGACAAATTTTGATGTAATTCACTTCAAATGTATTATATGTTCATTAAAATTTGTTTTTTGTTGTGCTTGTAGGAGGGAGGACAAATTGTAGAAGCCTCTTTCGCTATCATCATCAAATAACAAGTTTATTATGAGTGATTCGGTAAATACCTTATTTCTTTGTTGTTTAATAGTTAAATTATTGCAACATAATTGTTTCAAGACTAACGTAAATATTTATAACATGTATTTTTTATAGGGAGGTTTTGGAAATGATAAGGGCGACAATGTTTATTACACATCATTTTTCATAAACAATGTTGTTTATGATACCCATGATGATGCTTGTGCGGCTGCAAAGGAGATTGCCATGAGAAATAGGTTTTTCTTGATTGTGGGATCAGTCAAGCAAAATCACCTATCAAAAGTCTATCCGCGGTACTATATGGATTGCAACCATGGCTATAGGAACAAATCATATACTCCTCATTTGGCAAAAACAACACGGAGCAAATCTAAAATAGGTAAGTCTGATTGTCGTTTCCGAGTGGTAGTGCGTTGTTCATTGGTAGATGGCAAGTGTGAGTGGAGAATTTTTGGTGTTAAGGACAAAGATAATCCGGGTAAGTCGAGAGGATTTCACAATCACAAATTGGAGGTTTATTCTGAAGGAAGTAGGTAAAGGAATTCTCTTTCGAAAGAGAGAAGAATAGATATTAAGGAGTTGGAGGCAACACATACTCAGACAAGAGATATTATGAGTTTTATGAATAGGAAGTACGATGCTCATCACCATATGAAGCAGATTTATAACGAGACAGAAAAGATTAGGCGTGAGAGATTGGGTGGCATGAAACCTATGCGGTGGACATTGATAGAAGCTCAACGTCTCGATTACTTTGTTGAGTGCGAGTTTGATGATGAGCGTCGTATTTCTAGACTCTTCCTTTGCCATCCAGAGTCTATGCGGATGTTGAGCGCATGGTATTTCGTCATTTTGATAGACTCAACTTACAAGACCAACAAGTATAAGCAGCCACTAGTTCAGTTGATTGGTGTTAGTCCGGTGAAGAAGAACTTCAATATTGGGTTTGCATTGGTATCGGATGAGACGAAGGAGACATATGCTTGGGTTTTGATACAATTGAAGCATCTGCTTGGTGATCGAACACCAGATGCGTTTGTTACCGATAAGGAGGGAGGTTTGGGTGTCTCATTGCGAAAAATCTTTCCATCTTCAGCTCATTTACTGTGTGTGTGGCACATGAAGAGGAAAATACTCATAGATCCAAGCCTGTAACCCAGTCAAGCACCCATAAAATCCTTTAGATCCTGCTCGACTAGATCTCCCAAGCTGCCTATACATCCAGGCAAGCGCACCAGCACCCCATACATACTTACTAACCATCTTCAAATCTCTGAAGTAAGAGTACAACCATCCACGAACACGATCAGAACTCTTGTCCACAAAAAGCGTGGACCCTATCAAACCCAAAGTCCACAAACGATGGCTTATGTGACCACCAAAACTAGGGATCAAACTGTGGTCACTACTCACTCGGACCCCCGGGACCTGCTCCTGTAAGCAGCCATGTCTGATCCACCAACTTCTTATGTGAAGGGACGCTTCCACTAGATGACGAAGCAAAATGCCCATCCTTACCACGTAGCGGCCCAACCCGAGTACTAACATGGGTCGAGCCAGTAGACACGTGATCGCTCGAACCCACAAGATGGCTCTGGTAAAAAGCATAAGGAAACGACAACAAATCACCCTCCTCATCACCCTCATCACACTCATCATCACTGCTCGTGGCATCCACCACCAAGTCATCATATGTGTTGATGACTCGCAACTGCCGAGAATCATGGCTAGAGGGGGCAGGATCAACTACAGCTTGACGAGCAAGCTTCTCCTGACGCTCTAGCTCAAGAGCTCTATCCTTCTCCTCCTGACGTTTTCTCCGCTCAGATCCAGTAACATTGCGTCCGACAACCCTCGACTTTCCCTTTCTTTCGTTCATTTTTACCAACTATCCAGAAAATAATTTTTTTCATAATTATTATTAATCATCCTAAACTTTTTAACTATTCCTTATAATCATTAACAATCATAAACTTTATCAATTGAATACTACTTATATTGTCAAAATAACAAAACATCATGCTAATTATAATTAACAATTCAAATCAAGTCGATCAAAATTCACATTCTAATGTATGTCGCATAAATAATCATTCACAATTATTATTAACTAAAATAAACAATTCATAAACCTATGCATTTAAATTAATAATTAAAAAATTGGACAGAACAGAACCGCACCGGTTAGAAAACCAGACCGGGTCGGGCGTGTAGGATACCCGACTGAACCGGGACGGGGAGGGTTGGCGACCCAGCCACCGCCCGATGCAGGCGGATACCCTACCCGCCTCATCCTAGATCCGGGCCTGGGAATAAGCTGCTCTTGACGGCGACGGGCGGGTGGAAAACCTGCTGCCGGCGGGCAAAAGACAGGTCGGGTTTTCCACCCGCCCCATTTACATTCACGAAAATAAAAAAAGGTGGAAAGAACGGCAGAAAGGGCGACTCACCTTCTCCCGTCGACGACGACAATGGTGAGCAGAGGAAGGCGTGGATCTTCGGACTTCGGCGGCGTGGATCGTCGGAGATTCTGGGCGGTCGGCGGAGTTGCTGAAGAGAGTGAACGGCGGTGGCGTTGCTGGGAGATCGAAGGGCAACGGCTGGAAAGTCTTCTTTTGAAATGGAATGAAGGGGGGAGGAGGCGGCCTGCTGCCTGCTGCCTAGATGGGAGTGGGGCGAGTAAAAATATGTGGTAAGTTTAGGTTAAGGTTTACTTTTTTTAGTTTGGGGTAAAATTGTGCATTCAATAAATTTAGGGCGATTTATTTGAAAACTTAGGGCGACGAATAGAAGTTCAGTTTGGTAATTGGTACATAGTACATACAAATTACAATTCATTGTTGTAGTTTTTAAATAATTAAATATGTTTTAATCTTAAAAATCAATTGTATATATTCTACAGTAAAAGTTTGTAACATTCACGTACATAGATTTACAAATCTATAGTTAAAACTTACAAATTTTTTGTTAACAATTTACAAATAATAATGATGTGTTATGTACGCTAAAAATTTAGATGGGATCATAAATCGTGGAAATTATCAAAATGTAGTAAAAAAAACAATACAAATAAAGTGGTAGATTATGTATTTGTATAGATATTGTGATGAAGAGTAAAAAATACGCGGCACTGCATCTACGGCGCAAAACGTGACCATATCATTCCTATTAATTATGACATAAGGTTAACAATTTGATTTAAATGAAGTTTTAATTCTATGATGCACTTAATCACTTGATCTTGACCCCTTGCTTATGTCACGATGAAATTGGGTTGAAGATCTTTTCTTCTTGAAATTGAAGCATTTGATTGAAATAAGAATGTTTCAAACCCTTTGAACAAATTGTGCTTTCGATCGAACCGAATTTCGAGGAAGAGTTTTTTGTGGTTTGATCCTTCAATTCAGATCGAAGAAACTGAAGAAGAAAGGACACGTTACTTGTAATCTCTTTATCACTGATTTATACAACGCATTTGTATCTTATTTCGTTTCCATGCCATTGGGTTGTGTTGTTTAGACAGTCTTGACCTTTGGTTTTCTTTTTTCTCTACCTTGCCAAATCGAACCTTTTGGATTCGTTCAATTTGCAGTAACAAAGAACATGGAGTGAGGAGAAACCCTAAAAGCCTGTCTTTCTCATTAGAAACTCTGCCTCTTATAGGCAGTCCAAACTCATTACAGGACAAGCTCCATGGATGGTTTGTTTGGAAGCTTGGAACGGAAACATTACATAGCTTGGATAAAAAGAAAGTACAATCGAAAGAAGAAGGGAACGACATCGTTCCAACAAGTGATGATCGTCTCCTCAGAACGACATCGTTCCATCAAGTGAACTTGCCTCATGAAACGATGCTGCAAGAGGAAACTGATTGCTAGGATAAAACATCGTCGCTGCGGAAGGTGACCGTTGCAATTGAATTGAATTTCAATCTGTTACCCCCCCCCCCACAAGCTGGTGGGCATATGTTTCGCACACCAAGCTTGGACAGTAAGGAGAGGAATGGAGATGGAGATAGCGGTTTGGTAAAGATGTCTGCCAACTGGTGAACAGCAGAGATGTGGAGTAGCTTTAGAGTTCCAGATTGCAGCTTTTCACGAACGAAATGACAGTCCCCTTCTATGTGTTTTGTTCGTTCGTGAAAAGAGGGATTTTTGACGATGTAAACTGCACTTTATTGTCGCAGTACAGAGCAGCTGGGGATGAAGAGGAAGCTTGAAAGTCTTTGAGCAGGTATTCTAGCCACCGAATCTCACAAGCTGTGTATGCCAATGCTCTATACTCTGCCTCGCAAGATGATCTTGAGACTGTGTGTTGCTTCTTGGTTTTCCAGGAAATTAGTGAATCTCCAATGTAAATGCAGAATCCTGTGGTTGATCGACGTGTATCCACACAAGCTGCCCAATCTAAATCAGTGAAGGCTTTGATTTGGAAAGTACCCTTTGAGGGAAAGAAGAGGCCAGTGGCAGGAGCTGATTTGAGGTAACGTAGGACACGCAGGACAACTTTGAAATGTGTATTGGATGGTGATGACATGAACTGACTTAGTTGCTGAGTGGCAAAACTAATGTCAGGTCTTGTAGTAGTGAGGTAGATTAGCTTGCCAACGAGTGTCCTGTAAAGTTCTGGGTCTTCAAAAGCACTGTCTGAATCATTGCTTAGATGAAGTTTGTAGTCCATTGGTGTTGATACAGTTTTTGAATCAAGAACCTGTGCTTCTTCAAGAATTTCCAGAGCATACTTTCTTTGTGACAAATGAATGCCTGATGTGCTGCGAGCCACTTCAATTCCCAAAAAATACCTCAGATTGCCAAGGTCCTTAATACTCACTGTGAAGAATCTTTTTCAGTTCTTCGATTTCTGTAATATCATTGCCCCCCAAAACCAAATCATCCACATAAATGAGAATGCATGTGTAGCTTGTTTCAGTGACCTTGAAGAAGAGAGAATTATCTGCTTGACTTTGAATGTATCCAACCTGTTGTAATTTGCCAATAAGCTTGGAGAACCACTATCATGATGCCTGTTTTAAACCATAAATAGACTTTCTTAACCTGCAAACTGGATTTGGCACATCAGAAGGAGGCACATAGCCTTTTGGCAGTGTCATGTACACTTCTTCTTCAAGGTCACCATGAAGGAAGGTATTGTTTACATCTAACTGTTGTATGTGCCAGTACCTCATGGCTGCAATGGCTAGAAAGGTCTTGACTGTTGTCATTTTTATGACAAGAGCAAATGTATCTTGGTAGTCCACACCTTCCTGTTGAGTATTTCCTTTTGCCACTAATCTGGCTTTATGTCTCTCAAGTGAACCATCAGAAAGAAACTTATCCTTGTAGATCCATTTGTTGCCTATTGGTTTCTTACCCTTAGGCAAACTGACAACTTCCCATGTATGATTTCTGAGTAATGCTTTGATCTCTAACTGCATTGCATCATGTTGAGCAGCCTCATTGTATGTTTGAGGTTCTCTGTGACTTGAAATGTTTAGGAGAAAACGTTTGTGATTGGAGGAAAGCTTGTCATAAGAGATCATGTTGGAGAAGGAATACCTGGTATCTTGGACCTGTTGCAGTGTTGAGTGATTGATGTTGCTAGGGCCTTGAGGTAGGTAACAATGATAGTTTTGAATGAAGTGAGGAGGTGGTTTAGAAGTCCTGTCTGAACGTCTGACAACAGGAGGTGGGGATGTGGGATTGGTTACAGTATGAGAAGGATCAGAAGGCCCTGGTGAATCAGTATTTGTTGATGGATCAGGGGAAGAAGAAGTAGAAGAACCTGATGTAGTTGCTGGTTCAGATAGAGGAAGAGTAGGTTGTAGAGGTAAGGGGTTAGTAGGGAAGGAGGTAGAGAATCATCATGAACAAGATGAGATTCAGTGGAAGGAATGGGAAAGAATGTATCTGGTTGATTTGAAGATTGGTCTTGCTGCTGATCAGGCTGGTAAGGGAAGTGGGACTCAAAGAAAATGACATCCCTAGATATGAATACTTCATGAGATGAGAGATCATACAACCTGTAGCCTTTAATGCCAGAAGGAAAACCTAGGAAAACAGCCTTTCTTGCTCTAGGTTGAAATTTGGTTATGTGATTACTGGGAGTACTGGCATATGCTAAACAACCAAAGACTCTCAGTTCATTGAGGTCAGGTGGTGATTTATATAGCATTTCAAAAGGAGTTTGGTTTGCTAGAACTGGAGAAGGAACTCTATTGATGAGGTGAATTGAATGCTTGACACAGTCACCCCAAAAGGTAGAAGGTAAGTTGGCTTGAAACTGAAGTGCTCTAGCTATAGCAAGGATATGCTGATGTTTCCTCTCTACTTTACTGTTTTGTTGAGGAGTTTCTACACATGACATTTCATGCAGGATACCAGTGGAAGAAAAAAATCATCCATCTGGAACTCCCTGCCTTGATCACTCCTGATTCTTTTAATTTTTATTTCAAACTGCCTCTCCATTTGGTTGCAGAAGGCAATCAATTTTGGTCTTGCTTCAGATTTAAGTTGAAGCAATATAATCCATGTCATTCTAGAGTAGTCATCAACAATCGTCAAGAAGTACTTAAAGCCATCATAAGTGGGGGTGGAGTTTGGACCCCAGATGTCTACATGAAGTAATTCAAAAGTTAAAATAGTTACAGACTGACTGGAAGGGAAAGAGAGTCTCTTCTGTTTTGCAAAATGGCAAACATCACAGGGTTGGTCTTGGTGAGTGGAAATGGATGTACAAAATTGTTTGATGATGGGGATTTTAGAATGGGATACATGTCCTAGTCTAAAATGCCATAAATCAAAGGTGGAGGTGGAATCAGCAGAGACCAACTTAGGAAAAAGGGATGCTTCAAGGAAATAGAGACCATTGCAAAGCCTAGCAGAACCAATCACTCTCGTCTGCTTCAGGTCCTGTATAAGACACATGGTTGAATGAAAGGTTAGGCAAAGAGAGTTTTTGGAAGTGAGTCTGCTGACAGAAATGAGATTGAATGTGAAGTTGGGAACATATAGAGCATCATGAAGGATTAAATCATCATTGCAAATGGCAGTGCCAGAATGAGTGGCTTGAACCTGTTCCCCAGTGGGAAGAGTTATGAAGACATTGTCTAAGGTCTTTTTGTCATGAAGAAATGTTAAAGAACATACTATGTGATCAGAAGCACCTGTGTCCACAATCCATCTCTGTTGTGGACTCTGGGAGACACTCAATATAGGTAAAGATGGTAGAGAATATAAACTGATACCTGTCTGTGTAACATAGGCTGCAGCAGAGAAAGAAGACTGACCCTTTTGAGCATTCATGAGGCTCATAAGCTTGTCATAATCTGCCCTTGTGAGTTTTACTTCATCAGAGCTAGTAGAAGAAGTGCTGGTCATGTTAACAACAGGTTTGCCTCTTGGAGGAACAGGAGGACCATTCATTGGAACAAAATTAGCAGGATAGCCATGTTTCCGGAAACATTTTTCTTCTGTGTGTCCTCTTCTTTTGCAGAAGGTGCAGGTAGTGATAGTGCCAGCAGTGGATTGAGTGGGTTTGGACATCCCAGGGGGCCATCCATGTTTCTGAAAACAGATATCTTCTGTATGACCTTCTCTTTTACAGAAGGTACAGAATGGTGGCTTAGAGTTGGTGGAACCCCTTCTGTTGGCACCTTGAAATGCTAAAACAGAGGAGTCTGATTGTAGAGAAGCAGCCATTCTGGAAGTATGAGTGCCATAGAGTTGTCGTTCATGTTGAAGCATCCTTTGGAAAACTCTGTTTATGTTTGGGAGCTCATCTCCAAATAGTACTTGAGCTCTCACCCCAGAAAAGTTGTTTTAAGCCACGAAGGAATTTAATAACATAGTTTGTTTCTTGATATTGAAGGACTCGAATCATAGCAGCACAATCATTCTGACTTGTAGGTGTACAAGTACAAGGGCGCAGTGGTTGATAATTCTCCAGTTCATCTCTTAAAGTAATCACTCTTCCATAGTATTCAGTAACTGATTGAGTACCTTGTTGAAGAGTGGAGAGTGCTTCTTCGAGTTCAGCAATGCGGATGAGATCTCCAGATCCATAACGTGTCTGAAGGCTTTTCCATGCTTCAGCTGCAGTTTTGATGGAGAGAATGGTCTTCCTGATGTCTGGAGATGTGGACTGTTGAATCCATCTAAGCACCATGACATTGTTGCGTGTCCAAGCACCATGTCTAGCATCTGTGGCTGCTGATTCTGGGATGGTGCCATTGATGAAGCCAATTTTGTTTTTGGCTGCAAGGGCATTGAACATTGCCATGTTCCGGTCGTTGTAGTTTGTTGTCGTGAACTTTTCTGCCACGAGAAGAGATCCAGGCTGCTCAGAGCCATGGAGGAAGAAAGGATCGGATAAAGGATCGATAGGAGCAAGAGGAACAACATTGGGTTGCTCCACCTGAGGCTCATTTTGGGCTTGATTGTCAGCCATTGTAGAAGATGAGGGCGGCGGCTAGGGTTGAACTCCGGGCTCTGATACCATAGCAAAGAACATGGAGTGAGGAGAAACCCTAAAAGCCTGTCTTTCTCATTAGAAACTCTGCCTCTTATAGGCAGTCCAAACTCATTACAGGACAAGCTCCATGGATGTGTTTGTTTGGAAGTTTGGAAAGGAAACATTACATAGCTTGGATAAAAAGAAAGTACAGCCGAAAGAAGAAGGGAACGACATCGTTCCAACAAGTGATGATCGTCTCCTCAAAACGGCATCGTTCTATCAAGTGAACTTGCCTCATGAAACGACGCTGCAAGAGGAAACTGATTGCTAGAATAAAACGTCGTCGCTGCGGAAGGTGACCATTGCAATTGAATTGAATTTCAATCTGTTATGCAGTGTTTTCTCTGCACTGCGTTCTCTATACAAGAATATATAGTTTTTCTCTATGTAGACTACTATTTATATCTGTATCCCACTATGTTACCATGAGCTTGGTTCCCGTTACTGTATCCCACTATATACCATGAGCTTGGTTCCCGTCAAGTAGGAGAACTAAATCAATGACTTTGCAGAAGTAATGCGTGAATAAGATTCTTTTGGGCGAGGAAAGGAGATAGTATCATCATTAAGTACCAAATAGACAATACAAGTGCTCATTTGATGATCAGATAGGGTTGGGGGAAAGAAAACCAGATAACCTGAGTCACATTGTGACCTAAGCTAGATAGAGAATAGGGAGAATTAACTGCAAAATTGAACAAGAGTCAAGACCCAAAAAAAGGGCATATATGACATCCGAGGTTTGTGATTTTTCGGGTTAAAGATCATGCTAACAGTCGATCTCTCACCGTTGCAGCAGCCCCTTAGTGTTCAGAATCTAGCTTCCCCATGCCTGGCCGAGCCCATAGGCATCCATGTAGCCTGCGGCCTGTCCATGATTGTGGTCGTGGTCGTGGTCATGGCCAGAGTGACCGTTGCTGTGGCTGTGGCCGTGGTGATGATGATGAGAATTCTGTTTTGCCTCATCCAGCTGCTTCTGGATGTGGTCTGGTATGGACTCCTCTTCAGCTTGTCTAAATGACTTTGGTAGAGATGACACAAATGTGGCTACTCGTTCGCCTATCTCCTCGGCTGTGTCTTCCTGGGACCAACAAAAGAAAAATTGAGGAACTAAACTGAGTTTCATAATCCAAACATTCATCACGGAAATACTAACACAAGACTATTTAGGGCAGAAGGAACCATGTTAAATAATTGAATTAAGCAAACCATATTGAACATAAAATTGTTTTTATCAGAAATAGAACTAACCTATATATGCATACTGTTAAACAAGAACGGGGATTGTTTACAGTTTGTAACTCATCATGCTAGGCAAACATATTTGGCTTTCCTAGTGAAATCTGGAGGAAGGGTAGCTCATCAGTCATCGTGACATCAGGATTCATCTCTGCTTTAAGGGTGAGATCATGCACAGCAGTTTCAGACAAGACATTCAAGACTGTTCTTGTTCTCTGAAAAACATGGCCCAAGGGAAACTAAGCTTAAAAAACGTAACATTTGCAGGTTAAGAGCACCATGAACATGCCATTACTGGGGAACCATCAAGGAAGACAAGATGTTTGTAAGATAAGAAGGCTCACTTAATGGGTTTCGAGAAGGGCTGACCAATTTGACTTGTATCTCAGCACAAGACATGAGCATTTTTAGATTCTACGGTTTCAGATGCTAGCTTCTTAAAAGTGTTTTCTATTATTGTCTATTGACCAAACTATATCAGGATGAAGAAGACAAAATGGATGCCATATGTTGTCAGTAAGCAGTCGACAAATCTCAAGAGAAATTAAGAGCAGCTTCATCACCACATTTCTACGCATAAGCAGTCTTCCCTCAAAAAACTTGATGTCAGTACGGTGGGAAAAATGGAGGCAAGGGAATGTCAGAGCGAGTACATCAAAGTAATTTCTACAATGTCCTTCTAGAAATTCCGTATGACTGTAAACAAGTTCTCAGAAATTGAAAGCAAGTTCATAAAGATAAACTAAGACGCAAGGACACAATCTTAGATCGATTGTGAAAACTATATCAGAACCAATCTCCATGCATCACCATTCCACAATACAGATAATTTATCGGTTGCAAAGCAAAGCAATAGATCAGAAGAAATATCTTACCTGAGGCCATCGACCACCAGAATGCTCGACGAATTTCGCCCGAGGAAGAGCCTCAGACACTCGACGTCCCTCATCACTCCACTTTTTCGACCAACTCCTCGACCAAACCACCTGAATTGGAATCCCTCTCATCCCCTCCGAACTTCCCCACTCACCTATGTCAAAGCTACCATTCAGCAACTTCTCAGTGCCCACAGTAGCCCTCCAACCATCTTTGCCTCTCGAAACCATCCTGTGTGCTTCCAGATCCGCAGAACCTATCCCTTTTGAGCAGCATGTACTGATCAACTTTTTATATACAAAATTAGACCCCAACACAACTTCCCTGACCAAGGGAACTTCCAGGATCCTTAATGGCAGAGCTGAGTTTGACCCGGTATCAACCAGAGTGACACTCCTAAACATCCCTGGATTTTCAGAAACCCAATTGGCAACCATGTTCAGGCTTGAATCATGCAAAACCAAATGAACAGGAGCTATCCCCATTGTGAACATCACTTGCCCTAAAACCTTACCAATCTCCTCACTTCCTAGCGCTATCGGTCTAACCACACTCTTCTTCTCACTGAAATGGGACTGAACTGCTTCATAAGGGATCTGCCCAGTTTCTACCATGTTATCAAACGCCCAAAACACACCCTTCTCTTTAATCAAAGCATAAACATCCAACAAACGTTCAAAAGCACCATCCCCTCTTTCTTCCATTACTTCTCTCGATTTATCAGAGAACCCGTTTCCAGGCAAGTCAAAGGCAATCCCATGAATCCCCTTGGAACCAAGAAAGTCGACAACTTTTCTGAAGGAAAATGAGCTCAAACCTAGCCCATGAACGATCAATACCTTCTCAGCATCAAATATCTTACCTTTCTCGCTCTCATAAACGAAAACTTCAACTGGCTTCTGGTTCAGAGAGAGCTGTGCCTTCACAATCCGGCCTTTGGAGTAGTGTTGCCGGAGTGGTGTGGAGAGTGAGAGGAAAAACGATTTGGGGTCGGAAGATGGGGAAAAGGAAGAGAGGAAGACGGTTGATAGAGTGATTACGGACACTCCTAGAGTAAAGTAGAACCAGAAAACAAATGGGCTGCTGCTATTCTTAGTACTCTCTACTCTGGAGCTGGGCTCAGATTGGTTAACATTAGGCTTTGGGCTTTTCGCCGGCGGCGACGGCTCTGGTTCCTCAGTGATGATCGCCATTGCCAAATCCTTGAAATGAAACGAAGATCTGCAGCAGGGTAGAGATCGGAAGAAATGAAGGCAGTGAATGGAAATGGGAAAAGATCGAAGCTTTTTCTTTGTGCAACTTTACAGCACAGTTCGAGAAGCAAAAGGTGATCACTTTTTCCTTGTAGCAGCATCTGAGAGTGAGAGGTTTCCAAAAGGTCTGTCCTCAAACAACGAAACGACATCGTTAAGTAATGGGGAACTGCCGTAACGACGTCGTTCCGTTCAATTGTTTGATTTGTTTCCCGACTCCAGTCGTCGTCTTCTTATCTTTTGGCTCTGAACTCTTTAACCAGAAATCAGGAAAAAATTCAGCTTCTCGGTAAGCTTTGCTTTGCTGCCACTACCATCGCCAATCATGCGGCCGCTCTACCTCTCTTGCTGTTCCTCATCTTCTCGCTACCTTTCCCCGATTACATTCTTCTCTTCTTCTTCTTCTTCCTCCCTTCTCCCCAAACCAATCCTCCCGACTTTCCGGACCAATCCCGGATTCAAATTCACTCAATCAAGATCCCGTCTTTCGATTCGGAATTGCAGTTCCATCTCCGCCAAGCCGTCTTCTGAGCTCCGGAAAAAGAAGGGCTCCTTAGACAGCTCCAAGCCAGAGGACAAGAAGCTCCGAGCTCTTCGCCAGCTCTTCTCCAAGCCCGGGATTGGAATCGACGCTTACGTTATCCCTTCTCAGGATGCTCACCAGGTTTGGGGATCAAATGTCATTTCCCTTCTCCATTGATGTTCGGTTTTGTTGTTCAGCTTATTTAGTGAGTAGGGATTTGGTTGGAACAGAGTGAATTCATTGCCGAGTGTTATATGCGGAGAGGGTTTATCTCTGGGTTTACCGGAAGCGCGGGGACTGCTGTGGTTACTAAGGACAAGGCAGCTCTTTGGACGGATGGCCGTTATTTTCTCCAGGTTTGGGAAAAAAGTGCAAAGGTTGCAGCTTAATTTGTAGGTGATTCGATTGTTGAAGTTTCGTACTTTGATATGGTGTAGGGTGAGAAGCAGTTGAATTCTAGTTGGATTCTGATGCGGTCCGGGAATCTTGGAGTTCCAACAGCTAGTGAATGGTTGAATGATGTCTTGGCTCCTGGAGCCAAAGTTGGCATTGATCCTGTGAGCAATTTTGTATCTGACTTCGATGAAACTGGTTTAAGTCTTTTCATTCGATGGGTTCCTGATAGTTTTTGACAATGTGAACAGAACAGTTCCTTTTCTCTTTTGATGCTGCTGAGGAATTGAAGGAAGACATAGCGAGGAAGGATCACGAACTAGTCTACTTGTATGATGTGAACCTTGTGGATGAGATATGGAAAGAATCGAGGCCAGGTCCTCCAAATTCGCCTATCAGGGTGCATGAACTGAAATATGCTGGCGTCGATGTTGTGTCGAAGTTATCTTTTCTCAGGTCTCAGCTTGTTGATGCTGGTTGTTCGGCGATTGTTGTTTCGATGCTTGATGAAATTGCTTGGCTCCTGAACTTGGTAATATTTTGAGAGAATTGTTGCCTTTCAATCGAATCTTATCTTTCCGCTGTGCATTTATAATGTGAAGGACGCATTTTGATTCTTTATTGCAGCGAGGCGGCGATGTTCCCAATTCTCCTGTTATGTATGCATATTTGGTGGTCACGATGGATGATACCAAATTGTTTGTTGATAGTTCAAAAGTCACTCCAGAGGTCTCACACCATTTGAAGAATGCAGGTGTCGAGTTGAGGCCATATGGCTCCATTCTTTCTGAGATTGAGAGGTGGGTACTCATCTTCTGTTCTCCATTCAGTTAAGTTTCTATATAACTTGCTTATTGGCAGCACATCTGGCAATATGCAGATATTCGTATCATCCACAACAAGATATATGCCCTTGATATAAGAAATCTTACATTTGCATGACTTGGTTTTCTGTTTCTGATCTAGGCCTTGCTTTTCGGCAAAGTTTTACTGGGATTTGATTTTAATGTTGCAGTTTGGCGTTGAAAGGTACTGAACTATGGTTGGATCCATCTTCTATTAATGCTGCCATAGCGAATACCTACAAGGCTGCTGGTGACAAACACTTGGAAAGCCTTGGAAGTGAAGATAACAGCAAGAGTAAGAATCCTAAAGTATCTAATGGCTCCAGTGGTCAATCTTGGGGACCATGTGGAGTTTATAGGGCATCCCCTATCTCTTTGGCAAAAGCTGTGAAAAATCCTTGCGAGTTAGAAGGCATGCGAAATGCTCACCTGAGGTGACTTTCTTCCCTTAAATTCATTTTTACCACAATCTAAAGCTTTTTTACTTCGTTTCTTTTATGGTAGAATTTGCATTATTAGTTCATTATTCTTGCATATGCTGAGGCCTATAATGTTTTAAATCGTACAGAGATGCAGCTGCCTTAGCACAGTTTTGGACTTGGCTCGAGGATGAAATTCACAAGGGTGCAAAGCTAACAGAAGTTGATGTTTCTGATAAACTGCTTGAATTTCGTCAACAACAGGATGGATTCATCGACACTAGCTTTGATACAATTAGTGGTACTGCATTAACCCTCATACTCTATTAGACCTAGCAAATTCCAAGAACAATGGCCTTGTTTGTTTATCCTTCCGCTTGATGGCTGTTTCACTAACATGAGAATGTTTTTGCAGGTTCTGGTGCAAATGGCGCAATCATACACTACAGACCTGAACCAGGGAATTGTAGCATTGTGGATTCAAAGAAGCTCTTTTTATTAGACAGTGGAGCTCAATACGTTGATGGAACCACAGACATAACAAGGACAGTGCACTTTGGCGAACCAACTGCACATGAAAAGGAATGCTTCACCCGGGTTTTACAGGTATTGAATTTGTTGGGTTTTCAAAGCTTTTCTTTTTTGTAGATTCATCGTTAAACTTCTCATGGGATGTCAATTGAGTCGAGAAGTAGATTGTAGTTTTCTCAGTTGATGATTGATGGCAGGGCCATATTGCACTGGATGAAGCAGTATTCCCTGCAACTACCGTTGGCTTTGTACTGGATGCGTTTGCACGTTCCTTTCTATGGAAAATCGGCCTTGATTACCGCCACGGTACATTTGTTTCCTTTTAACTCTCAAATCATGTAATGTCGTATAATTCAAGCCCTCATTCGTCTCCTAAAAATTCTGTCAGGGACGGGACATGGCGTGGGAGCTGCTCTGAATGTTCACGAAGGCCCTCAAAGTATCAGCTTCCGATATGGGAACACGACTCCCTTGCAGAAGGGCATGATAGTCAGCAACGAGCCTGGATACTACGAAGATCATGCTTTTGGAATCCGAATTGAGGTACAGTTGCAATATTCACTGGACTGGATCTACAAACCTGCTCATCCTAACCGCTTGAAATTCATCTCTGGTGGCTTTATATCACAGAATCTCCTTCATGTGAAAGAGGCAAACACTAAATACCGTTTTGGGGGAATAGGCTATCTGGCTTTTGAGAAACTCACGTTCGTCCCCATTCAGGTCAAGATCACCTCATATTATCTAGAAGAACTACTTCCATTGTTCCCTTCCCAACTTGTTTTCTTTTATGTGTCCATGGATGGGAAGAAAAAGATATCCAAGGAGCAAACTTTTTCCTCTCTACTTTCCGGGTTTTTGCCATTTCTCATGATCATCTTGGTTTGTTGGGGATGCAGAAAAAAATGGTGGAAGTATCGTTGCTATCTGATGCAGAGATTGATTGGCTTAACGATTACCATTCACAAGTCTGGGAGAAGGTAAAAAGGATCCTGTCTATCAGTTGAGAGACTTGCAAATAGTTTTGTTGTTTGTGTTTTGATAATGATTGTCTTTGGTGAAACTGATCATAAAGGTAATGTACATATATTCAACAGGTGTCTCCTCTGGTTGAAGGTTCTGCTTCACAATGGCTTTGGGACAACACGCGACCGCTGGTCCGGCAGTGATTAAGCTCCTCGGCTTCAGAGTCTCCCTTGTATTGTATAGAAGGAGAACCTTGCTCCCCATTTTCTATTTTGTTGCACTGTTCACCATTATACACACAATAATTTGGGTTGATTGATATTGGATTCCGTGGTCCTACATTTACCCGGTCTAATCACGGTTCTGGGAGTTTGTTGGTGGAAACTCGTTTGGACTTTGGACCGAGTTCTTTACTCATCTCTCCGATATCGGGTCGCTGGCAGCGCCGTCGTTCTAAACCAAAACGTCTTTTTCGTTTTGACAGCCGCTGGATTTCTAATCCGGAAGCTCGGTTAATCATTGAACATTTTTGGAACTTACCTGTAGTCGGCTCTCCGATGTACTGTTTGCATGCGGAACTTAAACTCAGACTCGTAGTAGGACAGAATTTTGTTGCTGCTCTTCGCCAACCCACGGGGCAAGTAGTGTCACGGACATAGACTTCCGAAGTCCGTGCGGCGTCTTGAGGTGCACTCATCCCTCAAGACCAGCCTCTCTGCATACGCATGCCAACTGGTTTCGCCCTGCCTTGGGCTCATCAGGGAGACGGCAATAGCCTCCGACCAGTTGTGCCTTCTCTTGCAACGATCCCCTTCATAGCCACATCCTGACTCGGCTAGATGCGATGCACAGGCAGACAACGCCTTATCGCTAATGTCGCCCCCTTTACCCTTCTCATGGCAAGACAACCAGATGGCAGCGTTCTTCAGACGATCAACACGGTCACGACATTTCGGGTCGTGACATTCTCCACCACTCATAATGCAGCACGTCCTCGTGCTGGTGAAGAATGCTTCTCTCCGCAGCATGTATTGCAACTCTCGAACCAATTGTGGGCGTCCGCGTACGATACCATCCTCTGACGGACAGGCTCCGGTCGCGTCTCTCGCGCTAGCCTGCTGTGCCCCGCGCACATACCGCTTCGCCCCTCGACATCAACCTTCACTCTTTGCTTCTGCTGCGCTAGTACCTCAGGCGACCTTCACCCTACGCTACTCCCAGCGTTTGTACCTCAATCGACCTTCACCCTACGCTCTTGCTAGCGTTAGTTCCTCGGTTGAACGGCATTCTCGGCCGCTGCATCTTCAGCCTGTCGAGGTCCCCCACAACGGCGCAACACACGTGTATCTGCGTCCGGACCGCCTGATATGCTCACCCAGGACCGCCTCTCATTCGGGCATAGGGTCGGCCCATACACGACCTATGCCGTACTGAGAGAGGAACTAGGCTCTTCAGCCTAACCAGGCTCTGATACCATTTGTCACGGACATAGACTTCCGAAGTCCGTGCGGCGTCTTGAGGTGCACTCATCCCTCAAGACCAGCCTCTCTGCATACGCATGCCAACTGGTTTCGCCCTGCCTTGGGCTCATCAGGGAGACGGCAATAGCCTCCGACCAGTTGTGCCTTCTCTTGCAACGATCCCCTTCATAGCCACATCCTGACTCGGCTAGATGCGATGCACAGGCAGACAACGCCTTATCGCTAATGTCGCCCCCTTTACCCTTCTCATGGCAAGACAACCAGATGGCAGCGTTCTTCAGACGATCAACACGGTCACGACATTTCGGGTCGTGACAGTAGTCACTGAAGAAGATGATAAGGGCTTGGAGACGGTTTCTCATTTCTCCCATTTATTTTCATCTGAAGGGCTGGCCACTAATATTGAGGCTGCTGTGGATGTGTTACCCATTTCACCGCGGGTTACTTCGGACATGAATTCTACCTTGTTTGTTAGCTCCGGTCACTTGCTCTATCATTAATTAATGTGTTCCAAATCGGGCCCTCTGCCCTCTTCTTTCAACATTACTGGGATGTCGTTGGACATGAGTCCAATCCTTTTTTCAAACTGGGCATTTGCTTTGTCCTTTCAAAGTTCGTAATGTTGAAACCCGTGTCCAACTCCGTCTGGTCGGCTTCCGTCAGGTTTTCTACAAAATTATTTCTAAAATTCTTGCTAACCGTTTGGGCAAAATTTTACCAAATGTCATCTCTTCCTATCAAAATGGTTTTGTCAAGAAACGTTCCATTGTGGATAATGTGCTCATTATCCAAGAGGTTATGACATATCTCAAGCATAAGCGTGTTGGCAAGGAAGATTCATGGCCCTAAAATTAGATATTGAAAATGACCTTACCTTTTTCGTTTGATGGGCGCATTGGGGTTTGATCCTTATCTAATTAGGTTGATTCGGAATTGTCTCTCTACCACTTCCATCTCGGTACTTCTCAATGGTAGTTCGTATGGGTATTTTCATCCTTCCCGAAGTCTTCGTCAAGGTGATCCGTTGTCATCTTTACTCTTTCCAATTTGTACGGAAGGATTTTCGTCTCTTTTGACTCAATCACTTCAACTGCCTGGCTTAAAAGGCATCCGTCCAATTTAATCATCATTGCCCTATTTTGTCTTTTTTTTTTTTTTTTGCCGATGATGCATTTTTATTTATATGGGTTTCGGCCAGGGACTACTCCTCTTTATTAGGCGTTTTGCGTCGGTACGAGCTGATGAGTGGTCAAAGAGTGAATTTATCAAAGTCAGCAGTTTGCTTCTCTAAGAACACCACCCTGGGAGAGGCGACCTACTTTGGGTCCCTATTACATTACGAGTGGGGGCCGTTGGTGCAAAAGATGGTAATCTTGGTTTGCTGTCACTTGTTCATCGTTCGAAACGAATCACGTTCCGCTTTATCGGGGAGGCAGTGGCCAACTGGTTGCAATGATGGATTGGAAGCGACGAAGTTTATCCCCCGCTGGCCTTGAAACTCTGATTAAATATGTGGTTTCTGCCTTACCAGTTTACGCTATATATGTTCTACTTTCGCCTTCCTCTAGGGCTCTGAACCGTTTGATAGCCCAGTTTTGGTGATGTCAGCAAGGAACGGAACAACGACTTCCCTCGGTCTCTTGGCAACATTTATGTCAACCTAAGTCCAATGGAAGTCTTGGCTTTCATGATTTTGAGGCCTTTAACCAAGCTCTCCTTGCTAAACAGTGTTGGTGTATTTGAACGGAACTGAATATATTGGTTGCTAGCGTGCTTAAAGGGCCCTATTTCCATCAAACATCGCTACTTTCAGTGCCGGTGGGCTGCAACACCTCTTGGACGTGGCAATCTTTATTGCATGATCGCGATCTCTTATTGAAAGGGTTACGGTGGGAGGTAGGTTCAGGGGATTCGATTGATGCTATGACGGATCCTTGGGTGCCATCTTTATCATCCTTTAAGCCTACTCTGTTGGCCCCGACTGGAGGTGCATCTCGTTTTGTTTCTTATTTTATCGAGGGGAACGTGGAACCAAGGATGTTTACATGAGTTATTTGATGCCATCCGATATTTTGGCGATTCCTCTTCCTTTCCATCCTTCCACCGATCGATCAGTATATTTGGCATTATCATTCCACTGGACTGGATTATTTATTGTAAAATCGACATACCATCTCTCAGAGCCTACCCCACGACCACCTAGGCTAGAATCTCCTCTGCCTCCCCTTTGGATCCTGCGGTTTGGCCCAAGTCGTGGAGCCTTTCGATTACCCCGAAATTAAAAATCTTCCTATGGAGTTTGATGCTCCGGATTTTACCAGTTCGTGAAGATCTGCAACTCCAAGTTGAAGAATTGAGTCCGATTTGCGAATCTATTGAGGGAGGGTGAATCCCTCCAACACTTATTCTTCCGTTGTCGTCGTGTGGCGGAGGAGCTTCGGCATGTGCTTAACCTACAACTACCGATGGGTATTACTATTGCTACCCACATCTCAATCTTTTGGCGGCACCTAATCTATAACGGTGATCACTCTCTTATCACCAAGTGGGTGTTACTATTTTATTTTGACGACTTTGGAAGTCGCAATACAATAATGTCGTGTTTCTCCCCCATGCCCAATCTACCATATCCACCCTCCATCGTCAATTTCTATCTCACAATCAAGTTTGTGTTCAACCCCACATTGTACCCCCACTACCGCAACAACGTCGATCACGAACCCCACATCTCTCGCCAGGATTCCGGCTAGCAGTGGATGGTGCTACAAATTATCCAACACATGGTGGTGTAGATATTGTGGGTTTAATTTTGAGGGTGGCCTCCCTTTGTTCGCTTTTGGGTGCTCGCTACCAGGTATTGTGGATGCCTCCATACTATAGTGGAGATATTGGCTATTCGTCGTTCCCTTATGCTTATTTGCCATTGGGAATGGGAGGATCGATCGATCCAAATTAGTGGTGCGTGCTGTGCAAGCCTTGTTAAAGCACTTGGAGGATCGTGACACGCATGATGATCGATCGGTGTGGTGCCATTTACGGTGAAGTTATTACAACATCTCCCTCTATAACATTTTGTTTTTACTCCACGATAAGGGAATCGGGCTGCCAAAACCGTGGCACGTAATGCCTTACGCTATCCTGAATTAAGCAATGTTCTACATAATTTCGCCTATTTGGTCTGTCATTGAGTCCATAAGGGACCGAAATGGTTGTGGCTTCTCATATTTACCTGGTTAATCCGCAAGGATTTCTATGACAAAAAAGGTTCTCTTCGAATATCATTTGAAGCCTTGTATTCTCAAGTGAATGTATTATATCTCGTGTTCGAAATCACTACAGTGTTGGTACTAAAGATATGGAATCAATGCAAAACCTGCCATAAAATATGAGTATAAAATAGTATTCTTTATGTGTCATTACTAAATAATGATTTTTGTGTGTACAATCATCTAAAACCAAATAGATTCATATGTATAGAACCCCAATTAGACTCAATTCAGAACCAACCTAAATTCAAAATCGTTAAAAATATATATGATTTCATTTAAATACGACCCATTTGCCATAAGAGTAATAAAAATTCCACTCATTGCCATTCCCATTCACCAACAAATTAGAGTACCTAAGTCGTTAAGACAAAATTCTAATTTTCCTTTTTTTTGTTATAATGAGAAGTCTGTTAGAGATGGTAAATCCCAGTTCTCATAAGTCATAAACACCCAACAACACAGAGTGATTTTTTTATTCTTACAAAAAACTGCTTGTGTATGAAATGACCCGATACTTTTAAACAAACCGAAATACTCATGGTTCCGGAAACGACCAAAATAGTGTCCAAAAAGTCAAAAATAATTCTCAATAAAATAAATGAATCTAAGTATTTTCCACAAGAAATTCAAATGAAATGCCCTTAACAGTTGGGCGACCCAAATCCATGGTAAACAAAACCATCCAAATTCAAAACCTCGAATCTCTAGTTTATAAACCATCCAAATTCAAAACCTCGAACCTTCGCCAGTCACACCTAACCTACTCACCAACGTGAACCTCTTCATCACGCGAGACTACGAACCTTGATCGGCGGCTATCTTTCTCACCTTTATTTCCCTCCTTAGACGAATAATCTCAGGAAACCTACTAATAAGAAATTCATTTTCTTAGACAAACTTTCCCGATTTAAAACAACTTTTGATTTAGCAGAACACCCTCTCCTCAAAATTAAATCCTCGAACCTCTATTAAAAGATCACTTAGCTTCCTTTTAATTTTTTCTAGAAATACTCCATTTGAAAACCGACATTTTTCTAATTAATTTTGACTTCACGAATTGTTCACCCAATGTAAACCTCCTTAAAAATCCAGATAATAATTTTCCCATGTCAACTATGAGGACTTACATTCTGTAAAATTATCAATTTCTTAAACAAACTTCGGCATGATTTTTATTTATCTAAAATAAACTTTCAACGAATTTCTAAAAATAGTAAATCATCTTCAAAATCGTCAAATTAAATCAAAGGCATCTCCTATCACTCCCTCAATTTATTAAATTATTAAATCCTGAAAAAACTACCTGATGTGGCTCGAAACATATTACACATCTTAAAATACGTTTCTAGAAATTCACTACAGCTTTAGCGACCACCCATAACCTGTCACTAAAAGCCTTTAATGTCCGTCGCTAGAAGCCACAATTGCACCCTCACAAAATCACCAAATCGATCGATCTAACCAAAAGGGATCGAGTTTTCTTACCTCTAGCTAGAACGTGCCTAGGTTCAGACTCGACGACCTTGGACGTCGATTTCCTCGTCGATCGAGGTTATGAACCGACCTTGGACGTCGATTTCCTCGTCGATCGATGTTTCAAACATTCAAACATTAAATCAGCCACTATAGTACAAAAATACAAGTTTTGGATTAGACTACCGATGAAACGAGTTCTATATCAAGGGTTATCATGATCCTTACCACTAAAACCGAACGTGCGCTGGAGATCGGCGGACAGGAATGGGGTCGGGGCCATGGCGGTGCTGCTGCTTTTCTTGCGTGGGGAAAAATCAAGCGAGAGAGAGAGAGAGAGAGAGACGGGGGATGGGGGGTACTATAATAATAATATAATAGTTATTATTATTATTATTATTTATAATCCGCAATTGCAACCCATCGTACGTAACTGTTAACCCAATCGTTCACGTCTTATGGTCGAATCTAAACCCAAAGGTAGGGGTGTTACATTTCCTACACCCTTATAAAAAAAATCGTCCTCGAAATTTGCTCTAAACTCATCCTTCTATCAACACCTTTCTTATACTTCTTTGCCACGATCATTTATTCTTACCATAATGACTTCGTTGGTTACCTTTGATCATATGCATTTCCTCAGCTTGTAACACACGTGTAACCTTGAGTGACTCACTGCCCTTTTTATTTCACAAGTTGACCCAAAGTGATGAAAGAAAATGCTGATTTGGCTTGATAAATTGATCCAATTCACCTGTTAGTTGTTGTTGAACCTAAATCCAAATTTGAGATATCACATTCCCCTCCTCCTTAAGAAAAATTTCAACCTCGAAATTTGTTCGTGTGACGACTCCAAGTCTCCCTGTGATAATCTCTTTACAAGGAATTGTACCTCCCTTAACTTGTACGACACTGAGCTATACATCCTTCCCTCTAGCAAGATGTGATTTTAGCAGACTGGTAGTTCAACCATTTCTCGTAGACAACTTGCTCAGCTAGTTATTAGCTCGATACAACTATGATATTTTCTACTCATATATGACTTCGATGTTGTGGTGCTTAACTCAAAACATCTTGTGATCACCGCAGTTTTTCAAGGTTTCCCCCTACGATTCCTTAAGCAATGTCGTCTAATAATTCACCAGTATTTTGACCTATAATATTCTCCTTTTCACGACTGTGGATACATCCACTTGAAATCCATGACATAAACGTCCATGGTTAGTGTTTGCCATATCCTCATCGTTTGGTACATAAGCAAACTCTTTCCTGCTTGATCGCAAACTCTTACCAAGATTACAAATGGCGGCTTAACCTCCTTCCTGCTTGATCGCAAACTCTTTTAACGTAACCTCGTCTGTGGTTGACCACGTAGGTCACCTAGGTTCTCGTATCTTCTAGCTTTGAATCTCTTACTTTCTTCCTATATTCTTCGTCTCTCCCTTTAGCCACCAACTGAGTGGTCATCTTCTCGTTACTTCTTGATCAACGTTGAAAGCTCATAGTACTACTGCCTTCACTTCCTGTATGCCTTAGAGGCATAATTTTGCATCGTTCTCTAGTTTGCGATAAACTTCATGACTCCTCTCACTACGAGATTGACTTCTAGTCATCACCTTCCCATTCAGAAATCCGATCACCCTATCACCATCTAAGGTGAAACTGATTAAATTTCTGTACATCCAATATGTTATTTAAATCCCTATTTCCCTAAATCTTGATCAATTTGTCCATGCGAGAGTAAGTTTTCCCTTGATGGTTCATTGCCTCCTATATGAAGCAATCATATTTCCCTCTATGAATTCGTAAGGTTATCTTGCTCCCTATGTCAGCTAGGTCTTGATCTCTCCATCCTTGATAAATTCGTTGGGAAAGAAGCTTGAACATCATTCCACGGTCACTGGTTGATCCCTCCAGCTCTGGCCTCATTAGCGCCCATTTGGACTAGGCCAACCCGACAATAGGTATCAGTTGGTTTATGCTGGCAGTCAACCTAATGTCTCTTTGATGTCTTTCATATTCCTGCTTCGACCCTTCTTAACTATTTTCCTTTATGCATGCATTGCCTAGTTGACGACCACCATTTTTTCTATAACGTCCTACGGTGTCCTCCTTGCGTCTTTACTTTTACTACTCTTCTGTTGAGGTTTTGTACTATCTTTGGTTTTCGACTTCGTTGGGAAGTATCTCGTTGTTATTTTGGGTCAAAGCGTCCAACAAAGGCTTTCTATTGGTAGGCTTTTACATACCTCATTCACGTTGTTTGCCTCGATCAATGCTCGTACATGGCATTGATCTCTTAGTTAGCTTTGGCAGTGGCTTGACTAACTGAATATGGTTCTTTCTTAACTAGTCGTTTCCTCTGAATGACTATTATTTATCCTTAACTGGTTGCCCCCCTCCTGATGACAACCCACCATGTTGTACCCACTCAAAGTGGAGCACATTGAGTCAGATAAATTTCCGCGCTCCTCAGCTTGGGAATGTTGTCCTCCTCGTATTATTTTTTCATTTTCTTGACTTTGATTTACTTACCTTCATTCCACTCCTCCTCTAGGGACTTACATGTCGTTCCGCCCTTCATACCCTTCCCTACGCTCTTGTCTGTCTGCGACTGGCTTGATTTCTTTTCTTAGGCCAATCTCGAGATTACCAATTTAAACCTGCCTTAGTCCGACAATGCTCCTTGTCTCCCTTGACAGATGTAACTGGTAGGGTCTCTTGAATCCCTCTTATTCCCTCGAATCCCTCCTATTACCTCGTCTTAGTTAGAAACACCTTAGCTCTTGCTTGCTAAACCCTGGCTACCCTCACAATAGGGTGCCCCTCCACTTGAGTCTTGACTACCATGGAACGTAGCACCACACGGTGACTTATCTAAACTTGGGTAGTGGAGACTGCGGATCACATGACCATTCAGTAGGAATCCTGTAACATCCCAAACCTTTTTCCGACAAAGATGTTGTCCGTTTTGGACCTTGACCCTCACGGTTTTTAACTTGGGGTGCAATTCAAGTTGACTTCCCATAAGGTCACCCATCATTGTTGTACTTCACAGTTCACACTAAGCACGTTTAACTTTGGATTTCTCATAAGAATTCCTCCATTACACCCCAAGACGCGTCTTGTCAGTTAAGGTCGCTTACATATGAACTATGGATCTCTCCCGTGCTTTGTCGATGTAGGATTCACCTAAGGTGTTACATACACCCCCTTGGTACTCAACACCCTCTTTGAGGTTTGTCCCACCATCGTTCAATAGGGACGCCCTTGCTCGGACGAGCACTACTTTTACAAAAATGCCCTTGAGTAATCAAAATAACTCAAAATGCAAAGAACAATTGAAATAATTTCAAATCACCATAACAAATCATAAATGAGCATCAGTCTTAAGCCTACTAATAAAAGTACATAAGTGAAGGAGTTCACTTGGGATCTTCTGCAATCACTAACACTTGTGAAAATGACATCTCGAGCAACGGCTACTTCCTAACGAGTGATCCAATTGCTCCCACTTCCTTGCAGCTCCTGAGTGCAGGCGATGGGGTGAGTCCTAATCCTAATTTCGTTATCATACGTAAATAAATAGCAATGCAAATGTGATGCCTATGATATGTTATTGGGTACATTAGTAGGAGTATATAATTATTGACATATTCTCACTTATACCCTTTTCTCCTTACTTAACTTAAAATGGGATCCCACCCTCGACTTAACTAGCACAACCGTCCGGCACCAACGTATCATGAACATAACCTCCTCATCTACAAGGAGTAACATAACATACCTCCCCATCTGTAGGGAGTAGTGGTGACCGCGTCCGGCAACAATCGTGACGTACGTATCATAACTGAGCCTCATCTACAAGGAGTAAGGTGATCGTGTGCGACTAGTTAAGGAGGGTACTTATTCTTACTTACTTGGCATCTTATACGTTGTTTCTTAAATCAACCTCTCGCACAATGGAGAGTCGTACTTAAACTTATACTTGCTTAGTTAACTTGAGAATTTGAGCTTAATTAAGGTGATCTACCACGCACTGGGAAGCTTATATTTGATTGTATTTGCCTGATAATGTGTTTACTTATGCCTCATTATGCTATGCATACTTAAAGTAAAGACTGAACATAAACAAATTAACTTAATATGAAAGTGTTAAGGAATAACGTAAACATAAAGAAAAGAACTTAAATGCATAACATGAAATGAAACACATAGACTGATAACGAAAACTACTCTAGCCCCCCTTTAATCACGCACCTTAATTAACTTTAATAGGTTGGTTGGATCTATCAACCAACTCAAGAATCAGTGCTCTGGGATGGGTAAGTTGCCGATGAAGCTACGACAAAAATCAGATTAGATCGATTGAGTTTTGGGTTATTCGTGACGGCTTTCTCGATTTGGGACTAGCTTCAAAATCGTGTTAATTATCTTTTAATTTAAATCTCATAATATTTTTCCCCGACAAAACCAATATTTTAGCAACTAATAACTTAATTATCTTCACCTATTGACCTGTTTAACATCATTTTATCAAAATCATTCATCATATCATTCGATCAAATTACGACATCATCTAATTAACTCATTAAATCATTTTATTGACTATTAAGATAATTAATTAAAAATATGATAACCCAAAGACCAATAAAATTACCTACGCTTTATCTTACATACTAAATTTTACCAACTACATGTTTAATCGATTACCACTAACTCACAATGCCAATACATAATTATGACTTAATTATTAACCTAGAGAATTAACGTCGACGTTCATCCCGGTTACTGGGTTACTGCCTCTGTCAGTTGCCGTTCCGTTGGTGGTTTGCGATTTTGGGAGCTGCGGGATTGCTTCTGGTCGAGGGAAAGGAGTTGTACAGAGGGAGGAGGTATCGGCGATGGGAATGTGGAGTGGTGGTGATGATGGGTTTGATCGTGCGGGAGAAAGACGAATTGCGACGCTCCTGCTTTGGTTCAATTAGTTTAGGTTTTCGTTGGCTACTATGTTTAGCATATCTATCTATCTACTATATATATAAAGCACATTCATGACCTGGAATTGCAGCATTTTGAATTTGCTGTCCAGAGAGGCATTTGCGGAAGGGTGATTTCGGGTTTTCACACCAATTAAATTGAACTATGTGTTTCGATTGTTTCCTTCCGCCAAGCCAACCTCTACCCCTCGTGCCTTAGCAATTAGTTTTAAATTTGGGCCAGTAATGGGCCCATTGTCGTTTTTAAGGGGAGTAAGCCTGACTGGGTGTCGTTTTGTTCAATCGCAAAAGGCCGTATTGTAAAGGAAAACCAGCGCTGACAACAAACTCCACACCTACAGCATAAGCAGCCATTATCAACAAGACAAGGTCAGTTACGCAACAAATCAACTGCAATCCTACCGCTCCTCGCCGGCGGCAGCTGACGAATAAGGTGAAATTAGATAAGCTAACCATTTGAACACTTGCCCCAACTTACCGTTTAGTCATCTCCCCAATTGGAACTGGTTGCTGGTGAACGGCAGGCTACTGAAAGCAAGAGTGCCCGGGATAGTTCCGAAAAGGAATTTGGTTTACATGCATATGCATTAAATACGTTCAAGAGGTATGTGAATGGTTTACATTGATTTGCCAACTGCAACTGTGTTTTATAGTAGTCGTATATAATCAATTCAATTTAGGATTGCTTCAAAGTTAAGGTAATTGAGGAACCAACCAAAGCAGAAGTTGGTTCGTATTGATGAATTCTGCTCTTTACTTGCAAATATGGTCTCATTCGTATGTCAATTGCCGTATTTCTCATTAATCTTATAATCATAAACTAAATTAAGTAAATAAGCTGCAAGTATAATTTCATTAAAATATTAAGAAAATAATTACATGTGTACAATAATATAAAAAAATATATAAAGAAAAATAATTTTACTTTTTAGAGGTTGGTTAGAGACAAAATCATGTTCACTCATTACCTACAATATTTAAATTTGGATTTTATCAATACCCACTGCCCACTGATTATCCTCCGGGTTCGAGTTTTACCCTGCCTGGTTAGATCGAATTCCCACAAGCATCCACAGTCATGAATATTTTTATGCCAAAAATCGAGACTTTGATGTATTTTGGAAATAATGAAGATTTTGACAGAGAAGAGATAAATGAGGAGATTAAATCAATTTTATTCATATATTGGGTCGTGTAGAGAGATGGGAAATGATTGTGGAGAAACGAAGCAGATCCTCTACTAATGATAATCAATTCATTTTAAATTATGTAACTGTCTAAAGGTCACATGCCAAAGTGGAAATAAATATTTTGTTATTTTTAAAAATTATGTACTATGTTAACAGAAAAGTAGGTTTAACCTCCCACACAAATTTGGTGTCACCTATTTTGAGAATTGTTACTGATTTTAATTGATTCAATTGCAAAACATTACTTAAGTTTGAACCGAAAAAAGTCAGTGATAGGATATTTTGTGTTAAACCTGTGGTTCAACCTTTTCATACTATTAAAATTGTTTATAGAGTTAGGCTCCTATAGGCTGCTTTTTTTTACTAAACAGGGTTTTTTGTTTTCAGGTTTCATTCTCAGAAGTCTAAAAGCCAAACTACGTTTTCCCCATGAAATGGTAGTTTCCTTCCGTTCATGTTTTGTTTGACATTGTTGAGAAAAAAAAAACATAATGGTTACTAAACGAGGCTCATTTCCCTATTATTAAGTTTTGCCATCCCTTTCTCTTGATCCATAAATAAATTCATTTTGCCTTCCCTTCTCCTTCCACTAAATTTGAGTGTCCCAGTGACATCTTTCTCTTCTTCATAATATACCAGAGCCTTTGAAGAATGTACTTCCTTTTGTTGTACGGTCAAAATCGCCTTTCCAGCTCATAGATTCATTTTACTTTTTAGGTGAGATTAATTGCAAGAGCATGCATATTTTCCTTTTAACTCTATAAGCTAATTACATCATAGTTTAAATTGAATTTTGGGGGTTAGACACGTAATAATTAAATTTGAAGATGAATCTTTGGTACTGGAAGGAGTCTGATTCCTTTACCTGTTGTGGGAAGGATTGCAACAATTTTTGTTGAATATGTTACCAAGCTTTTCTCTTGGCTCGAAATTTCAAAAATATGTCTCTTTCGGTTATTGGGGAATCATAAGATCTCAGTGATATTTAGCTTTCATTTTATTGAAGTACTTTTATGCTTCTAATTTTTTAGCTTATTAAGTGAATTTGAAACGAGACAGAACATCAAGTTCCGGACTAGCAATTTAGGTCATTCATTTGTGGTGGTGACTATCAATCAGCAACGTGTCCTTTCAAATCATACAATTTTATATCTATAACCTGTGTCGTGATCAAAAAAGATGATAAATACTGGAAAATATTTTCATAGATATATTGGACTATATCAATGATCAATCATAAAAGCTTTCTTTGTGAATATGTATATTGTTATCAGTTGCATATCTTTGCTATTTACGCACATTATACGTGACAACAATACATAAAAATAAGTAAACATATTTGCTATTTGCATGCACTATAAGTGATAGCAATGCATACCAAATACATAATAATCAAACTCCCCGGGCCAACAGGCCGGGCCCGGTGCTAGTATATTATATGCACATGAAGAGAGGGAGAAGGAAGAATTGCCGAGAGGGCGAAGGAATCTTGCTTTTGGGTTAGTTTAGGAATAATCATCAGTTTAATTTAAACGTAAATTGAGGGTAAATTTGGCAACTAGTGAGAATTTTAGGTACCGGATGTGACATTTCTCTCCCCTTAAGAAAATTTCGTCCCTGAAATTAAGATCCTGCTAGCATAAAAGTTTGAGTCTTAACTGTTATTACTACTGACATCATAATGCTACTAACCGACCATACTAGACTAAAAACCGATTCAAATAGTCAAGAACGAATAGTTCTTTCTCGTAGTCTTTCAATCACCCACATAGTCACTTCAATGCTTGGTTCATCCTTTCCATCTTCTCCAAAACCACTTTCTATCTTTTCCATGGCAAAGACTCTAGGTCGCCCACTAGCTCTGGACATCTGACTCTGATCACGACTCGCATGGTGGGTGTTGAAGTTATTGAAATGTCCACCATTGTTGTTTTCGAAGTTGTTAGTCAGATCAATGAACCTACTTCCTGGCTGTGCCCAACCCCCAACAACTAATGTCTCAGAAATAACCCTTGTATGGTTAGCAAGTCGTGGACAATTCCACTTTATATGTCCCTGCTCACCGCACTCGAAACAGACACTCATATTATGCCCGCACTCACCTAGATGACGCTAGTCACATTTTCAGCATAGTGGATATAGTTGTTGTGTCGGTACATCTCTCGTGGAGATCTTCTGGCTCCAGAACTGATGTTGGCTAAATGAACTAGATCCCCGCTTAGAAGGGTAGGTCGAGTAATTCATGGCCTCATAGTTGGTTGGCTCCTTCCTCTTCTTCGTACCGAGCCTCGCATCCCTCTCCTGTTCGGCCATCTTCTCATCCCTCTCAATGCGAAGGGCAGCTCAATATGTAGTGGCTTGAGATGCCCTCTCTGCTTCTCCATACATTTTCTCAGTTCTGTCCTCAAACCCCGAACATAATGATCTCGCATCCCTGCTGCAGTCCTGTACACGGGATCAGCATACTTGCATAGCTTCTTGAATAGCTCTTTATACTCCATGACACTTTTCCCCCACTGCTGCTACAACTTCATGAAATCTTCCCTCTTATCGTTCCAGACTGTTTGGGGGATGTACTCATCGAGGAACATTTTCACAAACTGGTTCCAGGTGATCTCCAGTTGTACCACTTCACTCTTCGGTTGGAGGTGCCAGTGCCACCAATCTCTAGTAGTTCCCTAGAGCTAGGGCTGGGAAACGGTGCGGTCTGCTCCAGCCAAACCATATACACGGTTTGCGGTCCAGACCGAGAGGGTAAAATAGAGACCATGGACCAGACTATACACTATACGGTCCAGACCACGCCTGTGTGGTGCGGTCCAGTACGGTCTGGACCGAGTAGAACATATTCAATAAAACCTGTATTATCCACCTTGTCATAGGAAGCAACAAAATGAAACAAAATATAATGGTGATAGAGTAGGAGAATGATTTTAGCATTCATTACATATAATGTACAACAGTTTCAAACAAAAAGGAGGCTCATTAATTATTATCATCAAACAAACAAAGGGGAAGGTCGTCTGATCTAGGGATTCTGGGTTGGAGGGGCCAAGATCGCAATGGCGGATGTCGTTGGCAGACAGGTAGCAGTCAATGGCAATAAAGATAGAATGGTTCAATGGTGGAGGTCAATGGCGATGGTACAGGTCGATGGAGGCGATCGATGGTGATGGAGCACCATGAGATCGATGGCAGAGGTCGATGGCTATGAACAAAGATCGTGCAACGAAAATTCTAGATAGTCAGCGACGAAGCTCCAAAGTCGACGGCGGAGCGGATGATGGACACTCAGACAGGGGAGGCGAGATGAGGCGACGACTGAAGCGCGAGGTTTTCCTTCTCGCCTCTCGGGCCTCGACCTTGTATAAAAGCAAACTCATAGTTGGGGATTAGGGAATGGCCAATCAACGATGGGAATGTTGCATTAGGGTGGCGAGCTTGGCTTGCGAGAGAAATGTAGTTGGGCTTGGCCCTAAGGAGCTGCCAAACTGGGCTGAGATTGGGTTGCTGCAACTTGAAAGCCCACACTTAATTTGACCACAGTTTGGACGGTTAACCACGGTCTAGATCAGACCAAAGTATTCTTGACTGCAAGTTAAAGAGGCAGAACGTGGACCAGACCAAATTGTATTCATGGTCTCACGATCTAAACCACAATTTGTTTTTACGGTTTGGTCAAGATTCCCATCCCTACCTGGAGCACATGGACAGCCATGGTGATCCTGTCCTCATGTTATCGATGCACACCTCGTCAAGGGTGCGTGTGAGCTTTAGCATCCATACATCAACCACATCAGGGTCGGAAGATCCCTCGAAGTCTTTAACACCCATTTTTCTGAGTGCAATGTAATTCGTAGGTGGGCGTCGACCACCAACTTGTTGAGAGTTTACGGTATCCATGCTCCTACATAGGGAAATGACTTTGTGTCAGTACCTCGCAAGCATTGCACTTATTAGTAGACGAGAGTGGATGCTCTAAAACGATTTTAGGTTTCATGAAAACTTGGTTGCAACCCGGTCAACGCGGGTAAAACCCGTGTTGACGGGTTTTGGGTCGAGTTAGAGTTTAACCCTTTCACTATTCATCGGGTTGGGTTTGGGTTTAGGTATACACTCCCCATGGATACCCACCCACACCATATAATTAATTTTCCTTATATATTTAGTATTCTAAGAAACTAATCTTCTTTATGTTTGTGGAGACATATCTAATTTTTCTTTCTAATTGACATGGAGGAAGAAGCTTTAAATTAATCATGTTATTCATGGATAATTTATGATTTGCTTCTATTTTCTTGAGTTTTCTAGATTGGTGCTGAACAATTTGTATGGTTAATTTATAATTTGCTTGAATTCTCTAGAATGGTGTTTTATATATGAATAATTTGTATTGAGAGATTAATATTTGACTTTTATTTTAACCGAAACTTGTTATTGTAAATTTTTTACGACAAAAACCCTTGGGTATCCATGAACCTGCAGATACCCAGTGGGTTGGGTTGGATTTGAGTTTTCCAAACCCAATGGGTTTTATCCCGAGTTTTTTTCACGGATAAACCCATGGTTTTGGGTTTGGATTTGGCAAAACCCGACCCATTGCCATCCCTATCTGCAATCACTAACCCTTGTGAAAATGACATTTCGAGCATCAACTTCTTCCCGACGAGTGATCCGATTACTCCCACTTCCTTGCAGCTCCTGAGTTCTGGCGATGGGTAAGTCCAAATCCTAATTTCGTTATCATACGTAAATAAACAGCAATGCAAATGCAATGCCTATGATACATTATTGGGTACATTAGTAGGCGTATATTATTATTGACATATTCTCACTTATAATCTTTTCTCCTAACTTAACTTCAAATGGGATCCCACCCTCGACTTAACTAGCACAACCGTCCGACACCAACGTATTGTGAACATAACCGCCTCATCTACAAGGAGTAACATAACATAAAAGTGTTAGCGGTTGGATCATAGTCAGTCAGGATATTCGACAAAATCAGCCATTTGAGAATTAAGGTGCGTGGTTAAAGTGGGTTAGAGTAGTTTTCGTTATCAATGTATGCATTTAAGTTCATGTTATGCATTATATTTCTTGTTTTATGTTCACTCATTCGTTATATGCTTTCATATTAAGTTAATTTGTTTATTTTCAGTCTTTACGTTGAGTATGCATAGCATCATGAAACATAAGTAAACTACGCTACCAGTAAAGAAAATACAAGTCCAATTCTAAGCTAACCATGTGTAAATTAATAAGCTTATATATCTTCCCATTGTGCAGAAGACCACCTAAGTAAGCTCAAACTTCTCAAGTCAAGTAAGCAAGAACAAGATTAAGTATGTTTCTCCATCCTGTGAGAAGTTGTTTCAAGCAAGCACGTATAAGATACATCAAGTTAACAACCAAGAATAATAACCATCCCTTAACTAGTCGTACGCGGTCACCTTACTCCTTGTAGATGAGGAGCACCTTCTAGATGATGGGTCATGATATGCATGTCACGATCGGTGTCGGACGCGGTCACCACCACTCCCTGTAGATGGGGAGGTATATTATGTTACTCCTTGTAGATGAGGAGGATATGTTCATGATTCGTTATGGTGCCGGACGATAGTACTAGTTAAGTCGAGAGCGGGATCCGATTTCAAGTTAAGTAAGAAGGAAATGCTATAAGTAAGAATATGTTAATAATAATATGCTTCTACTAATGTACTCAATGACGTACCATAAGCATTACACGTGCATGGTTGTGTGTTAGCGTATGATAATGAAATTGGGTTTAGGACTGACCCCATCGCCCACATTCAGGAAGGGTAGAAGCTTTAGAGTATGCTCAAAAGTTTAGCAGTTCGTGACAAGAATCAATGGCCCTAGAGGATTCCAGTACGAAAATTAGAATCTCGTGCATTTAGTAGGACTCGTGACTTGATGCGCGTTTATTAAAGATGTTATGACTTCTGCTTATGCCAATTTCAAGAATTTTTTATTTGAATTTCAAAGTATTTTATCATGAATTTTTAAATAAAGTTTCCCGCTAATTTTCCCAGTCTTTTTGGTTCTCATTATGGTTGACGGTTTAACGAGGGTATTTTGGTAAAAGTAGTGCCCGGTCGGGTTAGGGTATTACACTTTGGTATCAGATTCTGGTTTCCCTCTGTCTGAACTTTGTAAGTGAGATACTGGGAGTCGGTCTCAAAGTTTTGAACGTTGTTTAAAAGTTTTATATAACAAGATTCAGTATCAGATTTCAAAACATCAAGGTGCTCCACTTTAAGTGGTTCTATTTCTATAGTGGTTGCGGTAACATTTGAAGGTTCGAAACATCGATCGATGAGGAAATCGATGTCCAAGGTTGTCGAGTCTAAACCTAGGCACGTTCTAGAGGTAAGGGAACTCGATCACTTCGGGTTAGATCGATCGATTTGGTGATTTTTGGTGAGTGTGCAATTCTGGGTTCTAGCGACAACCTTTACAAGCTTTTAGTGGCTGATTTTGAGTATTCACTAAAGCTGTAGGGAACAATTCGTCCAAGTAAAATTAATTAGAAAAATGGCGGTTTTCGAATGGAGTATTTATAGAAAAAATTTAGAGGAGGTTAAGGGATCTTTGAAAAGAGGTTCGTGGATTTTAACTTTGAGGAGAGGGTGGCCTGATATATCAAAATGGGTTTTAAATCGAGAAATGATGTCTATGAAAATGAATTTCTTATTAATAGGTTTCCTGAGATAATTTGACTAAGGAGGGAAAGAAAGGTGAGAAAGATAGCTGTCGATCAAGTTTCGTAGTCTCGTGTTATGAAGAGGTTCACGCCGGTGAGTAGGAGAGGAAGAGTCGTGACAGGCGGAAGCGGGAGAAAGGTCGGGAACTCGGCGATGACGATCGCGCCTGTTGATGGTAACGCGGGGTGTCAGTCGTCAGAAGTTGGCCAACAAATTATGGAAGGAGGAGGGACCTCAGCAATGATGGTGGCAGAGATACAACAGTGGGGATCGTCGAAGAGGAAGAGGAGGAGCCGATAGAGGAAAAGCATCCGAAGCTTGAGCTTGAGAATGCAGACGTTGACGCACTAAAGAGGTGACTGTAAAGGGGGTAAAATCTTCGTTGAGATCTTTTAGTTTATGTCTTTAATTTCAAGTTATGCTAGTTAATTTACGAGTTTGCGGGATCATGTGTGTGAGGCAATCCCACCGCCAACTTAAGGTGGAGGCACGCGTTGCGCTATGTATGTATGGATGATGGTAATTTGAACCCCAAGGTGTTTGGGCCACTACTAGACGCGGTAGATGGTCGGGTTACTGCTGAACGGCGATACGTAAAGTAGTAGTTGACCGGACATGGATTGGAAGGCGATACGTAAAGTAGTACCATTGCCTTGAGGAAAGGGACAGCGGACGGCGATACGTAATGCAGCGAATGCTAGTAATATGTATATGAGTTAAGATAGAAGTTGAGAACTTATATAGGCTATTAAGGAATGATTATTTAAGAGCAGAAAGCGAGAACAGATTTCTATCTAGAAGGAAATACTAATATTGTGTTAGTGGGGATTTGCCTAGGGCAAAGACTTTAGAAAGTAACGACGAGACTGTCCTCTTCTCAGTCACTAGGTTGAGGAACGGTTAGCAGAGATGGATTCTGAAAAGAGGCAAGGCGAAGCAAGAGGCTGTTGCTGAGCGGACGTGATCGAGGGGAGCTCAGCGAGAAGATAGAGCTATAGTTATTTTCATTATTTTTGTTCATGATTATGAGTTTATAAACTGGAGATTCGAGGATTTGAATTTAGGTGGTTTTGTTTACCATGGATTGGGGTCTCCCAACTAGTTAGGGCATTTCATTAGAATTTTTTGTGGAAAATACTTGAATTTATTTATTTTATTGAGATTTTTTTGGACGCTATTTATGTCGGCTCCGGAGCCATGAGTATTTATGTTTGCTTAAAATTATTGGGTCGTTTCATTTTAGTATCAGGATGAAAGCGTAATGTAACACCTTAGCAAATCCCACATCGACAAAGCACGAGAGAGATCAATTGTTCATAAGTAAGAAACCGGCCTTGATTGACATGACGTGTTTTGGGGTGAAATAGAGGAGTTCTTGTGAGAACGCCGAAGTTAAACGTGCTCAATGTGGAGTACAACAAGGATGGGTGACCTTATGGGAAGTCACCTTGAATTGCACCCCAAGTCGAAAATCATGTGGGTCGAGGCGCAAAGCGGACAATATCTTCTTCGAGAAACGGTCCGGGATGTTAGAAATTCGTTGCATACCTATCCTCAATCTTGCAGTTTATTGGTAACATAGTGCGCTTGCTCTTACATCATTCATTACATTAGTTATCTCGCTTGTTGTCTCCTTCTTTTCAAGGACTTTTCGCTGATCTGGTTTCCCAGATCCACTATTCCTCTTCTTAGGGACATACTATATCCACAAGGGATTCCTCATTTGATCCATGTACATGAATGTGCCTCCTCCTAGCCTTTGTGTATTAATCCCATGACTTCTTGTCAGGCCCCCTATGACCTTCTTAGTTCCTCATTTGCCTTGCTGAGGTGCACCTCGTTGCTTAAAGTCTAACTTTCCACTGCTCCTTGAAACCCTAACCCTAAGTTCGATTCTTGTGCATTGAATGAACCATCCATGCATCCTTTCCTCCTGATGATGGCCGCCACTTGCCGTAACTCATTGTTTACTGTTTTTCGACGTGTTAGATACTTATCGTCTATCTGAACCTTATAGCAATCAACTCGAATCCCCGTAGGTATAGGAGCTTCCTTTGACTATCTCTTCTCGCTCATAAAAAAGAGTTAACTTAACTACCGTCTTAGGAATCTACTCTTCTCCTTCCTGAGGCGTATAACAGTCCCGGGGGGCCTCATAGAGTTATTTTCTTATCATGATTAAAGTATACTGTAATTTCTAAAAATACTCAAAGAAACCCTAACTCGCTTAGCCAAACCCTTAACGTGACACCCCTTTTTCCTTTCCTTTAAAACTAGAAACCTTGAAAAACTTAGATCGTCACTCCAGTATTCTTTGGAGACCAAGGAACAGAGGAGTGTCGGCTCTGATACCAAAATGAAACGACTCGATATTTTTAAACAAACCAAAATACTCATGGCTCCAGAGCTGATCGAAATAGTGTTTAAAAAAAATCTCAATAAAATAAATAAATCCAATCATTTTCCACAAGAAATTCAAATGAAATGCCCTAAATAGTTGGGCGACCCCAATCCATGGTAAAAAAAACCACCTAAATTCAAAACCTCGAATCTCCAGTTTATAAACTCATAATCATGAACAAAAATAATGCAAATAACTATAGCTCTATCTCCTCGCTGAGCTCCCTTCAATCTCGTCCGCTCAGAAGTGGCCTCCTGCTTCGCCTCACCTCTTCTCGGAATCCACCTCCGCTAACCCTTACTCGGTTAGGTAGAGTTTAGGGCATTAAATGCATTGTCAGACGCCCCATTCCTCGTCGTTACTTTCTAAGGTCTTTGCCATACGCAAATCCTCACTAACACATCATTAGAATTTCCTTCCTAGCACAAAAGTCGTCCTCCCTTTCTACTCTAAAATAATCATTCCTTACTAGCCTATAGAGGTTCTCTACTTCTATCTTAACTCATATACCTATTACTAGGGTTCACCACATTGTGTATCACCGTCCGGTGCACATATCCTCAAGGCAATGGTACTGCGTTACGTATCGCCGTCTAGTCAATGCCCGGTCAACTATTGCGTTATGTATCACCATCCAGTAGAGACCTAACCATCTACTGCGTCCAACAGTGGTCCAACCGCCTCGGGGTTCATCTTACCATCATCCATACATTACAAACACATGCATACATAGCACAACGCGTGCCTATACATTAAGTAGGCTATGGGATGCCTCACAAACATGATTGCGCAAACTCATAAATTAACTAGCATAACTTGAAATTAAAGACATAAACCAAAAGACCTCGATGGAGATTTTACCCACTTTACACTCACCTCTTTAGTCGCGTCAATGTCTGCATTTTCATGTTCAAGTTCCGGATGCTTTTCCTCCTTCGGATCCTCCTCTATCGGTTCCTCCTTTTCCTCTTTGACGATCCCCACTGTTGGAGCTCCTCCGCCATTATCGTCGAAGTCCCTCCTCCTGCCACAATTCAGTGGCCAACTTCGGACGGTCGACACCCCGGGTCGTCTAGTAGGGGTGGCTATTTGGACCGGGACCGGATTAAAAACCGGAAACCGGACCGTATAACCCGGACCGTTTAAGACCGGGACCGGATTTAAAACAATCAAATCCCGTCTTTGGTCTTAGAAATATAAAAAAAACCGGACCAATCCAATCCGGGTCAAAATCGTGTTAAAACCGGAAGACCGGATAACTAAAATAAGCCCAGAGGCAGGCCAAGCCCACCCACTACAAATCTGCAACTCAGGCCCATTTTCCCCTCCCTCCCAAGCCCAGCCGAGCAAGTGTCAAAGCAGCAGCCTAGGCCCTAGGGTTTGCAATTTGCAAAGCAGCAGCCGCTCGCCCGCTCCAGCCTCAAATCCATCGTCCTCGACAGTTGACTCCTCGTCAATTTGCAGGGGAGTCCTTTCTTCTTCTTCTTCTTCTTTCTTCACCTTGTTGTTTTTGCTGTAGTAGACGATTTGCAGAGCCCTGATAATTAGCAATGGATCAAGGGCCGACGCACAAGTTCATACACGTCAAAGTGGTGGGGCAGGGTTTGAGTTTAGAGGGGAGCTAGAGGTGTGATACATGTCATTGATTACACACCCAGGTAAATATGGAGGACGGAGATGTGATACATGCATTCCTGCACCAGACAGGATCTTAATTAGCTAGGGACAACGTATACCGCCTGGCTGGGATCGTATGAACTATATATATGAGCTATTATGATTTCGATCGTTGTTCTTAACCAGCTGGCGTTGTGGTTTGTTTTTTGCTTTGTAGTTTGTTTCAAGTGATCAGTGTGTGACTAGTTGCGGTGTGGTTTTTGTGACGATTTTGAAATGCAACTGGTCGTCCAAACGCAGTCAATGCAGAGTTTCACTGTGTTGTTCTTCACTTGTGGAAGGAACATATAGCCATCCAAGCGCATAACTTAACTTCTAGTATATACCACAAGTCCATTGCTCGGTAACGCTATGCAATTTCAGAGATATTTTTAAATGGTTGTAGTAATTAACTAATCACTTTATTTGATGGTTCATAGTTGTTATTTCGATTCTTTTGTTTTCATAGTCATTAATTAGGATTTTTGCTACAAACAGGTTGTCTATATTCCAGGAAAATGGGTATATTTTGCTGAATTTTCTGCAACATGGTCAAAATAGGTCAAAACCGGATTGAGACCGGACTGGGTCAAAACCGGACTGTACTCAATCCAAGCTTTGGTCCCTATATTTTCAAAAAGACCAGACTGGACCGGATCAATTCGGGCCAATTTAACCGGACCGGACCGTATAGCCACCCCTATCGTCTAGGAGGATAGGGTCCGTTCCTCTCCATCGCGTTACCACCAACAACCGTGATCGTCATCGCTGAGTTCCCGGCCTTTCTCCTTCCTCCACTAGTCACGTCTCTTCCTCTCCTACTCACCGGCGTGATCTTCTTCATCACGCGAGACTACGAAGCTTGATCGGCGGCTATCTTTCTCACCTTTCTTTCCCTCCTTAGACGAATTATCTCAGAAAAACTATTAATAAGAAATTCATTTTCTTAGACAACGTTTCTCGATTTAAACCACATTTTGATTTACCTGGACACCCTCTCCTCAAAATTCAATCCTCAAACCTCTTGTAAAAGATCTCTTAACCTCCTTTAAATTTTTTCTAGAAATATCCATTCGAAATATGCCATTTTTCTAATTAATTTTGACTTGAACGAATTGTTCACCCAACGTTAACCTCCTTAGAAATCCATATCATAATTTTTCCACGTCTACTATGAGGACTTACATTCTGTAAAATTATCGATTTCTTAAAAACACCTCTGCATGATTTTTATTTAATTAAAATAAATGTTCAACGAATTTCTAAAAAGAGTAAATCATCTTCACAAATCTCCAAATTAAATCAAAGGCATCTCCTACCTCTTCCACAATTTATAAAATTATTAAACCCAGAAAAAACACACGAAGAGTCTCGAAACAATGTACACATCTTAAAACACGTTTCTGAAAATTCCCTACATCTTTAGTGACCACCAAAACTCTGTCACTAATAGTCTGTAAAGTCCGTCGCTAAAACCCAGAATTGCACCCTCACGAAAAATCACCAAATCGATCGATCTAACCCAAAGGGATCGAGTTCTCTTACCACTAGAACGTACCTAGGTTCATACTCGAAGACCTTGGACGTCGATTTCCTCGTCGATCGATGTTTCGAACCTTCAAACGTTACCGCGACCACTATAGTACGAAAATACAAGTTTCGGATTGGACTACCGATGAAACGAGTTCTAAATCACGAGAGTTATCGTGATCCTTACCACCAAAACCGAACGTGCGCTAGGGATCGGTGGACGGGAATGGGGCCGGGGCCGATGGCGGCGCTGCTGCTTTTCTTGCGTGGGAAAAAAATAGAGAGAGAGAGAGAGAGACTTTTGATGGGGTTTAAGCGGCACTGCGGGGAGGATTCTTGGCGGAGACACTGTTATTATTTGCACGGGGAAGTGGAGGCCGCTCGGCCTCTTTGGCCGCCCCACTATTTCTTTTGAGATAATAATATAATAGTTATTATTACTATTATTATTATAATCCGCAATTGCAACCAATCGTACGTAACCTTTAACCCAACCATTCATGTATTATGGTCAAATATAAACCCAAAGGTCGGGTGATACAGTGTATTACTTGTAATATCGATGTAGTCAAAATCAGGCTTTAAAAGTTAAACACTTGCGCTCTTATACTTATAGATTACCAGAATGTTTATACATAGAATCACGTTTTTACTTACAAGTGTAATCAAAATCTAAGCTTTAAATATTAAAAACATACGCTTTTACGATTTTAGATCACCTAAACTATTTTACCTAGTATCGTGATTTTGACTGCATTGCTTGTAATAACGTAGAGTGGTCATGAAGTCATCAGACTCGAAAACATTACATAGGTGCAAGGGTGACCTATCTACCCAATACATGGAGGAATTCCATGGTGTTTCAAAGTGCGCCAAACAATATGTGCTAGCCGAGTAAATCTTCTCGGTATGAAAACCCATTCCACTCCTTGACCCAGTGATGAGTTCGAATTAATTTTCCTCGTCATAGGACCCCTTACATGTAAGACCTATTGCTTATGTAATTTGAGATCTCCATTTTGGCCACTAGATTGTGGAAGCTTTTATGCACGAATAAAAGGACATTGGAATTTGTAAAAGGCTAGAGAAATGGATCCAATACCAAGACGCCCGACAGATAACTATATAGAATAAAAAAATGTACAACGGTTTGGTTCGATTTAAACAGAACCAAACTCATGAGAATCGCGATCTATTAGTGAAGGACATTTTAGGATCAATGACTGGACTATCCTTGCATTTGGTCCATTTGATCCGGTTTGGTCCAATCCATATATATGTTTGGTCGATTATTTCTTCAGTAATTATAAAATTTATAGGGACCAAGAATCGAACCACATTATACTCTAATCTTTCTGGTTCGATCTTAACTTCGGTTTGGTCTGGTGCAATCCGGCAAAGAATAGACCATTGCACAATCCTACTCGTCACTACTTGAAGGATGTTGGAATGCCATCCACTTGAAGAAATACTTTGGAGACTAGGCCGCAAAGGTAAATCGCACGACCGCTAGACTTTTTGAAGCGGTCATCATGATCGTTGCCTGCGATGTATTTTGTTAGGCATTTCAGATGTAGTAGAATCATCGTCTCTCAGAAGATATAATCAATGAAAATCGCCTCAAAGCGTTTATCTTTAAGGCTTGTCACAATTTAAAACACCACAAAGCGATAAGATGAAAAGTGGTATTCAAAACATAAACCGCCACGGAGTGTTAACCCAATATTGTGTATCACAATTTAAACCGCCCCAGAGCAATACAATGAAAAGTTGTGTTCACAACATAAACCGCCCCAGAGTGTTAATGATAGGGCAAAAGCGTATATGCCAATTTCCTATCTCGTAGTAAACCGGAAAGTCCGGGTATCGTCTCTCAGGGACTGGTACAACCTTAAGTTCTATCAATTTTATAGAGCAAACTATAGGTGAAAATGGTTTATGAGACTAATTGTCTAAAAGCAAAATAAACTAATTAAGCAAAGTAAAATGGTCGGGAGAAATTCAATGGAGAAATCTCTGGGAGAAACGCCGGGATTCACTACCTATCATATCAAAATTAATTCACATATTCCAATCAATTTAATCCATATCTCTACAGCCAGGATATCACTACTGTGCTAGCTATCCCTGTCGGGAATTACTACGTACTAAATAATCAATTCAAATCCTACTGTCGTAGCTCAATGAATCAACTATATAGCCTGAAGATCGATATCCTATTTAAGACCGCATAACACCTTATTTAATCCACTGTCGCTTCGATAAGTTACTATGTCACATGAAATAGGTTCAGTTATTAGGGTTTCACTGTCGCTATTAACCTAATTAACTACGATTCATTGTATTGGTGGCCAGTCAACACAAAGCATTAAGCAATTTCATGCAATAGAGATTGGAAGAAAAGAATCATGAATCAATCCATCAAATCAAGAAATAGCTACATCCTATGGTGTTTCCCCTAGAAATCGGGGTTTAGTTCATGACGAAAATAAAACAAACAATCATGTTCATAATCATCATGTTACGAATCGAAACAAAAGGAAAAGAATACTGAATTTGTCGAACGATCCGGCTTCAATTCCTTCTTGCTCCGATCGCTACTCTCTGCTCCGCGCTCTGCCCGGAACTAATCGCCAGCTGCTTCTCTTTTTTCTTTCTTCGTTCGCTGCAGCTGTCCTTTTTCTCCAAAGAATAATTCGCTTCCTCCTCCACAATCAAATTCCGCCCTCCAACCCGAGAAGAAGTTTTATCCGTCCCTGGTCCAAGTAATTCCCCCAGCAATTTTAGTCCCCTGTCCAAATCTAATTCATGGCCGCCTTACTCACTAAAGGCCCACTCCAAGACAAACAACTTGGGCCAAATAAATCCCTTCCAATTCCAATTCTCTAATCTCCCTCCATCAATTTCCGTCCCTTGTCCAAGGAAATGGGATTGCCTCCATCAATTGGGCTTTAGCCCAATGATTTGTTGTAGAAGAAATATGGATCCAATTCCTCCCGCCATCTCCTGCTTCGGAAGTTCCAGTGCTGCTATTTTATCACCTAAACACACACCAAAACTCCAACACAAAATGGTAATGGCTTTTCAACCATTACGGATTAATTCTCCTCAAAATAGCACCAATCGGCTTAAACATACCATGAGATAATCACATAAAGCTCAAGAATCCGATATATTAAAGCCGATTATCAGTTAACCTCAAAATTGTTCATCACAATTTAAACTCGCCCCAGAGTGATATAGTGAAAAGTTGTGTTCACAACATAAACCGTCCCAGAGTGTTAACCTTAAAATTGTTCATCACAATTTGAACCGCCCCAGAGCAGTGCAATGAAAAGTTGTTTTCGCAGCATAAGCCGCCTCAGAGTGCTAACCTCATAATTGTTCATCACATTTGAACCGCCCCAGAGCGGTACACAAAATTGTTCATCATAGTTGTAAATAGTTGTAGTCACAACCTAAAACTGCATGAGATTAACGTTTCCACTACTCAAAATAACTTGAAGCGAGCTAAAATTAAATAAGCACGTCACATAGGGCACACAAATATCCACTGCCATATGGCAGATTTAGTCTTTACCACCTTCAAAAGATAAGCAAAGCAAAATTACAGACTAGTTCAAGGAATACTGCTGTGCACTTAAAAGACTCATACACCAACTGAGGTAGGAATGGCAACTGGTCATGTTTGGGGCGGATACTGCTAAATTCGTGCCCTGCCCAGCAATTCATAACCCGCTCTGCTCCGTGCTCTGCCACGGGTCGGCAATTTTTGCTCCATTCACTGCACCGCACGGGTCAGATAAAATCCGACCTACTCCATCTTTAGAGATTAGAAGGGAAGATCGGAGAGGGATTTGCAGAGGTATGCACAAAGAGATTGTCATATTAGAACATCCTCATTCATGGTAACTTGGAGCTCGCCACCACAGCCGCGACGACCGCTCTGTTCATTGCCTTTTGACCAAAAAAGTCTTTTATAGGCAATACTGCTAGAACTCGCCAGACGAGCTAGATTGGAGGAACTCGCCGATGGAGGGTGGTTATTGTAGGAGATGGAGGAGGGTTGCAGCGCAATGGAGAAGAAAGACCATGTTGGAAGGGAGGGTTGCAGCAATGGAATAGGAGGAAGAGGTCAGAGAAGAGGAAAAGTTAGGTTTTGGTTTTATTGTTGTGGGAAATTGATAGGAAAGAGAAGTCTTTTGGTGGGGAAGTGGGAAAGGCTGGTCGTTGGTGTAAATGGACAATAAAAATTAAATATAAAAGTTTTAATCATATCCATTGCTTTTAAAGAAATTTTTATTTTACATTTATTTTTGGCAGTAGAATAGCAGTATTATCAATAAAGTCATAAAGGAGGAGAGATACTTGTATCTTGTACGTTTCCAGCATCAATTGGAGGAATACGAGTGCTAAAAAATGGACAGCTGGCTAGTGGAGGGGAATATATGTGGGTGAAAAAGAGGAAGGGCAAAGCGGGTTGGTGGTGATATCCAAATCAGCTTCGTTCATTACACGGGCGGGTCATGATCCGCCCTGTTTTAGAACGGGTCGGATAAAATCAGCCCCATTACAGGGCATGACGGATAAAATCCAGCGGAACGGATCGAGATTGTCATCCCTAAACTGAGGGCTGCTAAGTAGTTTCTTCATCATCGGCGGTTCCACCGTGGAGGCTAACTTCTGGGGCGGCTTCAGTTGGGGTCGCAACATGTTCAGAATTAACATCATCATCACGCCAGTATTCGATCGCGTCCCATATCACGTCCGAGTCCCAGCCCATCTCAGGACGCTCACGGTGAAACCAGTGGCGGATCGCAGCCACGGTATCCCTCATCAACTTGTTATAATTCACATCATCGGCAACACTAAACTCTTCAAACTCCCAGAACTTCGCCTTTGCTAATTCGACCACGTTGAAGAGCTCAGTCTAGAGGGTATCCTCCAGCTCTGCTTTCTCTACCCTGACCTTGGCCAACTCCTCTTGCAAAGCATTCTTCCGAAGAGTCGATGCATGAACCTCCTCCCGCAACCGCTCAGCCTCCTCCTCATCTTTCTTCAGCGCCTCCTTAGCAGAAGCTAGCTCGGCGTCTTACTCCTTGAAAGCGATCTCCTGCTCCTCATGACCTCCTCCCTTAGCTCATTCTTAAAACCCTCGCAACCTTCCTATATCTAATCCTGGAGTTGAAAAACCTTCGTGTTGCTGTCATCCAGATCGCTGGAGGAGTCATTATGCATCATCATCTGGTTCGACCCAAATTGGATCTGCAAAACGTAGAGTTAGCTGGAAAAGTGAATGAAAAGGCCAAAGATTTCAGGAAGCATACACGTACCTCAAAGAAGAATCGAGCGATTGCACTCGCCAGATGCCTAGTATCGGAAATTAGAATAGGGGTACCAGCAACTTGGGTATAGTCATTAGGAACTGCAAGTTCCTCCGATATAACGTCCATGGCACGCTTAGCCGCCGAGGGATATAGAGACGCATGGGAAGAAAAAGTGACAGTGTTCGGTCCCTTTCTGCTTCATCATAGGGATGTAAGGATCAAGCGGTGTAACAGAGGGAGCCTCACCAAGAATGCCTTTCAATATAGCCCGACCAGCGGTTGACTGCTTATCCTTAAGCGCGGATGCTTCCAGGGACCGCTTAGAAGATCCCTTGCTGGAAGCTGGTTCAAACAGTTTCAACACCCCCGAGCGGCTGGCCACAAGTTTCGTCTAGGTAACTGAAGGAGGGACTGAGCCTGGGACCGCTGACTGAGAGATAAGAGGAGGAAGGGCAACGCTTGATGCACCAGCACCAGTTTAGGCGGTCGAGCGCTGGAGGCATAACGGTGAGTCCTGCAAAATAAGTACATAAGTAAAGGACATGAGAGGCACGCTCAGCAAGAGAAGAAAGAAACTAACCGTGAAAATGTCAAATTATCTCCAAGGAAGAGTATCATTCCCCTTAGGAGGTAGATGAAATTGGACTGCCTTCACTATCCGCTTAAGAAGCGGTCTGAAGGGCTCAAGAGAGTCAATATCAGAATTCTAATCCTTCTTATCACCAACTGAGAACCTAGTAGGCGGTCAATGTCACCAGAGTACCATTTTCCACTTGGACGAGCAAAAAAGTACTTCTTAAACCATGGAGAATCTAACTTAGGCGCTCCAAGCACAAAACCAACGCGGGCCTCCCACCTATAGCATGACCAGTAATTATCCGAACAACGCATTTTGTATGGCAAGCGAAATGCATCAAAGGAGGGCGTCTCGCCGAGTTTCTCACAAGCAGCTTGGAAAGCAATGGAGTGAAAAATAATGTCGGGAGGCGGCCCAACGTGCAGTCAAAATAAAGTAGAGTTCTCGTCAGGATGGGGACAAGCGGAAATGTTAGGCCCATCTGAATATGCTCCACGTGAATGGGAATCCATCCACCGGGACAAGAGTCGGACCGTCCAACAGGCGAAGGAGCCTCATAGTCCCATTCAGGCGGGAGACCATGGTTTTTAAGCTGGTGGAGAACCTGGTGAGGTTTATAAGCAGCTTCGTTAGGCGGTCCTTGTTGGTAGGCGGCCTCCGGAACTTCCTCAATCTCCCACATGTCTTCGTGTAACCGCACACGATACGTGGTATCGTTGATAGCTTGGAACACCTCCACGTGAAGAACATCAGACACTAGGATTATGACTGGTGTGCATTATCTGCTTCTTGGCGGTCATCAACAACCCGGTCCCCACTGTTTTAGGAAAGGGCAACCACAGGCGTATCACACGGAGGTTCGCTCTCGGCTTCAGAACAACTAAAGTCCCCAAGGTTGTCGCCAACTGTTGAGAACATTTCCCGAATACCAGCGGAAGTACCGGCATTGACTAGGCAGTCCTTGCCTATCCCTAAAAGGCCATACCAAGACCGCTTAATTTTTTCCCTATATCTGGTTAAAAGCTCAAAAATCGCGCACTAAATCTAAATTCTCTACAACCCATTCTAGGTTAGACAGTAGAAAAGGAAAGAAGTTAAACATACCTTGAGCGGCCTGTTTAAATACAGATGACGGACCGCTGGACCCGCCACCAGTCTTTGGAGAAGATCGGGGAAGACTAGTGCCCGCGCTAGAGGTTCGACCCTCGCCAAAAGTTGTCGTAGCGGCTACGTCGCTGGAAAGGTTTATGTTCTAACCATCGGAGTGGGTATTTGAGAGTCGATCGCCATTCTCACTCGTTGTTATTTTTTCTTCTTTCGTTTCTGGGATCGTTTGAGCTTGGCCAAGAAGTTTGCTCGCTCTGGAGAAAGGAGGGGATGGTCTCGCAGATAGGAAGAAAGGGAGAATTCTGAGCAGCTAGCAATTTTGGCAGAGTGACGATGAGAGCTCAGAAAGAAAATGATGAGGAAGAATAATGAAGAATAAGAACGAGTGGAAGGTATAAATAAGAAACCAAAAGGGAAAAAGGGGGCAACGACGCAACGGTTGTGTGACTGAGGCAGAAAACCCTAGTGTACGAATTCAAAATAACGGGCAGGAAAAATGACGTATGGGCTGCCCGTTGTCAGGGCTCGATATTTGAGTGCCGCCATGTGGCTAAGCATGCAGAAGGTAGGGAGAACCGCAAGGAGCAAGCCGCTTTGGGGAGGATCTAGAAGATCACACCTGTCTGTGAAAAAGTAGAAGAGCATATGGCCCTCTTTCTGTGGAAAATCTTCGTCACTCGTGCGGCCAAGGGCATGATGTAGGATAGCGGTTATATGGGACGGACCGCTCAACATGAATTATAAGAAGATTTTATAGCTATCAAAACTCGTAGCTTTTCATGACTAAAGGGCAATTGTTGGGCCCATAGTTGAGCGGTATTGGATTCTAGGTCCAATGGGAGTAGATAGGTCAAGCCCAATAGAGAGCCCAAAAGGGAGACGCCCGAAGATAGGACACGACAGGCGGTTGGTCTAGTGACATGACATGTATAGACCGCCTGACATAAAATGATGATTGTGACAGGGGAACGAGATATCTTAAAGATACTTACCTCGAGACAAGAAGGATTGAACATTAATTACCCTCCATAGGCGGCCCAGGTAAAGCATCCCATAGCTGGGACGCCTAACAATGCATTTAATGTCCTAAGCTCTACCTAACTAAGTATAAATACCCCCACACCAACATTGGTGGTAACTCAACTATTTCCTCTCTCATTAAATACAAACACATGTTCTTACTTATCTCTCTAAGTTAAACATCGGAGAGTGTCCTGAGCAACCGCTCATGGACCCTTGTCTTGCAGAGTTCGGGAGTAAGCCCTCAATCAAGAACAGACGCCTCGCTCGTGCCTCATCAAACCGCCTAACAAATCCTAGGCTCAAACAGATGTCACTGCAGATAATCCTCGTTTGGTATCTTCCTCTTTTCTTCTCAAATTTGCAATCAAACCTTCACAATCACTCTCAACGATCGATAAGGAGAAAGAAACCTGGATCCAAAGCTTTGTTGGTGAGCACGTACCAGGATAGTAACATTGACATGAAGACTACCACGACTAAAACTTAAGACCCCGTGAATTGGGACCTGCGTTTTTTACCTTTTACTAATCTCGCTAGGTGATAGGCTTCAATTTCATCTCACTGATGTGAGACGATATATAAATATTGGGATTTCCTAAAGTAACTTGAAGCAAGACAACTTGATTTTTTTTACCTACGATAGCAGTTTCACAGGTCGCATTACGTAAAATACAATAGGCATTACGTAATGGTTACGTAACATATGGTAATATTACGTAAAAGTTGTAAAAGATCATAACGGAAGCCTTACGTAATAGAATGTGTCTTTACGTAATGAGAATTAAGCTCACCTTACATAAAATGTTAAGTCATTACGGAAGCCTTATGTAACGCTACTAATTTTAACTATAAAATAAGAAATAATTGTTGTTACATAACCTTTATGTAATGGGAGGTCTTTTTACGTAATAAGTATTAACCTCGCGTTATGTAAAGTGTTAAGTCATTACGGAAGCCTTACGTTACGTTTTCGATTTAACTGTTACGTAAGAAATAACTATCATTTTGTAACATTTACGTAATGAATGTGTACTTTATGTAACAGTTGTAAAATATAATTATGCAAGCCTTACGTAATGGAAGGTCTCTTTACGTAATGAGTATTAATGTCGTGTTACGTAAAGAGCTAAGTCATTATAGAAGCTTTACGTTACGCTTCCGATTTCACTGTTACGTAAGAAATAACTATTGTTCCGTAACCTTTACGTAATGGAAGGTCTCTTTACGTAATGAGTATTAACCTAACGTTACGTAAAGTGCTAAGTTATTACGGAAGGCTTACGTAACGCGTCTAATTCAATAAGAATTAAAATAAGGAAAGCAAATAATGTGAAAACGGAAAGAAAAAACAAAGAAAGGTAACTTGCGTGGGGTGGTGACCGGCAACCCTCTCTTGCCAATGATTTTTTACTTATTTTTTTTATTTTTTGTTTCTTTAATCAATGGTTTAAAATAAATTTGATCTATTTTAACGGTTTAGATCTATACAAGTTAGCTAACTTGAAATTATATCTAGTTACTGTAGGAGTTCCCATAAATATTTTTCCATATAGAAAGTTTGTAATCTGAAGATAAGTTAGATGCTTATTTTATCCATCTATGACGACTATACTTGGTTGTTGGAGATGCCCTAAACTAGGAGTGGCAGTTCGGTTTCTAGTTAGCGGCTAACTGGCCAATTTAATCGAAAACTGTCGGTTAGCGGCTAACCAAAAACTGACGGAAAACAAGGACGGTCGGTGTTCGGAGAGAGAGCGATTGGCTGCGGTTAGCCGAGTAACCGGAGGCGGTTACCCGAATAACCGTAGTTCACCGACCTCCACCCCCTAAACCCAATTTTCCCACAACCAACTAGGCCACACCCCCAAAAATCCTAATTCCCACACCACATTAGACCTCCGCCGCCTATATCCAAAATCCCAGAAACCCTTCAGTCTTCACCCTTCCATTCTGACTCCCCCCTCCCAATCTGATTCTAGAAAAACCTAGTTCCCAAAATAAATAAAACCTTTCCTACCATTCTCCCCGCGCCGCGCCTCTCCTCTTCATATATCCCCGCGACGCTCCTCTTTCGACCAGATCGCCGGCCGTTGCTCGTCCTGCTTAGTCGTCGCGCTCGTCCCGCCTCGGCTTCCATCATCTCTGCGTTCGTTGCATCCGCTCTTCCACCAGCCACAACTATCGTCGCCTACGCCTCCGCCCGCGATTCGTCCATCTCCGGCCGAAGCAGCTCGCCTCTGGCCCTGCTCCTCTAGCTGATCGTCGCCGCTCCACCTTCACAGAGGTAGAGAAAGGAGAGAAGAAAACCTGTGGCCTTGTTCTTCTCTTTCTTTTCTTTTTTTTTTTTTAATTTTTCTATTGCTAGGTAACAAGAGATTAAGAGAGGAGAGAAGAAAACGTGGGTGGGTTGTGGTGTTGTTTTTTCTTTTTCTTTCTTTTATTTTTTTAATAAACTTGGTTAATTGCGATTATGACCAAACCAAAATCGAAAGTCGGCCGGTCGGTGATCGGCTAATCGTGACTTCCTTCACGGTCGGTGGTCAGCAGACATATGGGACGTCTCGATTTAACTGATAACCGAGAAATCAATTTTCGGTTAAACCAAAACCTGCCGACTGACACCCTTACCCTAAGCTAACGATCGAGTAGGTGGTGATTAGTTGAATTGGGGAAGGTGTATAGGAAATTGTACCCTTTTAGTCAACGTTCAGCCATACCTTATAATTCCCTCCCCTCACCCCCAAATTGACTTTGCTTTATATTTCTTTCCGTAAGGGAACAGAAACGCTCAACGACTTATATATATCGACATTTCCCGGTACCGGCCATGTATATAGTACATATATGCTAAATCGGAGGCCGGTTGATTGCTATACATATATATCAAATATAAACTAAACCAATACTTTACTAAGTTCTTTGATTCGCTTGATTGATTGTTTTTATATATGGATCAAACCGCCCAAAAGGAATTATCCCTAATTCCATATTCTAAGTCTCCTTTATATATAAACTCATCGCGTTACGACGAGCTTTACCCGATCCCCAATGGCGTCTCCGATGACTTACCTAGTCTACCACAACGGATACCACGTCTGTGAGCACCATCTCATCGCCGTCATTTACCTTCCGGCGGTCCCACCGACGATCATCTCAGTTAATATTCCACCTCCTCCTCCTCCTCGCCAATTACCGCTCAAAACTGCCACCACAACTCGCGAGGTGTTCATAAACTTTCGCGGCCTCGACGTCCGCAACACGTTCATAGACCACCTCCAAGCCGCGCTCCGGCGGGAGAGAGTCGGCGCGTTCAGGGATGACGTGGACTCGGGCCGCGGCGTGAACGTGAAGCAAGGCGTCCTGCGAGCCATCGAGGAGTCGAGGTTCTACGTCGTCGTTCTGAGCCGGAGCTATGCGTCGTCCAAGTGGTGCTTGGACGAGCTGGTGAAGATCATGCATTGTTCGAATAAGCATAACAAGATTGCGTTTCCTGTGTTTTACCACGTGTCCCCGGAGGATGTCTCCGCCGTCGGCGGGGGCGGGTGCTACAAGGAGGATTTTGACCGGCATAAGAAGAAGTATACTTATGAAAGAGTCGACGGCTGGCTTCAGGCGCTTGCGTGGGTTGTTGGCGTGTCCGGCTGGGTCGTCGCCAGTGACCAGTACGTAATTGTCAACCCTTGCCTTGCGTGTGCATGATTTTTAATTTCTTCATTTCAATCCTTGTCATTACTTTCATGCTATACGCTGTTTTGACTTTTAATTTTTACAAAGAAACAATTAACTGAGATTATATCGAAAAAGTTAATGATAGAATATTTTTTTGTATTAAAGTCGCAATTTACTAGTTTGTTATTTCTACTTATCAATTTGATTCGTTATTCGATATTTCCGATTCGACCGACCAGTACGATAGGATTTTTTAAACATTGATATGTAAAAGTCGATTAGCATTTGAAAATATGGAAGTTAATCATGGTCAAAAGTCGATTAGCATTTGAAAATATGGAAGTTAAAAGTCGATATGTAAAAAAATACCGCCATAAACTAGAACGAGCTAATCATGGTCAAAATATGGAAGTTGAATGACACTGATTTTGCACGCAGGTCGGAAGCGTCGTTGGTGGAGAGCATTGCCAGAACCGTGCGACGCAAGGTCCGGAATTCCAACTGGCTCATTGGCTAATCCTCCCTTGATAGAGGAGCACTACTCATTGAGATTTCAGAACAGAAACTCACTTCTCTACACTCTGTTTTCCTGTTATTCCACTCTGCCTTTCTGTTTCTTCTCGTTCAAGTGTATCTCCTGTTGTATAAATACATACTCATCAATAAAGATAAACCAGGATTTTCCAAACACTTTCATGGTATCATAGCATAATTAAACTCTAACGAGTCTTCTCTCTAATCCTCTGCTATTTTTTTTCTTCCCCTGGTTCAATGTCGACCATTTCTTCAGCTTCTTCTACCTCTGTTGCTTCTCTTTCCTCAACCTCTGCGCCTACTCTGTCTCTTCCGACCAATCCCCAATTATCTGTGAAGCTCACACCTAACAATTACCAGTTGTGGAAATCTCAACTTCAAACTCTATGAGAAAAAAGTAGATCTAGCAGCTGCTAGGGTTTGCAATTTCAGAGAGAAGTGTTTGATTTGGAGGAATTTGGCAGAATGCCTTCTCATTCCATTTTGCGCAGCATATATACATAGTTAGGTAATTACATATTCCTAATCTACTGTTAAAACGGCTAATTGCAACTAACAGGTTAGACTATCCAATTACATAGGGACAAGTGTCTAAACGAGTATCAGCTACTAAGTGACGTTGGAGAGAACCAAAACGCTGTCATCTTTATTTATCTACGATCTGGAATTGGTTGGACTGGATTAAAGGAAGCCTGATTCTCGGTATTCAAATGAAATAAATTGAGAAGTCCTGATTTTTACCTTTCCCTGACGACATGGCAATCCACCTCTATATGCTTCGTTCGCTCATGATAAACGGGATTTTCCGCAATGTGAATGGCCGATTGGTTATCACAATACACCTTCACTGGGTTTGAATGTGAGATTCCAAAGAAATTGAGAAAAGCCTTTAACCACTGCACCTCACAGGCAAGTTGTGTCATTGCCCTATATTCTGCCTCAGAAGATGAACGTGATATTGTACTCTGCTTCTTGCTTTTCCAAGTGATCAGTGAACTACCCAGGAAAGTTCAATACCCAATAATCGATTTCCTTGAATCTGGACAAGGTGCCCAATCTGAATCACAATATCCACAAAATTGTAAACTAGACCTGGCAATCGGGTCGGGTTGGGTAATTTCGGGTTGGGAATCTCGGGTTACGGGTCTTCACGGGTCGGATCATGATGGGTTTGCTGATTTCGGGTCAATATTGACCCAACCCATCGGGTTTCGGGTCGGGTTTCGGGTCATGAGCGTTCTCAGAAACAATATCAAACATACTTCATAAATTTTTAAGGAACACAAATTTTACGTATGTGCGACAATAGTTTGCCTAGCACATGTCAATTAACAAATGCTCAACTCCTTCCATGCTAATGAAAAGAAATACAAATTGCACAAATTGTCAAAAAACAATGACGAAAGTAATACTACTACAATAAACAAATGATGTTTGATTATCTTAACACTCCAAACTTGTCTTTCAAATAATAATTAATTTTTTTAAACATCTCACCAAAGTATGAGTGATTTTATCATTTTGAGAGTGACATATGCAATGAAACGGGTCTAGCGGGTCGACCCACAAACCAACCCAACCCGACCCAAAAACTACGGGTTAATCGGGTTCGGGTCATTCGGATTTCGGGTTATAAAAACCTCAACCCATTCTCTATTTTTCGGGCGGGTTCAGGTCGGGTCCTTATTTGCCGGGTCTATTGTAAACTGGACGAGGAAGAAAACCACAAACCCTATGATGGGCAACTCTTTAAGTACCTCAAGCTTCTATGCAGGGCTTTAAGGTGAACTGTAGTTGGGCGATCTTAGAACTGACTGAGTTGCTGTACAGGGAAACAAATGTCAGGCCTGGTAGACGTCAAATACTGCAATTGACCCAAAAGGTGCCTGTAAGTTGTGCCATCATCAAGCAATGTTCCATCTTCAGCAGACAATGTAGTCTTCATACTAATTGGTGTCTTAGCTGGCTTACACTCCAAGAAGTCTGCATTTTCAAGCATTTCCAGACAGAACTTGCGTTGACACAAAGAAATCCCAGCCTGAGTTCTAGCAATCTCCAATCCAAGGAAATACTTTAAATTTCCCAGATCCTTAACCTTGAAACCTCTTCTAAGTAACCATTCAAGAAAGCATTACTCACATCCATTTGATGGAGATGCCACTGTTTAGCTGCTGCAATGGCCAAGAGCAGTTTAACAGAGATGATCTTGGCAACAGGAGAGAATGTATCAACAAAATCAACCCCATAAGTCTGTGTGTAACCTTTGGAAACTACTCTTTCCTTAAAACGTTCAATTGCACCATCAGGTAAGAACTTAGTTTTATAAACCCATTTACAGCCTATGGGAACAACATTAGGTGGTCTGTCAACAATGTCCCAAGTCTCATTAGCCTCTAAGGCATTTACCTCCTCCTTCATTGCTTGATTCCGGCAGGGATGTAGAGCTGCTTGGGCATAGGTCTGAGGGTCTGGAGTCATAGAGATGGAAAGTGTGTAGTGCTTGTGAGAAGGGGATAAGTGAGAGTAAGAAAGGCTGTGAGAAAGGGGATACAGAAGCTTGTCATCAAAGGAGGTGGAACGGGGGAGCGGATATGGTGACAACACCATATTTGTTGTTATTGTAACAACACTAGTCTCCAACCAATAGGAAGCTAGAGTTGTGATGACTTTTTATTAGCTTAGTTGACCTAGTGTAAAATCAAAACAGGGGTATAATTGTCATTATGAAAAATATGTTTAAATAATAATAAAAAATAAAAAAATATTTTTTTTTATTTTCTTGCCAAAATTTTGGTCGCCAGAAACTGGTCGTCGATCGCCGGAATATGCTCACCGTGGTCGGAATATGCTTACCGGCGTCGGAATCTAGTCATCGGCGCCGGAATATGCCTATCGGCGCCGGAATCTACTCACTGACGGTAATCGGAGTTTGGTAAACGGTCAACGACCACCAGATATAATGGTTTGCATTGTGAGATTTATGGTTTGGTTTCTCGTGTTTTTTATGCTATTTGTGGTTTGCTTTATCGTGTTTGTGGTTTGCATTTAGAAGTTTCTGGTTTGCTTTCAAGTTTGTGGTTTGCATTAGGACGTTTACGGTTTGCTTTTTTGTGGTTTGATTTACCGTGTTTGTGGTTTGCATTATGAGGTTTCTGGTGTGCTTTCGCAAATGTTGTGGTTTTCATTGTGGGGTTTCTAGTTTATTTTAGGAGATTTGTGGTATGCATTAGGAGGTTTCTGGTTTGCATTAAGAAGTTTCTGGTGTGCTTTCGAAACTTCTGTGGTTTGCTTTGCAAGGTTTCTGGTTTGTTTTAATATATTTGTGGTCTGCATTAGGATGTTTTTGGTTTGCTTTACCGTATTTGTGGTTTGCATTAGGGGGTTTCTGGTGTGCTTTTCAAAATATTTATTGTTTGCTTTGTGGGTTTTTTTTATGTTTTAGCGAATTTGTGGTTTGCATTAGGATGTTTACGGTATGTTTTTTGTGGGTTGTTTTATTGCGTTGCACTAGGGGATTTTTGGAAATATTGCGTTAAAAATATTTGTGATTAGAATTAGTAAACACCAATATAAATTACCTAGCTTGTTGTTGGTAAATGGGTGCGCGCTCCACCATCGCCCTCCTTGTGTGAAAAAAGAAACCGTGACCAAGCTGGTGGATGCGCCTTCGGAAAAATCAACATAAAACCGGAGGCCTAGAGGGAGAGAGAATCAGAGAAAAGAGAGAGGTACGGCGGTGGGCTGGTGAGTGGTGGCTCTAGGTTGAATCTTTAATCCTCTAAAAAAAATTATGGGTTGCTTTTTCTTCTCCTCTCTTTTTCGCTTGCCTTTTCTTCCTTCTTCTGGATTCCTTTCTTTCTCTTCTTTGTCCCAATAATCGAATCCCTACTTTTTGAATTTCGTCAATCGCCTGCTACGATCGGAATGTCTAGATTAGGGAAACTATTCTGCAGCAACATTTTCGCGTCGTCGGAGGTGGAGAATCCAGAGAGGGTTTCCGAATTTGAGGAGCCCGACGTGGTCTGGTCGTCGTCGGGCGACGGCGGCGCCAATCACTACCGGTCGAGATCGAAGGGCGGCGGTAACAAGAGATTGCCTGCAGCGACGGCCGCGGTGGGGTTTAGATCAGCGTCGTCACCTCCAAGTCGCGGTGGGGTTCAGATGAAGAACAACGACAACAAAAAAACGAGGAGGAGGGGGAGACACAAGTTCTGGCAGAGAGCTCCGGCCGGCGAAGGATGAAGTGAACGCAATGAACTCGATTTGGCAGTGCCACCGCCGCTGTTGCGATTGTTGTGAAGAAGAGAGAGCTCCGACGGAGCAGAGTTGTTAGAGGAAGCAGAGAGTGGGGGAACAAGGTTTAATTCGTTGCTTTTTTGTATTTTAATTCAATTTTTAATTTTGTGATATTTGTCAATTTACCCTTTTATCATGTTGTTACTATAACAACAATTCTAGTGTTGTTATACTATCTGCACCCGTGGAACAAGCCTGAGATGGAAAAGAAGTATGAAAGGAGTCAAGATGCCTAAGAGGTCTGGTGACTCTTTGAGGCTTGCGAAGGGCAATAGGAAGAAAAAGATGTGGAGAAGAAGTAGAAGGTGTGGGAACTGGAGGAGTTGGTGGAGGAGGGGAAGACATAGGTGAGGGAGGTGGTGTAGGTGAGTAATCAGGATCAGTAGTTTCATGGAGGTTATGATCCTAAGGAAGAGGAAGATCATCATCAAAGAGAAAGGGAGGAAGATGATCTTGAGGGGAAGAAGTAGTAGGGGCAGTAGGTGGTTGAGAAGTTAATAAAGGGAACTCAGACTCATTAAATTCTACATCCCTGCTAGTAAACACTGAATGACTTGCAAGATCATAGAGTTTAAAACCCTTAATACCAAAACTGTATCCAAGAAAAACTGCCTTTACAGCTCTAGGTGCAAACTTAGGCTTATGATCCTCACTATTTGTGGCAAAGGCAAGGAAACCAAAGACTCTAAGGTTGCTATAATCTGGTGGTATTCCAAAAAAGTCTCAAAAGGAGACTTATTGTTCAAAACAGGAGTAGGTGTCCTGTTAATGAGATAGACAGCATGCATCACAAAATGACTCCAAAAGCTAATTGGTAGTCCTGACTGAAATTTTAATGCCCTAGCCACGTTGAGAATGTGTTGGTGCTTTCTCTCAACTCTACCATTTTGTTGAGCAGTATGCACACAACTCATCTCATGGATACATCCATGCTGCTGATAAAAGGAAGACATCTTGAATTCCTGCCCTTGATCAGAACGTACAACCTTCACTTTCTTACTGAACTGAGTCTCAACCATTGCAAAGAAAGATTGAAGTAAACCCCTGACTTCAGACTTGTGACTCATCAAGTATAACCAAGTACAACGACTATGATCATCAACAACAGTAATGAAATATTGGTATCCATCATGAGAAACAACATTAACTGGCCCCCAAATGTCACAGTGTATTAAATCAAAAGGTGCTTTGGAACAAGAAGTGTTTTTGGGAAATGGTAAGCGCTTTTGTTTAGACAAATGACAAACCTCATAATCAAAACCCTCTGGTAACTCAACCTCAGTACTAGTTTGTTTAATTTTTCTCAACCTATCTAAAGAAAGATGGCCTAGTCTCTTGTGCCATAAACTGGAACTCTCTTGATTGGTGTTCACTCCAAAAATCTGTGGTTTGCAAGTCTCTCCTGGGCCACTGGAATCTTCAAGAAGGTAAATTCATCAACTTACTAGGATTAAACCAATCCTCTGTCGAGAGATAAGGTCCTGGATGTGACAAAAATTGGATTTAAACAGCAATGAGACAGGACTGTTTTTGGTAAGCTGACTAACTGAAATCAGGTTATAAGAGAAGGAAGGTACCAAAAGCACATTGGTAAGAAAATCCCACAAGGCAACTTAACAACACCTAAATGTGTAACAGATGCTTGTTGGCCATTTGGAAGTGTAACTGACACATCATTGACCCTTTTACACCTCAAGAACAAAGTGATAGAACAAATGATATGATCACTTGCTCCTGTATCCAAAACCCACATAGATTGATTGCCCTTATGTGCTAAAGTGGAGAGTTATAGAATACCTGACATAGGTTGTGATCTAGAGACCACAGAATTTATCTTGAGAAGGCCCATGTGAACTGGAAGTTGGCTGCAATAAAGCCTTGAGCCTTGTGAGTTCATCAACAGTGAAACCAGAGAAGGTTGGGGAATGTGGTTCCTTTTGACTCATGGGACTGGTAGGAGAATAGGAACCAGCTCCTCTTGAAGCATTTCCCTCTGCAGCATTGACATCAACACAACCAGCAAACCCTCTTCTTGGGTTGTTTCCTCTTCCAGGTTGTTTCCAAGTAAGCCATTCTTTTTCTTGAGTTTCCAGCAGTCCTCCTTTACATGGTTGTCCTTTTTGCAATATCTGCAAAAGAGGCCTTCTAGTTGATGCTCAAATTGATTCTTATCCCTTGATTGATTGTACTGATTGTACTGAGACATGGAAGCTACAAGTGCAGTGGCTAGTGTTATGGCTTCCTCAGATTTGCCAGCATTAGCACTAGCACCATCAAGCTGTCTTTCAAGCTGCACAACAGAGCGATAGATGCTATCCAAATCTGGGAGTGGTTCTAACATAAGCATTTGAGTCTTCACCTGCTAGTATTTTTCATTCAGACCCAGCAAAAAATGAATCACTCTTCCCCTCTCATCTTACCTCATGACAGTTGCATAGGTACCAGCAGCACAATCACAGTAAGGAATTGGTTGATAGGTTTTCAATTCATCCCAGGCTAACTTCAAATTGGTAAAATACTGTCTAACAGTTTGGTTCCTCTGATACAGAGTTTCTAATCCAGCACACTACTGTACCATTCACACGATCCCAAGTTCCATAAGATGGATCTGTCAAGGAAGGTACCTGAATCATGCCCAGAACGAAACCCAGCTTGTTTTTCGTGAGCAGGGAAACCTCCATGGACTCGTTCCAAAGGAGGCAGTTGTCATCTGTCAACTTGAATTCGATCACCAGAAGCAACGAGTTGTCGCTTTGAGCCAAGTAGAACGGATTGGAGTAAGGATCTTCATAACGAGGAGGAGGCGGAGGTGAAACCTCCTTCTCAGCAGAATCCGATGACTCAATCCCAACCATGGAGAAATGAAAGACAAGAAAAGTAAAAGGGTAAAATCAGTGAAGGAAGAAGAGGTATGCAGAAGCCTTAACCAGGCTCTGATACCATGAGAAGAAAGTAGATCTAGCAGCTGGTAGGGTTTGCAATTTCAGAGAGAAGTGATTAATTTGGAGGAATTTGGCAAAATGCCTTCTCATTCCATTTTGCGCAGCATATATACATAGTTAGGTAATTACAGATTCCTAATCTACTGTTACCACAGCTAATTGCAACTAACAGGTTAAACTATCCAATTACAGAGGGACAAGTGTCTAAACGAGGATCAGCTACTAAGTGACGTTGGAGAGAACCAAAACGTTGTCGTCTTTATTTATCTACGATTCGGATTTGGTTGGACCGGGTTAAAGGAAGCTTGATCCGTCTTCTGACCCGAACCTCTATACTTCACCTTCTTCCTTGGGAGAGGGACGAAGTTGCTCGACTGAAAGTAGAGGAAGCCTCAAAAAGCAAAGACCGAGTTGTGAATCACGAACGCATTTTCCCCTTTCTATTAGTAAGGTTGTCAAAAGGCGACGGGTTCGCCGGCTGACTCCGCCGCGGTGGGGGAAGCAAAACCACCTGATCTGACTTCCGGAACACGATGACCCTCCGAGGAGACCTCGTCACCGTGCAGCTCTGTCAAAATGCTCTGTTCTTCCTCTGATGCACTCTGCTTGATACTCTACCCCGCTGCCATCGACTTATCGGCCACATCGATGGATCGACTCCTGCTCCTTTGCCGATGATTGACAATGCCCAATCCAGCGTACCGTGAATGGTATGAACGTAATCAACTTGTGTTTTCTGGCAATGCTACTCGTGGACGTGGCGAAAAATTTAGTCGTGGCAGAGGAGGAAGATATGGAAGCAGTCGTCCCAACTCAGCTTCTAGGCCGGCCCAAGCTCATTCTAACCCTAATTCTATGTCTGCAGGCAGGGCTGTTAATGAGCCGAGCCGAGCTTTGCCATAGTTCGGGCTCGTCTCGTTAATATATTTCCAAGCTCGAGCTCAGCTCGTGTTCGTCACGAGCTTTAATATGCGAGCTCGAGCTCGGCTCGTTTATGAAAATGAAATCTCGAGCTCGGTTTGAGCTCGGCTCGTTAAATAAGGTTAATGAGCCCAAAATCGAGTTAAGCTCATAAAATGTTCATAATAACTCAAGATTGACCTAGAACTGGCCACAAAATTACATTCAAACCTGTAGCAAAGTCTAGAAAAATAAAACACAATATTATCCCAATTTCAATACATAAAATCCATGAATTTTAATACTTTCTTATGCCAAAATGTTAAATGAGCTTGTTCGCGAGCTTTCGAGCTGAACATGGTATGGCTCGAGTTCGGCTCGTTTAGTTAACGAGCTTGTTCGCGAGCCGGCTTGATTAAGACGAATCAAGTTTCGAACGAGTTTTTCTCGAGTCGGACGCCTAGCCGTTCATGAGAGGCTTGGTTCATTAACAGCCCTATCTGCGGGGGTTTTAGGTGCTCGACCTCCAAGCCCATACAATATTGTTTGCCATAATTGTGCGAGAAAGGGCCACATACGGCCCAACTTCCCTAGACCACTCTTTTTTTCCTAGTCCACTCCTCCTACTGGCCCATCCTTGGCCCAGTCATCCCAACCCACCAGCTCTTCTTAGCAACGGCTTCTTGATTCTGGGGCTAATCATCACCTCACCTCTGATATGGAAAACTTGGTTCATCATTCTGAATATATCAGCACTGATCATGTCACCTTTGGTAATGGTAAATATATCCCTTCCTATTTCACATTATGGTTCTTCTTGTGCGACTCTTTCCAATCATTCGTACTCTCTTGCTCATATTCTTCGTGTTCAACATGCCCTTCATACTCTTGTTTCTGTGAGCTCTCTTACACGAACTAATCCTATCTCCATTGACTCGTTTTTTGTCATCAAGGACCGCCACACGAAGCGTGAGATTTATCGCGGCTCGGTGATTGAAGGCCTCTACTCTCTTCCACTTCAAATCCCTCCTCCTGCTCTCACCGCTTCCCTTGATCTCTGGCATCAACGTCTTGGCCATGCCAATTTGCGTGTTGTTAAGACTCTTTTGCCTAGTCATCAAAGAAATTATCATGATATTTATCCTTCACTTTGTCATGGTTGTTCCGTCAGCAAAATTCACAAACTTTCGTTTCCTTCGTCTACTTTTTTGTGCTACTGCTCCATTAGAGCTTATTTGTAGTGATCTTTGGGGACCTTCTCCTATTCTTTCTTGTGATAAAAAATCTTATTACATCTTGTTCTATGATCACTGTAGTAAGTTCAGCGGGCTTTATTTTGTTCAATATAATTAAGTCCCAGCTTCTCAATGTCTTTATTCATTTTCGCCAACTCGTGAAAAAGTTTTTTGGCCTTCCCATTAAAATTTTTCAATATGACTGGGGCGGTGAATTTCAGGCTCTAACCTCTTATCTCACATCTAATGGCATTATTCATCTTTCCTTTTGTCCTTTACTCCGGAACATAATGGTTGTGCTGAAAGGAAACGTCAACATATTGTTAAGAATGGTCTTGTCATGCTCCATCAAGCTTGTGTTCCTCTAAAATATTGGCATTTGATAGTGTGTGTTATCTCATCAATCATACTCCTACTCCTCTTCTTAAAAATGCCTCTCCCTTTGAAACTCTGTTTAAACGTCAACCTGACATTCTCAATCTACGTGTGTTTGGTTGCCTGTGTTATCCCTGGTTGAGACCACAAACATCTCATAAGCTTGCCCCTCGCCCACTTCCTTGAATTTTTCTAGGCTATGGTAACTTACACAAAGGGTATCGGTGTCTTATCATGTTTCGGATCGGATTTATATTAATCGACATGTTCTTTTTATGAAACCAAGGTTTCATATGCTTCCATTCCCCTACCCCAAATGGCACATTCTCACCCTCCCTGACTCATGCCTCATTTTTGGATATGCTCCACCCCGTTGGACCATATTCCCCGGCCAGCGATCCATGTCCCATGCCCACTACCCAACCCAATTCACTCTCTCCAGGCCCTACAATTACTTTGCTTCCTTCCATTACCCATTCCCCTCTCTCATCACCACTCGTACCTTCCCCTAGTGCAAACCCATCCGGCCCATCTACTTCTCCCTAGCCTTCCCCACCCTCTGTTCTCGATCCAATATCCCCATCCCCCGTTCCCTAGAACCCAATTCCCTTTTCCTCTCCGTCTTACCCTTCCACTGCTCTTCCTCACCACAAATCGCGGCCACAATCTTCCCATCTTTCCCGTCCACCCTTTAACACCTCTCCTCTCCTTCTCCCTTCCCGCCCAGCCTCTCCCCTACGGCAAATGGTTACTCGTGCATAGATGGTCAATCTCAAGCCTAAACAATTTTTGGCTCCTTCCTCTCCTGAGCTGCCTACGACCGCCGCCAAAGCCCTCAAGATCACCCATTGGCGTAAAGCCATGAGTTGTGAGTTTGATGCCCTGCTTCGTAATCAAATTTGAGACTTGGTTCCATCATCTAAAAATTGCAATCTGCTGCCCAATCGGTGGGTGTTCGCCATCAAGACCAACCTCGATGGCTCGATTGAGCGTCATAAGGCACAGCTTGTTGCTTGAGGTTTTGAACAAATTCTTGGTCGTAACCCGATCTGCTTGCAACCCGCCCAACTCGTAACCCGAGTGACTCGCAACCCGACTGACCTGCAATCCGATGAACCCGCACCCAATTAATTGCAACCCGACTAACCCGCAACCCGACTGACCCGTAACCTAATGAACTCAAAACCCAACTAACCCGTAACCCAATTCAACTTGACCCGAACCCGCCCGATTTACACCTAGTTGGACCCTAGCTGGTATCAGCCTGGTGGCCTTGGTGCTGAGTTTGCACGTCCTTGGAAGCCTTAACGGCTTTGGTGACCCCATACTTAGTCTTCAAGCTCCATGACCATATAGGGCAAGCCTCCATGTCTAAGAATTTTACCTGCCAAGGCTCCATACATGGATTGGTGGTTAGGTACCAAGCATGCCCCCATCTACTAAGGCTCCATACTTACTCTCCTTGTTGGCTTTCTTGACGAAGCAACCTTAATTAAAACGAAAAAAATATAGCTCATTAAAATTTATAGGGGTCGTTTGGATGGGGGATTGTAGGGTAGGATTTTGCCACAATCCCTCACCTTCTCGGATTTCGTCACAATCCTACGTTTGGATAGACTAAACAAAACGAGATATTACACAACGAATTTCAAAAACTTGCAAATTGAGGATTTAGAAATAGCTGATCCCTATTAGCTATTCTGAAATCCATCATTTTTATAATTTTTCTTCCAACCACTACCCCTCCTGCCCACTTATTCCACCGTCACCACCATCACCTTTGTCGCATGTCTTCTTCCTCTTCCCATCGGACCACAGCTCTCCAACCCTCTCTCTGGCCATTGCAATCGTCAACTTGTAGACCCAGACGAAGATTCATGAGCCACCGACAACTAGACCCAGGTGATCTTTTTCCCATCCGCTGAATGTTTTGCCGCTCCAAACTCTCCACCTCTGCCGCTATCAACTAACCCATCAATAAAATTCAGCTATCGAAGAATCAAGCACCAAAACCCTCCATTGCTGACGGTTATAATTCAATCCCCTACATCAAGCACCGTCGCTCAACCTTCCGCGCCATCTGGTTCTATCGGCGCCGCTGTTGAAAGCTCTAGTCCTGCTCTGTAATCTTAGCCGACGAGATTCAGTTCTGGATTGGAGATATGGATCGATGGGAGTTTGGATTGTTGAGGATATTAATTACTTAGTCAAAAAGTAATTAATTCCTTGTCCTACAAGTCCCTAGTTTTCCTTGTTCAAGTAAAAGAAGGAAACTTGGTTGTCATTAGGGTTTTAACCCTAAGTCTATATCTATAAAAGCTTAGCTACGGTCATGTCGTAAGCAAGCCGTCAAGATGTAGTCGTATAATAAAACATCAGTCGTGAGCTCGTTCCGAGCTCACCGTGGATTAGTCTCGATCAATCAATCGATCGAGGATACCACGTAAAATCCCTTGTGTTCTGTGTTCGTTTCGTATTTCCGCATCATCAAATTCTACATGGTATCAGAGCAAAACTCGATCCTTATCTAGGGTTTTGAGCTTCTGCAGTCTCCATTGTTTCTCCCGTCTTCACCAATCGTCAATTGCCGCGTCGCCTATCACATGGTCACGAAGGTCGTCGCCCAGTCACAGCTGTCGTCCTTAATTCAGTTCAGCGCCGAATCCCTCAAACTTGGTGCTGAACCGGTCTATGCCTTTGTTCATAGGCTGCCTGCCGCCTTAAGTCCTGGTCAGAATCGTCTTTCTTGAAGCCTTTGCGGCCGTCATCCGCATCCCCAGCGCTTTTGTATCCGTCCAAGCTCCTCGTTCAGTCTCCAGTCAGCGTCCATATCGCCGTTGCTATCTTCGTCAGCGAGGCCATCGTCGAGGTCATCAGTCGAGGCATCACCGGTCGCGGCGCCCCGTCAAAGTCATCACCCTCGTCGTCCGCGCCATCGTCGCCATCAAACATGGCTGTCATCGCTCGATCTCCGAGCTCCCGCCAACGTCGCCCTCTCTCGTGGGCCGCCATCTCTCCATCTCTTGTTGTCGCGCCGCCGGGTTGCCGTTGCCGTGCAGACCAGCCTCGGGACGAGGAGAGGCCAAAGGAAAGTGGAGGCAGCGGGTTTCCAAACCTATTTTTCACTCTTTGGGCCGCCATCAACACTTCAGCCCATGGTTTGTTTGAGGAATATAGGTCAGGCCCATCACAAATGGCATATTCAGAATCACTTGTTCATTATTGAGGTCTCCGAGGGTGCATTGGTTTGGATTGTCAATGGCTTCGGCGATCGGTTGAAAATTATCATCGTCCGTTCGAAGGCGGTATGTCAAGTTTAGTCAAAGAAAATCTTTACCAACATCAAAGTCATGGCGTTGAAGTCAATCGCGACCCGTCTTGATCGTCCCTTCAATAGCTAGTGTTGGGAGATGTCAACAAAGTTTGTCAAGTCATAAAGCGAGGCAGTCACGATCCCAGTAGAGATCGTCCCCTCAGCATTCAGCATCGGTCAATGTTGAGTCATCACCATTCTAACTTTCAAGCTGGGCATTCACATCGTTCATGCGTCAGCTTGAGGGGGAGAATAGGGAGTCAAGTCGTTCAGGAGATGCAGTCAACCATCTCCACCATATCATATGGATAGACGTAGTCAATCGTCTCCGTCAAGTCATTCAAGAGACGCAGTCAACCGTCTCTGTCAGGTCGTTCAAGAGACGCAATCAACCGTCTCCGCGCGACGTTCAAGAAGATGCAGTCAACCATCTTCATCAGGTTGTTCAAGGGAGAGTCAGTCGTCTCCAAATCAACCTCGTCCGAGATGTTACTCATCTCGAGTTATGTTGTTCAAGCTTGTCATGCTTGTTCGTCACATTTCCTTTTTCAAGCTCGACATTCTTGTCATTCATGTCTTCGCTTGAGGGGGAGTGTTGAGGATATTAATTACTTAGTCAAAAAGTAATTAATTCCTTGTCCTACAAGTCCCTAGTTTTCCTTGTTCAAGTAAAAGAAGGAAACTTGGTTGTCATTAGGGTTTTAACCCTAAGTCTATATCTATAAAAGCTTAGCTACGGTCATGTCGTAAGCAAGCCGTCAAGATGTAGTCGTATAATAAAACATCAGTCGTGAGCTCGTTCCGAGCTCACCGTGGATTAGTCTCGATCAATCAATCGATCGAGGATACCACGTAAAATCCCTTGTGTTCTGTGTTCGTTTCGTATTTCCGCATCATCAAATTCTACATGGATCGATTGGATCTAAGTCGCTCTGCTATCCTCCCTTCATCCCAATCTTCAATCCCCTCCATCAACCACCGTCGCTCAACCTTCCGCGCCATCTGGTTCTGCCGACGCCTCTGTTGAAAGCTCTAGTCCTGCTCTGTAATCTTAGGCAGCGAGATTCAGTTCTAGATTGGGGATCTAGATCAATGGGATTTTGGATCGATTGGATCTAAGTCACTCTGCTATCCTCCCTTCATCCCAATCTTGGTCGCTTCCTGTGTAAATCCCCCGTAACGTTGTTGTTGGCAGTATTCTTCCTCGCCGCCAACACTTGTTCCAATTCATAAACGATTTCCACAAAATAGAAACCATAACTTTCATCTCTTCTTCTGTGGTTATGTACACTAATTGGCACTTTACTAGAATGGCTAATTTGCATATCATTTGGAGAGAAAGAACAGGGGAAGAAGACGATAGGGAGGAGGAAGAAAAAGGACAATACTGTCTTTTGGATTTTTTAATTGAAAACCCAAATCTTTAAACAAACCCATTATTTGACATAAATCCCACATATAAATTACCTTGATTTTTAAATGAGATATTTGACCCCAAATCCCTCATTAACACATTCCCCCATCCGGACGACCCCATAGGGGAAAAGGTTAAAAACCTTCCACAAATGATGATGTGACAGGTTATGCATAGTTATACAACCTTAATTTAAGTTATGCAAAGGAGTCAACGACAAAGAAGAAGTCAATCAGAGGCTTGACCAAGAGAATAGAGATTATGAGAGAAGAAGAAGAAGCCGAGAGGAGAAGGGAGAAGAATATTGGACTTTTTTGGGTGGGATTGAATATAGTTTTTTTCTGAGATGGAATATGAAGGTGCTCGTAGTGGAAAAAATCCAAATCTACCATTTTTTAAAAAAAATTACAAATATACCACCCAAACCGAAAATATTCAAAATCTACCACCATTATATGAAAACCGTCTGGATAATTGGCGGTTCAAAGGAGAACCGCGAGGGGAGGGGGCGGATTCCTTAGGGAAGCCAAATAACCGCTCCCCCACGTCGGATGAGGGTGCGATTCGACGACATACCGCACGCCAGGTCAGCGATCCGCGTCCGGTCGTGGTAACCGCCCCCCGAAGGCGCGTTTTGCGCGTTGGGAAATGGAAACAGTTGGTTGGGGCGCGGTTTCTTTTTGGTGTAAAATTACAAAACTGACCCCAGTCAGGCGGTTCAAAAACTATATAAAACCCCCCACCCCACCCCTCCTCCTCATTTCTTCACAGCCAAACTCATTCTTCTCTCTCTCTCTCTCTCTCTCTCTCTCTCTCTCTCTCTCTCTTTAAGTTTATCTCTCTATCCATCCCCCTCTCCACCCAAAAACCTAGGAAATATTAGTCTGTTGGTTGCGGCTAAGTCCGATCTGCCATCAGAAAATATTTCTTTGGTTTTTCTTTCAAAATCCGTCGAATCCATGTCCGGTTCCTGGAAAAAATGACCGATATTTTCAAAGAAGAGGGTATTTATTATGATGACTATCAAGTGGTACGTACTCATATTACCTAAATTTTGTTGTTGTTATAATGATTTTATTTAATCTATATATTATTAATTTATGTTGTTGTAATGCTATCGTAGGTTGGGAAGGACGTTGATATTTAAATTCAAAGATATTATGTTGATCAAGGACCAATTGATCCCTCCGTGTTATATGACCAAGATAATCATCGTTCAAGGTATGTTTGGAACTATCACAAGTTACATATAATTTATCATCACTTGTCTTTTTTTTTTTTTGTTAACGTAAGTTAGTGGTTTGTAAAATAAATTTGTAACTAGTTAATCGTATTGATTTTTTTCAATGATTTAAAATAATACAATGTGCCACTTATTTAGACTATTTATAAAGAGATGCGTGTCTAATGAAATGGGGTCTTAAGCAATCATCATGATCCTCCCATGACCTGGAAAAATCGAGTTCTAAGCGATTCTCGGATCCCCCTTTTTCTGTCAAAAAGGTTGTGTTTCTAAGTAGATGTATACATCTCCTAAGAGTCTAACCAGTGTACTTGTATTGAATTAAATTATTGAAAACAACCAATACGAAGTACAAAATAATATAATTGATTTTATGTGTATGTGGATGTGTACATATTAATTTTATTTAAATTTTGAAAAGGGTTTTCATTTTAGTTAATTATTTTAGTTAATTATTTTAGTATACTAATATGTTTGTTTTAAGAAATTATGTATATATCTTGAAAAAACCTTGATTTTGTCAATTGATATTGTTTTTTATAATAGATTTATATATATAAATCATAAACATATGGTGAAAGTTAAATTCTTCGCTAGGATGCATACTATATAGTCCGCTATAGGGTTACGAGCAATGTGCTCCCATGTAACGACATTATCTTTCTCTTTCTAAGAAGGGCAAGATTAGATTCGATTAGGCACTTTAATGGGATAAAAATCGACCGTCAACTCATCACAATATTGGTGGAGAGATGGCGAAAGGAGACACATTGCTTCAACTTTCGTGAAGGCAAGTGCACCATTACACTGAAGGACATCGTCATCCTAACTGATGCCCATCGATGGCGATGTTGTGTGTGTGGACTCTTTTGCGCCACCTAAAGTTGTTGAGAATATGAGCGGTTGGCAGCATTTCATATGGAGCGCCACGGGGTTGATTAAGTTGAAGGATTTTTCAGGGAGTTGCCCCATTAATCTCCTTCACCGTTCTCGAGGTTGCATTACAGAGGGAGCGGTAGATATGAGCTAGGAGATTGATGGGAAACTTCGAGAACGGTGAAGGAGATTGATGGGGCGATGTTCATCGTCTAATTTTGGGCTTGCGAGCATCTGCCATGGATTGCACCCGTGGTAAAACCCGACAAGGAATGAGGACCCAACCATCCCCTACGACTCCAAGCTTATGGTTGTAGGTAAACTTCTTCTATCCCACTAATAGCTCTCACCTTCTTTTAACTAATTTAGTATTTTATAGTACAATTGTTAGTATGTTATAACATTGTATAATTTTCCTCATGAATAAGGTGGTTTGTCAAACAACATGCGAGAACTTATTCGGGCTCAAATGTACACCTTTTAACCCTCATTTCTTATTCGTTTAGCTTAGTATTTCATTTTTCATCGACATATTTCACGCTAGGTTGTGCTTGTTTTGATGCCTTTCAGGTCCTAGCACGTGTGGAAGGGTCGAGGTCGAATTTTGGGATAATTGGAGGTCAAAAAGTGCAAAAATCGAAGAAAAGTCCGAAGTCGTTCACGGTCTCCTAAGATCGTGAACATGGACCACAAACTGTGAACATCGAGCAGTCCAGCGAGGTTCCAGAAGTTACTGACGACAAGGCAGTTAACGGTCTCTAAGACCGTGAACTGGGGCCGTTGACCGTGAACCCATGCGAGTGAAGCGGTGCGTTCTGGACGACACTGAGTTCACGGACGCATTTAGGTTTTCACGGCCATGAACTGGCCAACGCGTCCGTGAACTGGTCACTTTCGGGCAAATATGAAGACAACAGCGGGGAGAGAGAAGGGAGAGTGATCTTGGAGCACCAAAGGGGAGTTCTAGTGTGAGAGAGAGAGTGCTAGAGTGATCTTGGAGCATCATTGGAGGCTTGGGTGGAGGATTCAAGCCTAGAAGAAGAAGAAGAAGAAGAAGAAGAAGAAGAAGAAGATCTTGAGCTCAAATTTGTAACCCCTCTCTTCTCTCTCTCTCTCTTAAAACTCACTCTTTTCTCTTGGGTGTTGTAGATCCCTAACTAATACTTTGTAATTACTTGTTTATATTGAATGATTGTCATTGGGTATTGTTTAATTCAATGATTGAGGTATTATTCATGTTGATTGTGCATGCTCGTGCTTAGCAATCTAAGGGTTATGCATGTTTTGTGCTTAGCATTCTTAGGTTTGTTTATGTTGGTGCTTAGAAACCTAAGGATTGTGCATAATTATGCTTAGCATCCTTAGATTTGTGCATGTTGGTGCTTAGCAATCTAATTAGCCACTTTAACCTAGATTAGAGAGGAAAATCCCCCTTTTAAGGGAGACTCACTCGAGTTGATTTTCCTTTAGCTTTTTAAGCCACCTAACTAGGCTAATTTAGGGCAAACCTCAATGTTGAATTAGGCAAATTGGTTAAGTGTGATTAAGCCGTCCAACCCTTGAGTTGAGTGAGGGAGTAAGTCAACCACCGGTTGCCTAAACCGAGAGGGTCGAGTGACACGGCCTATAATGCTTACCTCGGTTTAGCAATTGAGATTGTGGTCTACGACCACATATGCATCCCTCTGCGGTTCGTAGTTACCTGGCCCATAGCAATCGTTTCAATCCAACGAGTCACGGTAGCTAGTTAGGGGGGCAGCAACTCCCGGGTGAAGCTCCCTTTTTAGACTTTTCCTTTATTTACTTTTCCTTGCTAGTTTAGTTTGTAGTTTTCTTAATTTTAAAACCCAAAACCGTTTTTCTAGATAACAACTTAAGCGATTGAAGTAGGGGCACATGGACCAGCTCGAGTTGATATTTAAATACTTGCTCTATACCGCACCCGGCTAGAGTTTAAAAACTTGGACTCTAGGGATTAATTTGTGGTGTAGTTTCGTGCGAGTCAAGTTTTTGGCGCCGTTGCCGGGGAACAACGATCCATTATTTTGAAAAGGTCACTCTAGCATTTTCTTTCTTGCCTTTTTGTTTGTGTTTCGTGTGGTGTTTTGTTTACCCACTCTTCGTCTTGAAGGGTGGTTTGTGTTTGTTTGATTTTCTTTTTGTGTTTTTGTTTGTGTAGGTTATGAATCATGGATCCCAATGACTTCTGCAATAGGTGGGGGTATCCACAACCATCCGAATGGGGGTACCCCGGAGCTTCATGGAGTGAAGAAGAAGGGGGAAGCCAAGGATCCAGGTTCTATTACCAACCCCCCCCCCCTTCCAAGAAGAACAACCATACCATTGGGGGTATAAGAGGCTTCCCCATATCAAGAAAACTTCCCTCCTCAACCCGAGGAGAAATCCAAGTTGGAATTGGCCATGGAAGCGTTCATGGGACAATCTTCAAGACCATGTGCCACTCCACAACCGGAGCCGAAGAGCCAATTGGAGCTCATGGTGGAGCGGTTTGTTCGAGGCACCGATGAAGGGTGCTCGAACTTGGATCTCCTACAACCCGAAGCGAAGTCCAAGTTGGAGCTTGTCATAGAGTTCATCATCACATCCACAAATTTCCGTTGCATCCCGGTCAATGGTGCACCCGAGTCCCACTTATTTGTCATCATATTATGGAGTGGCACTTGTTGGATCGATGTTTACGGCAATTTGAATGTGAGCAATGCTTATCATTAGATGTCCCGGAAAGTCAGAAGGCGTGCCACGGGAAAGATGGTCGGCAAGGACCTAGTAATTGGCAGCACGAGTTAAAAGAGTTCATCCTGTTGTGGGATCATAGGCAAGATGAAGACATTATGACGCCAACAGTTGTGGGGCGGATGGGGTATCATGACCCATATCTGAAAAAATTACCGAAGACAATTGGTACGTTACATGACGCCTGAAGGTGTGACGGACGGTGCTATGGTAAGTAATTTCGTTAAATTAATTCAGACTAAAATTGTGAGAAGAATCTGTGTACATCCGGTTTTTGGGTTAATTGGGTCAGACTAAAATTGTTTGGTCCGTTTTCGCTTGAAGTTGTTAAAGATCCAGTCTAGTTCTTATTACTAATTTTGCTATAACTAAAACTGAAAATTGTACTAATCCGGTCGGTGTAACTGGATTGGACCGATTCTCAACCATACTCCCTTTCACTTGTTAGGGTCTTAGGGAGTAGGGCTGAAAATCCGGTCATGGTTTACCGATTAAACCGAAAACTGGTCAGTTTAAACCGTCCTGGTTTTAACCGGAAACCGGATTCTCAACTACCCAATCCAATTGCCGGTCGCTTATGTGCTGAGAAAAACTGGGTCGGTCCGGTCCGGTTTAAAACCGGAAAACTGTGTAAAACCGGATGACATACAAAACCCATCGCAGCCTTAGTTTTCAACAGATCAGGCCCATATTAGATTAAGCCCATTTTTCAATTTCCAATTCCCAGTCTAGCAGCCACCAATCCATTAGCTATACTGCTCTAGGGTGAGAAACCCTATTATCCACCACTTTCCAATTCCCATTTCCATTCAGCAGTTTCCCCCTCCATCTCCCTCGCTCTCGCCGCTGCTACCTCCTCCACGAGAAAGCGATCCCTCGGCTGCTGTTAAAGAAAATATGGCGGACGGCGGAGCGGCTCTTGACGAGTGACGACCACGACCACGAGACGACACCATCATTTCCATTTTCCAATTCTCGTCCCGCGACTGTCGCGGGACTTCCGTCGATCTCCGTTCGAGTTCGAGAGCAGCCGATGTCCCCGTCGATCTCCCGAGCTCGAGGTCTACCAGAGGAAAACTCAGTCTCACCATTCCAGTCTCCGGTCAAGACGGTTTTACGGTCAAAACCGGACCAAACCGTATCTCATCCAATTCGGTTTGGTTAAAACCATGTACCAATCCAATCCCGTCTCCAGTCACGAGTATGCCCAATCCGGTTGTAAAAACCTGGGTCAATCCGGTCCGGTTTAAACCGAACCAGATTGTTTCCCAACCCTATTAGGAGGGGCTTAATTTCATGCCGCTTGCATATGACAGGGCATGTAGTAGTGTAGTTCTACATTGGTAGCTAGGGATTGTGCAGTTTTCATATTTACAGCGTAAAGTAGTAGGGCAGCTCTACATTGGCATGCTGCACAAGTTTTTAACAAAAAATGGTGCATGTGCCAAAGGAGATTTGCCCAACAATCTCACACTAGACAATATATAATGGGTAAATATTCCGTTTAATACATATATATATGGCCGTACATATTTTATCCGCTTAAAATTTTCGTAATCATATTATTTTCCATACATATTTTAGCCGCTTAAAATTTTCGTAGTCGTATTATTTTCCATCGGCCTCAATATATCGTTGCCTTCTAGTTCTTCCATACTACTTGTTAGGGAAGATTTTTCCGCAGCTTACATATTACAGGGCAAATGGTAATGTAGTTCTTCATTGACAGGGCTTTGCACAGTTTGCATATTACAGCACAAGTAGTAGGGCAGTTCTATATTGGCAGGCTGCCAATGCACAAGTTTTTAACAAAAAAGGTAATATTGCATGTGCCAAAGGAGATTTGCCCCAGTGTCACACTAACCTGCAGCCTAGATAGCAAAGGAACTCAACGGTACCATTTCAGTTGATAGAATATCCCATTTAGCACCATTAGTTTGTCGTATTAGTTCCTACTTTAATAGCTGTTTATCTTCATATATAAGATAGGACATCCAGACTAAATTCTTAGATTCATAGTCCATCCATCCACCGCTATATCTATAATATTGCTCATTGCCTTTTCAGCATAAAGTAAGGGTAATCGCCGGCCGGCGCCTCTGCTCTCTATCTTCACTATGCGCCCCTCAACTTCCAAGCGCCGCTTCCGTGCAACCATAACTAACCCGACTTCCTCTCCTCCTTCTCGGCGGTCGACACATGATGTCTTCATAAGCTTCCGCGGCGTGGATGTGCGCAACACATTCGTAGACCATCTGCACTCCACACTCGGAAGAAAACGTGTCATCGGTTTCAGGGACGATGACAATATGGACGACTCGAACGTAGGTGAAAACGTGGACCAACGTATTCTACGAGCCATCGAGGACTCGAGCTCCTATGTCGTCGTTTTGACAAGGAACTACGGGTCATCCGCATGGTGCTTGGACGAACTCGTCCATATCATGCGGTGTTCTAGGCACAACTGGGGACGTAGAAGTCGAATTTTCCCCATCTTTTATCATGTAACGCCAGAGGATGTTTCCTCCGGCTGTTACGAGGACGACTTTGATCAACACAAGAGGAGATATACTTACGAAAGAGTCGATGGGTGGCTTCGAGCGCTTGCCTGGATCGTTGGAATTAGTGGTTGGGTCGTCACTAGTGGCCAGTACGTTCAAAGCATGCCTGTCTGTCACGTCTGTCTGAATTTGTTCTGTTTACATTTAGCTACAATTGGGATAAACAGTATACATCTCGATATAGATATATATAGTGAGAAATAAGAGAATTCGGTTCATCATTTTCTTGTAGGTCGGAAGCAGCGTTGGTGGAGAGCATTGCCGGAACCATACAACGACATGCACATCGAGCCGCAGATAAGACCGATTCAACGGGGAGGAGCATGGAGATGCGTTACCGAAGGAGGGAAATTACAAATTAGTCCCTCTCCAATGTTCACCAATAATAATACGTTCAATCATCATGATTGTTTCTTACTACCTAAATAACAAAATGCGGGACCAAACTGAAAATAGATTAAAGTTGAGTGGCTCGTAATTCGGGAACCCCATATTCAGTTCAGAATTTAGTTTACAACAACAATTTATTTGTGAATATACACCCTCGCCCCGGCATCCAAAACAAACTCATTTCACCTCAAAAGTTAAAGTAACGAATTATTATATATATTTATTATTTGTTGGATTTTGGGTGGATTATTTTCTTATACTAATTCTGTGTCATTAATCTAAGCTGATAAGTGACTGAAAGTAACCAACCAATGAAATGAACGATTCATCTGACCGGTCTCACTACAGCTTTGAGGTCGGAGTTCCATGTTCGGAAGCAGAAAGCTCGTCGTACATGTCAGTTATGGCTTTGGCAAAATATTCCTTAGCCTGCGGCCTCTTAATCTGCCCAACGAAGACAAAGAAAAGAACTCAGCAACGAGAAAGTCACGAACTGGAAGACTATCACTTGCAACTCTGTAATACCTTGAAGGTTGGAGTTAGTAGCCCATTCTCCAGGGTAAACGGCTCAGGAACAAGAGTTACAGCCTTGGCAAACTCGAAACCTCTCAACTGCAGGATTTCGCAGCGTCAGAAACAAATGATTACGAGCTCGAACTTGTGAGGAAAAATGATTTTGAGATTGGAAAGCATGAAATATTCACCTGTGCTTCTCTTCCTATTGAATCCATGTCAGCGAGGACTGCGGCTCTAGCTCTTAGATCATTGCATAGTCGGCCTAAATCGTCGGCCTGCATTGTGAAAACAAGGATCAGATGATCGTTGGCTAGAGAGAGAGAGAGAACAGAACGAGATAGTTCAGAAAGCGAACCTTGATCCCTTGGGAAGTTGCCCATTCTGTCAACACGTCTGGATCCACTGATACTATGGCGACTAAGGATGAGTTGAAGCTATCACCTGTTCATGAACAAAGCAAAATCAGCAGTAACAGAAGATGTTGAACACAGAGAAGCTTGATGTTACATATGATGCTATGTCTCAGCTGTCTTTTTTACCATAGACGAAACACTGGCCAACGAATCTGCTTTTGGTGTAAACGTTCTCGATCTTCTCTGGAGCTATGTATTCGCCCTGTGCGAGCTTGAAGATGTTCTTTTTCCTGAAACGAAACAAAATTGACGATGGAGTTAGAGATATGCTAAACAAACGAAAATCGCTTCCTGACAGTGGAGGAATGTTAAATAACCAACCTATCAACAATCTTGAGGCGGCCACCATCTAGCCATAATCCAATATCTCCTGTATGTAACCATCCATCCTCGTCTATTACTTCTCCTCTGTGAAATTTAGGAGACGTTAGATAGCTGAGGCATAGGATGGGAATGATTTTACTGAAATGATGTGAAGATATATATGAAGGTAGGTATAGTACGTCTGGGTTTGATCTTTGTAGTAGCCCTGGAAGATGGTTGGACCCCTAACACAGATTTCGCCACGAGGAAAAGGCTGGTCTTCGGAGGTGTAATTCATTTCAGGAACATCCACCAGTTTTACTTCTAAAATATGAGAAACAACATGGACAAGAGAATCGTAATTAACAGGGAAAACCAGAAGTCAGAAGCCAACAAATTGTGTCATCGCCTAATAACTTCACAATACCTCACTTGTTTCAATAATTCTTTCAAATTCCACTTCTTTAATAGGCTTTTTATTGATTGAACCAATCGGCTCCATCAGTGAGTTTCAGATATCCAGGACACACTCTCGGAATAGGAATTTTAAATAAACAATATGATCCAAAATGAGACGAGCAATTATGCACTTCATAGACACCCACAAGCAGAAATAGAGACAAATTTTATTGCCAATACGAAAGCTCACTAACCACAAGCAGGATTTGGAGATCCAACGTGACCAGATAGATTGTCACCCTCATCCATAATGCTTATGATGCAAGACGTCTCAGTCATTCCATATCCCTCAAGCACTTGACATCCAAAGCACCTGTAAACCAGAGGACATGTAATAAACTGTAGTGTGAGCAGAAGCACTGATTCCCATATAGACAGAGTGATAGAAAGTGTTCTTCGGAACAAAGTCTTACACCCTCAAGAAGTCCATAACATCAGGAGACAGAGGTGACGCCCCTGATCCCATAAGCCGAACCCGCCCTCCTAGCTTAGCTTTTATTTTATTGAATACCAATCTGTCCCACATTGGCGATGGAGTTCGGCCTGAAGTAATCATCTTACAGGATAACATATTAACCAATAACCACAGCTCCAAAACTTGTAGACTTTCCAAGCAGCAAGAAAATAAAAATTTAAGAATTGGCTATTTTACGACAACCCCTCAAAGTCATGAACCACTCAGGAATAGCCAATACACATACCGCTCATTATTGCTTGTTTCTTTGAGTTGAAGGCAGCATTAAACAATTTCTCCTTTAAGGCTCCAGAAGTCTTCACGGCAGCTGTGATCCTGTAACAATCAAGTGATAAAAAAAATGCCAGGAAAAACTCCAATCAAATGAACTGAAGCCTTTATCATAATCTTACCCATCATATATCCGATTATACAACCGAGGGACACTGCAGAATATTGTCGGTCTTAAAGCTGCCAAATCATCCATCAATTTCAAACTGTCCTGAATTGGCAGGGAAGCAGTAACAAATCAGTAGATTTATTGACAGCTCAAATAAACTTGAACTGCTATAACCTGTTTTACTGGTCTATGTTCCTTTAGTCCTCGTGTACTTGATGTAACCAGTAAAACACTATTTGCTCGAGACATCTAGGTTTGGGAATTCAAGTCTGCCTATACTCAAAATGCTAGTGAACTGGATCTGCATCGTGAGGTTGACACTACTTCAAGGAAAACGTGGTTGGGACAGGATTCTGAAAAACTAATCCCATGTCCAGTCCTCTACTGTAGCACACGTATTCAATACAGAATACTGGTAAGTATAACAGAGTGAATTGAATAACTAACCCCCTGATAGAAGCCAACAGCAACACCATAGTACACAGCTGATATTTGGTTCGTCCGTTCGTAGATGTGTGCCAAAGGAAGGTAAGAAATGTAGCTGTGAAGACATTTGCATTATGTATTAGCAGGGGAGACAGCAAAGCTCTCACGGAGAACATATAAACATGAAGCAACTGAAGTGAAATCAGCAACTCACATATCTGAACAATTGAATTTGATAGACAAACTGGAACCAGCAACACTTGCGATCAAGTTCCCATGTGTCAAGACAACTCCCTTTAGCAAGAAGTAAAGTTAACTTGGTAAGTATAGAAGTGAGATATATAAAAGAGATTATCAAAAAATATGGGGGAAAGAAGGAAATGGTGGCTTGAGGAAAACTGGCATAATAAGAACATGTAAAATTACCTTCGGCGTCCCAGTTGTACCGCTGGTGTAACATATGGTTGCAACATCTTCAGGTTTAGGAGGAATAAAAGGTTGTAGACTGCTGCGGCCCTAGAACCACAAAATGCATGGTGATCAGGCGATGTGGCTGCTCTTTCTATCATAATTTAAGCAGGAAAAAGTTTCCAAGCCTTCCAGTTAAAAAAATAATACACATCTTTTGTTTATGCATCATCTCATGGAAACTCCATTTTACCAAATATGCCAACTACGACTACGAAAAAATAAGCATCATCTCACTATCGATGCTATTATTTAAAGAAAGGTGGCAGGGAAACAGAGAGAGACAGGCAAAGCCTATCAGTCTCTCAGTCCTCGGCAAATATAGAAAAATCATTAGAAGAAAGATTACCTCACCAATCAATTTCAGATAAGATATGAGCTTGACTCCAGAAGAAGGCAGCAATGGTAAGTTCTCATCTACACCCCCAACTACCTATCGTAAAGAAAAATACCAACAGTGACAAGGGATGAACAAAATGGGCACAGCTGATATCTGAACACATTGCTTTGAAGATATCCCAGAAATACGCACCACTATGAGCCTCACAGACGGAATCTCAGAGACAAATGTCAACAGCTGCAAAAATCAGGACTCATGAGAGGCCATAGACAGTTAAACAATACAGTACAAACATTACTTACTGAAAGCTTAAAAAGAAGGCAAAAAATAGCTCACAGTGTTCAAGGTCTCAGGGGTACAAAAGATGGCTTGTACATCAGCATGATTCACCACAAACTTAACTGCATCTGGACCTGCATGCAGAATTTGCCGCTGTAATTACAGGGAAGACCGAATGTAGCAAGTTGTGTTCATTGTCCGAGGTCACTCTCATACCAAGAGTATCATATAAGGGAACCGAGATGTATGAATATGCTGCACAAGCATGATCCACGATCAGCCATTCTGGTCTGTTTATGAAATAAGCTCCAACACAAGCTCCCTGTTCCACATTGATGAGTCAATATCTAACGTTTCACCGATACACAAACTTGAATTAAGTTCTCACTCAACCAGAGCTAAAAGTAAAACACACAAAGCAAAGAATAAGAACAGAGAGTAGGACAGACAGAGTCCAGAATCCAGCTCATAACTTACCTTATCCAAGCCATGATAACGAAGGCCAGAACCTATCGCTTCCCTAGCAGTAGCAGCTTCTCCATATGTCATCCACATGTAGCTATCATTTCAAGGAACAAATCATAACCATGCCTCTCATGAGAATGATTTCCAAATACAAATTAGTCAAAGGAAAATTATAATGGCAACATAGACAAACTTATTGTACGAAAGACCTACTCTCCAATTTTTCCACCTTGCCGAATTCGTGTCCCCAAGTACTTGTAATCTCGATAACTCTCAACAGCATGCCTGAAGCATTACACAAAGAAATTATCATTCACAGCTCAACAGTTCAAATCCTCTACCTCATAGCAATTCGTCTCCTAAGAAATCAACTAGCCAAGAACTTATAAATAGGAAGTGACTCACTGAAAGTTATCGTGCAATGTCCCAATCTCTGGATGATCAGGAAACCTGCTCAGAAGCTTCAATGGAGACCGCACAGATCTATCATACAAAGAATCGCACAATTCAGAGCAAAAATTGTAATAGCTACAAAATTTCGCACACGAGTAGTAAGCTTTGGCAATCACCTGTAAACATTCCATTTCCCCGTCTGCAATTTCTCCGGTAGACTTACGCTGTACGTATAACCTGCTCGCAAAAATTCAACCACAGCAGCCAAACAAAAGAAATAAAAATTACGCGATTGCGAAAGTAGCCTCCACGAGAGCAGAATCAAGCAACCGGAAGCAGAGAGGACTCATCGGAAAACCTGCTCCCGATTACTACTCTTAACAGCTTCTCAACATTCAAACAAAATCGCGAACAATTTCCGGCGCTGACTTAACTGTTAACGAACTGCAACGAGGCGGTGAAGTTAGGTTGCAAACGAAGCGAGTGATCGTCGTCGCCGTCTCCGCCGCCGAGGAGCAAGTGGCTCTGAACGGTGTTGAGGCGGCGTTGAGCTGAGGACTCTTCCATGGAGGTATACTATCTTAGTTTGTTTTCTTCTTTGTTTCTGCTTGGGGAACGGATTGCCCGTGAGAATTGCGGGGGAATGGGAGGGAGGGAGGGAGGGAAGAAGTGAAAATGGATTCGTTTGGGAGTTGCTGGTGGGATTTTATTATTGTTTGAATAATTCGGGGACTGGGAGAAGAGTTAGATAAAATAAATGAAAAACAAAAGTGGAAAACGAGAGTTAGATGAGATGTGAAGGAGGCACGCTTTCCCGTGTACATGTGGGCCACGAATATGACGTTGGTTTTTTTTAAAGATAATGGTCAAATTTTGCTGGCATACCTGCTGGTAGGGGTGGAAATCGATATGGTATCGGTATCTCAATACTAAATATCGAAATTTCAAATATCGAATTATCCCCTAAAAGCCATCTCAATTTCAATCCCTAAATAATTTCGGTATCCCAATCTCAATCCCTAAATATTTTGGTATCCTAAGGAGGGTGGATTGGGTTTTAAGGACCTTCGAAGCTGGAACATGGCATGTCTAGTCAGATACCTCTGGGCTATATCCTCGAATTCCTCTTCTTTATGGGCAAATTGGGTAAGGCACTACCAACTTACCTACACTTCCATCTGGGACATAACTCTTTCCATCCCTTGTTCCTGGGCTTGGAGAAAGATACTAAAAATAAGACCACAAGTAGCTCAGCATCTCAGGATCCGATCTGCAGGAGTGTATTGGGATGATAGTGTGATGGATAAATTCTCAGTTAAGCGAGTCTGGGAAACACTTCGGGTTAAGCATGGGAAAGTTCGGTGGTATTCATTGGTATGGAAGTCTTTTGGGACTCCTAGAGACAAGCTGATAGTTTGGTTAGTCATTCTGAACAGAATCTCCACTCTAGATAAGGTGCAGAGGTGGAATAATTCAGTAGTTAATGTCTGCCCTTTATGTTTCTCTGTGGCAGAATCTAGAGATCATCTCTACTTTGAATGTTCCTATTCTCAGCATGTACTTCAGGTTGTTTTTGCAGGTAGGAATATGGTAGGTGCTAACTGGGAGGGATCGTTGGAGATTGCTATGTCTCTCTTTCGACTAAATTGTACTACCTCTGACTGTGGTAGACTTCTTTGGGTGATGGTGGTGGCGGAGATTTGGAGGGAAAGATGCAGGAGGGTTATGACTGGGGAAGTGATGACTGAAAGCCAATTGCTTAGGAAGTTGCAAGCATTGCTGAAGCTGCTTAGGAGTGGATTTCCTCAAGTATAGCTTGCCATAACCGAGGACTATATCAATAGTATAGTGTATTTAGATGGTGATTTGTTCTCTTTGTGTTGTGTAGTTGTAATTTTGATCTCTTGTTGTTGTACTGTGTTCGTTGCTTGGGTTCCAGTTAGGGGGATTTTCACTAAGTCTCCATTTCTAGATGAATAAAACAACTTATTCATAAAAATAAATAAAAAAATTGGGTGGCGCGTAGCTATGTAAGGAATGGCAAATTTATTCATACCTATGGATTTTTTTCCATCTAATTGAGTTGGGTATGAAATCTAAACAAATAGTAATTGGGTAAAATTTGATGGGTTTGTATCCATACCCATTTATTTGTGTTGGGTTGGGTTAGGTTGGGTTTTTGATTCATGGATTTAGATTTGTATCTAGAGGTGGAGATCGGTATCCCAATACTAAATACCGAAATCTCAAATACCAAATTACACCTTAAAATCAATCCCAATCCCTAAATAATTTCGGTATCCCGATCTTAATCCCTAAATATTTCGGTATCCCAATCGGTACTTTAGTATCCCAATCGGTATTATGAAATACGAAATTAATTACCTTTATAATTACTAATTCAATTTATAATTTAGATTTGATTGTTTAATATAGAACAAAGAGACTAAGCAAAGAGTTTTGAGTTTGGCTAGAGCTAGAGCTAGAGCTAGGATATGGATAAGGAGAATGGAGGAGAGGTGACATCTCAAGTTTTTGTTATTGGTAATCTTTAATTTGACGAATTGGAGGCTGAGAGAAGACTAATACTAGTGTTTGCTTTTTGGTATTATTAAAATAACAATAGATTGGTGGTTGAGCTTTCCTTTCATTGGTCTCGGGTGAAGTCTCTGGTGGATCTTTCCTTCTTTGGCGAAGTATGAATTCGTCCATGCTGTATACCCGAAAGTGTTGAAAGACAAAGAGCCTGATACGATGCCTCAGTATCATTCAAAGCATCTTTGCGTTAACGAAAACCTCGTGCAGTAGTGAATGAGAGAGTCTAGCTGAGAGGATAAAATACACACTAGCTTATATTTCGTATTGTTCGGTATTTTGGTATTTACCAATCCCAATCTCGTAATCCCTAATACCGAATAATATGAAACTTCAATAATCATAATATTCCAACCTATTGGAGTTAGGGATAGGGTGGTAAACGGTTAGTCGAATATCAGTTTTAACTAATAACCGAACCGACAACAACTGATAATAGTTCACCGATAATCGCTAATTTCTTAGTGGTTCGGTTTTGGTTAGTTGTATTTTGCTTAGTAGTTAACTGATAACCGCCTACTAGTATAACCATATAGTTAAGGTCTTTGGCTAAGGGAAAAAGTCCAAAGGTTCAAAACCAGCCAAAGTGCAATTTTGGACATCCCAATTTACATTTATTGCAAACAACCCTTCATCCAAAGTCTTAAATGTGTTTAAAAATTAGAATTCAGAAATCATCCTCTGACACCCTTTTGCAATCGACGGAGCGAACATTGCACCATAGTAGTCTTTGTTTCTGTGATGTTTGTGAATGATGACGATCTTAGTTCTTGTGTTTGATGTTTTGGTAGTTAGTATTCACTAATTAGATGTAGATGTTTGATTATTTTTAATTTTAAGTGTTGGAATTTGGATTATCAACATGATAGATATGTATTGATGTTATTTCTTATCATAATAGCATTTTCTACCCCTCTACTATGGCAAATTAACAAACGTACCCCTCTACTAAATTTTTGCATAAACGTGCACTTCTACTATTTTTTTTTATGGGCACTTCTACTATTAAAACGTAACAAATATAATCTTTTGTCTAATTATCTGTTAAATGGTTGTTACATGGGTTGAAATGACTTAATTGTCCCTCATTTAATGCTAATTTAGTTTTAGTTATTCTGTCCAAATAAATTAAAATTAAAACAAACCTTAAAAAATCCATGCCACCCAACTAGAAATCATTTGTCTCGCAGCTAAAAGTGTGGCGCTCAATTCTTCTTTGCCGCACAGCCGTCGTCGGACTGGTCGATGATGCCTTTTTGAATAATTCAGGGGTGACGATGTCGGCCACCTGAACGTCATTTTTGTTGCATGAGCTGCTTTGGCAGCCTGCGCCGCAGTGGTCGGCGGTAGTTCCATAAGCCACATTTGCTGCAGCAGACGTCGGATGCGCAACCAAAGTTCTGAGCCACAACGACGGAGGCCAGAGTTCCGACGATAAAAACAAAGAAGAATTTCATAGTGATGGTAAGAGTGGATGGAGGCATTATTAGCAGGGTGGGTTTGGGTGAGTTTGGGGAATTCTCAAGGGGATTTGTTTTGTAGGGAGACGGGAGTAGAGATTGAAGACTAGCTGGGTCATTTTGGGGTTGCTCTGCCTCTGAATACATTTGGGTAGAAGGTAGTTCTTTGTGGCGCATTAACAAAACCAAGGGGCTGTGGAAAAAGAAAAACAGAGACCTTGAACTTGAACTTGACTCGTTCATGTTATTTGGTGGGATTCTTGGGAAGAATCGAGCGTCCAGCTGTGGAGAAGAGGCCTAGTAGAGAGGTAGTAGCCGTGTAGAGGTCCTTCCTGCTCTAACTGTCGGCAATGAGAAGTCGGGAGCAGCCGCCAGGGGGTTGATCGGTGGCGGAGACTTCAGGGGGGTCGGGTCTAATGGTTTCTCTTTGGGTGGCGGGATTTCTTTAGGGTTTGTTTTAATTTTAATCGATTTGGGGAAAAATAATTAAAACTAAATTAGCATAAATGAGGTGAAATTAAGTCATTTCTCAACCCATTAACAGTTGTTTAACGGATAATTAGACATAAGATTATATTTGTTACATTTTAATAGTAGAAGGATATATTTGTGCAAAAATTTAGTAGATGGTACTTTTGTTAATTTGCGATAATAGAGGGGTAGAAAATGTTATTAACCTTCAGTATTTTGTATAATAATGTAGAGGAATAGTTAAATTATTTTACAAGTTGTTAGGATTAAATGACATTTGTGCAATGACACATGTTATACTTAATTGGATGATGATTTGTGTATTAAAGGTGATTATTGCTTTGCTTTATTACATTTCGTGAAAGAAAATAGAAGGGTAAATTGCAAGGTTGATCACTGAGATTACTAAAAACGTTCACATTTGGTCACTAAAAATATTTAATTCTATTCGTGGTCACTAACTTTGCACTATCGCTTCATCAATGGTCACTCTCCATCCACTTCCGTTAACTTTAGCTTATGTGGCAGTCAACTCTCATGGTTGACCATTAAGTTTGTGATGTGGCAACTAAAAAATTAATAAAATAATAAATTTTAATCTTTTAATATTTCCACCTCATATCACAATTACTAAAAATTAAAATAAAAACTAATTCTTCTAATCCCTACACCACCCATATTCAATCCCTAATTTCTTCACATTCCTCAACCAATGGGGAGAAAGATTGATTCTTGGCATGAAACACAACAGTTCTTGGACTGATGAGTTCCCCCGCAGTCGTTGCTGCTCCGGCTACTTTGTGAGAAGGGCACTTATGGGCTTCCGTTGGGTCGAGTCCTGATTTCGGCGCTACCATTGAGTGACCTCCGCCGCCGACATCGGGCGTCGTGCCAGGAACGATGGTCAATGGACGGAGTAGGGAAGAAGAGGCGGATGGCGATGATGCTGGCCATGCTTCCTGCTGTTATCCGGAGATCCCCTGCCATCAGCCCATCACTACACTCCCTGAAATCCGCCGCTGGCATTAGGCGGAACTTCCTCGATTTGATCCGTCGAGTACATATCCAACTGGTTTACTTTGGTGCGGCCCGATCGAAGCCTTGATGCAGAGCGGGATGATGCAAGCATCATTTCATTGGCAGCAAAAATGATGAATTTCTCCTCCTCTTCTTGTTCAACCTTTTTCAAAGCCATATAATCTACTTTATCTTCGGCAGATTTGAGTGCAGCTTCAACATCTGCATGAGACAGGGAAGCTTCTCGCTTAATCACTCTTACTCTTCTCCTTCAACATATCTGTAACCGGAAGGGTTTTATGACCAGAGAATAACTCCAATGGATCAAATTTCTTGAATAAATTCGACTTTTATTTTATTTTTAACAATTGCAAAGAATGAGATACAGGGATGGAAATATTGAAAAAATTTAATTTTATTAATTTTTTAAGTGCCACATCACATATTTAACGGTCAACCACAAAGTTGACTGCCACGTAAGCTAAAGTTAACGGAAGTGGACGGAGAGTGACCATTGATGAAACGATAGTGCAAAGTTAGTGACCAACCTTGCAATTTACCCAAAAATAGAAGTTATTGATTTCATATTTGGTTTGGTTAGGTATATTCGTACTTGTTGGAACGTATGTCAGTCGTTATTGGTTAACCGCTAAACTAACCACTAGCCGAACCGATAAGAGATGGTTAACCAATAAGGCTTATCGGTTCAGTTATCGGTATGAATTTTTTACTAATTGATTAACCGGTAACCGCCATATCGGTTAGTGGTTAACCGACAACGAATCGATTAGCACCCCTAATTAGTGTCAATTCTGTTACGCGAATTTCATATGACTGTTAAAGTTAATTGTTGACCTAATGATGGTCAACCTTCGTCTGACCATTGATGAAGTGATGCTTATGTGTCACCCATGTCAGCCCCATGTCAGCGCCACTCAAAAAAATTAAAAATAATAAAAATCACCCTCAACCCCGTCTCATCCTTCGACTTCTCCTTCTTCTCCTTTGTCGCCATTGTATCTCCCTTCTATGGCCCCTTGCAAAATACCCAAACCCTCCCTCCCGCACAAACTCCACCCTAACACTCCGATATTTTAGATTTGGGTTCGCCCATAATAAAAGATCAGTTCGTTGACGGTTATGTACAAAGGATTGAGACCGTGGATTAGTAATAATAATAATAATGGTTATTATTATATCTATTAGTAATAATAATCATTATTATAACTATTATTACTAATTAAAAAAAATACTTGCACAACTCGGCCAAAAGGGCCGAGCGACCCCAAATTTCCAAAACTCTTCAATTTTTCCCCCAGCAGCAAATTTGTCTCCCACACGAAATTAAACCCCCGCCGCCCCATTCTTTTACCTCAGCGCGAGCGAGAAGAAGGAGAAAAGAGAGCGCCAGTCCCCCCCCACCGCCGCCTCCCTGTTTCCCGACCCCGACCCCATCCCTTTCGTGTTCCTAGGTAAGGATCACGAATCCTTTCGTGATTCTAAACTCGATTCATCGATACTCTAATCCAAAACTCATATTTTTGTACTATAGCGTTTGCGATAACGTTAGATGGTTCGAACATCGATCGACGAGAAGATCAATGTCCCAAGCCATCCGATCTAGTCCTAGGCTCGTCTGGAGGTAAGGGAACTCGACCCCTTCGGGTTAGATTGATAATTTTGTGTTTTTTTCGTGAGAGTGCAATTCTGGATTTTAGCGACGGTTTTTACACACTTTTAGTGACAGATTTTGGGTATCCACTAAAGCAACAAGAAATTTCTAGAATACAGGTGGTTTTTTTTGGATTTAGCCATTTTATATATTGAAAAAATTCTAGGAGATGTCTATGATTTAAATTGGAATTTTGGAAGATGAATTACTAGTTTTAGAAAATGGATGAATGTTGATTTTAATTAAATAAAAATAATACCGAGGTGTTTTTAAGGATTTTTGAAGACAGAAGATCGGCCTCTAGTTCCTTTCACCGTCCGCCCATTCGATCTGGTGCATACTCGCGATTTGGTGTGGTGCTGCTGGATTCGTTCGGTTCGGGGAGGTGCTTTTGTGGATTCCTGTCAGCAGCCCTCCTTCCGGGTTGGGTTGATGCCCGGCGGCTCTCTTGCATGGCGCGTTGTCGGCGGATCTTTGTCCGTCAATGGTTCTGATCGATGGGTGGTTGGTGCGTCTTCAGCAGAGGTGATGTCGTCCAGCGGCGGTGGGAAGATCTAGAGGGGCAATGGCTACTAGGGTTTGGAACTTGAGACTGTGTTTTGGCCCTTGGTTATGGGCCATATTGGGTTCCGACGACTTTTTGGGCCTTGAGTATTAAGTCCCCAAATCTGTGTTTTTGCTTGCTTGTTTTTTCTCCGCTTGGACCTGGCTCATTTGCCTACTAAATGAACTGACTACTTCAAAAAAAAGTTTTGGGAATAGAAAGAAGGGGGAATTTTGGTGCTTTGTTTTACAGGAAGAGAAAGAAGTGAGAAATTTTGATATTTTCAAATTTTTGAGGAAAAAAGAAGAGGAAAATTTGGTGCTTCAAGTTTTGGTGATTTTGATTCATCGGAAGAGAAAAGGGTGGGAACTTTCGATGTTTTTAATTTATGAAAAGAAAAATTAGCAGAAAATTTTGTATTTTCATTTTTTTAAGAAAAAGAAGAGAGAAAACTTATCACAATGTTTACATATGATGGTTTACGAGTTTAATTAATTATCGATTTAATTATCACAATGTTTACATATGATGATTTAGGAGTGTAACATTTAGTGACTAAAATATTGTCTATACTCTATAACAAAGTAATAAACCTTGCTATAGCTTTTAGACATGACTAATTTGATTTAGTAGATTTGAGAACATGTAAATAGTTATTCTATGTCAAATGCATATTATTTTACATTTAGGTTGGAAACTTAATCTTACTCACTAATTCTCCCACCTCATCTACAAAATATATAATGGAGAAACAGACATAAACTTTTCTCCATCCAACCACCAGAGTGATTCACGAAAGGGCATAAACGTCATATTATCACTGTTTTAATTGAAATGATCTGTTTCATCTTTCACTCCAAAAAGGCGGACCTGGGGTTTTAATCCGACTGCAGCGTTTCACTCCAAAAGCCGACAGATATCCATCCCACGTACGTGGCATCTTCCCCTTAGAGTTTTTTCCAATAATAGCACCCTAAAAAAAAAAATTACAAAACTAGCACACATATGAAAAAATTGACAGAAATAGCACCTATATTTATGGAACGCACCTCCAAGATGCGTTTTACAAGTAAACCGCACTTGAAGGATGCGGTTTACATATAAACCGCATCATGGAGGCGCGGTCTCCGTTATGAAACGCATGCCAGCAATGCGATCCGCGCCAGCTGCGGAACGGTTTTCAAACCGTTGGATGGAGGCGCGATCGGGCGGCTGAACGCTTGCCAGGGGAGCGATCCGCGCCAAAGACTGCAGACCGCTCGCCCGAGATGCGGTCAGCCCTAGGTAAACGCAAAACGCGTCGGGAGGGAGCGGTTTTGCTCAGGCCAAAATTACCAGACCGCCCCTGGGGGGTGCGGTCTGATGGGTATAAATACCCCCCCTCCCCCTCTCATTTCTTCACACCACAACCCATTCTTCCTCCTCTCTCTACAATTTATCTCTCTAACTAAACCCTCCCCTCCCAAAAGCCTAGGAAATAGTGGTCTGTTGGTTGCGGCTAAGTCCGATCTGCCATCAGTAAACATTTCTTAGGTTTTTCCTCAAAACCCTCCGAGTCGAGCCGAAGCTCTGTCCGAATTACGCCGAAATAATGGCCGATTGGTGGCAAGGAGAAGGAGTTTTTGTTGATGAATTTCAAGCGGTATGTACTCATTATTTTGGTTTAATCTTTGTTGTTGTTATAAGTTTTTTAATTAATCTATGTACTAACCTCGTTGTTATTTTCTCGTAGGTTGGGGAGGACGTCGATATATACAACCAACGGTATTATCTCGAGCAAGGACCGGTGGATCCAACCGACTTGTACGACCAAACCAACCATCGGTCAAGGGATGTTTGGAACGATCACCCGGTACATACAATTCTTCACCATTTGTCCTTCTTTTATTTTGTTAATGTGCCTAGTGTAATATAAAATTAATTTATGTTTATTTTGTAATCGTGTTGGTTGTTTTCAATAATTTAATCGAATACATAGCGCCACTTACTTCGACTCTTTATAAAGAGATGCACGTCTAAGGAAATGGGGTTTTAAGCGATTATCATATCCTCCCATTACCTGGGAAAATCGGGTATTAAGAGATCCTCGGATCCCCCCTTTTTCTGTCAAAAAGACTGCGTTTCTAAGAAGATGTATACCTCTTCTAAGAGTCTAACGAGTGTTGCTTTGTATTCGATTAAATTATTTAAAACAACTAATACGATTAAATTATTTACCAAACATTTGAATATGTATGTTTCTACTTAAATTATTATTCATTAACAATGTTATTTATGTTAATTAATTTAGTATGTTTGTTTTACGATAATATGTATGTACCTCTTTAAATTATTATTCATTGACAATGTTATTATGTTAATTAATTTAGGACGTTTGTTTTATGATAATATGAAATGTCTTTTTATGATAATAAAATTATGTTTTATGTCGCATAATTTAATTTAATTAATTTAGTTATACGAAAAAAAACCCTTACTAATAATAATAAACGTGTACATTTTTGCTAGGAATCACAAACAATAATCCGCTATAGGGGTACCACCAATGTGCTCCCATTCCACCCAGCTATCTTGCCATTTCTCAAAAGGGCACGGTTAGACTCGATTAGGCATTTTAACGGCATCCAAATCGATCGCCAACTCATCACCGCATTAGCCGAGAGATGGAGAAAGGAGACCCATTGTTTCAACTTTAGAGAAGGAGAGGCCACCATCACGCTAAAGGATGTCGCCATCCTAACCCATCTGCCCATCGCATGGAATCTACGTCATCTTGAGTGGTTATGGTATATTCCTCATGCCACAATGACCCAGTTGCTCTGTTTGGGTATCGGTACACCATACGATCTACCCTCCTCGTGCCATCCATGCAAGTAACGTCAGTGCATATTCGATGGAGGTCTTCAAGCTTCGGTCTGGTACCGACCGTTATTTTCTGAAAATTGCCACCGACGTAGGTGGCCCCCTTTCCGGTGTCTTCCGTGTAACCATTCCACCGTAAGCCAAGCAACAACTGACGGAATGCCATCTGCACACAAACAAACCATAGTTTTAGTTAATATCATAAAAATCACAAATCACAAATAACAATAAAAAGTAACACAAAATAAACTTACGAGTTAATGTTAATGCAATAAAAAGTAACACAAATTAAAGTTACGAGTTAATGTTAATGGCATAAAAAGTAACACAAAATAAAGTTACGAGTTAATGTTAATGGCATAAAAAGTAACACAAAATAAACTTACGAGTTAATGTTAATGGCATAAAAAGTAACACAAAATAAACTTACGAGTTAATCTTAATGGCAAACACACTAAATAAATATAGATATACTACAGAAAAATGAAAGAGAATGAGAGGGAGAATGAGAGGTGTGAAGAGTAGAGGTTTTCCGGCAAGTCTTATATAGGGGAAAAAATTGTGAAAACCGCACCTCTAGGGTGCGGTTTTAGTCTGCCATGCAGCCCTACGTCCATTATTCTCTGCATGGCTTTGGCAGTTGTCGGAAAATTATTGACAAGTAAACCGCACCTGGGGGGTGCGGTCTACATGGCCAAACCGCACCTTAGAGATGCGGTTTGTTCTTGGAGGCAGAAACCGCATCTCTAAGGTGCGGTTTAGGTAGGTCAGGCCTAAACCGCACCTCGGCCATGCGTTTCATGTAGGCCAGACATGAAACCGCATGGCCCAAAAGCGGTTTAGGCCCACCATTATTGACCGCACCCTCCAGGTGCGGTTTACATTTAAAACGCACCTGGGGGATGCGTTTTATATGTAAACCGCACCTGCAGGGTGCGATCAATAAAAAAAGGTGCTAGTTTTGTAAATATTTTTTTTAAAGGTGCTATTTCTGGAAAAATCTCCTTCCCCTTATCTAGACTCAACTAATGACGTTTACACTCCAAAGCCCAATATTTGGCAACTCAACCCAATAGTTGTAGACTTGTAGCATGACGCTGCGCAAGAACGCATCCACCTGCATTGACCCGTTCTCTCCTTCCATCTTTTCACAATCACAGCCTTCCCTTCCATCTCCAATGCACCCTTCTATTCTGCCCCAGTGCCTATCAAGCCACCACAAGACCCACGCTTCCTCCCTCACAAGTGGTGCGATTTATCAATCGACTACTGAAGAAAACCTGACTTAGAGTTCAATATCCTGTTCAGCAACTCTATCAATAAGGTAACAAATCATGTTTAGTTAATTGGCCTCTGAGATGTATTGTTTTTCAATTCACTGCTATTGATCTCGCAGGAGTCAAGTTGAAGTGTTGACCATTCAAATGTCAGCAATTGGACATATGCAGACTAAGAATTTTTGTGGGGCTTTGAACTTTGCTTCACACGATTTTGAAGTAAGAGCTGTCTGCTTAGAGTTTCAATACAAATTAACCTTCTCATACTTTTCTTTTTGTACTTTAAGGTTGCAGTATAACATTTTGGTGAGTTGATAGGTTGAATGTTCTCCCAAGTAGTTTGGAGATCCCAAATCCCAGTCTAGGCTTGGGGTTTTTATTTGGAATGTCATTATTGGTTCTTTGAGGCATTGCCCACAATGACGTTCATGTAGTGCCCGCAGATTGTGTACAACCATGTTGCCATTTGAAGCTAAAATTCTGACAAATAATGGGGGTGACGATTGGTGCTACAACCGAAGGTATTTGATGGATGCCACAAGGCTGAACTAATGGCAACGATAAGACAGGAGATGTGGAGCTTAACACCAGAAAGAACTTAGCATTTGCTTCATGCAATTAAAAAATAGGGTTTTGTGATTTAAAATCCCAAGGATTTTAGTTATTATATACAAATTTTTAACAACCATTTGTTTATTGAGATGTTTTGATGATAAATTTAAGAGTTTGAGATGTAGAACTTAAAGTTCAAAAGTACCCTATTATCATTTTCTATTTGTTTGTCATGTTTAACATATGTACACAAATAAGGACAATAGGTACAAATAAGTATAATGTTATCGCAAGGACAATAATAATAAACAAGAGTTTTCTTTTACATCAAACGTTCTATAAACAGAGAAATTCATACTTTAACGTAACATATATCAGTTATTAATTTTTTGGGTTAATACCACTGGGAAACCCGAACTATTAACTTTGTGTCATTTGTGTCCTAAAGTATTCGATACGACATTTGTGTCACAACATATGATATTGTGTGTCATTTATGTCCTGACGATTTCGTTGACTGTTATAGATAACGGTTGACCAAACGGACATCACAGATTTGCTGACGTGGCAAAACAATAGTTGCCATGTAGATGCCACATCATTAAATATTATTTTTTATTAAAATTTTAATTTTATAAAAAATAAAAAAGTAAAAGAAACCGGCCTAGCTACCTCCGTTCGCCTCTGTTCTTCAGTCCTCAACAAAAAGCGGCCCAGCCACCGGAGAAGACGATTCATCTGCGCCTCTGTTCTTTGAAAATCGGGGCGTTGCCGACGGAACTGTCAAATCCGGGAAGCTAAATCCGTCCTGTGAAACGCACATCCAACCTTCGATTTGCGCCATCCAATCCTGCAATCCGCCGCCAATTGGAGCCTCCAGCGACACCGCCGACTTCTCCTTCTCAACGAAATCAAAGCCCCAATTCTCGGCAAGCTCGAGCGCGGAGGGGCAGCCGGAGAAGCCATTGAGGGAAGCGCGGTCGTGAGAGACGGAGCAGCTGCCATGAGCGTCATAGTCGCACTCCTGGCAGAGGACCAGATTATCGGTGGCGCAGGGGACGGAGACCGGCTCGGAGCTGCAGTTGTCGCAGATCTAAGAGCGGATGTCTTCCGGGAGAGGAGGTTAGCGGAGTGGACGTGCTGGTCGCAGAAACAAGCAGAGCTTCGCCGAGTCGGCTCGGCAGTAGAGAACGACGAGCTGGTCGCTGCAGAAATCGCACGGGACTCCTCCGACGCCGTGGCCCTTGTTGTCCGGTTTCCGACCCACCATTTTTGCCGCGGAGATGAGAGCTTCGAGAAAAAGGTAGAGGAAAGAAGAAGGAGATTAGACTTTTTGGTGTCGGGGACTAAGGAGAGAATGGGAAATATCCAATTAGTTTTTTTTTTTGGAATTTTAATTTTTTATATGGAAAATCATTATAAATTAATATTATATATTCCACTTCAGATGCCACATTACCGCTGATTAGACTTTCTGTTAAAAACTAACAGTCAATGCCAGTCAACTCTAACGGAAAAATAGTTTAGGACACAAACGTCGTATCGAATACTTTATCACACAAATGACACAAAGTTAATAGTTCGGGTTTCCTAGTGGTATTAGCCCTAATTTTTTTATAAAGGTAATACCAATTTAGTAACAGCAAGAAGGAAAATATTAGAACACAAGAAAGGGAACAGAAAATCTAACTCATATTCACGGATTAATTAAATAATTATATTAATGATTTGCTGTTAATTAATTAATTAACATGTTTAATATCTAAAAGTAAGGGCAACCTTAGAATATTAAAATTTCATGAGGATATATGAGATTCACAAGTCCATGAAACACTCGGAGTTGGACGTAAAAATCCAAGGCCCCACAGATTTGATCCAAAAAATGATGGAGCAATTAATAAATTTCTATTAAATTCATAATGATCATGGATTTGTGCCCTAATCCATCCCTCAAATCCAAAATGCAAACCACCCCTAAAATGCAGAGGAAGAGTATCAAATAAAAGCAGAAAGTTGTAGGTAGAAAAATATATTTTCAGTTGAATTTGTATATGTTGTTGCTTAATTAGTATTTCTCTATTTTACATGGCACTTTTATGAATGGCTTGGTGATTGAGGATTTTAGACTTTAGGTCAACTGTGAAGGTTGTATATGGTTAGAAACTTGGAATTATCCTAAAGATCAAGAATATATGGTTAGAAACTTTCCCATGATTTAACTGGGGAAATTTAAATATTTGGAGATAGATATGATATGGTTGACATGTATATTTGCACAAAGAAATAATTTTACACCGAACCTTATCCCCACAATTTAATTGAGTGTTTCCATAGTGTGACCTTATGTTTGTGTATATCTCCTGCTTTGCAAGCACCAGAGTAGGAAAAACCATTCATCAAAGTTCTTTTTCATATTATTTTTGATTTGTTATGAATAGAGTGCATGTTTATCTTATTTAAGTTCGTTTTCAAGTCAATTTAAATGGAAAATTTTACTGTCAATGACTATATGTGTTATGTACATTTATTCTGTTGAAGATTGTTTTACAAGTTGTTGGTATTTAACTCCATCAGCCAATATTTTCAGTACTTTTCTTAATAATTCATGGATAACGTCTTCAACAACCTCTCAAGTATGAATTCTAAATATTGGTATCTATTGTTCTTGGTAATATAAGTGAGCTTCTAGCAAAAAAAAATTTCTCCTCCTCTTATTATATTGTAAGTATAATTTGGTGACTTAATGTAAGGAACAAAATACACCTTCCTATTATTTCCTTGCAGCTTTCATCTCATTATTATAACTATCATGTTCAGTTTGCTAGTTGTACGAGTACCTTGAAGCGCAAAGGGGATCAGACTAGAAGCTATAAGTAGAGGTTGGTATGAGCGTTGGTTTATGCAATTTGCAGCCAAGGGTTATGTAGCCAAAATGAAGCTCAAGTCTATAGTTTTTTCGATAGGGATTCTCATATTGGTCAGGATGAAGAGATAGGATTGGAAGAAATCACAGGAGAACCCGAGGAAGATGAAGCAGATCTATTGAGAATCTGGGATAGGATTTGCAGCCAGAAGGAAGTCGTTCGATTGTTGGTGAAGGACAGTTACAGGCTTCTACCTTGGTTCCACTTACCCCGGTCATTCAATCTGGTGGCTGAAGTATTGACTCATTCTTCTGTGGAATGAAAATCAATCAGACTATTGGATTGGTGGCCCAAGTATTTATTTTCCATTATTTTTTTACTGTTCATTTGATATAACATTTATCAACACATTAGAAATGTTATTGCTTATTATTATTGTTTGTAAAATTACAAATCAATTCTTTTCATTCATCTTCATAATAAACATTGAGTGGCTCTATCCGCATGGAAAGTTTAATTTCAGCTTATCCCATAAACACTTCCATACAACAATTTTTAGATGAAACTTTCATATGTATTAATAAACACATATTTTTTTGTGCTAAAATTTTGTTCAAACACCATTTTATTACAAAAGTTACCAAAACAAAAGAACTACTTTCAGTTTGGTTTATATTTCAACTTTTATCAAATAATATGATTATAGGTTACCCACCCAACGGGGCAGGCCCAGTGCTAGTTTTCATTTAGGTGGAAACTCTCCCCTCTCATTTTGATATCTTCATTCCAACTTTTCATTTCTCCAATGTTTCCCTCCCTACTTTTCGTTCTTCTCATCTTACTTTCCCTCTACAATATGCATGTCTCTACCAAAATAAAAATCTAATAAGGAAAAATTTCCCCCAATTCGACCCACCAACGTTTCATTTTCTTTAATATTAAGCCTGATTTCCATCTCTCATAAACTGTTATTTATAATATTAGTGTCTTATCTAGATTTTGCATATGGATATAAAATAAGATTATTGATTGACAACGACTTGCAAAAAAATTCATGAACCCTGATTCATATATTTTTTTGTTAAACAAAAGTTTATACTTCACTAAGAATTAACCTTGTAATATATTCCAAGGTGCGATAGAAATCACCATATATGGACCATTCTATCGTACCCGGGATACGATAGAACGGTCCATATATATATATAGCGTACGCTCGTTAAAATTATATACATGCATTATAGTCCTGCGACACTTTTTTACGTTTTATACTAAAGAACTTAATGTCTTTTAATCACCCAAACTTTATATTGTTGATAATGATTCCTCCAACTCGTTTCATCTCTTCCTCAACTAAAATCATAAACGAAAATCCTTCTCCAAACTAACATAGACAGGAGTGAGGACAGTTTTATCTTGGAGTTCATATCAAAGCCATTTGTGGTGATTGGAACAGCCAAACAGGCCATGTCTCGTCATCGTCTTCCTCATTAAAACCATCCCCCAGTTCACCATCTTGAAAAATTGAAAATCCCTTCCAAGTCGTCGTCCCATCGTCGGTCAGCTGAATTTCTCTGCATTCCGTCTCTCGCTCTAGCGCTGGAACTCGATGCTTTCTCTTTTTTTTTTTATGTTCACGGCTGTAGTGGAGGTTTGTGGAAGGTTTCTCCAACATTGTCAGGCCTATGACACAACTATTACAAAAGGGAAAGTCATTTTTCTAGGATGGAAAGTGTCAAACAGCCTTCAAGCTATTGAAGGAAAAGCTATCGTCGACATCATTGTTGGCATTACCGACCAGTGGTGGGGAGTATTCCATTTATAGTGATGCCTCCTATCAAGGACTGGGTTGTGTACTGATACAGGACAATAAAGTAATTGCTTATGCCTCGAGGCAGTTACGACCTCGTAAAGTGAACTACCCCACCCATGATTTGGAGTTGGCAGCAGTAGTGTTTGCCTTGAAGTTGTGGAGGCATTACCTCCATGGGTAGACTTTTACCATTTACACTTATCATAAGAGTCTCCGGCACTTGACTGATCAGAAGGAGTTGCATATGAGGCAAAGGAGGTGGATAGATATTCTCAGCGACTATGACTGCACCATCAAGTATCACCCTGGTAAGGCTAATGTGGTGGCTGATGCTCTAGCCGGAAGAGGGAGAGCCCTCTATCGGAGTTGGTCTCTTTGAGAGCCATGAATGTGAAGTTAGAGGTAGAGGAGGCGACGAAGTTATTAACAAATCTAAAGATTCATCCCATGCTTCAGGAGCGAATCAAGGACAAGCAAGGGTGATGTGGAGTTTGAAAAGTATCGGAAGCGGGTACTAGAGGGGAAGGATACAAAGTTTGAGCTCATTTTGCTCCCTATGCGATGCATCCCGTGGCAACCAAGATGTATTGTACCCTTAAGGAACATTATTAGTGGCCAGGCATGAAGAAGGGAGTGGCAGCTCATGTCTATCAATGCTTGGAGTGTCAGATGATTAAAGTTGAGCATCAAGCCCCAGTCATAGAACACTTACTCCTAAAAATCCCGCAGTGGACATGGGAGAAGGTCACTATGGATTTGTGTATGGTTTGCCGAGGACCCCAAGGGGTAATGACAGTGTCTGGGTGATCATTGATCGCTTCTCGAAGGTGGCTCATTTCATACCTATCAAATTCAAACCGGGAATGAAGGAGCTGGCTCGATTATTGTAAGAGAGATTGTCACGCTGCATGGTGTCCCACTTAGCATTGTATTTGATCGTGATCCTAGCTTCACATCACGATTCTGGGTCAGTTACCAGAAAGCCATGGGCACCAAGGTGCATTTCTCTACTGCATACCACCCCAAGACTGATGGATAGTCAGAGAGAACGATCCAGACACTTGAGGACTTATTGAGAGCTTGCGTTCTAACTATTTAAGGAGCTTGGGATTAGGGATGGCAATGGGTCGGGTTTTGTCAAATCCATGGGTTTATCCTTAAAAAAACCCGGGGTAAAACCCACTGGGTTCGGAAAACTCAAACCCAACCCAACCCCCTGGGTATCCGCGGGTTCATGGGTACCCATAGGTTTTTGTGGTAAAAGATTTACAATAACAAGTTCCTATCAACATAAAATTCAAATATCAATTTTCCCATGCAAATTATCCATACATAAAACACCATTCTAGAAAATTCAAACATATTACAATTACACTAAATAAAATCACAAGGAATAAGTGTAGTGAGAGTTAGATTGGAGGAAATTAGAATTAGGGTAGGTTTGGGGAGAGTAGCACGACAAAATAAATGTGGGAGGGTACCCCTAAATCCAAACCCAACCTGGTGAATAGTGTACGGGTTTAAACCCAAACCTGGCCTAAAACCCGTCAAAGCGGGTTTTACCCACGCTGACTGAGTTGGACTGGGTAGGGTACCCGTGGGTTCAGGTTTTGTTGCCATCCCTACTTGGGATGAGCACCTACCTCTTATGGAGTTTTCTTATAATAATCAGTATCATAGCTCGATACAGGCAGCTCCATATGAGGTTCTGTATAGGAGAAAGTGCCGCACTCCGTTGTATTGGGATGCTGAAGGAGTGAGACAATTGGTGGGCCTCGAGATGATGAAAAAGGCCGTAGAAAAGATAGAAGCGATCCGTAAGAACTTGAAGGCGGCTTAGGACTCAAAGAAGAGTAATGTCGAGAGGCCTGGAGTCCCTCGTCAATATGAAATTGGTGATCGAGTTTTTCTGAAGGTGTCTCCTTAGAAGGGAGTGATGAGGTTTAGTAAGAAGGGAAAGCTTAGCCCTAGGTACATTGTTTCATACGAGGTGCTGGAGCGTGTTGGACCCCTAGCCTATCGGGTAGCCTTACCTCCTAGCTTGTCGAGGATCCCGACGTCTTCCATGTCAGCACGCTAAGGTCATATCGGTCCAACCCCGATAATGTAATCAGGCATGAGGATATCCAGTTGGAGGATGACTTGACCTCTAAGGAGCGATTCATCGGTAGGAAAGTTGCCGCCGGCCACCGGGAAGTCGCCGCCGGCCACCGGGAAGTCGCCGCCGGCCACCGGGAAGTCGTCGCCGGCCACCGGAATGTCGTCGCCGGCGACCGGAAACTCGCTGCCGGCGGGTTTTTCTTTTCTGCTTCTTTTTTTTTTTTGCAGCTCCTAGGATTCTTGACAGGCATTCCACGAGACGACCACCTGCGACGATAGATACAGCTCCGGTCGATTCAGTACTCCTTTGGGCACATGGTCAACATCGTGCCGACTCAGTTTGGATTAACGAGGTAAGTATTTTGTGTATTTTATTTCATTAAAGATCATTAGCTAGTTAGATTAGAATTTTGTGAAATTAGTATTAGTTTTGATTAGATATATTTTACTAAATTAGATTGATTTTACTAGGTAAATTGAAATATTATAATTGTATGTAAAATTTTGTGAAATTAGTATTAGTTTTGATTATATATCTTTTCCTAAATTTGATAGATTTTACTAGGTCAACTGAAATATTAAAATTGCATGTGAAATTTTGTGAAATTATTATTAGTTTTAGATTTTGTGAAATTAGTATTAGTTTGATTAGATATATTTTACTAAATTAGATTGATTTTACTAGGTAAATTGAAATATTATAATTGCATGTGAAATTAGTATTAGTTTTCACTACATATATTTTTAGTAAATTAGATAGATTTTACAATATGTTCTGAAAATAGAATTACGCCATGAAATTGAATTAATATAAGTTTTGTGCACTATAGGCTGGTGATCGTGTTTACCAGACTCGAGGTACGACCAAATTGGTCACGTACCATCCACGTTGTGTGGTACTGGCGATCATCTTGTGGATCCTCTTGGTGGTGGTCGTCGTGGTGGTCGTCATTAGTATTATTATGTATGATGGTGGACTATTTATTTCATGTCATGTAGGATTATTATGTATGATGGTGGACTATTTATTTCATGTCATGTATGATTATTATGTACTATGGTGGACTATTTACACACTCGATCGTTCAAACCATAACAACATCGATCAATCCATTACATATACGTCGAAAAACAATAACAAACATCAAACAATTACACACTCGCACGTTCAAACCATAACAACATCAAACAATTACATACCACGTCTATTACCACTACTTTCTCTTTTACCACCTCTCGCACGTCTACCACTTCCTCTTCATTGGCTCTCACTGCCACTTGCTCCTCCACCAGAAGTTGATGCATCATGTCCACCTAGTTCCTCTCTTGGCCAATCCATCTCGTTGTGAATTCTTGTTGTTCGTGGCCTCCCCGGTTTCCTAATCATGTGCACGTTAGGATGGAGAGTAGAATCATTGTGCTTCTTCCACCCCTTAGGTTCACCAAGAGGTGTGAAACTTGTCCCGTAACAAGCCAACACTGTTTCCAGCTTATAGATGTCATTTACAAACCTATACGGGTTAGCCCCCATTCGGCTGCAAGTTGCAATGGCATGAGAGCAAGGAATTTTATTTCCTTGGAATTTCCCACAAGTGCAAAATCCCGCTCGATTGTGGTCATCGAAATGCACTGTGAGTGTGTTCGAACCCGTCATGTTGAAATTGTTGGGAGGAGTCTGTACTACATAGATGCCTTGACGTCGATCAACCCCCGTCACGGAATGTCCCACTGCCTTTTGTGACCATGTCTTCATCTTCTCTTCGCACTTGATGGTGTACTGTGAAGGTCCACTTCTGATTTGTGCTTCTGTCTCCAACCTCCTCTTATCAAATTTCTCCAATAATCGCCAATAAGTATGTTGCACAAGAGAAGCTATAGGAAGTGAACGAATACCTTTGAAAACACCATTGATGCTCTCTGCCATGTTGGTCGTCATCATAGACCATCGAGTCCCACCATTATAGTTATCATGTGCTAAGCTCCAACGAATTTGATTTTGATCCACCCAGTTATCATAAGAAATATTTCTTTCAGTGGCCATCTTCTTAAATTGCTCAACTTGACGATCGAACTTCTCCAAGCGTTTTTCTCGGGCTAACAAAATATATAACCACAAGAGTTAGATAAATTCATGATAATATTAAATTAAAATAAATAATATGTTGGGGTGTTAATCAATAATGATGAAGAGACTTACCAACTCGAACCAGTTGGTTATACATAATTTTGCTTTTTGTCTTCTTTGTCAAGTTGCTTGCATAATGTCGCATGCACCACCTCCACTCCCAACCTCTTCCGATGTAACCCATGACTTCATAGAGTCCCGCATGTCTATCTGAGATGATGCATACGTCATTTCGATCGGTCAAAACTTGAACGTGATTTATAAACCATGGCCAACTTCCAGTATTCTCGCTCTCCACAATGGCAAATGCTATTGGAAAAATCTTCTTCCGGCCATCAAATGAGCTCGCCATGAGTAGCACTCCTTTATACTTTCCAGTAAGAAAGGTTCTATCAACAACCATGACTCCTGGACAATTCTTGAATCCATCTATACAAGGTCCATAAGCCCAGAATACTCGCTAAAAGATCGAATGACCTGGTTGAGCTGAAGGAACTCTTACCCAATCAATAACTGATGTTGGCATTTTTCTCTTTACCACCCGCAAGAATGTTTGCAAATAATCATAGGATTCTTCCCAATTTCCATGCAACTTCTCCAATGCTCTTTGTTTCCCATACCAAGCCTTCTTATAAGTAACTTGCATATTAAATTTATCTTTCATCTCGGCTTGCACAGTTAGAACACTCAGATTAGGTTGGGCGCGTACCAAATGTTTCACGGACTCGGATATAACGTCGACATCAAGATGGCGATGATCTGTCGGTTGAGTCGTATTGCTACAAGAATGCACCAACTCGGCCTTCCTCACAGTCCATTCGCTTCCAACGTCTCGACATCCAAACCGCACCATCCAAGGACAATTTTCATCCTTATGCTTCAAGCATCTAACCTTCCAGATTGAAGGTGACGACTCCACCACGCCATACTGAAAGTTGCGTTGTAGTGCGTGGTGTTTAACCGCCACCTGTGCAGCTTGTTTCGAGTGAAATATCTGGCCTTTGTAGAATTCTCCTTCAAAACCAGTAACGATAGGCATTGGAATTATCCCATATGAATCAACATATGATAATTCATCATCCTCTTCATTAGCTTGCAAGTATTAATATGGAGGAAAGTTAGGCTGCTCTTCTTCCCCATCTTCCTCCTCCTCATCCTCCTCCTCTTCCTCTTCCTCCTCCTCCTCCTCGTTGTCGTCCTCATAATCATGGTCAGATGGCACACTCCATGTATCATCTTCACCCTGATCACCCTGGCTAATCTCAGCATGTACCTCAGCACCCAAACAATAAGAATTTTGTGCCATAAAATCGAAAAGCACATTCAAACCATCATCATCCACAATAGGCATCGCATAATGAAATAGAACACCATTCTGCCATTCTGGAAGCCAGTAAGTGAAACCTGTGATCATATCACTATCTTGTACTGCTTCGTCTCTACGCCGTATTCTCGGGATTAGATTCTCACAAAATTGATGATATGTCACCCGACATGGAACTGTCAACTGAAACCTTCTACCACCAACGAAATGAACGCCGAAATTGTCGTCTACTTTCTCCGATTTCCACCAAACAATTAGTTCAAATTTCCTAAAATCACTACATAACAAACAAATGCACTAATTACTAACTAAAAAAAATTATAATAGCATTTTAATTATATAATTACAAAAATAAATGTCTCTTACCTAGCCATCTTTGCAGCAACCAGCAGAGCTCCTCCCTCTCGTTTTCGTAGAAGTTTTTGGGGTGGTGATACTGAAAGGAGGAGAATGGAGGAGAAAATATATATGCTGGAGTGGGTAAAACACAGGCCGAATCCGCATGAGACTAATGCGGGTCCGCTGAGTCCATGCGTTTCCGCACCAGTCCCACGCGGGTCCGCCCAAGTCCATTTCGGATCCGCATTTCAAACTAGTAAAATTGAGTCTCCTGCGAGCCCGCATCTCTTTCCCCACAAAAACACAATATCTGTGTAAATATATTTAAAACCACCATATTGGTGGTAAATAATAATAAATAAAAAAACAATATTTTGGGAATTTCCCCTTGTTTCACCACCCTTCCATATCTTCCATCCCAAATCCCCTCATGTCTCCCGCCACAAGGAGTCATCTCTATATCTACCAATAGACAAAGAAGAAACATCAATATCGCCTCCTAAATAAAATCACCCCAATCGGCTATCGGTCATCACCTTAGAGAGCTCGAGAAAAACGCTCTCTCCAAGGTCATGGTTGCTTAGCTCGAGCACCAAGTGGGATCGTCGTTTTTGTCAGAAAGTGGTTATGAGCAGAAGGCCGCCGCCATGACAATAGCAACAACTTGTGAAGAGGAGAGATAGATGGGGGTTAATGATGATGAAGATGTGGGATTTTCTTTTTCGTCGGTCGCTTCCCTATTGTCTCCATCCACGTCATTTTGACAAAAATTGGCCGCCATGAGGGTTGAAGGCTTAGATTTCCTCCACCAGAATCGACGCTCAATCCACCATCGGCGTCGCCATTTCTCCTCTCTCGATTTCTCCCTCCTTCTCAGCTAGTTCCATTGGCGATCGTAGGCGAAATGGTGGCGGAGACCGTCATCATTTTCGTCATTCTCAAGATCGATCATCTTTCCCCTTCTCTCCTCGCTCTGCCTGCCTCCGCACTCCGCCCTCCTCCTCAATCTTGCAGAAGAACTATGCTAATTAAGGATTAATGGATCTTGAAGGATGGATTGGGAAAAGAATGGGCGGTGGAGACAAAGATGAATGACGAGGAGTCAACTTCATCAATGGTTAGCGTTGGCGCTGCTCTTAATTGAATTAGAATGGTCAAAGCTCTTCATTCCGCTAGATATAGAGGCAGCGAACTAAATGCTTTAGTTGCATGCAGCCCTCCTCCTCAATCCCCGCTACTTGGTTGTGGTGATTTTGGATGAGTTTCCCATTTGGATTCTAAGAATGTTGCTTTAGTTGCAGCAATTGAATCGATGATGGCGTGAGTAAGGGAGATGAGAGAAGGAAGAAGTGAGAATAGAGCAGAACCAGAATGAGTGAGGGAGATGAGAGAGGAGAGAAATGAACCAAACATACACCTCTACTAAATTTTTGTACAAACATACCCTTCTAATATTAAATCGTAACAAGTTTACCCTTCCATCTAATTATCCATTAAGTGACCGTTAATGGGTTGAGAATGACCCAATTGCCCCTCAATTAATCCTAATTTTAGTTTTAATTATTTTTTTATTTATGTCCTCATCGCCTGCATCTCACTTGTCGCCGGACCCTGTTCACACCACCACTACGATACCCAAGCCGGGCACGGATTCGACCAACCCGGAGTCATAGCACGACCCTTGGATGCTAGTTTAGCATCATTCATGCAGACCGGCAAACACCAAGAACAACGACCGCCGCTCGTTGAACACCGCCGATCACCCAACCTGAAAACAGTTCAACATTGCCAACAATTGAAAACACATCGAGCACAAGATCTAATCAGCAACACTCCAGTAATCAATTGCCAATGACGGGGAATGGAAGCCGGGATTGGCCTGGATTGTGAGAAAATAAGGGATTAAAGGGATTAAATATTGGTATGGCTTCACAAGCAGAAGAGAATCCCTCTCCTCATAATGCAAAAAGATAGGGGAAATGTGTTTCTCTGACAAACGGAAACGGGAAGAAGAAAAAAGAGGATCGAGTGTCATTGGCGGCAGTTAATAACCCTAACTCTAGACTGGAGGATCGAGTGTCATATGTGATTCTTCGTCATTGACTCTACTTTACGCTTCGAGGCAGCATGACAAGCCTACTGGACTTCCCTCTAAATCGACTCAAGATGGACATGCCTTCCTTTGGACTAAATTGAAAATTGAGATGCATGCTTTGTTTTCCTTTTTTTTTTTTTTTTTGTGTTTCTCGACATTAAATTTTGATATCTGATTTTGTTGAGAGGGAGTGAAGAATTTTGAGAATTATATTTGACTTTTTGATGAAAACTATTCACTTTATTTAGAAATTTGTTATTTTAAATTCTAATATAGTCCAATTGTATATATACACAATAAAGAAAAGGGTTACCTGACCAAAGGGAAGGGTCAAAGCTAGTTAGTTTTTAGGGGATTTTGTTTTCTAATTAATTAATCTTGGAAATAAATAATAAAATAATTGAAATTCGGAATAGATGAGGGCAATTGGGTCATTTCCCAGTCCATTCAACGATCACTTAACGGATAATTAGATGGAAGGTTAAATTTGTTACGATTTAATAATAGAAGGGTATGTTTGTGCACGAATTTAGTAGAGGGGTACGTTTGTTAATTTACTAAAGTAGAGGGGGTACAAAATGTTATTAACCTTTATTTTTTCAATTTTAACTTTTTGTTTTATTTTTACGTTATGTTTAGTTAAAACATTTCATGTCATCGAGCCAGGTAGGCGCTGACTAGGCATTGTCTAGGGGTTGTGCAATGACCGGACCACATCGTACCAAACCAAAGATTGGATCAAACCAAGTATAATGCGGTCCGGTCTTTGGTCTACATGAATTTTACAATTACTGAAGTAATTATGGACTGAACTGGTATTTGGATCAGGCCGAATAGGATCAAATGGACCGAACACAATGATGATCCGGTCCTTGGTCCTATGATGTTTTTCACCAATATTGGACCGCGGCTCTCATGAGTTTGGTCCGGACCGAACCGTTGCACACCCTTAACATTGACTCATTTCTCAGTGAAATATAACGATCATACTAACGGAAAAGACAAATTGCTATACAAATGGCATATGAAATGTTTCATAATATAAATGGCGCATTCGCTAAATGTTGGTATTTATAATGGCATTTTCCCTATAATTTACTATAATTTTATGAGATTGTTTTTTATTTTTTATTAGTGAGGAGGCAAACGCCAAATTACAAAGGCACTGCTTCATGAAGGAGTTGATTCAAATCCGGTTGGGGTCTTTTAATTCATGCGTACCAAAGGGATAACTTTATGGGATTGGTTGGGAATGCATATGCATGAGTTGTACAAAAGCCTTCAATCAAGTGATTAGAAGTGACAATTTATAACCCAATCCAACTATTCAATCCTCCACTTAAATATCCAACTAATCCACTCCATTTGACCTAAATCCAATTTGATTGGTGGATTCAAAGATCATTGGCAAATTAGAGTTTAGTGCATATACTTTTATAGTTTACATTTTGGTACCTAAATTAATTTTGTTAGACAAAAATGCCATTGGAAAGCTACATTTTGGTACCTAAAATTTTTCATCATAACATTTTAGTATCTAGATTTTTCAAGATTTGCATATTGTTCAAAGACTTGGATGTCATTTGGATCCATGGATCAATCCACCAATCCATATGGTCCAATCTATGGATCCAATCTATTTGCCACCTGTACAAGTGATCCCTTCCCTGTACTAAGAAGCATGGTCCATGAAACCGTACCGGAAAAGTCAGTGGTATGATATTATATGATAAAACCGTGGTTTAACTGTAATTCAATCGTTAGACCGTCAAATACCGCCTACCGGTTTAGATTTTGATACTGGTATTTTGTGGTTGAACCGCCGGTACGGTACGGTTTCATGGACCATGATAAGAAGACAAGGAGAAACCATTCCTTACATACAACAAACTCTCTTTCTCTTCTATGTATCTGACGCAGTCGGAAACCTGTAAAGACTCGCAAGCGCTCGTCTATGGCAAACAAGCAAGCCTGCAAGCGCAAGCTAGAAAGAGACTACGGAATCCACCGTAAACAATACCGTAAGGTTTTATTGATCAAAGCAAAAGTGCCTTCTTCCTACGCAACACAAGGCCTTAAATAGCCAAAAACTCAACTACCTATCCTTAACCGACAATAATTAGGAACAATAAAACAACAATAAAACAATAACAATAAAACAAAATGACGCCCACAAGTTAGCTGCTCACGGCGCTAACTTTCCTCCACTCAAGCTGTTTCCTTCCCCCGAGCTGTTTCCTTCCCCCGAGCTGCTTCTTCAATATTTTCCGCAAGCTGCACTGCATCAGTCTCCTCCACTTGCAAAGAACTCGACCTCGAGTTTGCATCAAGATACAGCGGGCTATCGGCGTGGAATTCGTAGAGATCAGCCACGTTCAAGGTGGAAGAGATGTTCATATCACCCGGCAGGTCAATGACATAAGCATTGTCATTAATCTTCCGGAGCACCTTGAAAGGCCCATATTTTCGCGGCTGCAGCTTGGAGTACGTACCAACGGGGAAACGTTCTTTACGGAGAAACACCATCACATCATCTCCTTCAGCAAACACCTTATGGCGCCTGTGAGCATCGGCGACAGCCTTATTACGTTGCCCAGTAGCCTCGAGCTTCACCCGCACGGCATCCTTAACAGCCTGGACATCTCTTGCCATGTTTCCAGCAGCCTGACTCACTCTCGGGGCGCGGGGCAGCTCCACCAGATCAACCACCTGCCGCGGCGGAGCGGTGTAAACGAGCGAGAAAGGTGACTTGCCTGTAGCCGAATGTACGACGCTGTTGTAGGCGAATTCGACCTGGGGTAAGGCCAGATCCCATTGTTTCGGTTTATCCCCACACACACTACTGATCATATTACCCAAAGTCCGGTTGGTGACCTCGGTTTGCCCATCGGTTTGAGGGTGAGCTGTAGTGCTTCGGTTCAATGCGGTACCAAACATCCGCCATAAAGTGATCCAAAAATGACTAAGAAACTTTGTGTCACGATCGGAAGTGATAGACTTGGGAACCCCATGCAAGCGGACGACTTCCTTGAAGAAAAGCTTGGCAATATTGGACGCATCCGCAGTCTTCTTACAGGCAATGAAATGCGACATTTTAGAGAAACGATCGACCACCAAAAAAACAGAATCCACTCCCCGTTGGGTACGAGGCAAGCCCAACACAAAATCCATAGAAAGATCAAGCCAAATATCGTCGGGAATAGGGAGGGGCAAATACAGACCAGTGTTCTGCGATTGTCCTTTCGAGACCTGACAGGTATAACAACGCTTCACAATGGTGCTCACGTCCCGTCGCAGGTGTGGCCAGAAGTATCGATCCTCCAGGCTGACAATGGTTTTATCGCGGCCCAAGTGACCACCGAGTCCCCCACCATGCAAGTCACGGATGAGTTTCTCTCGTAACGACGAGTTAGGGATACAAAGCCTATTCCCTTTAAATAAATAGCCGTCGCGAACATGATAGTCGGCAGTGGGATGGTGAGAAGTGCACTGGAACCACAATTCCGAAAATTCAGGATCGGCCGCATATTGGTCCTTGAGCAATTCAAACCCGATAATCTCCTGCGACAAGGTAACTAGTAAAGATGCTCTCCTGCTCAATGCATCAGCGACTTTGTTTTGAGCTCCGGACTTGTGTTGAATAATGAAAGGAAACTTCTGCAAGTAGCTTACCCAACGAGCGTGCATCTTATTGATGATCTTCTGACTATGGATGAACTTTAATGCAAGGTGATCGGTGAATAAGATAAACTCTCGTTGGATGAGATAGTGCTCCCACTGCCTTAGAGCGCGGAAGACTGCATAGAATTCCTGGTCGTACGTACTCCACTTCTGTTGAGGTTCACTCAATTTTTCGCTAAAAAAAGCGACAGGCCGCTTCTCCTGTGAAAGAACGGCGCCGACCCCAACGCCGCTGGCATCACACTCCACTTGAAAGATTTTATCGAAATCAGGTAGAGCGAGGACGGGGGCGGTGCAAAGCTTCTCTTTAATCAGCGCAAAACTCCTCTCCTGCTCGGGTCCCCAATAGAATTTTCCTTTCTTTAGACACTCAGTAATAGGGGATGTGATGGTACTGAAATCTCTCACGAACCTTCGATATAAAGTAGCTAACCCGTGGAAGCTACGGACGTCCGAGACGGACGTTGGCGTCGGCCAGTTTCGAATGGCGCTAACCTTCTCTTCATCCACTTGGATTCCTTCGGCGCCAACCACAAATCCCAAAAACAGCAGCTTGCTTGTACAAAAAATGCACTTCTTTAAATTCACGTACAACTCATTCTCCTTCAACACTTGAAACACGCTCCTTAAGTGAAGCAAATGCTCTTCTTCGTCCCTGCTATAAATTAATATGTCGTCGAAGTAAACCACCAAAAAGGAGCCAATGAAAGGGTGAAGCACCTGATTCATCAAGCGCATAAAAGTGCTGGGGGCGTTCGACAATCCGAAAGGCATGACCAACCACTCGTATAGGCCATCCTTACTTTTGAATGCCGTCTTCCACTCGTCGCGGATCTGGTGGTATCCACTCCGTAGATCGATCTTTGAGAATACTTTCGAGCCAGATAACTCGTCAAGCATGTCTTCTAGTAGCGGGATAGGGAACCTGTACTTGATGGTGATCTTGTTGATTGCCTGCTGTCAACGCACATGCGCCATTGATTGTTTTTCTTTGTTACTAACAACACCGGCACTGCACACGGTGTAACATCTCATTTCTGCTAAATCCATATTTCGATCGCTAAAAAGTTCACGATTTAAAATCGAGCGTTTTGATAGTATTTCGATGAAAATCGGATTATCGATCGATCGGATAAGTATACGTATTAATTATATTATATAATATAATATATATATATATATATATATTTATATATATATAAACTTTTCCCTGTCCATTTAATTCCCGCGACCCTTCTTTCCCATCCATATCTGTTCTTTCTTTCCTTTTTTGGGACCGAGAGGAAACCGAGAAGCAGAGAGCGTACAGGGGAGCTCGGGGAGAATTTCCAAAGCTCGAATCTTGAGCCCTAGTGATCCAAAAATCTCGTAAGTAATGCCTAATTCATCTATTCATCGTGATTTATCGATTTAGAGCTTTAAAACGAGTTTTTGGTTCAGGAATTTCTTGAATTCCCGATAAGCCAAATTAGGGTTTCGGAGTATCCGGAAGTCGGATTAAGCCCAGATTTCATATACGAGCTTCCTGCAGCGAGGTAATCAATCCTCTAGTTCTAATCCATGAATTTCGGCTATTAGTTAGGTCGGAGTCGGGATCGCTGAATTTAGCTCTGGCCAGGGTTTGATGTGTTTTTATCAAGAATTTGACCCGGAGCCTAGAACTAATATTGACGGGGATACTGCAGGGGATATTAGGACGGTCTCGGATTTTAATTCGGGGTTCGTTCGTGAAATTGACGTTTTAGTACGGGAGGCTAGAACCGGTGTTTGAACGACCAGAACTGGTGAGGGATTAGCACGGCATACCGGGTTTGGCATATCACGATAATTATATTGATGCTTAGAATTGACCTAGGTGAATTAGAATGGCATGATTAGGGGTGTATGGACTTTTATGCTATATGATGAACCCTGGATTGCTGTATGATATTATTGACTTGCCCTAATCGATATGAACATTGTTTATGCTGATGATTTCGTATATGTTGCAAATTGTGGGCTTGACTGTTGATATGCCTTATGATGGTTCGAAAAGGTGATTGGGTATGACATTGCATGATTGATGTATTTGGATGTACAAGTGGGAAAATATATATCTCATGGTGATATTATGATATTTAAGGAGGATGACTTGCACGAGGGTTTATCCCGAGGAAGTGCAATTATACGACTCATGTTTTACCTATGTTGAGCCAAGTATGGCCCGGTCAAGTACATGTACAAGTAACGAATTATGAGTAAGCAAGATGAGATATGGATCATGTATAAGATTACCAAATAAGAGTGATTTGGTCTCATGGTCAATTACATAGTAATTAGGGCTCCCCATGCTATTACTCCGTTATGATATGTTATGTCACACCCCTGATGTGGTGTTGACCGTTGATTCATCATGAGATATGACCACACCCAGAGTGGTGTTGAGTCCGATATGACCACACCCATCGTGGTGTCAGGTCCGATATGACTACACCGACAGTGGTGGGTCCGATATGACCACATCCACGAGATGTTTGGTCCGTATTCCCGGGAGAGTAAGTAGCATGGGAGTAGCCAGGCGCCTATGATTAAAATATGATAAGATGCATATGCATAAGTCAAGGTGGTTGAGTCTTTTGCCCATTGGGACATGAGGATGGCTGAGGTCCGATCCTAGTGCTTGGGCTTATTTGCTAGATGTATGGTAGGGGTATGCTCTGTTATGAACTCACGATGCTATGATTATCTCACTCAGCTATGAGCTGACCCTCTTTATCCTTTTTCTCTGCTTATGCCATGTGTAAGCAGATTATCAGTAGTAGCAGTAGCAAGTACTTAGGTGTGGGCAGAGCGAGGAGTTGAAGGCAGGATGAGGTATTGTCTTCAACTATTTTGTGCTTGGACTACTACTCGGGATTTTGGCCAGTGATCCACACCTTTTTGTAAAAAGGTTTTGAGAACGTTTTTCATGTGCATACTAGCTTCTTATGTAGTGTGAGATATCCATAGGTGTGGAAAGTTGATGATATGTGTATATTTATGTGGTTGTGTAAGTTATGACGACTATGATATGTATTAGTAAGGTATGCAGTTGTGGAGTATGAAACTGTGCCTATGGCTATGAAAGCCAATGTATATGGTTGTGAGGATATATGTTTATTTATGGATGCAGGGATTCAGATAAATTATTTTGTAGGTTTTAGTTACAAGAACTGTTAGCCCATTACGCGAGTAATTCATATCGAAATTTTATTTGGGTAAATTTTGATAATTAGTGTAACACCCGAGATTAATTCCGCCGCAATTGTATGAACAATATGATTAGGCAAAACGTATAGGGTAGGGTGTTACACACGGACTCATACTCTCCCGGATAAACCCCTTCTTTAAGAGTTCCTCAATTTGTTCCCGTAAGATCTCATTCTCCTGGGGACTCATGCGATAATGAGGTAAATTTGGTAAGCTTGAGCCTGGAATGAGGTCAATATGGTGTTGAATATTACGCATGGGTGGTAAGGCATCGGGTAGCTCGTCCGCTATGACTTCTTTGAAATCGTTCAAGACCTCTTGTACAGCAACCGACGGGGTGGAATCTTCTGGCATGGTGCTAAAAAAACCTTTTACTACCACAGGACATATCCATTTCGTGTCTTCGGCGGCATCAGCCAGCTCTTTTTCATCCTGTGTTATCACCAGAAAATTGGGCCTTGCCTTACCAGGCTGCTTGTTGAATCCCGAAACTGGCGCCATGGCTATTTTGTGGACTCCCCAGGTGAACATCATCACGTTGTCTTTGCCTCTGTAGGTTATGTCGTTATCGTACTGCCACGATCTTCCTAGGAGTACATGACACACATCCATATTCAGAACGTCACATACGACCTCCTCCTTGTAGTGTTTCCCAATAGATATAGGCACCTTGCAAGTCCGCGTCACCTTAACCTGCGGACCCTTGCTTACCCAGCCCAGAGAGTACGGTAGTGGGTGGGGTTCAGTGGGTAGCTCCAAGTATGCAACCAATCATTGAGACACCAAGTTCTTAGTACTCCCGTTGTCCACGATAAGGTTACAACTTTGTTATTAATAGAGCAGTGTGTTCGAAATAAACTCTTTTGGTGCCCTTCATCAGTAGCCGACAACAGAATTCGTCGCAGAACAATATTCACGGTCTCCTGTGATTCTTCTTCTGCAAACTCCACCCCTTCATACTCATTGCCTTCATTCTCCTCTTCCAACTCGTCCGTCACAATAGCCGTCGTCCTCCTTGTCGGGCATACGTTAGATCGATGGCCTTGACCCCCGCATCGAAAACATTTATCTCCTATGGGTCTTGCGTACGGATTAGGTGCCTTGGGGACTGGTCCCCTGTTCGGGTTGGAGCCGCTAGCGCCACCATCACTTTTCGTTATAGGGTTGGACTCTTTTAGGCTTACTGTTTTATCCTTGTCGTTTAGAACTTCAGAATTTCCGGATGGAGGGAACTTGCGGAAAGGTGAGAAGTTCTTAGGAGACTTTTCCATCAACTCAGTCTTCAATGCTAAGGTGGAAGCTTCAGCTACAGTCCATACCGTATGCAAGCCCATCTTCTCTTGTATTGAGCTCTTCAAACCATTGATGTAGCGAGCGACCTTTTGGCCTTCAGTCTCTCCCAACTCGTTGCGTTCAGCAAAACGCAAGAATTCAGTTGTGTATTCAGTAACAGTCCTCCTTCCTTGTACGCAGTCGAGGTACATCTTGTATAGGATTTTCTCATAGTCTTCTGGTAAAAACCGTTCCATCATCAACTGCTTCATTCGCCTCCACGTTCGAATTGGTGCTTTCCTTTGACGCTGTCGTTGAACGACTAATTTATCCCACCATACGGCGGCGGTGCTCTTCAGTCGGATAGCCACCATCTTAACCTGCTTATTCTCCGGTACTCCCATCACGTCGAAGAACCTGTCGACGTCGATTTGCCAGTCCAGGAATTCCTCAATTCCCATAGTTCCATAGAACAATGGGATATCGGCCTTCACTCGATAATCGTCGCGGTGACGTTGATTCTCGTCGTCCGTGTGTTCATCTGCAATATCCTCCTCCGAGCTGGAGTCAGAATCAACCCGTGCGGCCGCGCCACCACGTTGTCTCTGCGGCCTCTCTTCTCTTCGACGCTCGTCTCTCCGACCTCTTCCTCTCCCTTCCAGGTTGTTGTTGACGCGATCAGCCAACGTGTTTACTTGCGTCGATAGGGCGGTGAGGGCAGCGGTAAAAGCCGTAGTAATACCCTCGATGTCTGCCCGTGTGATTGGTTGTTGATCTCCCATGGCTGCTCAAGCTACGAAAAGAGGCAGGAGAAAGCCTGGCTCTGATACCACCTGACGCAGTCGGAAACCTGTAAAGACTCGCAAGCGCTCGTCTATGGCAAACAAGCAAGCCTGCAAGCGCAAGCTAGAAAGAGACTACGGAATCCACCGTAAACAATACCGTAAGGTTTTATTGATCAAAGCAAAAGTGCCTTCTTCCTACGCAACACAAGGCCTTAAATAGCCAAAAACTCAACTACCTATCCTTAACCGACAATACTTAGGAACAATAAAACAACAATAAAACAATAACAATAAAACAAAATGACGCCCACAAGTTAGCTGCTCACGGCGCTAACTTTCCTCCACTCAAGCTGTTTCCTTCCCCCGAGCTGCTTCTTCAATCTTTTCCGCAAGCTGCGCTGCATCAGTATCTATATCATCTCATGTATTGGTGCACTATTTGCATGAGAGTATGAATAAAAGTTGTGATAATTTTCATCTTCTACTTCATGTTTCAATGGTGTACTTATTTCCATTTTCGGATAATTATTCACAACACAAGCGGAATTGCTAAACTCATAAACTATGAGAAGAAATCACCTGGTCAATTGGACGGCCACATTCTAGTAACTATGAGAAGAAATTTTAGGCATTGTCCCGGTACAGGGATAAATTTTGGGAGGAACCAAAATACTTTATATATGTTTATACGAAAGATGGAAAACAACACTATAGGGCCGTCCCATAATATTCGGAGGCTCTGTTCAATAATTTAAAATGTGGCCTAACATTTTTTCTCGCAAATTTATTAAAAATAAAAATTATTAAATAATAATAAAAAATTATATAAGTACAGAAAATGATTACAAAAGGAATAATATTATCTATTATTGTTCAAAAAGTAACAATCGTCTAGTATTAATTGAAATAAAATTATGTATTACCCCTTCCATCTTCTCTATATCTTTTGAAAAACGAAATCACCATCTATATCTAAAATAGCATCATCAATAAACATATCTTTGGATTGTAAATGTTTACTAACCAAATTTGCTGAGTGCAATATTTCATACATGATTAAAAATTATAACCAAAGATTAATGATTTCAAATTTTCAATCAAGAGGTGCCAGCTACGCCCACCCTGATGGATTATGTGGTCTCAATGCGGGCCTCGCCAGCAAAATGTGTCTTATTATGAGATTATATGAGGCCCAGTGTATATGAGGTTGTGGGCCTCGTCAGCCGAAGATGTCTGGTTTATGGGATTATATGAGGCTTAGTTTGGATGGACCTCCGCTTCAGGGTCTATATATTATGAGGCCCCCAAAACTTGAGGCCATGTGCTGTGAGTCTGACCAACACAGGGTCGGGTCTGAGCCGGGCCTGCAACACTATTGTATTTCGTTACTATATCACAACTCATTATTAATCATAAATTGACAATTAATTAATTATTATACAATAAATGAAATCTCAATTAGAATAGATCTCTTTTCTTTATATGCCTATTCGATTATTTGCAAGCAATTTTGAAGCAGTCCAGTGACAGCGCCGATTCCACTAGTTTTGATGGCAAGTGTCGATAAAATATTTTCAGCTTTGAGCTATCTGAAGAACGAACTTTGAAGTCGAACTCACGACCAGTTTGCTAATGGTTGTTTAGTGAGATCCATAGAAAAGGACTTACTTAAGTGTGTAGACAAAGAATGTATTGTGTGTTTCTTCCGAATATGAAAACTCGTCATGATTGTTTATGAAAGTAGTCAAAATACCAATTGTACTAGTAGTTATTTTTTATATATGAAAATAAATTATTTAGATATTATTTTAATTATATTCATTAAATATTTATATATTTATAATACGAAAAGAGGACAAAGATAATTTCAAATCCTGCCTCCGCCACTGATTTTATAGTCAGACTGTGAAGTGTACAAATACATTTAAAAGATTGAAATCAATGGATTCACAAGGAGAAGAAAATCTGTTGGTATTTTACACTCCAATGTTTCCACCACTAACATATAGAGCATCTAATGGTCACTGTGAGTCTGTGACACTGTCCATAATATGGTTAGAAAAACAAACCAGAAAGAAGAGAGGAAATAAAGACGATGAGATGAGTACATCCAGTGATCCATACCACAGACCAGAAGAGAACAAATCCGCTAAAAGAAGAGAAGAAAACAAAACTATCTTTTTCCAAAAAAACATAAAATAAATCCAGTTGGTATTTCTTAATCACGTCTCTCAAGAGCAACAGCCAACAAGGTGTTTCAGAAACGACAGAGAGCAAGAAAAAGGGAAAACGCTTCGAATACAATGCCAACCACGTTTTGCCTAAAGAACAAAAAACGGCATTTTCCCATTTTGCATCTTCATCACTAGTCATTATTCATTGAGCAACAGTCCATAATACGGCTTACGTGTACTCAGCATTAATCAAAGTCTGACATCACTGTTCTCTCGTCCCTTCCCTCAAGTTACTCCACTTCCCTCCTCCCGAATTACTTTCCCTCGCTTCCGCCATATCTCTGAAGCTGAAGAATCTCAAGCCAGCAATGGTGGTGGCGGTTGGGAAGAGGGTTCTCGATTCTGGGTGGATAGCGGCTAGATCGACGGAGGTCAAGCTCACCGGGATTCAGCTCACTACCACTAACCCTCCTTCCGTCGGTCCCAAGTCGCCATGGATGGAAGCTGTTGTCCCCGGAAGGTAATTTTTTTTTTCTGCAGAAAACAGGAAAATCCATTCGTTTTCTGGCATTTTTCTGCAGCTGTGTTTCTGAGTAAAGTTTGATTCTTTTCGGCTGTCTGCTTGTTGGGTTGGTCAGTATTGTAGTATTGGGGAAAGCGGTTTCAATGCGATTTTTACATAGATGATGAAATGCTATGCTCTTTGTACCAACTTTTAGATGCCATACAGATCACTGCTTTAGTTTTATGATCAGGAACATTGCTGAACTTCTACCTATGAATGCTAGTTATTGTTTCTTTATCTGCAATTGGTAACTGTGGCTAATTTGTGGAAGCCTTTTTTTTCTCTTTGGCAGTGTTTTGGCAACCCTTGTAAAGAACAAAGTAGTTCCTGATCCATTTTACGGACTAGAGAACGAAGCAATCCTCGATATTGCTGATTCTGGGAGGGATTACTACACATACTGGTTCTTCACAACTTTCGACTGTAAGCTGGTATGATTATGAACTGAAGATTCTTTTTCTGTTCTGATTTTTCATTGTGTCTAATTGTTTGCTGAACTTGTATGTTGACTTTTTTTATTTGGGAAATGTTGTAGTCAGCAAATCAGTTCTTGGATCTGAACTTCCGTGGAGTGAATTACTCTGCCGAAGTGTATCTAAATGGACATCAAAAGTTATTGCCTAAGGGGATGTTCAGAAGGCATTCTCTTGATGTTACTAGCATTCTAAATAGTGAGGGAAGCAACTTGCTAGCAGTTCTAGTTCATCCACCAGATCATCCTGGCAAAATCCCTCCTGAAGGCGGTCAGGGTGGTGATCATGAGGTGTGTGAAATTATTCATGCAATGCCTTTAGCTTTGAAGCAGTGAAATCATATGTAGATTTCAGTGTTAAGTAGTACTAACAAGGATTCTGCTCTATCTTGCAGATTGGGAAAGATGTCACGACACAGTATGTCGAGGGATGGGATTGGATTTGTCCCATAAGGTGGCGAATGTTGTTGGTTTTTATTGCATAATCTAGTCCAATTGCCTATTGTTTTCTTGGTTAGATGAAGAAGTTCTTCGTGTAATTTCAGGGATAGGAATACTGGCATTTGGGATGAGGTGTCCATATTAGTTACTGGGGTGAGCTTCTGTTTCTTGGTGCTGAATTTCTGTTGAAGGCATGCTTATGTAATGTTTTTCCTAATAATGCATCTCGAATTTTTTTCCTTACAGCCAGTGAAAATAATCGATCCACACTTGGTCTCGACTTTCTATGATAACTATACAAGGGTATATCTGGAAGCTGCAGTGGAGTTGGAGAATCGAAGCTCTACTGTGGCTGGGTGTACCGTAAACATTCAAGTGACAACAGAACTAGAGGGAGATGTTTGCTTAGTGGAGCATCTGCAGACACAGTACTTGGCCATAGCTGCTGGTAAATGCGTAAAATACACATTTCCTCAGGTTAGAAAATTGTTTTTTTCTAGAATGTTCATGTGAATACTTGAACAATTCAGTTGACTAATGGAACGTGAGTTGAATGAGCAGCTATTCTTCTACAAGCCAAACTTATGGTGGCCAAATGGCATGGGGAAGCAGGCTTTGTACAATGTCACCATCACTGCCAATATCGAGGGACATGGAGAATCTGATACTTGGAACCAGCTGTTTGGATTCCGTAAAATCGAGAGCTCCATCGACAAGAACACTGGTGGAAGGTTAGTTGTGATTGGTTCACCTTAGGCATTGACATTGTCTTGCTGCATACATATGCAACCTGCATGGTTTCTTAAGCTCTTGTTCTCAAGCAGGTTGTTCAGGGTCAATGGCAAACCAATTTTCATCCGAGGGGGTAACTGGATAGTGTCTGATGGGTTGCTGCGGCTTTCCAGAAAACGGTATGAGACAGATATAAAGTTCCATGCTGATATGAATTTCAACATGATCCGCTGTTGGGGTGGTGGGGTGGCTGAGAGACCAGATTTCTATCATTACTGTGACATTTATGGCATACTAGTAAGTCCAGTTCCTCCTTATTTCCCCCTCTTGTGTTTGGGACATGACAGAACGCTGGGCATTTCTCCTTTTTCTCCCCCACCCCCATCTGGTTTATCTCTGGTTTAGTACAGAAAGATCTGGATCTGTGTTATTAATGTAAAATTGGGAAAGGAAGGGATAAAACTTAGCTTCAGGTAATGTGGGTTGGAATATGGACGATTTATGAAATTTGGGTGAATCAAATATGGGTTAAAATGAGGTTGTCATATTAGCTAATTAGGCCCTATGTAATTGCTCTTTTATTAATTTGATTTAGTTAGTACACTAGTGTGAAACATTTGAACAGAAACCCGATAGACATGGAAGAAATGACTTGTATGTTTGTTTTTTCGAACTTAAGTGACAAGTTTGTCAAAACTTGTAGTTCAGTAACCCATTTGTTAGTGACCGTTTATGCAATTTGCTCAATCGAATTTGCTGCCTTGTTCCCATCCCCAGAACTAAGCCCACTGCAGGAGTTCAAAGCACTGCCTTGAGAACACAACTTATGTCTCTAATCTAATCTGTTTTCAGGTGTGGCAAGAATTTTGGATCACTGGAGATGTCGACGGAAGAGGAGTCCCTGTTTCAAATCCAAATGGTCCATTGGATCATGACCTCTTCTTGTTCTGTGCCCGTGACACCGTCAAGCTCCTAAGGAACCATCCAAGTCTCGCTCTTTGGGTAGGTGGAAACGAACAAGTGCCACCACCTGACATCAACAATGCCTTAAAGAAAGACCTGCAACTAATGCCTCATTTCCAAACCGTCATAGAAGGAGATAAAAAACTCCCAGTGTCAACAGCTCTCTGCGACTATCTCGATGGCACACGAATCTATATTCAAGGATCGATGTGGGATGGCTTCGCCGATGGCCAAGGGAACTTCACCGATGGGCCGTATGAAATTCAGTACCCTGAGAGCTTCTTCAAGGACGACTTCTACAAGTATGGCTTCAACCCTGAGGTTGGTTCTGTGGGAATGCCAGTTGCTGCCACCATCAGAGCTACAATGCCCATAGAGGGATGGCAAATCCCATTGTTTAACAAGGTTGCTGATGGTTATGTGGAAGAGGTGCCAAACCCAATATGGACATACCACAAATACATTCCATATTCCAAACCTGGCAAGGTTCATGATCAAATACTGCTATACAGCCTCCCAACAGACCTTGATGATTTTTGCCTGAAGGTATCTTTGCAGTTACCTTCTATTTGAAGTTTATTTGCTGTTGTATATTACTATCGTAGCTGATACCGACTTTTCTTTTGTGCTGTGAGCATCTCAGGCTCAACTTGTAAACTATATCCAATACAGAGCTCTTCTGGAGGGCTATAGTTCTCATATGTGGAGCAAGTACACTGGTGTCCTTATTTGGAAGAATCAGAACCCATGGACAGGTCTTCGAGGCCAGTTTTATGATCATCTTCTCGACCAAACTGCAGGTTTTTATGGCTGTCGTTCTGCTGCAGAACCACTACACGTCCAGCTAAATCTGGCTACTTATTTCATAGAGGCAAGAAATGGCTAAAAACTTCAACACAATATTTACCCTTTGATTCTCCTGCTGAAATTTATGAGCTTACCATTCACCTTTCTCACAAACAGGTTGTCAATACCCTACCAAATGATCTGTCAGATGTGGCTATAGAAGCATCTGTATGGGATCTGGAAGGAACATCCCCGTATTACAAAGTCTACGAAGACCTCTCAATTCCTTCGAAAAAGACTACACGCGTTGCAGAAATGAAGTACCCCAAGTGCAAGAATCCGAAACCAGCATACTTCCTCCTACTGAAACTCTACAACAAGTCGGATTACAGCATCTTATCCAGGAACTTCTACTGGCTGCATCTGCCTGGTGGCGATTACAAATCCCTGGAGCCATTCAGGAAGAAGAAGATCCCTCTCAAGCTCACGACACAGACCTTTATCAGTGGAACAACCTATGAAATGGAAGTCCTTGTCCAGAACAGGTCCAAGAAACCTGACCCCTCCAGACATTTGACCGACCAGAACAACTTCATCACTAAAATCCAACACAAGGCCGCTGGTGATGACTATGATGCAAACTCAGAGCTGCAGCCTGCACTAACCAATCCACAAGAAAACGAGCATGATGATGGGACACGTAAAGGTGGCTTCTTCAGAAGTCTGTCCAGGATCTTTTTCAGCGAAACTGATGGGAACTCCATGAGGGTCTGTGAAGTGAATGGCAGTGATATTGGAGTCGCATTTTTCATTCATTTTTCTGTTCATGCTGCAAATGCCAAGTATCAAGAGGGTGAAGACACCAGAATCCTGCCTGTTCATTATTCTGATAACTACTTCTCGCTGGTTCCGGGTGAGCAAATGAGGATCAAATTGTCATTCGAGGTTCCTCCAGGGGTCACTCCAAGGGTGACTCTTCATGGCTGGAATTACCCTGGTGGCCATGCAGTTCATCATTGAGCTAGGTGGGGAAGTTTAGTTGGGTTTGGAAATAAAAATGTACCCTGATTTGTTCCTGAATCCTGAATAAGAAGTATCAGTTTGATTGAATGTGTTTTATAGGTCAATCTGTAATTGTAATCATTAATTATTATTTTTTTGGTGAGCATTCCATCCTTCCTTATTTTAAGTTCTAATGAAAAATATGCCTTCTTTTTCTCTGTTTTGTGTGCCTAAACTATCGCCTAACACTAATAAATCTGTTAGAAACAAAGTTTCTAACGGTTGTAGAATTGGGGAAATAGCTAGACCAACTAGGGATTGATCAAGCTAGGGATTAGAATTAGGGATTTTAGGAAGAAGAGAGGGGAAGGTTGGCTGCCGATCGGCCAAGGAAAGAGGGGGAGAGAGAGAGAGTTCGGCGCTAGGGAGAGAGAGAGAGAGAGATTAGGATTTAGGTTTTCTGTAATTGATTGCTTAATGACAAAATAACTCCCTACTGCAGATTATATAATCCGCAAAATACCTAACTGCTACCCATATAATAAAAATACCCCAAATGATCCCCCAATTATCAAAACCGACAATAATACGAAATAATGAAAAGCTGTAAATTGTTTGTTTCTAACATCCCCGCCTCCTTGGGAAGCAACCTTGTCCTCAAGGTTGCGGCTTCTCTTGCTCTGCTCCGGGTTCCTCCGCCATCTCATCCTCCGCCTCGTCTTCCCATCGTCCCACCAAGAACATCAAGTCAGGCTTCCCGCACTTGTGACCAAAGGTAAACCGCTCGTCACAGTTGAAACACTTCCCTTCTCGCCTCTTCTGCTCGATCTCTGCGGGAGATAGCGTCCTAAATCCCTTGGGTGGTGGCCTCGGTCCCGCTCGAATGACAGCCGAAGGTGGGCCAGCCGCCGCACCCCCTCCCGAACTAGGGCCCGATGTAGCTGCACTCGCTTCGCCGCTCGCGCCGCTACCACTGCCTCCTCCTCCGGCCGGCTTCTGATAGCGGCCTATCACGCCCCGCCAGCTAGCCAGCTCCTCCTCCTTGTTACATGCAAGACGGAAAACAGCTCGAAGTGAATCGGGCTCAAATACCCGAACAGCCGCTGCAATCTCTGGGCGGAGTCCCGCCATGCACAGACCCACCAATGTCTCCTCCGGTACGCCCTTGCACTGGTTACCCAGTTTGAAGAACTCAGCTCGATACTCCGCCACTGTCCCAGTCTGGCGCAGCTTCGCCAACTGCTCCGGGGCCCACCCTTCCGACTTGCCGAACTGATACCTCAACTCCTCCTTGAACATCGGCCAAGTAATTAGCGTCCGAGCTTCAGCATAGGTCCGCTCCATCCATTCCCACCACTGCAATGCATCCCCCTCTAAATAGAAGGACGCCAACTGAGCCTTTCGTTCCTCTCTAGTGGGATGGTTCTTGAACCACCGTTCTGCGGAGTATATCCACAGACCTGCATCCTCCCTGCCATTGAATTTTGGGAACTCAATGGTAGGAGGCTTAGCTCGGAACACCATGTCATCTTCTGCCTCACCCCCGCGGTAATAACAGGCGTGCCTCCCATATCCCGGTGCCTCACTATGATAATACTGCGAGAATCGAGGTCCCCCTTCATACTCCCACTCACCTTCCTCCTCCTCCTGATATCCCCTTCTTCGGCCCATCTCATTTCTCTGCCTCTGATCACCTGTTCCTGATCCCATGAATTCCCTACCAGTGCCTTGCTGAATCACAAACGGAGGTTGATTGCCACTAGGCTCGTCAAACTGACCTTGGCGAGCCGGAAATCCCCTGCTGCCCGTTCCCCCTGTACGCGCCGGCTGCTGCCCGGGTTCGGTTCGGGTCCGACCGGGTTCGGTCCGACCGGGTTCGACCCGACCGCTTGGGCCCCGGCTCGACCCAGCTCGGCCCGCATACTCGGCCCGGCCCGCGGGTCCCCGGCCCATGGGGCTCGGCCGACCCACCTCCCAGCCGCGGCCTGTTTCTCGCCGCTTCCCACCTGGCCCGCCTTCCAACCCAGCTCGGCCCATATGGCTTCCTTCATCCCTGCTATAGTCCTCCCCGGGCCCATTCAACTCATTGGGCCACGGCTCGTGGTCATACTCCTGCTCCAAGCCCATCAACTCTTCTTCATCCAAGCCCGTTTGCAGATCCGGTTCCACGTACTCGGCCATCTTGGCCTTGCCTCGCGCGCGCGCCCTCTCCTGGGCCGATGGGGTCGGTAGTAGCCCATCCTTGACCGATGGCCCGAAGGTGACTTGGCCCGTACGCGACCCGGTAGGTCGGCTAGGGTTGACCGCCGCCCCTCCCGTCTCGCCTGAGCCGCCCGCCCCCTTGCCCTCCGGAAGCCGCGCGGCCCCCTGTCCACCGAGCTCCACCACCACGGCGGCGCCCTTCCCTTCTGGCGGCTGGTCGCCTCCACCGCCTTTCTTCCAGGCCTCCGTCAGGCCGCTCACCTGTCCCACCAGAGCTTCCACCGCTGCCGTCAAGGCCTCGATGGTGCGGTTGTGATCCCTAGCCCTCTCCTGCAGCTCCCCCAACTCCTCCTCCACCCGCGCCTGTCTCCTCGCCTGCGCCTCTAGGTCTCTCCTCAGTTCCTCATTGCCGGTCAGATCCTCCACAGCCCCATCGACCCCGTCGTCTCCTGCATCGGCGCCCCTGTCACCCGCCTGATTCGCCTTCTCCGCTTTCTCTGCTGCCTTCATGGATTTCGTCGTTACCATCGTTGATTCTCCGGTTTCTAAGCTGTTCCTGATGGAGTTGAGAAGAACTCACCGATCGGAACCAGGCTCTGATACCAGATGTTAGAAACAAAGTTTCTAACGGTTGTAGAATTGGGGAAATAGCTAGACCAACTAGGGATTGATCAAGCTAGGGATTAGAATTAGGGATTTTAGGAAGAAGAGAGGGGAAGGTTGGCTGCCGATCGGCCAAGGAAAGAGGGGGAGAGAGAGAGAGTTCGGCGCTAGGGAGAGAGAGAGAGAGAGATATTAGGATTTAGGTTTTCTGTAATTGATTGCTTAATGACAAAATAACTCCCTACTGCAGATTATATAATCCGCAAAATACCTAACTGCTACCCATATAATAAAAATACCCCAAATGATCCCCCAATTATCAAAACCGACAATAATACGAAATAATGAAAAGCTGTAAATTGTTTGTTTCTAACAAAATCCCACAAGTCAAATGTATTTAATCAGCCTCCTGGGGAGTCCATGGCTGGTATGAACAGGGTCAGAACATGTCATAGGTAAATGGGCTGCAGATTAATACAAACCGGGTCGATTTTGAATTATGAGTTGTATAGGTTGGGTCATCATCTGCCTCCAAGTAGATCACTAAGCTTAGTTTCTCAACTTGCTGCACTTAACAATGTGGTATTCTGGACTTCTGCATGGCGTACCCTACGACTGCTCAGCAGAATCTGAAGTGCTGTATTCACTCATTGTCAAAGCAAGAGTTGAGAACAGTAAGTCCAGAAGCCGAAGACCAAGCAACCAAAGACATCAACAAAGCATGTAGATTGGTATTGAAGTTTCAAGGTTTTACAAGCAGTGAGTCAGCGTCATGGCAGAACTCATAACTATAATGTAAGATAACTGCATCCTTCCTGATCACTAACAGCTGTGTTTCCATGGCTTCAGAAGTATGAGGGATCTCTGTGGGGGATGTACACATATAAGCTAGCTACTTTGATATGACTCTCATGAATCTGTTTATAGAAGAGAAAATGCTAGCAGCTTGGCTGAATAAAGATTGACCCTCCTCGGAGTTTTCTCCTCCATTCCCAAATATTATCTGCAGATTATAGTGAAAACAACGTTGTTACTATTTCTTCTGTACCTGTTCCCTGATCTACTAAATTGATCTTTCTGGTGACAAAACTAACCTCGATATCGTCAGCATCAGGGCGCCTTATAAACTCTTTAGCGAGCAGATATCTATTAGGCCTCTCTTTGTCATCAAAAAACACCTTCCACAATCTGGTAAACAGATCAAAGTAAAGAAACATTTAGGAGCTTCAGGATGCTGATAAAAGGGAAGCATCAAGATTTTAGACCTATAAAATAATGTGCCTAGGATTTGGCTTCATTTTACCCTGGATAACACCTGAAGACAGCACCTTCTGGCAGAGGTCTCATCGAGTAAACTGTGGTGAAAGTGCTGCAACATGGCAGATTAGAGATATCAGATACGGTTAGTTCATCAATGCCATGAAACAACAAGAAAAATGCATTTTGTATCGATCTGCCTCCCATTTTACCTCAAGAAGTAGCGCCTGAGATTGCGAACATTGATCCCAACTCCAACATCTTCACTAATGAGGCGCGGATTCCACATGATGAGTGGCCTTGGCTGGATAGGAGACCATAAATACAATCAAGAATCAACAAAATGCATACTGATGAGGTCATGAGGATGGGTGAATCCAATTTAAGCTAAACTGTTGTACCGGATCGTCTGAAAGACTAGCTGTGATTTTCTCCACAGATGAGAGCATTTGGTAATCAGGAACAACCATAACCACAATCTCATCTTCGCTATCAACTGGCTTCCTGTCGCCCAAGCTGATAATAGAGAACCACTAAACTTGAGTCACAAAATTTGTTTCAACATCTTCAATATACAGGGTGAAATGGAATCCATGATGGGGAAGACATGTTGAAAACTGGACTTACCTAGCAAATCCAAAGGCTGCTTCTTTCCATCTGTACTTGAGAAGTGCAGCAGCACCAGCATCTGGGAATATGGCTTTCACTCTCTGAAACATCAAACCAAGCCTTTCACAATGTTATCACTAGAAGGTAAAAGAAATATTGAAAACTTCAAAAGTTTTTGTAAATGATGGGTGAACTGGAACCTGGGTTCCTGTCTTTTCCATTAGGGTTTCCACGAAAACCCTTGAGAGATCCCATAGCTCAGCTTGTGCACCTTCATCATCAAGAAACTGAAGCTGTGGGATCAAAAGCTCCACCTACAAAAATTTGTTGCCACCAAAGGGAAACATAACACCTTTCTTATCATATGCCGCCAAAAACTAAAAATTGGCCAAGCTATTGAATGGGGACATACATACTATTGCTCTCATTCCTCCTGAAGACACAAAAGTGGCACTTGCTTCCCCAGATTGCCTCACAGCATCCACCAAATCTGAAGGCAGGCAGCTAGGGTGGAAAACAACACACAAACAGGGTTAAAAGAAGCCATGAAAACCCCCTTTTAGACAATAAGGGTCTAAAACGTCAAAGTGAGGGTGTTGATTGATTGAACCTGTCATCTTCTTCCTTTGTATCCACTCCTCCATCTAGTTCTTGTTGTTGAGCTAGAGACTGAGCTTGCAATGGTGGGTTCTCCTCAGTGGACAGCGATTCTTCTTCACCATGAAATTTCTCGAACTTGGCCCTGATTCTTGATGAAACCCTGTAGCTTCTGGAGATGGCAGAGGGAAGAAAAGATAAGGTGAAAGGAGTGGCTGTGGTTGAACAATTGGAGGAGCTGGGTAATGAAGAAGAGGATGGTGATGGGGAGTTGCAGTGAAATGAGCAGCTTGGGATTGAAGCAGCCATGTATGATGTTGCTCAGAACTTCAAAGAGCAAAATTCAACTCTAACTACGTAAACTTGTACTTCTCAAAAATATTAGACATGGGGATTCACCTGTGCCCTGCCTATGGATTAGCAGTACCCATGAATATCACTGAAAAATTGCAATCAGTATTTGTGTTTGATCATTGGTTTTCCGAAATATGTGCAAACAGTACCTGAACTTGTTTTTCAATCAATTTCAGTCACTTTTGCTTTATCAGTGTAAATGGGCCTAGTCTCCGTTACCTGACGTTTAAAAAGCCTGATCCAAAGAAGAGCCCGATAATGGGCCTAGCTCGTTCTAACTAGTAACGTATTGCTGGGACAAATTGAGGCCCGCTTCAAATTTCGGAGTTTGAAACGAAACGCTCCGTGCCTTAAAAAAATATAGCCGTTAAAGATTAAGTAAACTGTAAGCCTTCCATTTTCTTTCCAACGAATCGCATCTTTTCAATTCAAAATTTTCCCCCAAATTCGAAAACCCTATACTCCCGGTCTCTCTTTCTGATCTGCTCTCTCTCTCTCTCCCTCTCTAGCGCACTCACTGTCTCCGGCTCTTTGCTCGCTCGCTTCTCGGTTTCTTGCAACTCGCTCTGTCCAATTTTCACCTGCGGCCGTCTCTGATCCTGACGCTATGGAAGGTACTGCGTGCGTGGTTTCTCTCAACTCTTCTGGATGTCTTCGATTTTCATGGTTCCTTGTTGATCTTTGATTTCCCGAAATGGAAATGGTTCAATTTCGCTGAACAGATTCTTCTATGGTTTCTCTCAGATCCAGTGGTGGAAATTTTTCCGGAGAGTTGCTGCGGTGGTGCTGGCTCTGTTCACTGCCGGCCGGAGCCTGCTTCTTTGTCGTCTTCTTTCTCAGGTGCGTTCTCTTGCTTTCCGTCGCACATAAGAAAATATCTCCTTCAGTTTTATTTTGAGTTCCTCGGAAGTTCTCTTGAGAGGTCGTTTGGAGAATTCTCCATAGTAGTTAGAAACCCTAGGTTGCTATTTCTCCTGTTTGATTTCACTGTCCTTCTCGGCGCTCTTCATTTCTTGGTTGTTATTTTTGCCGATGTCGCTGGATGTTGCTTTTTGTTGATTGATTCTCTGCGTTTTTTGGATTCTGTGATCAGATCAAACTCCATCTGCTGAAACAAAGGAAGGAGGTAACATTGAGATTCGAGATTCTTGTGTTTTTAGTCATTGTGAATGGGATAGGGATACTACAGTGTATCTTTGTTCTCTTCATGCAATGTAACATAAATTTGTATGATCTTTTCCCCAGTATCTCTGGAGCCGATTGAGGAAGCCACCAGTTCAATGGAGGAAGGTAACTTTTCAAGTGGGAGTAAAGAGGTTTCTTCATCTCAGGAGCCTACAATAATGCCTATGCTTCAGACAATTACCAATCTGAGCACTAAGATTCAGGTAAAATTGATTGGCTGGAATTCGATTTTTGTTTACATAAGTTGGTTCACTTTAATCTTTTTGCGTTGATGGAAAAGAGGAAGAAAGGGTTCATGATTTAGCGCAAGGCAGCTTTAACATTAGTTTAGTGATCCAAACTGGTTTAATGCTTGTGGTAGTTAATCTGTCTCTTCTAACTGTTTCTTTTGACTTCAGAACTTGAAGAATGAGCATGCAGTTCTCTCAGATCAAGTTAAAAATATCTCAACGGATTTCTTTGCTCAGCCTGAACTTGTGGGTGCTCTTCAACTTCTTGGTGAGCTTTTGTTGTGATACCTTGCTTCCCCAATATCATTGTGAGGTTCCGCAAATGGAGCATTTTGTGATTTTTCAAAATTTTGGATGCCTGTAACTTCTTGTACTCGGGCTTCCGATTTGCACAAACTTTATTTCCCCTTCCAGGGGATTCGTAGGCCAAGATCTTTTATTCCAGGAACATAACCCCTGCTGTTGGCTTTCTGCACCAGGTAAAGAGCATGAACATCTAAAGAAGAAGTTTGTGCAACAGCAAGTTGAGAGGAAGAGGCTCTACAATGAAGTGATTGAGCTTAAAGGAAATATCAGGGTCTTCTGCAGGTGTAGACCACTAAACCAAGCTGAGGTTGAGAAAGGATGCAACAATGTGGCTGAATTCGACTCGTGCCAAGAAAATGAGCTCCACGTCCTTGCCGCTGATTCTTCAAAAAAGCCGTTCAAGTTTGACCATGTCTTCAGACCAGATGATAACCAAGGTAAACTTTGGATCCGATCTCATTATTTTAGAAAAAGACTAAAGTTTAGTCCTAGTAGATTTCTTAGCTCTGGATCTTCTGAATTTTGCAGAAGCTGTATTCGCCGAAACCAAACCCATTGTGACTTCAGTGTTGGATGGCTATAATGTCTGCATCTTCGCCTATGGTCAAACTGGAACTGGGAAGACATTTACTATGGAGGGTACACCTGAACATAGAGGAGTGAACTACAGGACTCTAGAAGAGCTCTTTCGTGTTTCTGAAGAACGAATGGGATTTATGAAATACGAGTTATTCGTCAGCATGTTGGAAGTTTACAATGAGAAGTTGAGAGACCTTCTAGTGGTGAACCCCAGCGAGATTTCAAAAAGGTACATTTGTTTGTCATCCTTGAACTTGTTAAATAATGGTCAGCAGATAATGATGGCTTTGGCTTTTAGGTGTTTAATATTACAAAAATCTATTGGATGGGGTTAACAGGATCAATTAACAACTTGTGTTTACATTGCATGAAGGTTGGAGATAAAGCAAGCTGCTGATGGAACTCAAGAAGTGCCGGGGCTCGTTGAATCTCATGTCTCTAGCACAGAGGAAGTATGGAAGATACTTCAGTCAGGAAACTGCATAAGATCAGTTGGTTCCACGAGCGCCAATGAACAAAGCAGCCGTTCTCACTGGTATGGTATCACTGAATCAGCCACTGTTTACATTCATCTTTTATCCTTTACCTGTATTAAGGGCCAAAACCATTTACTTCCCTGTGCAGCTTACTACGAGTCACAGTTAAAGGGGAGAGTTTAATCGACGGGCAGAAGACAAAGAGCCACCTTTGGCTCGTGGACTTGGCTGGAAGCGAGCGTGTTGGGAAAATTGAAGTTGAAGGCGAGAGATTGAAGGAATCCCAGTTCATAAACAAGTCTCTCTCAGCCCTTGGTGACGTCATTTCTGCTCTTGCTTCTAAATCAAGCCACATTCCTTACAGGAACTCAAAGCTTACTCACATGCTGCAGAACTCTCTAGGTGAATCACTTTTATTATCTCAGTCATACAGTCTTTCGAGTCAATTTAGAGTTACTAAAAGTTTTGCTAACAGAGATGGGGGTATGTGAAATGAAATGCAGGAGAGGATTGCAAGACCCTTATGTTTGTCCAGATAAGCCCTAGTTCGGCTGACTTGGGAGAGACCCTTTGCTCTTTGAATTTCGCCACACGTGTCAGGGGTGTGGAAACAGGTCCTGCGCGCAAACATTCGGATCACAATGAGCTCTTGAAGTACAAGCAAATGGTACTACCGTAAACACCACCACATTTCCTTTTCTTCTTCATCAAGTTATTTGCCACAGTAACTCAATTCCTTTGGTGATAAAATCACTTAGGTGGACAAGCTGAAGCATGACGAGAAGGAAACAAAGAAGTTGCGAGACAGTAACCACGCTTTACAGTTGCGGCTCACGACCAAAGAATCCATTTGCAGGAGTCTTCAAGAAAAGGTAATGCAAACCAAACTTAATATTCCTGTTGTCTTCTCCTGCCTTCTCTTATGGCGAAAAACTAAATGGTTTGGTTGAACATTTGGAATCAGGTACGGGAGCTTGAGAACCAGCTAGAGGAGGAAAAGAAGACTAGAATCAAGCAGGAAAACAGAGCTTTTGCTTCAATTGCTTCTGCTCGGTCTTTGTTCTCATCCATAAGACCAACTTCAGGAGTAACAGAGAATAGCTACAACAACAGCAAGGGAGGAGAGAGAAAGCCGCCTCTCGCTCCTCCTCCTTCGAAGCTGAGGGTGCCACTGCGTGGAATTACAAACTTACCTTCAACAGGTGACAGGGGAGCCGCCGCCACGTGGAAGAGAAAGGAGAACGTGGTGCCTACTAGACCCTCAGCCGCCGTCACCACAGCAATCCCACCACCACCATCAGCAGCGGCGAACAGCAACAGAATGAAAGCGCGGCGTGGTTCCTTCGCAGTCCGACCTGCTCCTCCGCCGGCGGAAGTCCGTCTGCCGAAGCGACGAGTCTCCCTCGCCACGCTCATCCCGGAACCAGGCATCTCATCATCGTCATCATCAACCATTTCGACTCCTCTCATGGCACAGCGGCGGCCTTCGTTCATCAGGAAGCAGAGGTATTCGAGGCTGTTCTCGCCATTGCCGGAGGCTTCCGGGACGCCCGCGCGGACGGTGGCGGAGACGCCTGCAAGGATGAGCAGCAAGTTCATGGGGAGCCCACCACCGCCTGGTTCGTGGAAGCCGAAGCATCCTACGGTGGTTGCGCTGCAGAGGAGGTCTCTGGTGTGGAGTCCTCTCAGGTTGCGAGGGGCGAAGAATAACGGTGGTGGCGCCGTCCGGCGGCCGTCTCTAGTTAGTGCTGTGAGGAGCCAGCATTAGCTGAAAAACTTGGATCGAAATTGCTGGTCATGGGAGGAAATGTCTTGTTGTTGCCGTGATTTCCCTCTTCCATTTCTATGACCATCCTTTACTTAAGGATTGTAATTCGATATTGCCTGATTGATGATCTTGTGTAAGAAGAGCATAGTGGAGGGATTTATATTAGAGTCCTGTCAATAGTTTCGCCTCTGATTCTTCTCCTTGTATGTTCAACTTAATCCGAATTAAGCATTCTATTTTAGTTCTACTGGCAAAAGTTCCCTCGCGATTGATTCGCGTATCAGAAAAATAGATATTTTAAGAGTAATTGAAATTGAAAGAAAAAAACCCACTAAAGGGTCGTTTACTGTACACGCACGCAGACACATCTTACTGTCCATCGTGACCCAGCGGTACTGTTTCAACTCGGAAGGGACTCTGGTGTGTGCGGGTTTACGGTGGTCTCTATTTGGTTCGGGACAGGACTTGGCGATCCCGTTGCGTTGTGACCAGAATTTGCCTACTGGTTGGAGTCCTTTCAGTGTCCATCACACGCAATGATCGCTCTGCACTGCACGTTTTTTCTCCTTCCCTTCTCCACCACACATTCCAGCCGAGAGAGAGAGAGAGAGAGAAGGGTCAAATTTCTCAACTTTGTAGCCTGTTTCTTTCTCGCTTATTTTCCATTCCTCTTTCAGTCTTTCTTCTCGACTTCTCTCTCTTTTCTGTCACATGACATCTCTCTATTTGGTAGATGGGTGGGGTTGAAAGCAAGCTACTGGGAAGCATATATTATTCGAGAGGGCCGGATAGGATTCAGAGCCATCGGTGATTTATCCATCTCTTCCGGTGAGTTTTCTTTTCTCTTCTCCGGCTCCATTCATCGTCCAGATCCGCTGCTACTTCCGGTGGCTTATTTCCGTTCGTCTGGCCTTCTTCTCGCTCTCGGCGAGTCATCTAGGTCATTCATCTTCATCCTTTTTCGAGTATCTCACTCTTCTTCTCTCTCTCTATTTTTGTTTTGGGTGTCTCCTCTCCAGTAAATGCAAATGAAGGGGATAGCTTTTCATCAATGGTCAGCCTGTGGAACCAAACGGTACGCTATCATACTTTCGTTTCTTTCTTTTTAATTTCCTTCAAGATTCCATTATTTAACAAGTCTATCGAGGGTTTTGAGAAGATCCATATATGTGGGTTCTGTATTGCAGGTTTCTCTTTTCTTTCATAGCTATGTTGATCTGATTGCTTATCGTTTTCTCTCCATTATTTAACAGGGCCTGCTCATATCATATTCCAGTCGGTTACGGCAACGGATATGTCGTTGTCGGTGATGGTTTGTGACTTTGTGTAGCGGAGGTCCCAAGGTGGCCAGGAAGTTGATGGGTTCAGTTTCTTCCGATGTGCTTTAGTCATATTATTTCATTTTACTTTGCTTGGTGATTTTAGGAAAGAGATCTGAATGTTGTCTCATGTGTGACTGACGATGTGGTTAGTAGTTTCTTCCTCATTTTTGTCCTTGTTTCTTTCCTTTCCAGACCTCGCCTTTTGTTGATTGATGAGTTCAATTCGTTCATAGGATTTTGTTATGTACTCACCTCATTCTTAGTTTCATCTTTGTTATATGCTTGATTGTTCTGACATGGTTTCCGATTACTCATCTCATCTATCCGGTTTTTTTCTTCTCCAGTTCCTTTCAAGCAATTAACAATTATAAATAGCTGGTCATAGATTGATGTTCTCTTAATTAACACTCTATTTCGTTTGTATTTCTGAATCTGGGTTCCTGGACTGTATCAAGTGAGGCATCACTTTTGGGCGTTGATTTCATTAACATCTCCCTGTCTGTTTCTTTCCTCTGAAAATTGTTCTCTTTTCTCTATAATATTTTGATTTTTCTATACCGGGTAAATGACACATTTGGTCACTAAGATTATTAAATTGTGTCATGTTTAGTCACTAGAAAAAATTAATATCAATTTTGGTCACTCGAATTACCGAAACTGGTCAAATTTAGTCACTCTCCCGTCAGTTTCCGTCCAACTCCATTAATGTAGTTGGATGGAAACTTTTGGGAGAGTGACTAAATGTGACATGTTTCAGTAATCCGAGTGACTAAATGTGACATTTTTCAATAATTTCAGTGACCGCAGTTGGACAGAGGCTACAGAAGAGTGACCAAATGTGACATGTTTCAGTAATTCGAGTGACCAATATTGATATTGAATTTTTCTAGTGACTATATATGACACGATTTAGTAATCTCAGTGACCAAATGTGTCATTTACCCTTTCTATACCTAATCGGTTTTCACTTTTCAAATCCAGTTACTCTTAGGGCTGAAAATTTGCCTCTCCCGTCCCTGTCCCGTCCCTGTCCCTGTCTGACCCGTCTCTGAAGGGTCAAGATGTATAACCGTCCCGTCCCGTCCCTGTCTCCTTCTTGACCCTGTCTGACCCTCAAGGGTTGGGACGGGACGGGACGGGACGGGCCGGGTCAGTGGGTCGACCCTAATCAACACACTACTTTTTTACAAATTACGTTTTGGTACCCGAAATTATTTTTTCTTACAATTTAGTACCTAAATTTTATTTTTTTACAAATAAGTCCATAAATTTTGATGGTAAAATAAAGTTTTGGTACCCATGTTTTTTTATTTTACAAATTAGTACCTAAACTTTTAAAACTTTACAAAAAGGTCCAATGAAGTATGAGATATTTGTTGTTGCTAAGGGTCACAGGGTCAAAATGTGACCCGTCCCTAAGTTGTCCCGACCCGTCCCGGCCCTTACAGGATCAACAAATGACCCGTCCCTAATCTGTCCCTATAGACAAACTGACCCGTCTATAAAAAAATATGAAATCAAATCAATTTAAATTTTAGCACCCATGTAAAAAAAAAAGCACAAAAGAATTAAATAAATTTACGTACTCTCAAAGCCTCTTCGTCCATTTTTTGCCGAAAAGCTAGCGAGAGTATCGACAAAACAACAAAACAAAAACTCTAGTAATTCTTTCTGATGCGGAAGATCGGACTTAGCCGCAACCACAGAGCATACTTAGAACGAAACTAGAGTGAAAAATGGAGGGAGAAAGAAGTATGAAGTGGTGGTGTGGTTTGGAATGAGAGGGGGGATGGGTATTTATAGGGTTTGGGGCTGGGAAAACACCTGGCCAGTTATCACCGCCCCAAACAAACACAGCGCCATCACCGCCTTTGTTGGACGCGGTGATGGGCAGGGATCGCTGACGTGGCCTCTCCTGATGCGTCGGATTGTGGAGAAAAACCACAATCCGCGCATAACTGCATCCGACGGCGGCGGTGAAGGCGCGGGGTGGGGCGCGGATCGCTGACGTGGAAAGCGGGGCTATCACCGCTTTGGTCTTCAGCGGTGAAGTGCCCGCGCGCGTCCACGTCAGCGATCCGCGCCCCTTCACCGCTGTTGGATCCAACGGTGAAGGCTTCACTGCCTGCCACATCAACGGTGATGCCATCACTGTCGTCCTTGACAGCGATGATGGCATCACTGCTTTGGTTCAAAGCGGTGATAACATCACTGCTTTTGTCTAAAGCGGTGATGTATCATCGTTTTAGACCAAAACGGTGATCAACATCACTGTCTTAGACAAAGACAGTGATGTTGAAACTGCTGTATTTTGGGAATTACTTTTATAAGTACTGTATTTTGGTAATTTTTTTTAATAATTGGTGTATTCTGGGATCTTTTCCAATATTTTGCATAAATAACGGGCCTCGGGTGTGCTCACAATGTGTAGCCTTTATTTTGCCCATTTCCAGAACATATAAGTCAGGACTTGAAGGGTTGAATTCGACCAGAGATTCAAATTTATTAACATTACTACCATAATTGATCGGTACTTTCTATTGTCGGAACAAAGAATTAGGTGTCGTCTGGTTTTGATAATATATAAATCGATTTATTGTCATCAGTGCATGCATAATGTATTCATAATAATACACGTGTATGTAAGAAAATTGATGTATTGTAGTTTACATTGTTTAATTTCTGTGATATTAACAATTTCTGTGATATTATTGTAGTATTTAAATAAATTATATTAATTTTTGGGTGAAATGTCACTTTTAACATTTGTTTGTAATATTAAAAAGCAACACATCAAAAGTTAGGGATATATTTAGAAGAAGAAAAGAAAACACAACAATCTCCATCAAACAATCTCAACAATTTTAAAGAAAACTTGATATTTAACTATCACTCATTTTGAGTGATAGTTTGTGTCAATACAAACAAACAATGTATGTATTGTTTGCGCAGAAAATTCAGAAAAACAATACATTGTGGGCATTGTATGCATTATAACTAACCCAACCAAGCTATCACCAAAACCAAACGACCCCTTAAACTTATTGTTTATCGAATCACAACATCTATAAGCACAGGAAAACAAATAAAAATGGCATTATTATATCAATTTGAATGATTGTAGAACCGCAACATTCTATGAATTTATCTCAAGTCCCGACGCAGAGCGCGGGCAATGAAAACTAGTAGTATTAATATTGACCCAAAGTGAAAGTAATCGTATTTCATTTTTAATCATTCTTTTTATAGGTTTGTTATTTAAAATAGCATATAGTCGATAAACTTGCATAAGGTAGATGGGTCGTCGAATAGATTATTTATGTTAAAACTTCTTTCATGACGCTAATGTTTCAATTAGTATAGCTAGTAGTTGATCCTGCTGTAACTTTTGAAGAATAAAGCAGTTTCTCTAGATCTTTTCAAGAAGTATTTAAAAAATTGTTGAGTGTCTAGCTGAAAAATTATCCGAATTACTTTCTAATATAAGAGGTATTAGAAAGCGGATAAAGCTCGCTCAAAATACAATACTCGTCAAAACCTTAGATTCGAGTTCAATAGTCTTCCCAACCAAACGAAGAAAAAAGAGAAATTTATAAATGCTAAACTCGGTTTCAAGTCGCTTTGACTGTATCGAATTAGGTTGGATACCCATGGATTTGGGTTCAATTGTGATCATGCTCATCAAAAAGGAAAAAGTGAAAGAAAATAACACTAAAGATAACGAAACTCGGTCTCAATACAAAACTTGCCAACATTGAGTTGATATGGTATGGATTTTCGGTAGCGTCATTAGGTTCAATTGTGATAATGCTCAACAAAAAGGAAAAAGAGAAAGAAAAAACACTAAAGAGGATGAAACTCAGTACCAATACAAAACTCATGGTAGCAGGCTAGCAGCCATGGGCAGTGGCGGACCCATAAATTTTATTAAGGTTATTCAACATAGACAAAATTTTATAAGGGCTGTCAAATAGTTTGGAATCCTAATACTACCATTATCAAACTAAAATTTTACACAGGTATTTTGTTCAAATATTACATTAAAGGTTTGTCAATTGACAACCCATTCTTGTGAGTGGGTCCGCCCCTGGCCTTGGGAAATGATGGTGGGGAACAACTTAGGATTTCACCGACAGTATTTTGAGATGAGCTGCAAAATGGTGAACAAAGGTGATGATTTGTGCAAAAAGTCATAGACGAAAACCTAGCAAACAATAACTAAACATAAAGGCGATAATTTGTGCAAAAGTCATAAACGAAAATCTAGCGAACAATAACAAAACACTAAAGAGGATGAAACTCGGTCCCGATACAAAACTCATGGTAGCGGCCTTTAAAAACGGTGGTGGGGAACAACTTAGGATTCTGCCGACAGTATTTGGAGATGTGCTGCAAAATGGTGGGCAAAGGCGATGGTTTGTGCAAAAAGCCATAGACGAAAGCCTAGCGAATAATAACTAAACACAAAAGGGATGATTTGTGCAAAAAACCATAGACGAAAACCTAGCGAACAATATAAAACACAAAGATGATGATTTATGCAAAATGTCATAGACGAAAACCTAGCGAACTATAAGTAAACACAAAGGTTGTAGAATAGAGAGTTGAGTAAAAGAAGGACTTGGAACTTCCCCACTTGAACTTGGAGGAGTGTGAGAGCCACTAATGAACAGTAACTCACATGTTAGGCTTTAATATATGAATTAATAATTAATTAATAAGTTACGGACTATACTTATGTAAGTAAATAACAACCAAATTTACGTGATTCACTAATATAATATGTGTTAGCTAATCTACAGGTATTGACTTTATTTGAGGAGATATAGAGATTGAGAAGGTATATATAATGTCTTCTCTAGACGGACTAACTTAATCCAACCTGGGGAAAAAAGTTACGGACTATACTTATGTAACTTGATGGCAGATAATCTGTCTTCATGTTATAATAACGTTATCTAATCTCGATTGTTCGTCTTAATTAAATTTAGATAATTTAGCTTTAATTTCACCTAAAACATAGTCTATATATAATTCTTTTTGAATTGAATTGGAATATAATTAGAGTTTTCACTCTTTGTATCTTGAACATCATGTTTCTTGCAATGAATTTGAATTAATTACTATTTTGTACGTTTAATTAATTATAATATCAATTGGCGGTGATCATTCATGTTGGAAAAGTCAATATGCATGCAGAATCCAAAATCCAACGGTCAAGAATAAGTCTACGTCTTATATTTTAGTAATTTAACTGTTTTCATATATAAATAAATTTTCCAAATATGAAAAAGGTAGCCGTTCGGCGGACCCAATTTAATCCCCTCTCTCTCTCTCTCTCTCTCATTATAGATTGGACCGTTGGGGCCGAAAACCCAGCAATATGACCCCCCAAAAGATCCGTTACCCAATCTCCCTTTCCTTTCTTCTCTTTCTTCCTTTCCCCAACTTCAAAAGACAAAACTGAAACCCCGAAGTACAGAGGCAAACAAGCTGAACACTTCCGCTTGCTTACTGCACCCGAGTTCGCAACTGATTCGACCCAACTCTGATTTCCCCCTCTTCTAATGGCTATTTACTGAGTGGAAACAAAGACCCACTTCAGGAGAAAATATATAGTATCCCCCATTCTTCCCCCTTAATTTCCAATTCAAAAACAATGGTGGCAAGAACCCCACCAAAGCAGAGGAGATTCATGGCTGCACCTCCTCTCAACCCTCTCCTTATTCGGGAAACAGTAAACAAGGTGAGGCTCTCTACATTTTTTCTCTCCCCACTTGTGTTTGGTTTCTGAGAAAGTAGATATGGGTGAAGCTCTGAATTTTCTTCCTCTCCCCTTTGTTTTCTGAATGTGTCCTGTTGATTGAATTAGGTGGATAAATGCATGGCGAGGTTGCAAGAGCTGCAGTACACAGTGACGGGCGGGAACAAGGTCGTTGCTTCCGGAGTTAGTCTGAGCCCCAGGAGTACCAGAGGGTATCTGAGGACTAGTCTCAGATGCAAGCAGGAATCTTTGAGGTGATTTCTCATCTGGGTTCTCATTTTGTTTTTTCCTTCCTTGTATTTTTTTCTTGCTTAGATTCTTACTTCCTCTGTTTCTGCTAATAGGATTAAGACCTCTGCAGCAAGGAAATCCCCCACTGGAAAGCTGCCTGCAGCTGCAGCAGGTAATCGGAGGACTATCTAGTGGAAAATCATGTTATTCGAGCCCTGTCTATCTAGTGGAATTCATGGAATCGGATTGTGAATGCTTTTGCCAAACTGACGGAAAAAGAAATTAATTGACAGGGGAATGGAAGAGAATGTCACTACCAGCAATGCTACTAGGCGAGACAATGGGGGAAATCCTACAAGCAAGCCAATTCGCCAAACAACTAGTGGCAGCAGTTAACCCTCCTCCTCCCGCCATTCACCAAGAAGACCCCAAAACTCCCCTGCCACAGCAAAGGAAGAAACCACCGCCGAACTCCCAGAACGACACCGTTCTGAAATCCAAACGCCAGAAGGAGAAGCAGCACCAGAACAAGCTCAATTCGATTCGATCGGAATCCGGTTCACCGCCTCCTTCGACCCACCGGCGAGCCCGGTCCAGAAGCATCAACTTCAAAGTCATCTCCCCTCCTAGAAAACGATCCGACAGAGAGAACTTGACCACAACAACCCATCATTTGGCTAACAGAGTTTCTCCCAGAAACAAGCCGTGGGGGAAGAAAACAGTTCTGTTCCCAAATCCTCTGTTCCATTCTTCCAACAATGCTGCTGCAACGACGCGACCTCGATCGCCGCCAATTTTCTCGAGAACCCATCAGAAAAGTGCTGCTCATAAGTTTCTGATCAAGTCCCCTGTCAAAATCAGTCCCACGAAAGATAGAGTTGGGGCGAAAAAGAAGGCTGCCGCCGCTCCATCGCCGACGAGGTTTTCGGGGACGGCCACGAAGCTGAGGCGGTCGTTTTCACCGTCGAGGATCGCGAATAGGTTGGCTTCGCTGTCGCCGTTGAAGGGCGGGAGGAGGAATAATGGGAGTGGTGGTGATGGGTCGATGATGGTGAATGGTAAGGTTAGTGGGTTGAAGCAACGGCCGCAAATGATGGTGGCTTCTTCTTTCTCTCCTCGGAGGTTCTCGCTGGGGAGAATTTGAGGTCGATGATGTAGTTTCGTATGAATGATTTGTTGAATTCTTTTTTGGTTTTGCCTAATAATCAATACATGTGTTGATTTGAGTGATGAAGTTTCCTCCTTTGTGCTGCAGTGTGATTCTGATGTGGATGTAATTTCTGATCTGTACATGTTGAATTTGAATGGGATGAATATAGTATACTAGCAAAAATTCATTCATTGTCCCTTTGCGTATAAGAAAAATAAATACTTTAAATTTAAAGAGTAATAGTTTTAATATTGACCTAAAAGTGAAAATAATCTTATTTCATTCTTAATATTTTTTTTCATAGGATTGTTATGTACAATAGCAAATGGTCGATGAACTTGCATAAGGTGGAAGGATCGTAAAATAAATTTTTTATGTTTAAACTAATTTCATGACGCTATTGTTTCAATTTGTATGTCTAGTAGTTGATCTTATTGTAACTTTTACAGAATGAAACAGATTTTCTAGATCTTTTGAAGAAGTATTTAAAAATATATTGTTGAGTATTTAGCTTAATAACTATCAGAATTACTTTCTAATAAAAGAGGTAATGTAAAATGACCAAAAATATATTTCTAACATAAAATATGAATACAAATTCTAAAAATTAAAAAGTATTTAAAATGGATGACGTTAAATTTATTTCATATTAAATAATACTATTTTAAATTTATTTTTTATAATGATATAAATGAAAGAAAATTATGTTTTCTAAATAGAGTAATATATGGTGACAATTTTGTATTGTCAAATCGAAGCTTATGTTTTTAAGTTACGAAAAACTTCAGTTTTTTAAAAAATTAAACTTTAGAGGTGTTTGGCTTGGATTCAAATTTTGAAACATAAAACTTCTAAAATTATGGCAAAACATAGCAGTACTCTTTTAGCTTTCTTTTTATTGTTTGTTTGAGGTAATCATGGTTCTCTTTTATGAAAATTTTGGACTGATTGCAGGTTTGAGGAGGTTCAACTTGCATTGATCGGGTTAAACTAGGTTGGATACCCATGGATTTGGGTTCAAATGTCTTTCTCGAACAAAAGGAAAAAGCGAAATGAAAAACACAAAAGCTAAAACTTGGTACTGACTCAAAATTCGTCAACCCCAGGTTCAACTCGCTTTGAACTGTTTGAACCGAGTTTTGGGCAAATTCACCACTGACACAACCCGCCAATTACAATAACAGATAAAACTCGCTCCTGCAAAAACCTGTAAAACCGGGTTCAAGTAGCTTTAGTCGGGTCGAATTAGGTTGGATACTCATGCGTTTGGACTCAATTGTCATTCTCAACCAAAAGGAAAAAAATACTAAAGCGGATAAAACTCGCTCGCGACCGCAAACTCTCAACACTGCATTCAACTTGCTTTGACCGGGTTGATCCAGTTTTAACAAATTCACAATTTATCCAACCTGTCAATTACAAAAGCGGATAAACTCGCTCTTAATCCGAAACGCGTCAACAATGGGTCAGAGTTCAATTGTCATTCTCAACAAAAAGGAAAATGAAAAATGAAAAAATATTAAAGCGTACAACTCGCTTTCGATCTAAAACTGGCCAACAACGTGTTCAACTTCCTTTGACCAATTTGTTAACAAATTAACACTTGGTCCAACCTGACAACTACAAAATCGGATAAAGCTGCTCGCAATACAACACTCGTTAATACCTTAGATTCGGGTTCAATTGTCTTCCCAACCAAAAGAGAAAAAAGGCTTAATACCCCATTTTGGCCCGAAGTTTGGCGATAGTGACGATTTTGGCCCCAACTTTTCAATAATACAGTTATGACCAACTTTTCAAAATATTGGACAAATTTGGCCTGCTATTTGAATTGACCGTCAAAACTGGCTGTTAACTATTTTTTCCATCAGTGAGTCAGCACGCTGCGCTGACTAGGCTTATCCATGTCATATTTTTTCTTAAATTAAAGAAAATTTGAATTCAAATAAAAAATAAAAATAAAAAGATAGAAGGGAGGGGTCACGAGGACCACTGTCTCCTCCCCTTCCCCATCTTTCACGCCTCCGTCCATTCTCGACCCAGCGAGTCCGACGATTCTTCCGTCGGCCGCCTGCCGTCCGTACTGCCTCCGCCAATACTTGTCTTCCTCTCCTCCGCCGCCTCTTCGATTTGGATATGGAACCCTAGCCGCCTCTTCTTCTTCCCTCTCCTCTGCCGCCTCTTCTTCAACCTATCACCGCCATCCCTCTCACGCTCTCAAATCCACTTCTTCCCCTCCATCGACCTCTCCAGACCTTCCTCCCAAACCTAACTCGAAGCTCGCCGTTGAGCACGCCGCGTGGGAGCGGGTCGCCAGCCGCTTGCCGTCCGTACGACGGCACGGAAGAGAGAGAGAGAGCACACAGTTCTATCCGGGATCGGCATATGCTTTTGATTTACTTTTTTTCCTTTCTCAAGCACACCATGCCCCCAGCAGCTCCTTTAATCTTACCATGCCTAGCGAACAACAATCTAGAATTATGGGAGAGGAGATTGGGAGTGTGTTCCTCTGCCGTGTCTGAGTAGCTTCCCAATTGGCAAGCAAGAGCCGACATGGAGATGGAGCAGATCACCAAATCTGAATTTCCTATGCAGATGGGAAGCGGCAGCTGACATGCAATCTTGGGCGCCTCCTTGATTGAGACCCTGGGAATCGCTTCCTCTAAACGATTCTGTAAGCTTGTGGGGCCTGAAGAACGAACCGTCGGTTGCCGCAGCAAGGAAGTGAAGAGCGGAGCGCCACCATCGACAGCTGCTTTTGTTTGATTGGTCAAAGTTTTTTTTTTAGTTTTCGGAATTTTTTAATATAAATTAATTATTACGTGGCAGCCACCTCAACACTAGAAGGTGAGTCACTAACAGAAAAAATCATTGACCGTTAGTTTTACCAGTCAAAATAAATTTTGGGCCAAATTTCTCCAATAATTTGAAAAGTTGGCCATAACTGTCTTATTGAAAAGTTGGGGCCAAAATCGTCACTATCGCCAAACTTCGGGCCAAGGGGTATTAAGCCAAAAAAAAGTATAAATACTAAAGTCGGTTTCAAGTCGCTTTGACCGGATCGAAATTGGTTGGATATCCATGGATTTGAGTTCAATTGTGATTACGCTTAACAAAGAGGGAAAAGTGAAAGAAAAAATCACTAAAGCAGACGAAACTTGGTCCCGATACAACTCGTCAACGTTGAGTAGATCTGGTATGGATTTTCGGTAGCGGCATTAGAAAACGGTGGAGGGGGACAATTTAGGATTTCGTTGACATTATTTTGAGAAGGTTGTGAATTGGTGAGCGATGTTGAAGATTGGACAGCGCATATCTAGTATGGATCTTTAGTCACAACCATATCAAATGGTGGAAGAAGAGGACTAAGTATTTCACCGACAGTGTTTCGAGTTGGATGAATGGTGCGAAAAGGCGATGATATGGGTTCAAGTTAGGATAGCCATGTGTTTGGGTTCAATTGTGATGTTGCTCAACAAAAAGAAAAAAGAGAAAGAAAAAAACACTAAAGATGATGAAACTCGGTCCCGATACAAAACTCGTGGTAGCGACCTTGGAAACGGTGGTGGGGAAAAACTTAGTATTCCGACGATAGTATTTCGAGATGAGCTGCGAAATGGTGGGTGAAGGCGATGATTTGGGTTCAAGTTAGAATACCCATGTGTTTGGGATCAATTGTGATCATGCTCAACAAAAAGGAAAGAGAAAAAGAAAAAAAACACTAAAGAGGATGAAACTCGATCGGCCCCGACACAAAACTCGTGGTAACGACCTTGGGAAATGGTGGGGGGAACAACTTAGGATTCCGCCGACAATATTTTGAGATGAGCTACGAAATGGTGGGCAAATGCGATAATTTGCAAAAAGTCATAGACGAAAACCTAGTGGATAGTTGCTACAATAGGAAGTTGAAAACCTAGTAGACAATAATTGTCATGGGAAACACAATGGACAATAGATGTAAACCTAGTGAACAATAGCTAAACACAAAGATTGTAGAATGGAGAGTGGGATAAAAGAAGAACTTGGAACTTCCCCACTTGGACTTGGTGGAGTGCGAGAGCCACTAATGAATAGTAACTTCAATGTTAGGCTCAGTATATTAATTAATATATTAATATTAAAATAACAAGTGGATAGTTGTTACAATAGGGAGTTGAAAACCTAGTAGACAATAATTGTCATGGGAAACACAATGGACAATAGATGTAAACGTAGTGAACCAATAGCTAAACACAAAGATTGTAGAATGGAGAGTGGGATAAAAGAAGAACTTGGAACTTTCGACTTGCACTTGATGGAGTGTGAGAGCCACTAATTAATAGTAACTCCAATGGTAGGCTTTAATATATTAATTAGGTTTTCTTTACCCACGCTCTGCGCCGGGATGGGTGTGCTAATTTAGTTATTATAGTTCAATTTTATGGATGACCTACTCAGATATAATGAATATGGTCAATGAGTTTATCTAATAAGAAATTCTTAATCACCCAAATTCAATGGGCGAGTATCGAAGCTTGAATCGGAGGCTATACAGTTGTGCATATCCTGATACTAATTAAAGTTACAAGGTGACTACTGTAGCATAAGAGTTTCTCTAACATGGTTTACTGTCATCTACTTTGGTGACCCGCCAGCTCTTCATCGACGCGTGGAAAGAACAGATGGGTTTTTCCCTGACACGTTTCTCCATCCTAAATCCCAATTTCCATCCATTGCTAATCAACTCCTTGCTTCTTCTAGCTTCTATGTTAATCTCCGGACTCACTAGCGGTTCCTTCTGGTCTTTCCCTCACTTCCTTTTCCCTATATTTTGTTTCTACTTGGGTCAAAATCCCTAATCTAACCAAACGGAGAGGAGGTATGGTAGGTTGGATAAGGGGAAGAGGGTGGTGGTGGCGACGGATATAGTGGGAATGCTGGGTTTTGGTTGGCATTAGATTTCTGGTAGATACCTAATACCTTTGTGTAGAGGTGGCAATTGGATCGGATTGGTGGATTGGATTGGTGGATTCATGGATTGGATCAAATGGATTGGTGGATTGATCCATGAATCCAAATGACATACAAGGCTTGGACCAAAATGTAAATTTTCAAAAGTTTAAGTACTAAAATGTCATAACAAAAAAATTTAGGTACCAAAATGTAATTTTCCAATGAAAATTTTCGTATAAAAATATAAATTTTAGGCACCAAAATGTAAAACATAAAAAAATATAGGTACCAAATCGTAATTTTCCATTTGGATCCATGGATTGATCCATGAATCCACCAATCCAATTGGATTTGGATCAAATGGATTGGATTTAAATGGATTGGATTAGGTGGACAAATGGATTGGATTAGGTGGACAATTTGGTGGATGGATTGGATTGGATTGGATTCATGGATTTGGATCCTAATTGCCACCTCTACCACCTTTGTGGGTTTTTATTTTGGTTTGGTAGGGATAGATTCGCTCAATGATCAGGACACTTGAGCCTGGAACTGATGAAATTCGGGGAAATTAAAACATGTAACCGGTCAATATACTAGAAAGGCGAGACATGACCGCAACTTAAGATTCAATTCAAATCAGAAACTAAGATGACAATCACTACAAACCTTATAGAATACAGGTGCGGCATCCTTATGCCCTTTCTTTTGTTCTGCAGGTTTCTATGACCAAGTAGAAATCAATTATCCTTGAGATCAATGGGCTGCCCTCTTTATCAGTGGGTTGCCTTCTCGGGAGCTGCTCCCATTTTGGTGAGTTCAACCTAATAGTATTGACCATGGTTTCAATCCCTTCATATTAGGTTCAGGGGCAAGGAAAAAATAGCTTCAGTATTTTATTATCACTACTCTCTTTAAGCTTCGGTGATCAGACAATTAATTGGTGTCATGTTCTCTTATGTGTACTGCAGCCGACTATAGTTGATGAAAACAGTTGACCCTGTTGCAAAATCAGCCCACAACTCCAATGGAGAAGTTGTATGGGATACAACTAGAACAACCAAGTGCCTGATAAGGAGAAAGAAACAGAGAAATCGGCGGCTGATAGATGCATGAAAATTAACCTATATATCTTAATCTTTCTCCCAATCAAATACGGGTTAGCGAACAATGCCTTTAAACCTATGTGACTCCGCAACAAAGCGCGACACATACCCTACCTAGTATAATAAAATTTTGGTACCTAATTTGAATAGAAAAGTTTGAACTTAACATTCTTTTTTGGCAACATGATCGTATACTCACTCAAATGAATGGAAAATATCAGTAAAGGTGTTAATGGTTAACTGGGCCAATGCTGCTCACGGGCTTTCATCGATCAAAGTTTGGAAAAAATCCCACTGTACACATGTTTTTAAAAAAAATTCTCAAAATACACATGTTATGAAAAAAATTCCCAATCTACGCATGTTTGGCCCTTCACCGCGTCAGACGAAGGCGGTGATTGCTTCACCGCGTTAAAGAAGGGCGGTGATGCAATCACCGCGTTAGAGAAAAACGGTGATTGCATCACCGCTGTAGACAAAAACGGTGATTGCTTCACCGCGTTCGACGGCCGCGGTGAAGGCCTGACCTGCGTCGAATCTTTAAAAAACGTAACTTTTTGCTCGGTTATCCGATCGTGATGAATTTTTTTTTTTTTTATTCCGCATAATTTTTCGAGATCTTGCAAGCCGCAAACGGCCGTAGGCGGTTTGGTCCCGCCTTTGTCCCGAAAAAACGTCGTTTGCTACCCCGAACGAGCCTTTTTTCGATTTCGTCAAACTTTGAACGACCATAACTTTGTGCTCCACAATCCGAAAATCATGATTTTTTTTTTTGATTTTGCATAACTTTTTGAGGACTACAACTTTTAGTAGGAGAGAATTTTCAAAAAATGAATTATTTTGGATATACAGGGTTTTGAGAATAATTTTACCTTTCCTTTTTAGGAATCCAAGTACATTCCGAAATTATGTCTATGATAAAAATTGTAGTCCTCAAAAAGTTATGTAAAATCAAAAAAAAATTCATGATTTTCGGATTGTGGAGCACAAAGTTATGGTCGTTCAAAGTTTGACGAAATCGAAAAAAGGCTCGTTCGGGGTAGCAAACGACGTTTTTTCGGGACGAAGGCGGGACCGAACCGCCTACGGCCGTTTGCGGCTTGCAAGATCTCGAAAAATTATGCGGAATCAAAAAAAAAATCATCACGATCGGATAACCGAGCAAAAAGTTACGTTTTTTTAAAGATTTGACGCAGGTCAGGCTTTCACCGTTTTCCTCTAACGCGGTGATGCATTCACCGCCTTCCTCTACAGCGGTGATGCAATCACCGTTTTCGTCTAACGCGGTGATACAATCACCGTTTACGTCTAACGCGGTGATTCAATCACCGCCTTGGTCAGACGCGGTGAAGGCCCAAACATGCGTAGATTGGGAATTTTTTTCATAACATGTGTATTTTGAGAATTTTTTTTAAAAACATGTGTACAGTGGGAATTTTTCCTCAAAGTTTGTACTCCAACTAATTAACTATGAAATTGGCAAGAAAGTGCGAGCTAGAGTACATATTACATAATTCAAAGTACGCATATCTATGCTTCTGCTTCCAGTTCCAAAATTTAGAAGTACACATAACTTGATTTTTTTTTACAAGATTACACAACTTGATGATGCAAACAAAACATAGGCGGATAATTCTATTTGATTGCCCAGATTGCGTTACCTGAAAAGATTAACAGTATAATGGCTATAAGCAGACTTATATTCCTGAAATTGTACTGGACATAGCATTGGGAGCATCAGTGTATTAAGTATTAGAGCCTAAGAAGTTGGAACCACTACTGATGAAGGAATAAACGCCATATAGCAGATAGTCAACAGTATAATTTATAGCTGAAAAGTAAAACTGCACCCCCCATTCAAATTTTCCTGTCCATAGAGTGATTTTAGGAAGCTGATGTGGCAGGGTGTTGAGCGGGAAAAAAATAGAACTCCCCACCAGATTGCAGAACTAAGAATCGTCCACTACCCACCTTTTTCTCCTGGTTTCCCACGTTATCATTTAGTTATCATTTATTTTTCATTTAGTTTTCCTTTGGCTGAAATAAGCCCACCTTTTCTACTGGGTTCCCAAGTTATCCTTTCGCCTACCCGCAAGACAGGAGGAGAATCAGTTTCCATCCGAAAATTATGGTAAGAGGGCGTCACGGTTTCGTGTTCAGCGGAGGAAGGCGCGGACGGCCGGCTGTTGCTGAGTTCATGGGAAGACGGCCAGACGTTTTGGTGGTCAGTGGCGGAAAGCAGTGACGGCCCGCTTCTGCTGCGTCTGGGGAGATCGCGTTTGGGAGTGCAGCGAACGGTCTCCGTGGCGAAGAGGTTGTCGACGATCGAGGCTTTCCCTTCCGGCGAGAAGCACAACTACTGCCGCCGCCACCACCGTCTCCCCCGCCGCCACGAACCCTTCTTCTTCTTTCTTCTCTGCTTCAGCCTCTAGAAGGTTGCTCCAAATCGCTCCAGCTACTCGCATCCGTTGAGGAGCCATCGCCGCTGGGCTCGACGCAGCTGCTGTGGCCACCGCCGCCATCAGCGAAGCGCTCATCATCCCCTTCTTCTCCCACCCGCTGTCGTTGCTTCTGTTTCCTTCCGCCGAGCACTTCACCACTCTCCCTCTCTTTGCCATCGACGGCAGCCCTGCATATCACCCAATCGGTTCAATTTCTTGGTTCCCCCAAGCTGAATTGATAAAAGCCAGAGGTAATTGTGAATTTCAGGGGAGGGGGGCGTCAAGAGTACTCATCGAGAACTGGGGCGGAGGAAACCCCTAGAGAGGGGTTGCGACGGAGAGATGCATGGATGAAGGAAGAAGCTGTGGTTGTGGCCGAGATGGACGCCATTTTACACTCTGACCCTGGGAAGGAAGGAAGGAAGGGATTAGGACGGTAGCTGGTTCTGTGAGAAACTACTGGAAGTAGTGAGCTTTGTAGAGGTAAAATGGAGGAGGTGCTAGAATTTGCACAGCTTAATACTGACCATAGAATTTGCCCCCATCACAAAGTTCCATGCTAAGTTACTCTCCTTATTGGATCTTTTAGTTGTGTATAATTCTTGGTTTCGTGATATGGTATTGGAGATATGAGCAGGTGCGATTTGGAACGGACCAGAGCATTAGCAGCAGTTGGTTGTGAGATGGTATGTGTAAAATGGAATCATGGTAATTACTTGGCTCTGCTCATATAGGTAGGCTATATTTGAACCTCAAGGGAAGAATTCTCTTCCCACTTTTTAAGCTTTTTGTTTAGGTTTCCAACGTCAATGTGTGCCTGCTTTATGTCAACATCATCAAGCTTAATTGAAAGCAATACTTCCCACTTTGTTCACTCAATTTTTCTGTGTTTCACGGCTTTCTTATCTAACTTTTTTGTTTCTAAATTGGCTCTATTTTGGATATAACTTGCAGTTTAGGCTATGTAATCGACAACTAATGATTTAATCCATGACCTTCGGAAGAACGGTTTGAGTTTACATTTTCCTTATGTCATTAGTTCTTATAAGTAATTTGTTGAGTTCTTATGCTAATGTACGGTCTCTTTTTTCTTTTTTTTTTAGTAGTTTGGTCCAAGAAATCATGTGATCATTAATTTTTTCTTAAGATCACTAGGTTCATCGATTTAGTTTGCCAATCAAGCATTTAACCTTCGTTTAGTTCCTAATTGAGAGCGTAAGATCATTTGTATAATAATAGTACATGCCTCTGATACTGTGTTAAGATGGAACTGAAATGAGTTTGATGTAATGTCTTTGTTTGGTCCACTTTTATTCAGTGTTCAAGAAGACGCGATTAATCTCTCGCCCAGGCGCGATTAATAGCTGGGCAGGAGGAAATCGCCCAGTCTAGCTCTGGGCGATTGATCTAGGCACCTGGGCACTCGGAGACGCGTTTTCACTTTGGTGGGCGATGCCCAGAACAACTAATAAAGGGGAAATTGTAGCCTTTTTGTGAAAATCTCAAACTCTATTCTATTTCCCCTTTCCACCCGCTCTGTAGCCTCCCCGAGAACCAGCCCAATCCTCCTGGAAGATTGATCAATCTGCACTCGCATTTGCCGGACTTGGTAGGCTAACTGGATTGCCGGCGCCAATAGTCTCTCGAAGGCCCAAAGGTTTCTATTTTTCCATAGTTGCCAACAGAAAGTAGCGAAGAGGGATGCGTCTATCGGTCTATGGTATTAATAGTCATCTTTATCACTATGCTTTTAATTTGATTTGTTGCTTCTAATTATAATGATCAACAGATAAGTCAATAAAATATGTGATCGCGTTGACCTATCAATCAATTTGGAATTGTGCAAATTGTTGAAAATAAACACTATTTCAAGAGACATTGTTTTATGCAGGTATAACAACTCCATTCTCTACTAGCAAAAGCGAAGTCGATCATTTGCCTGGACGGAGGGAAACATCTTTGGGAATCTTCTTGAAATTCCCCAACTTTTATTGTTGATCATCTGACCTTCCAAAAATGGCGATGAGCATAATGTAATTGTCCATTTTTTTGAAAGAGGATAATAGATTACCAACTAATTCACTAATAATTCTTGAGCTTTACGGATGGTATTCTTTTTAATTAATTTTCTTTATTATAGTAATTTATTGTTGTAAATTTTCACTTCATAATGTTAGTATACGTGTACTAATATTTGTGGATACTCGAAACCTAATATGCTATGAAATAGGTGGCAGACACAAGGACTGTCGTAAATTTAGCATATTTTATACTATCGAGCTAAAAGCCGAGCACAAAGCTAAGAACAAATTTATGGGCACACAAATTTTTGACAAAAAAAGTTTTTATTTGTTGGTGGCACATATTTGTTAGAAATTTTTAGAATCTTTCAAATGACATAGTAGACAAATCTATAAGTGTTGACTTTTAGATATCAAAGGCAACACCAAAATCAATTATAAAAAATTCATATTGATTTCCTAAAATCATGAATCTTTTTCAGAAACTTAATTTTCACAACAAATGATTGTATGTTTGAACTATAGAGTGCCTTATTTAATTAAAATTTTGAAGAAATAATTGGAATATTTCAGATATGTCCATTATAATACAATTGTACTATCTGTATACATTAATGTTAGCTATTAACAACCACAACTGCTTTTGGAGATATATATTATTTAAAAGTGAATTATTAGTTAATAATTTTGTATTTTCTCAATTAGTACCTAATGGTTGTCGACCATAAAATTTGAATCCTTTATTTGATAAATTTTATCCCTCCAACTTACTAATAGGGAAAATCCTTTTGAGTTTACAATTAATACTTCAATGCTTAATTATTTTATTTTCATGGATATAATAGCAAAATAAGTGAATAATATCAAATTTTATGAAGAAATATTTTTTAAGTAATTTATTCTAACAATAGGAAGTGATTTTTTTCTTAAATGTAAAAAATATATAGACAACAGTAAGCGATAGCATGATCAATACAAATACTTATAAACTAACTAATGTTACAATCAATAATTCGCACATAACCCACTAATAAATTATTTAGACGATCCCAAATTATTTGAAAATATGAAAAAATAGATTAATATAAAAATATAATAAATAAAACTAAACTCATCCGACCAACGGGTCGGGTAAAAAGCTAGTTTCTAGGAAAAGAAAAATGCTTATATGGATCAGCTACAATCAAAACCATTGCTCAATTGATTTTGATGGAAAGATGCTACTGCTAATAGATTGGAAAACGAACCAAGGAATATCCTAGACATAAGGAAAGTAACAAAATCTACAAACCCGTAGGAATAAGGGGGAAAATGAAAAGAGCCACCCTTTGATGGTGCATTATCCAGCTTTTCCAGTTTTATCTTTGCCAAAGGAGATGCCAAACTAAAAGAAAAATACATGGCCAATCAGAAACACCTCTGCAAAAGAAATCTAAATGCAGCAGAAGCATAGCAACTTTATTCCATCCCGATAACTCTCCACCAATTATCTTGCCACTTGAAGTGAATATCAAATTTGGAGGGTCCATGGATATTGAAATAGATTTTTATTTTAAATATTGACATTAAACAAGGGTTTTGAAATATAAATGGATCATGTCAAATTGACTACCTTATATTATGCACATTGTGATGTGGGTGAACCCCCAAACCCACCCGCATCATCCACCATCCACCCGATCCAACCCGAGACTAAACGTGGGTGGGTGATGGGTTAAAAATTGCCAATCCATTTAAGCGCGGATGATTGCATTTTATGGCCAAAATCCACCCGACCCACCCCTAGTCACCACTAATTTGAGGTTCTAAGATAATAAAAAAAAAAAAGAGGATTGTGTGTTGATGAGGAGGCGAATGGCTCGATTGAACTTCTTGCTACCTGCTCCACACACATTCTAGGAAAGAATTTTAATGTTAGTTTGACCATACATCTACACAATAAATAAAAGCCAAATAAAAAAACTGCAAGCTCCATTTCAAATTTCCTTGCTCGAGAGCGTTTCACGGAAGGGTAGTTTTGGAAACCCATTATTCAGGCCGTCGTTTGTAAGCTTTTGTTTCGACCGGGCCTACTCCGTATTACGGCCCACTAATACGCCAGCGGTTACCCAATTAATTCGCCGCGAAGAATATAGCTGTCGGAGTCAGCGTCGTCTCATCATCCGCTTCCCCTGCACGCTTCCTCTGCTACCCAGGTGAAAATCTCGGTGTTCTTCCGTCCTTCCTCACCGCCTGTAACTACCTTCCCCACCGCAACCACCCCCCATCTGTCCGGCTGAATGGAAGGCAGCGGCCAACGGCGTTCACAACTGAGATCGGAAGACCAACCGTAGGTGCCACAATTGTCTTCTCCTGTTCCGACCGCAGGGATCTTGTGGTCTTCTCCTGTGCACTGGCGCTATCGTATCCTCTCACTGGTAGGGCTGTCGGTTCGGGTCGGGTCGGGTAACCGAACCCGAAACCCGTGAAAACCGAAAACCCGAAACCGATCCCCCACAACCCGAAACCGAAACCGAACTGTGCTTTGTGGGTTTCGGGTGCTGGAACCCGAAATGTGTGCTGGCGGGTTTGGTTCGGTTCGGGTGAAACCGAAACCGAACCGTTTTGAGTTTTTTTTTTCGTGATTTGAATTTTACATTATTTGTACAAACAATTTTATTCTTATTATTTGTACATTCTTATTTAACCATTATGTTTAATTTTATGGTGACTGCTGCCAGGCTATGGTGCTCGCCTGCTCGGTAGGAAGTTTTCTTTAGGAAGAAAGGCCCAACCCAAAAAGTCAGGCTCAGGCCCAACTAAGAGAAGATGAACAAAATGAAGATCAATGTGCTAATTCAGCTATAGCAATCAAAATGAAGGTCTCTTCCACCAAGTTCAGACATCTGAGAAACCCCAAATCACAACAGACTAGAGCAATTTCCAAAAGATCATTAACACAGAACAGAAAAGGTGTAAAATTAAAACCACCTGCTGGTAATCTTCTAGGCTACTGCTAAATGAATGGTTTTGTTTCCCTACAGACCGTCCCAGACTATGCAGCCACAATTAAACAGAACAAAACTCAGGATCTCTTTCTTCGATCCCGGGTAGTAATAGAACTAGTAGCAGTCCTTGTAATGGCACAAGTTGAAGAAAGCATCTACAATATTTCCTTCATGGATCAGCTTTACAAAAAATCAAAAACAAAAAAACATGGCCTAAAATTCTCCTGCCCCCTGTATCTTCCTTCAACTGTCCCCTGCCCTTTGGTGAATCCAAAATGCTTCAAAGAGATTGCTTTCTGTGGTTGAACAATATACTTGTAGCTTGGATTTTTGGAGCAGTGTGGTCTGCACATCTGCGAACAATCTACTTGATTCCTTGAGCAGATACCAAAAACACAGATGAAATAGCAATACCCAGATGCTGAAAACAATGTTTTTCAGTCCAACCCTTCAGCCCTGCCAACTGTCCAGAGTCAAAAACTTCCATTCAAGATCACAACTAAGCACAAACACAGCAAAAACCCAGATGCTAAATTTGAAACTAAATTAATCATAGAACAGAAACGAGGGGCAACAGCAAACACTCACCTGCCCTACTTAGACGAGCCAAGTAGAGAAGAAATCAGAACCCCTACAGCAAGTGGATGCCAATCAAAATCAAAATTCAAGAAAGGTAAAAGGGGCTTACTGGGATTCCATCTCTGTTTTGCTACTGGTCGTTGACACAAGATCTGTACTGCTCTCCGGCAGCAAGATGGCGGCTACAGAAACCTAATTGAAGCCTCGAACCCAGATGGATTGCTGCATTGCTGGGAGGCAGAGGGAAGGCGAATCGGGAGATGACGAAAATGTAAGCGAGGGAGAGGACGGCGAAGGCGATGTCGGAGATCCCCTCGAGGCCGTTGGCAGCGAGGACATTGACGGCGGCGAGAAGTTGAACTGAGAAGGGAGGCTCTGTTTTGGCGAAGCCTCGAGCAGTCCAGCAGTCCAGCAGAGCAATTCTCTGTCGCAATTCGCAAGGAGATACCCGAACCCTGAGAGGTCCAGAAAACGTCACCGTTTACTCCAATCACAATTCACAGTTTTCGGGTTTTAATTGGTTTTCGGGTTACAGAAAAACCGGAACCACTAACTGTAGTTTCGGTTTGGAACCGAAAACCCGAAACCCAATTTCAGTTTTTTCGGTTCGGGTTCGGTTTAACCCGAAAACCCGAAACCGGTTAGACAGGCCTACTCACTGGCAGGTAATTCTAGCTGACTTTTGTCTTTCTTCACCGGTGAATTCATTTTTGTTTCTGGAAACTTATCCCCTTTGGTGCAAGTTTTCTTCTACAAACTTATAATGCACAAGATCTCTGGATGCGGAAGAATTATAATTGAAGTAAAATTTCAATTCCATCAAATTCACGAGGATAGTTTTCTTTATATGTATGTGATTTTTGGGTTTATGGCTTTAGCATGCTTATTATTCTAATCTTCCCCTAATTTCAAAATTGGTCAATTCTTTTTCCTCTATTTCCTGTGTCTTTTTTATAACCCTTTAATCCTTTTCCATAAGCTTCCTTCCCAGCTCACTCTCAAATTGTCAATGGAGGATGCAAGATAGAGGTCTTCGCTGTCTATTCCAAGTTTAGCTTAAGAGAAAATCTTTTTATTTCCGAGTGATATCAATAGAGTACAAAAGTTAAACAAACAAAACTACTCAGGAACCCCCTACAAGCGATATTCTAGAATATAGCTTCAGAGAAAATCTAGCTATAGGTAATGCATCCTCATACTGACGTTTTAATCTCCCTTTACTGACTCTGTAATCTTATGACTTTTCATAAATTCTTATTAGTTTATATATTTATCAACACTGGTATGAGTAAATGATTACAGCCGGATTGCAAATCAAATTTGTGTTCCCTCCTGGAGTTCAGTTTAAAATTTGGAATTTCTAGGATGATTGATGACATTATAGAATCGTAACATACCTAACTCCATTATGATTTCCCCATACGTGTGTTGAAAATTATCCTTTTTTTTACATTTTAAAGCTCCTCTCTCCTGAAATATCTAAGCTTTGAATCGGTATGGTGTCCTTTACTTCTATATGTTTCTTGGTTTTGTGTTCAGGATCTATGAAACTCGGAAGCTGATTTGAATGTGAAATAAGCTTTTGGGTTCACATGGAAATTGGAATGATGCCGTGTTTACTTGATTTTAAATGAGAATGCCAGGAGTTTCGTGTTCTGGTTCTGTCACTATTACATCATGTTTCACTTCTGTTGTGCCTCCCGATCGTCACTCAACTGCCCTGATTTCAAAGTATTTAACCTACATTCATGCCCTTTAATTCCTGCAATCCATTTATGTTTGGATTTTTTTCATGATGGGTGTATTTTGTTACTACACAGGGATTGAGATTCTCAAACTGTAACTTATATTGATGAAGTGGATATCCAATATAATCGCTGTCAACTGCGAAATGTTGAACGACACCGCCCCCATTCCAACAGCTGCTGCCATGGTTCTAACAGTACAGTTATTCATATTTTAATGCTTCATCGTGGTTTGCCAAACTCACCACCATAACCACATTATGTACAATAGATATATAGATATATTCTTGCATGGACCCTCACTTTAGTTCAAGAGGTCATAAATTGATCTCTTACTTATATTGGATTAGATAGCGAGAATGATGATTTTTTTAATGGATTCCATGCTTATCTAGGTTATTCTACCCAATAAATAAAAGCCAAATGAGAAAACTTGAAGCCTCATTTTAAATTTTCTTCATCCAGAGTGAAAGTAGGAAGGGTAGATTCGTCTTCACAGTGATTTATGATTTTTTTTTATTTACAGAAAAATTTATGAGTAATGAAATTTAAACCGTGGCCTTTTCAAACAAAGATAAGAAACATAACCAATTATAATAAACACATTTATGTGATCTTTTCCAATTGAAAACATATAGGAAGCTTAAATCTGAAAAATCATAGGACTTTTCCACCACAGTTAGCAACCGAAATGTCATTGATTCAAATATTGCATATCGAATTGCACTCTTGAGCGTGTAGAAGCGATGTAAAATTCTTAACATAGACTTAATTGTTATAACTAACATAAAGTAATGATATTTTTAAACACATAACTTTTAAGCGAATATGGGGCACATGTGTCTTTAAGAGAGGGGTAAATATGGAAAGGTTGAGTGATGTTTGTTTGCCGAACGCGGATGGAATAGACACTATTAATGTAAACGGACCCAAATAGTGCCCCGACCCACTAAACGTTCTACCATCACCGTCTCTCCAAACTTCCCATTAGACTCAACAATCGGCTAAACTCTCCTACCTCTATTATTACACCAAATTTTTTTTTGGAGGGGTAAATATGGAAAGATTGAGTGTTGTTGGTTTGCCCAACGCGGATGGAAAAGGCGCTACTAATGTAAACGTGCCCAAATAGTTTCCGACCCACTAAACGCTCAACCACCCGGGTTACTTTCGCTACACCTAATATAATAGTGAAATGGAAATTGTGTTTTCCACATTACAAAATCCTTGCATCCATAGCAAAAGTAGGAAAGGTAGATTCGTCTTGACATTCATTTATTATTTTCTTATTTACAGGAAAAATACATAAGTTATGGGATTTGAATTGTGATCTATTTGAGAAAGGACAAGAAACATAACCAGTTACACTTAACAAATTTATTCAGACTTTTTAAATTAAAACACACAGGAAGCTTAAATCTGAAAAAATCATACAAATTTTTCATCACAGTTAGCTAAGCCACTAACTCTCCCCTAAATAATTTTTTTTGGTATTTGATACTTCTATTTTCATACTTTGATTATTTTCATTCGAGTTTAATAATTAATTTTATTTCTATTTATCTTATAAAAGGAGAATAATTTTAAAATCGCAAGCTTAATGTCATTGGTGCAAATATTGCACATCGAATTGTAGTATTGAATGTGTAGAAGCGATGCAGAATTCTTGACATAGTCTTAAATAATATAACTATCATAAAACAACAATATTTATGAACATAGAAGTTTTGAGTGAATATGGGCACATGTGTCTTTAAGAGGGGTAAATATGAAAAGATTGAGTGATGTTGGTTTGTCGAATGCGAATTCAAAAGTGGCAACTAATGTAAACGGGTCTAAATGGTGTCCCGACCTACTAAACGCTTAACCATTGTCGTCTCTCCAAACCTTCCACCGGACTCGACAACCGCTTAACCTTCTCCACTTATATTGTTACGCAAAGCAATTTTTGGATGGATAAATATGGAAATGTTGAGTGTCCTTGCTTGGAGAGCTGACTGGTGGGTTATGTAGCTTCTTTAACAGTAACGTGTGATCACTTAACATCAGTTCATTTGGTTGATCTTCTAGGTTGACTTTTGAGTTGAATAAAGATAAACAGTGTCCTGGGCTCCCGGCCTACTAAACGCTCAACCATCGCCGTCTCTCCAAACTTTCACATCTGACTCGACAACCGCCTAACCTCCTCCACCTACATTGTTACGTAAAGCAATTTTCGGAGAGGTAAATATGGAAAGGTTGGGTGTTCTTGCTTGGAGAGTTGAATGATGGGTTATTTAGTTTCTTTGACAGTAATGTGTGATCTCTTAACATCAGTTCATTTGGTTAATCTTCTAGGTTGACTTTTGAGTTGATTAAAGATAAATAGCTATACTTTTTGTTGCTTTTGTTATGATACTCCTTTTTAGTATCATCATTTTTCTAATTTGAAATGTTTTTGTGGTTAGTTTCCAGTAAACAAAGACTATTCTGATTAGTCTTCACATAGAGAATAGCTTCAATCATACCACTTTTACACAAAATTTATATGTAAGAGCTGAGATCATTGCCAAATTGAACTATTCAAGCTATAATGCTTATCTTCAACATATAAAGCATGGTTTCTTTTGAGTGAAATAACCTCATGATTGCATATAAGTTTTTATAATACGATGTTTTGTGATTGTGGTCACTTGCTTCCAGATTTAAAAGTGGGTTCTAATTACTACAATATAAATAGTACGAGTGATAACGATAATTGGAGCAGATACAAGATGGTTTGATATCCTTCTCTCCGCAAGGAATAAATACATGGTGAACATATGTTGTCATGGGAAGGACAAACTGAACTCTTTGTGTTTGTAGTATAGCATGTTGATATATACGCATGTCTAGACCCGATCGATTGGACATCTCCACCTGGAATTTATTGACGGGAAGAAAGAGGAAGGGAAAGGGGGAGATTGGTGAGATACAAAGCTCAGAGAGAGAGATGAAAGAACAAAACGGAAAAAGAAAGAGGGGAAAACAAGAGGAAGGCAAAGAGAGAGTGAGATTACACATTTAAAAGATGGGGAAAATGAGGTGTTGTGAAATAATTGTTTTTCTGCTTTGCTTAGTGAGTATTGTTGGCCCTATTCTGTTGAGTTTTGATTTATTTTAGGGGAAAAATTATATTTGATAGATTTTTTCCATTGCAATTTAAAATCCTAAATCAATATTATTGTTTTGATGATTTTTTCTTAATACGATTATTGTAATTTATGAGATTTAAGGGGGTATTCGATAATGTCAATATTTCAGTGATTTTTTATTTAAATTTTTTGAATTAAAAGATCGTATGTACTGGCTGTTCGACCATAAAACTTCACATCATAGGCTAAATCGGTAGGTGACATTTAGCAATACGAAAGGTTGAACCACGGTTAAATTATGACTTCTATATAAAATACTCTACCACCAACTTTTTCGATACGATTTTACAATCGTTGGTTCAAACAATTCTTTTACTTTGGTGGAAACAAAAAGTTAAAAGACACATTTTGAACTATCTATTGCAAAAAAACATAAGTCAGTTAGCGATAATGCATAATTCAACCCAAAAGGCACTTTGCAATTTCTATCTTTTTAAAATAAATGTATACTACTCATATTGCTCATTCATCAACTTAACGAGTAACATATATCTCATAGGTTTTATTTATTTAATTATTACATGAAAAATATTGTTGCATAAAAATTACTACTTTGTTGCTAGACATGTATGCAATATGAGAATAATTTGGGAAGTCCGTACACAACACATTGTCCAACTAATTATTAGTGACAACTTAGAAACATGTATTATATACTTCAAATCAATCAACTTTGGATTCATAACCAACGGTGTGGTAAAAAAAATGCTCTCTATTGGAAAAAACTTAAAGAACATACTGAATTCTATGATATACATTTTCTTTCATCCTAAAGGTTGATTATGTATGTATTATGAGAAGCAACTCTAATATTCAACTATTTTGTTTAGTTAAGTATTTAAATGGAAATTAGTTATAATTATTTCTTTTTTCATTTAATAATTATATGCAATTTCTCTTATCATAAAGATCTAAACACATTTTGCATAGTTAGATAATTTAAAAAAATGTTATGTGCATAACTAAGGTACAAAATATTCATTTCATTCATTTCAAAACATCTATTATATTCAATAGTATATACCATATTTCTCAGGGGGAAAAATTCCGACCAACGGGTCGGGTCCTATGCTAGTATATAAATAAAGAAAAAGAAACAAAAGAGGCTCAAATCAAGAGGAAGGAGTCAGAGTTGGAGTTCAGCGTGTGAACTGGTGGGGATAGCTCCATTGTGTCCTTACTCCATAATCACCAATCCGTTCATCGACATTTCAGCAGGAGGTGATTCGATTAGGGATGGCAACAAAACCCGAATTCACGGGTATCCACCCGACCCAATCCGGTCAATGCGGGTAAAATTCGTGTTGACGGGTTTTGGGTCTGGTTTGGGTTTAAACCCGTTCACTATTCATCGGGTTGGGTTGGGTTTGAGTTTAGATAAACCCGACCCATAGGTACCCGTCCACATCCATATAATTAATTTTTCGGTATATTTAATATTCTAAACAACTAATCTTATTTATGTTTGTGGAGACATGTCTAATTTTTTCTTTCTAATTGTGTAGAATGAAGTTGATGTTATTGAGTGGAGAGTGAAGAAACTTAATTGAAAGGAAGAACCTTTCAATTAATCATGTTATTTATGGATAGTTTATGATTTGCTTCAATTTTCTTGAGTTTTCTAGATTGATGTTGAACAATTTGTATAGTTAATTTGTGATTTGCTTGAATATTCTAAAATGGTGTTTTATATATGGATAGTTTGTGTTGAGAGATTGATATTTGACTTTAATTTTGATAGGAACTTGTTATTGTAAATGTTTACGACAAAAACCCGTGGGTACCCATGAACCCGCGGATACCCAGCAGGTTGGGTTGGGTTTGAGTTTTTCAAACCCCATGGGTTTTACCCGGGTTTTTTTTTTCACGGATAAACCCATGGTTTGGGTTTGGCAAAACCCAACCCAACCCGACCCATTACCATCCCTAAATTCGACCATGCTCACATCCTTCAGGTTCCCTCTCCCCAGCCTATAGTACTCTTCTGCTTTTCTTTGAGCTTGAGAGCAGAAGTCTTCAATAGCTTTCGAAGTGACCGGAAAGGAGACAATATGATAGGTGCCCTATTAATTAACCTTAATAGGAGTATCATGTTAATTTATTCAAATATGTTGAATTGTAAAGTTTTTAAAAACCATATAGGTATCAAACTTATGCTTTTTAAGTTTTAACAAAGATTACATGATTTCCAAAATACATGGACTATACGAGAAAATTATGGGGCCGTTTGGATGAAGGTTTGTAGTGAGTGATTTGTGAGGAATTTTAAAACAATCTCTCATTATGCAGGATTTTAATACAATCATGTGTTTGGGAGGATAAGAGATTGTAAGCATAAGTGATTTTCAAATCTCTCAGATGCAAGTTTTTAAAATAGCTAATAGGGACCAGCTATTTCACAATCTCTCATTTTTACCTCATCTTTTCCAAGTTGTGCCCTCAAGCCTCCCATGTTTAGTCGTTTCTTTCCTTCTTCCTTTTTTTTACGCCAACAGCTCTCCTCCTCCCACCTCTGCGACACAACCCTCCACCGCCCAAACTCATTCTGCTCACACTCCTCCGCCTAAACCACCCGATTTATTTTGTGTTCTTCTTTCTCAACCTATCTACCACCAGAAGTCAAAAGGGAAGAACGAAGAAGGTAGACTGACGAGAACATCCATGACGATTGGTTCGGTCGATGACTCGAGGGCTGACGAAGATTGCAGCAGGGCCGATTAGTGGTGGCATCGCCCTCCTATCCCGGTCCAAATCCCTTTCGTTATCGGCCGCTGCGTCGTCGGATATATGGGTTTGCGGCAAGGTAGATTGAAGGTCGCATCGCCCTCCTCTCCCATTCCAAATCCCTTTCGTTTCCGTTCGTTGCCTCACCGGAGATCTGGGTTTACAATCTAGTGGCGATGGCGATTCTAGGTTTGCTACCTAGCGTCGATTTCCCTCTAATTCAGGTTCTGCTTGCCGCCGACTATTGAGAATTCAGGAAGGCTCTTTTGTGATGTTAATATGTTATTGATAATGGTTGGAGCAGGAGGAGCCGCAAATTGGGAATGGAATTGGAATTTGCAGGTTTTAATTTAAGGGTTAATAATGTAAATTTGGGTTCCAAGTTAAAATTCTGCATCTCAATCCAAACAAGTTATTTTGAACAAATCCCACATTTAAATTTCCTAGTATTTTAAATGAGAGATTTGAATCTAAATCCCTCATTATTAAAATTCCTCATCCAAACGACCCCTATGGGGATTCCGAACTATTCATTCTTCCCAAGATTGGGCCAGTGGGCCCACAAGTCCAACCTTCCGATACGGGCTGAACAATTTATTATAAGCCTGGCCCAGCTCAACTACCTCAGTAAACCATTGAAAATGAGAACAGTTCCGGAGAAAAATGACAAAAAAATAAAAGGAAGAGTTCCGGAAAAGCTTTTTCTTCCGTCTTTTGTCTTTCTCCATTCTCTGTTTCTCATACTCTCTAGTATCTCGCCCACAATAAAGTGGCGCCAAATGCAAAATTACTCCAAATTAACCGAATCTAGAGATCCATGGCGAATTCACAGTCGAATTCCAGAGTCTTCAGCGTCCGAATCGTGTCAATCGATTACTATATGTCCTCGCCTCTCCCTGGAGTCGATATTTGCTACAGTAGCTTTCAAGGTATTGGACGGAGTCTTCGTGACTCGTTTTAATTGACTGCTCCTAATTTCCGTCTCTTGGTTCCTCTGGATTTTCCCGGAAACCAAACAGTAGTAGTCTTGTTGTTCTGAAGTTCAATCTGTTAAATTTTGAGCATTTTTCTTTTGTGTATGTGGTAAAGGCGGGAAAGTGAACGAGGTTCCAGTTATACGCGTTTATGGCTCAACTCCAGCAGGACAGAAGACCTGCTTGCACATTCATGGCGTAAGTAGAGCTACCCACTTCTGGTTCCTGTTTACAGAGTGTTCGATTTGTTCTTCTTCTTTGAATAATGGAATCCTAGTTCATTTTTCTCTTGGTTATGACAAAGAATGATTTATTGCATCTCAATTGTGTAGGCTTTTCCCTATTTATACGTCCCTTGTTCGGATATCCCACTTTATCCACGGCTAGAAGGTATGAAGCTCACTGAACATAGCTTTGCCAAATTCAGACCATTCTAAAATATTCCAACCGGTGAAAGCTTTACTTTGCTTCTTTCGGTTTAGGGGATGCATACATAAGCGCCATATCTCTTGCCCTTGAGAAGGCCTTGAAGGTAAGCTTACTGGCTCCCTCTTGCTAGTGGATTTGAATTTCTTTTTGTAGCTGTGAATGATGTTGGTGCTTTGAGATGTGATTCACATGTATATGTGGTTTGACATCACAGCATAAAGGTAATGCGGGTTCGAAAAGGCAGCATGTGCATGGATGCACTCTTGTGCGAGCAAAGAGGTTTTATGGCTACCATGCGTCCGAGGAGATGTTTGTCAAGATATACCTGTATCCTATTTCATGTATTATTGGTTGTCATTTTGTAGCAACATTACTTTTTTAGTTTTCTGGATTATTCTCTTGTGACTCCTTAACAATAGAATAGCTACTACCCACATGACGTGACTCGTGCTGCTAGTCTTCTTCTGGTATCCTCCTTCCTCATAATAATTTCCCCTTGCCGTTGCACTCTTTTCTATATGAATTATTATACTTAGACAGAAGAGAAATGTACTTATGATGAGGCCCATTCCATGCTACAGGGAGGAGCAATTCTTGACAAAAGCTTGCAGCCTCATGAGTCTCATATTCCTTTTATTCTCCAGTTTCTGGTAAATATTGTTTCACAATAGTAGTTAATAATTGAAGAATTTGACCCCCACTATTGAACTGATCTGACTCTTATATAGCGCTTGTGGTTGATGGTGGTGCTCTGATTCTAGGTTTCCAGGCAAAACTGTTGGTTTATATTGATCCTTAGTTCTTGGTGCCAATGGATAGAACTTACTGCTGAATTGTTGTTAAGAAAGTTCTGCCATAGGTTGATGATTGTATTGGGTTCGAAATCTACATGTGGCATGAATCGAACTTGTTCGTTAGCTGTAAACTCATTGAGAATTATACACTCAATGTAGGTTGACTGTAATTTATATGGAATGGGGCATGTGCATGTATCAAAAGTGAAGTTTCGTCATCCGGTTCCAGATGCTTTCAGTAAAAGAAAATCTAATCACCTTTCTCAAGCCAGCATTGAGACGGAAGAAACTATAACTGCATTACGTGATAGTCAGGTATGTGTCCATTTTTCTCTGGGATATTCTCTTGTGCAATGAACATCAGTATTTGTCATTCCCACTCATACTGCTTTGATCTTGGTCATATATTCACTAGACAGACTTGAAAAATAGTCAGCATTTGGATTCTCCAGTTTGGATATCGTCCACGATCCCTGGTGATTGGATATGGCAGCTTTCCAATGAATTTGGCACTCCATCTGATCTGTATACTCACCATGTCAAAAGACAAACTGTTTGTGCGCTGGAAGCAGATACTAGTGTTGATGGTTATCTCCTCACCTCTGTTATTTAGAATGAGAAGTTGTGTTCATATATAAACACTGAACATTTTGACAACCTGCAGATATTCTTAATCAGCAATTCAAGTTATATACATCCTTATCACAATCAGGTTCAGAAGTGAAAATGGTTCAGTCACTCATACCTATCTGGGAGGTTTGTTTTGCATCAATTTTGTTCTTTGCAACCCTAGGTCGTGTTTCATATATGCCAGCTGTTTTATGCACTGTATGCTCATTACAGGAAGAATATGAAAGAACTGGCACGGATGAGGTAGCTATGCCTCCTGATCCTGGAAAACCACTTCCGAGAGATGTTTTAAATGCACTATCACATAAGCTTAACAAAAGATTGGAGAAGTTGACATGTAAAGCTCAAGACAACAAAATGTTGGTCAAGAATACTGTGGAAGATCTTCCTTTGGAGACAGTTTCTGTGAATGAAGAAAAAATGGTTGAACTTGGTAACTCGGATGGCCATGATACTGTGGATGATAATTCCAAGCTTGGCATTACCCAAGAAAGCGTCAAACTGTTATCTCCGCAAGATTCAAAGTGTCTAGAAGAACTCTGCCAAACACCCACAGAAAGAAAGTATGGATGCCGACCACTATCAGCCAATAATGAGCAATCACTAGAAGTAAATTGCCTCGTACCTGGGGTGAGCTTGCTCTTTATGATAATCTCTTCCTGCAGAATTTCATTTGATTTTGTTTAGTCGCCGTGCCTGGTTTACTGAGTTCTATTTTCCAGCCTGCAACGAAGTAGATATAATAGAAGTCTGTTTTGCAACCATGTCAGGGGCTATTTCTTTCCCAGGTTTCAGATACAGAAGCTCTGGGCCTGCTAAAGTGGCTTGCCACATCACAGGCTGCTGAAGAGATAAACTCTGACGATGAACTTGTTCGTGAGACCATTCTGAGTCCTCTTTTGCCTACAACAAACATTGATAAGGTGCTAGAAAGAGCGAGTACGGATTATGAGAGCGAGTCCCAGAGAGAGTGTCAGGATATTCTTGATTCCATTGAGGATTTTGTTAAATGTGATGAGTCAAAGGTGAAACTTCCTTATTCGTTGGAGCTTAACCGTTGCTCCTCATCGGAAGAAAAGATGTCCAAGGTTAATGCTTTGCATTCACCTGCTTCTGCACCATCTAAACTGTCATCTAAGACACAGAAAAGAGGAGCATCTGAAACATACTCCGGGCGCAAGGAATTGCAGATTAGCCACACCAGTTTGACGAATAAAAGGAAGAAGTCTTTATGGGGCACTCTGCCGTTCTCAGTTACTAAAACTTCAAGTGACATCTCTAAAATACATAGCATATCTGATCTGTCTGGTGGTGACAATAATCCTGAAAAGGCTCTAAGAAGATGTTCTGACGTTTCTTTACGGAATTCAGAAGCTAATGTCCAAGCACAGGCATTGGACGAATGCTCAGTGCGGGACCTGATGCGAAAGAAGCGCTCCAATCAAACTGCCCTGCAGAAGTGTCCACTCTTAGGGATTGGTGAAGGCTTTCTGGAAAGAGTACATGAAGGAGTTGGCACACCTTTGACTAAACAATTGGATTCGCAAATACAGCCCAATGAAAATGAAGAACACAATAAGAGTTCTGTTAGGCGTCCGGATGCTAGTTTGCTGGTTCCAAAAAAACTAGAGAATAGCCAGCCGGATATTGGAAATCCTATAGTAGTAGATTCAGACAGCCCCAGTATGCAACATGCTTCCAACAGCGTCAAGCAGGTTCCAACAGGTTTCCAGTTTCAATCCGAAACTAAGAACTGTGAAAAGTATATGTGCAGAGGTGAGACCTCAGAAGTCATAGCTTCTGAGCTCTTCAATTCCATATCTGTTTCATCTGCTAAGTGGCTGAATAAGGATACAACTCCGTCTAATCAGAGACCAAACCAGATGAAGGCTAAGGCTGTTGGTTCAAGTTGTCTGCGGGTTTCTCCTATTGAGTCTGAGGATGCAGGCTCAACGAAAGGTGGAACACCGATGGGAAATTCGTTTGAACAATGTGCTGACAAGGTAATTTCGAAGGAAAAGTTGGCAGATACAACATGCTTCTTGTCCGAGGCAGTTTGTTCTGCTCGCTCAAAACGTGGAAATTTCGGTGTTTCTGCTCATGGCAGCTCAGCATTCACAGCTCTTAACATTGAAACAAAGCCTACAGACTTATATAGAATGACAGTCCGTAAGAAACCTCCTGTACCTGACTGGAAGGATGGACCATTGGAAATTGCTTCTTTCTCGCTTGCTTTATCTGGTGCTCCTTCTATTGTCAAGGAGAAAAAAGATGGGATATCAGGTTTGCATACTCATTTATCCGATGGAATTTTTTACTCCACATTTGCATATATTACTTCAGAACCAGTTCATATTATTTTGGATGGAAGGTTGAAAGGTGCTGTTGGAATTTATGTAAAAATCATTTCCCATGTGGGAGTGGGATGAATTTTTGTAGCCTTTTCTCTCTCTGATCATTGTCTTAGGTGGTGACTGGCTTGTCAAGGAATTTGTTTGTATTGAGTTACCAGTAACTGTGCTTTCTTTTTTCCCTTCCATGTGTGAGTGCAGTGGATGAACTTCTTCCTTTCTTTGAAAATAGTCATCAGAACAAGACAGGAGATCAGTCTCATAGGGATAAGGATGTTGATCAAGAAGCTGCAGTAGGCGTCCCAGCTCACTTTCAGAATGATGGCTCAATCTTGTATCTTTTAACACCTGTCTTTTCACCACCTTCCCCAGATGTTGTTTGTCGATGGTTGATGTGTAAGAGCGCAGGTATGACCTAGTTTTAGTATTTGCATTAGTTTCTGCACAAGCATGTGAGGATACTTCCAATTGTTTCATCTAAATAACTAACTTCCAATTCCAGATAGTCTGCTAAAAATCACCCCACCTTCAACAAAGTGTTTTTCTATTTACTTCTCCCTGATCTCTACTTGTTTTGCAGGGTTTTCCGAGAATAGTCCAAAAGCCATTTCAGCTGTTGATGCTACTGAGCTTCTGATTCAATCTAAATCTTCATCTAATTCAACCTCCTCACCCGCTCAAATACGCGAAGAAACAACCGAGAACCTTGATATTGAATGTCTTCCCCATCAAGAGAAGCTTCAACAGTTATCTCAGAGTGAAGGAAACATGCGTGATGCATCTCAAATATCTGGACCTGATGGTGGATCAGGACCTACTCCTCTCAGCCAAATGGGATTTCGGGATCCTGCTAGTATTGGTGCTGGACAACAGCTTACATTATTAAGTCTGGAGGTACAACAACATTGTATCATTTTTGCACTTTTATCTCTCTCCTCTTTGACCTCGTTAGAACACCTATGTAGTGTTTGACTTGATTTCGACAAGACAAAAACCGTAGTGTTTGATGTTGCAGTTGATTTCACCTCATGTATTCTGGTGATAACTTGTAGTAACACCATCTAGTCTCTAACTGCATCGAAGCAAGAGCTTGATAAGAATTACTATCGGATTACAGGTTCAGGCTGAATCCAGGGGAGATCTCAGGCCAGATCCTCGGTTTGATGCAGTGAATATAGTAGTGCTTGCCTTTCAGGATGACAATGACTGTGCTTCGGAAGTTTACGTGCTTCTACGTAGTGATTGTGAATCATCCCAGGGGTATGAATTTATGTTTTATGCTCTGTGCTGGAAAGTTGAATATGCTCCATTCAGTAATGTTGACATTTATCAAGGGGCTGATGGAAATCGAAGAAAGAAATGGAATTATTTTGGCATTTTATGATTGAATGTGGAGATTTATGATGGCTTTACATATTCTTTACTGAGCTGTCGAGTAAGCTCTTGCGCAGAATGTCATCACATTTGAATCCAGTTGGTTGACTTTGGAGAGAAACTAATATGGATTATCTAGTTAAACCCCTTCTAGTAAGTTTCTTCAACTAGTATTCTGCACCAAATAGTTCTTCTCATGTCTCGTTTGTATCTTATATTGCAGGCATTCTGTTGGAATACCTGCTCATAAGGTCCTAGTGTTCTTTGAAGAGAAGCTTTTATTTAATGAACTTATTAATCTTGTCCGTATGTTTGACCCCGATGTTCTTATGGGATGGGATATTCAAAGTGGTTCTATTGGTTTTTTGGCTGAGCGGGCTGCACATCTTGGTCTGGGTTTTCTTAAGAGCATTTCTCGCACACCATTTCAAACAGAGCAAGATGCAGATACTGAAGCTGCTAATAAAGGTCTTATGGATATTGCACTCCACGAATCTTCAACTGCAGACAATGAATTGATGGGAGATGCAGTAATTGAGGATGAGTGGGGCCGGACACATGCCAGTGGTGTCCATGTTGTTGGTAGGATTGTCCTTAATGTATGGCGACTGGTACGGAGTGAGGTCAAGCTCAATATGTACACGATTGAAGCTGTAAGTGAAGCTGTTTTGAGGCGGAAGACTCCTTCTATCCCATTTAGAGTACTGACTAGATGGTTTGCTAGTGGCCCCGGTGGAGGAAGGTATAGATGCATTGAGTTTGTGATGCAGAGAGCAAACTTGAATTTCGAGATTGTGGAACAACTTGATATGGTACGTTAGTTAGGAGTCTAACTATCATATTTAAAAGCTTCATCTAAAACAGAAAAAAGTATCATCTTTAAAAAGATGATGATATGGGCTGCCTATGTAGGTGGAAAAGGAAATTTTTGTTTCTCCAACTTTCCTGAAGTTAAGACTTGTATACTTTATGTGTGTCTGTTTTGTTTCTATAGTTTATAGTTTTGCTTTCCAATCAACGGTTCTTCAATGACAAAAGCCTCTGAGAAGCTGATTTCTTTTCTGTAATGTTATGTCCTTTTGCTTCCTTTTCCCGCCTTCGATTTTTTTGGGAATCACCTCCTTTTGTTGTTTCGACCGCTCAGTCTTTCCAAACCAAATGTGAATCATATGTCGTGAACATTTAAGATCTTGAGGGCCCTGTCTGTTTCTGTAGTGAGCTTATCATAACCTGATTTAAGTTTTGGACTTGAAGATATATTATTTTCAGCCAGTGATGCTATTTGTGCTTCTTCCGGCCCCTTGACTTTGCTGCAATTATTTCAGGTGAATCGGACCTCAGAACTTGCACGTGTTTTTGGCATTGACTTCTTTTCTGTCCTCTCTCGTGGTTCACAGTACCGTGTTGAGTCCATGCTCCTCAGATTGGCTCATACACAAAATTATATTGCCATTTCTCCTGGGAGTCAGCAGGTTGTTTCTGATAGTTGCTATTTGTTTTCTTTTGTATTCCGAAGAGTCATTCTTTACTTTTTCCTGTTCAGCAGAGATTTTAAAGCTCCGCTTTGTTTGTTTTGTGGCCTCGAACTCTCTCTCCTTGCTTTTATCTGCCAAGCCATGGCAGCCTGAAGGAATTTATTATGTGCTCACAGGTTGCTTCTCAACCAGCCATGGAGTGTCTCCCTCTTGTAATGGAACCAGAATCAGGGTTTTATGCAGATCCAGTGGTGGTCTTAGACTTCCAATCTCTTTATCCATCCATGATAATTGCTTATAACCTTTGCTTCTGTACGTGTCTTGGAAATGCCGAGCCTTCGAAGGCAGATACCCTGGGGGTCACTTCATTTTCACCAGATCCAGAGATTTTTCAGAATTTGGTGAATCAACTGCTTTGTACTCCTAATAGTGTTATGTATGCACCTTCAGAGGTAGTATATTTGGATATACCTAGTTTATGCTGTTGCTTTCTGCAAAATTGAATAGTGAAAATATGAAAGTATGATACTTTCTCTTACCAGGTTCGGAAAGGAATATTACCCCGGTTATTAGAGGAAATACTATCAACCAGGATAATGGTGAAGAAAGCGATGAAGAAGTTGGGTCCCAATCAACAAATCCTTCACAGGGTATGTTTATACTTTGACTAATGAATATTTCTGCTCTCACGTTTTAAGATGTTATTGGTGTCTTCTCTCTGAAGCAGTGACACCTTCAAAGTTTACAGTTCTGAAGAGTTACTGGAGTCTAGAATAGACAGGAAGAAGACAGCATAGTTATATAGGCACTCCTTGTCCTAACAGTCTAATTTGTATAATAGACAAATCCCTGATTAGGGACTTTGGAATGGATGATTTCATCAGGTCGTAGAGGTGACAAATGGTTTGGTTAAAATGGCTTTGCGGGTTCATGGGGTCGGTTAAAATGGGATCATGCTGCCCTGGGAATGGCACTCCCTTGATAATAATACTATAGGTACTATATGATAATTGCTCGGAAACCCATCTAAAATATTCACAAGCAAAGAGATAGCTCAGGTCAAACGGGTTTTGACCTGGGTTTTGGTGGCATTTGTCACCTCTTACATGTCGTGCTTGAAAGTAATCATTGACTTTCCAATCTGCATACTTTTTCTCCAGATATTTAATGCAAGACAACTTGCTCTCAAGTTGATAGCAAACGTAACATATGGTTACACAGCTGCTGGATTTAGTGGTCGCATGCCTTGTGCCGAGCTTGCCGACAGCATTGTCCAGTGTGGCCGTAGCACTCTGGAAAAGGCTATTGCATTAGTAAATGCAAATGATAATTGGAAGGCTAGAGTCGTATATGGTGATACTGACAGGTAACTTGCTTCATCCTGAATTGGCATGAATATAGGAAAGGATTAGAGTGCACTTCTTGCAAGCTACGGCGAATTTGATCTAGCTTGTCTTAAATTCATATCTCTTTGCGTGTGAGCTTCTTAGACTGCTTCAGTATTACTCCTTCGCCAGTCGCATAATTACTGGATATATACATGGATTTTAGGTGTCCAGTTATTTCTCTCATAATATATTGCACATTTTGCTACGAGTTCTGTTCCTTTCTCATCCATCCAAAATTTGCTCACTTTGCATTGTGTCCACCTTGTATTAATGTCCATTTCCGCTGCAGCATGTTCGTTCTTCTCAAGGGACGAACAGTCCCAGAGGCATTCCGGATTGGGAATGAGATAGCAGCGGCCGTGAGTGCTATGAACCCATACCCAGTAACCTTAAAAATGGAGAAAGTATATCACCCTTGCTTCCTTCTCACCAAGAAGCGCTACGTCGGATACAGCTATGAGAGACCCGACCAGAGCGAGCCGATCTTTGATGCAAAAGGGATTGAGACAGTTCGAAGAGACTCATGTGCAGCTGTTTCCAAGCTCATGGAGCGATCCATTAGGCACTTCTTTGAGCACCAAGACATCTCTAAGGTAGTGTACTCTCGCTACTCTATTTTACCCTCTGAAAGATGAATGCATTTTTGGACAGTACAATGCATCACAAGATGACCCGAAATACATGCATCAGATCAGGCATGCATTTGAAATGTGTGGATCACATAAATTGGTTGATAGAGTGGACTGTCTGAATGTTGTGACCGTCTGGAACCTGTTTTCCATCTGTTCAATCCACTTATATCAAATCCATTAATTCCACGCATTCCTCAATTACACATATTAAAACAACATCACAGGCTGCAAATGACTCCTGCAATACACTGTTGATTCTGAAGACCTTGCAGCATCTGTTACTCAACTCAGCAGTTTTAAGTCTTCCTTCCTTTCTGAATTAGTTTCAACTCTCCATTTATATGCAGGTTAAAGTATATCTATATCGTCAATGGACCCGTATCCTCTCTGGCAGAGTCTCCCTCCAAGACTTCATCTTCGCCAAAGAGGTCCGATTAGGCTCGTACAGTACTCGACCTTCTTCCTCCCTTCCACCCGCAGCCATAGTAGCCACCAAGGCAATGAGGTCGGACCCAAGAGCCGAGCCACGCTATGCTGAGCGGGTCCCTTATGTCGTGATTCATGGCCAGCCAGGTGGTCGCCTGGTTGACATGGTGGTTGACCCACTTGACCTCCTGGCTCTTGGCTCCCCCTACCGACTGAACGACATTTACTACATCACGAAGCAGATCATCCCGGCCTTGCAGAGGGTGTTCGGGCTGGTTGGCGCAGATTTGAACCGGTGGTTTGCCGAGATGCCTCGTCCAGCTAGGGAAGCCTCAACCAAGCGACCAGTTTTTGGTTCAAGCAGTAACCCGCACAGGACCAGGATCGACTATTATTATCTGTCCCAGCATTGCTTGATCTGCGGGGATTTGGTTCGTTCATCAGCACACGTGTGTGGGAAGTGTCTGCAGGATGAAGCTGCTGCAACGACTGCTGTCGTTGGGAGGACTTCAAAGCTGGAACGAGAGATGCATCACCTTGCTGCTGTGAGTTCTCTTCAAACGACTCTTAAATCCAGAATTGTTTCGAGGTTTTGAGCTATTTTTCATTACAAATTTACAAGATATATCACTTTGGTACGTAAGCTCTAAGTCGTGGCCAATTCTTTATGTGAACTGTTATTTTGTGGTCATCCAAGTACAAAGACTTGTATATATCGATCATTCTGCCTAAGGACCGGTGGACTGGACATTGCATAACTAGTCTTCATATATGTTTCTATTTTGGAAATGGCGTCGGCTACGGTCGATCATGTACAGTGTCTATCAACCCTAATAGGGATGCTCCATATAGAGAAACCTTGTGGACCAAGATAAATAATAATAAGCGTTCATGTACTGCCAGTGAGAAACTATTAAGGATCAGATTTGCTTTCTTGCGTGTTTTCGCTTTAAATTCAAGTTACTTGTATCTGAAGTTACAGATCAAAGTAATGACTACTACTAGGTTGGTTTATCATCGATGCAGATATGCCGGCATTGTGGCGGAGGGGATTGGGTAGTGGAGACCGGGGTTAAGTGCACATCTCTGGCGTGTTCTGTGTTCTACGAGAGGAGGAAAGTTCAGAAGGAGCTTATGGGACTCTCCGCCATTGCAGCAGAGAAAGGTCTGTATCCCAAGTGTATGGTTGAGTGGTTTTGACAACACAACACAACACAACACTCTGAAAGAATCATATGTTTGGTTCCCGAAGGGTAGATGTAAATGCTATGCAAAAGTGAAAGTCTAGTTACAAGTGATGACTACATGTAAAGATTATTATGTTATGAAAAAGAAAGAAAGAAGGAAAAAAACATTGTACATCTCTGTAAGGAAATACGTTCGTGAATGGGAAGCATACTTCCATTCACGCTAGAAATTGTTGGACTTCACCAGTGCAATTCGATTTATTTGGTATATATTGGACTTCCCGGCTTGTGATGATTGTGAGTTGTGATTCTATTCGTCTCGATTGATACAACCCTAATACTCGAAAGCTATATACGTTGAACTAACTAGGGATGGTTTTCATTTTCTATCTGTAAGGGCTTATCGGAAAGAAGGCCTGGACTCATATAATCCTTTTGGGCTGGCCCAAAGTAACTGGACTTGGTCTGATGCTTTCCTCTGCAACTTTCCGTTTAGTAATCTCCGAAGTAAGCTCCGGCGAAAAAAGAAAGTATACTATTCTATTCTTCGAAGTTGGACTGTTGGAGCCGTCTGAACTTCACGCCGTGAATTCAGAACTGGGAGGCACTCTGAAAACTCCATTGTCTCTCTACCTGCGAAGAACTATTATACCCAAATTAAATTATAGCCTTTCTCCTTTCCTCCGCCGTGCCGTTCTCCCGGGCAAAAATAATGGCGAGAACCCAAGTTCGCCTCCTCTTATGGAGGCGCCTTAAACCCTACAGCTTCGCCCGCCTCTCTTCCTCGCCTTCCACCCTTATACCCTATTCCACTTCTTCTGCCGCCGCCTCCTCTCCGGACCCTCCAAAACCCTCTTCCCTTTCCGCCCGCATGAGCTTCGTCTTCGATCAAATCGACGCCATTGAGCGCGAACGCTCCGAGAAGCACGAAACTCTGCAAAAGATTCGAGCTTGGCGCCAATCCAAAACTGACAACCAGCAGCTGCAGAATCAGGAACGGAGAGAAGAGCCTAGTTCCCGGAAGCCTGAAGTGGTAGTAACGACTTTTAGCTCCTCGCGGGATGAAGAATCCGATGCTGGGTACGGTTTTGATGGGAGCAGTTCCGGGTCGGGTGTTGAGCTGGGGAAGGCGAGGAGGCAAGTGGAGCTTGTTCATCCCTGGCCGGAATGGATAGAGTTGATGGAGAGACTGGTTCAGCAGAATTACTTCGATCATAAGAGAAGTAAAGAAGAGGACCAGATGGTTGAGAGTTTGGGGATTGATGATGGGTTTGAAGATGTGAATGCAGCTGTTGAGAAAAATCAGATAGGAGTTGATTTCGCTAAAGATTTTAGGACCGTGCAGAATGCTTTTGTCAATTTTGGCAAAGACAGATTCGATATCTTGAGGTTAGTTTCTGCTCCATTTTGTTGTTTTGGTTTCAGTCTGGTGACGTTTTTCCTTACCATTGATTATATCCACATAGATGATTATGATGATTTAGGAAGCGGATATGCTTAGGGCTGTAATTAGGAATGACAGTGGGGCTAAACAGGGTGCTGTTGAGTAGGTCAATACTGGTTCCGCCGCTCATTTTGTTTGGAAGCATGAGTCTGGCGGCAGGTCGATCTGTTTGCGACTAGTCATTCTGAGAAAAATATACACAGCGATTCGATTTCGTAAACACTTTCTAAACAAACAAGAAAAAAGAGGAGAGAATGACAAAGGCTAATGAAGCCAAACTATTTGAAACATTGAGGCTTGCTCTCAGTAGTATTATAGAGAATTAAGATGGGATGAATGTTTAGAAAGAAGAGCGATGGGATGGAGCAGTGCAGAAGAAAGACCTTCACGACCCGTCTTGTGGTGCTCTCAGTTCAGGACATTGCTGCGACAAGAGTGTTCAATCGAAATCGTCATCCCATTATCCTAAACGAGTAGCTACAGCTTATTGTGTTGTCTGAAATATTGTCTATCATAGCACAATCTGAAGAAGAGTTGTTATATCAGTCTCATTTGGTTTGGACTATGATTGTATATTGATTAATCTTTAGGTCATTGCCGAGAAAGGATCTCCAGCTCTTGGTTGGCTATGGATGCCCAACTGCAGACAGAAGGGTTGTTATGTCTGCCAAACTCCTGAGGAAGCGTGTCCACCTCGATGAAGGCGATGTGAGTTAGTCACTTGTGAATATATAGATTTACCTGTAATTAGTTTTTGAGGAGGAGAAGAGAAAAATGTTTGGTTTCAAGGCACAAGTTAAAAAGTTTGAACTTTTCATATGTGCATCAGGTTTGTAGTAGCTGCAGCTTGAGGAGCTCGTGTGAGAAAGCATTTCTGCTGACAAATAAAGAGGAGGAAGCGCATACCATCGATGCAATGCGGGTTCTCTTAGCTTACGGATTCGATCCGACAAATGGATCAGTCACCAATAAGTCGATTCTGAAAGAAAAATCGGTCAAAACTGTGGTCCGGAAGCTACTTCACGAGATTGTAAAGCTGAGTGCTGTGCCTATCGATCCGAATCTCCCTCCTCCTGTGATCAAGAAACCTCCTCCAAAGGTGAAGCAGCCTCCGCCGCCGCCGAAGAAACGAGTTGGACGTGATGATATCGAGATGAAAAAAGGCGATTGGCTTTGCCCTAAGTATGTCACTATTTTATGATATTATGATCAAGTCATGTACAGATAGATGTGGTTTCCAATTTCGCTTTTCCTTGCTGCTGATAATGCTGGATATGTGGTTTTCTTTGTTTCTGCAGGTGTGACTTCATGAATTTCGCAAAGAACACGGCATGTTTACAGTGTGATGCCAAGAGGCCAAAGAGACAGTTGCTTCCAGGAGAATGGGAATGCGCTCAGTAAGTTTTCTATCTCCATTGCTCAGATTTAGGGTGTGTTCTGTTCAGGTTTTATATAAATTTGAGGAAATAAAATCAAGTTCTAGTAAAACTGTAAAAGGAAAGATAATTAATGGGGCAATAGTCATGTGACTTTTAGCTATTACGAGTCTGTAGTTCACCATGATAGTTTAAAAGGTTTTAGTGAAGAAGAGTGTTTTAGTTTTTTCTTAGCTGAAACATAGCATACTGCTAATCTTTGTCTCGTCATGCTTTATTATGCTAACTGGTGATTCTCTTTCTGTTTCGTTCATGGCAGGTGTAACTTCTTAAACTATAGGAGAAACATGGTATGCTTTCATTGTGATTGCAAGCGGCCACATGATGATTTCTTGGAGAATAGAATGGAGGAAAGGAATCGTGACCAAAAACCAAGGTTCGAGAAGGTTGCAACCCGTCCTGAAGTGTCAAATGCCTGGAACTTCGATTTTGATGACGACGAGTCAGATGGTGCAGATGTTGCTGCCTTTGAGAATGCAGACTCAGCATTGAAAGATCATGAACCTCCTATGTCTGCTGCTCCAGCTCAGGGAGGAAACTTCAGAGACCGTGAAATGGGTACCAGAAATCCAAGCAAGTATTCAGATTCACAACCGAGTAGATCCGGAACAGGGTTTGACGATTTTGACGATGAAGATGATATCGAGAGCTATGAGTTGGATACCAACCCCACTCGGGCAACTCATAGCAATGCTTCCAGACGACCTTATGAGTCTGAAGACATTGACCTTTCGGATGATGACTTGGATTCTCGACCTCATTCTAGACCATTGAGGGATTCGAGACCCACCAAGCCGGTAAGAAGGAAACCTTTCGCTGATGATGATGAGCTAGGATTTGACTCAGATGAAGAGCTTTCATCTCATTCGAAATGGAAATCCAGTCACGTTGCGTCTGGACACAAAAATCGAGGTAGGAGTCCAGCTAAAAAACTGAGTTTTGGCTCGGATGATGATGACCTTGATCTTGACTCTGATGATGACTCTGACGAGGAATTTGGCGGCCGAAAGATGAGAACAAAGGGACGGAACTCCACTAGAGGTGGATTTCAGAGACGAGGTGACGATGATGATGACTACACAGGCGGCAGAGGTGGAAGATCAAAGCGGATGGGTGGCGGGAGAAGGGAGTCGTCATGGGATGATGACTTTGATCAACCTAGATCATCATCGTTCCATGGCTCACGTGGTAGAGCAAGAGGAAATGGAGGTGGGTGGAGGAAGAGTGATGGAGGTAGAGGTAGAGGTAGAGGTGGAGGTGGAGGTGAGGATTTTGGCAGAGGTAGAGGGGCAAGACAAGGAGGAAACCGGAGTTTCCAGCAGTCGAGATCTGGTGACTATGGGATGATGGATAAAGGTTCGATGGACGATGGTGAGTATAGAAACAAAAGAAGGGTAATTGAAAGGTGAGTAATAGCAAAGGCCTCTGCTCAAACCCACAACGAAGGAGATAAGTAAGCTATTTCTGTATCCTGATTATGGTCCGTCATTGAAACTTTGACGGAAGAATGGCCATCTGTTGCCACAGACGGAACAATGGCCGTCTATTTCCACAAACCGACGAGGTGAAAGCTGTAGCTTAGCTGATGCCATGGTTTTAGAAGCTTACTTACTTTGGCAACAGCTTCAGTCACTGGCCTTTTTCCCTCTTCTGCTGGTGGAGAATGGCCCTCCTCCAGGCCAGAGGCTGAGGTTGTTGTGCATGTAAAATACTAAAGTGATGTTTATTATTTAAACAGCTGGGGCTTTATATGCCAAAAGAGGATAAATAAGTAGCAAGAGTAATTGTGTAATTGATAAAAGAAGCATTCTAGCTTTGGTGAATGTATTTACAACTGCTAGTTAATCTTTACTAGTTTAATCAAATTTCTGTCTTATAGATTACTACGACGTGAAGGTAAACTAATTTCCCAATTCCCATGTTATAGAGAACAGAGCATGGCTTTTTGGCCTTTGATTCTGGAGATGCAGAGTAAGGTATGGGATTTCCCCCCTAATGAAACACCATGTCAGAAGTATCCCTTAACTGAGGAAATGGATGATCTGCTCGTGCAGTAATGGCTGTTTAGCGATTCTGGATTGAGCTGGAACATTTTGTATCCTGAAAATTCAGTTACCCTGCAAGTCTGCAGAATAACAACCATTTCTTCACCTGCCAATGCCCAATAGTAGTAGTTGTCTTGCTTGCTATGTTGGTATTTTGTTTTGCATCTTTCATCATCTCGCTGGGGTTAAAATAAAATAAAAATCGTGGAGAAACTTACAGATATGGGTTACCATTTATTAAGCTCAAATAGACCTTTTTGTTCATCTTTGGTTTTGCATTCTTAATTATCTCTAACATAAAAGCTATAAAGAAATCTCTCACTTCTCATTAATAGGGTGGAAGTGGCATAAGAAACAAAGCCAAATGTTAGGTTCTTCCGCCTGCAAAACATAGGTACACAAAAAAACAGAGCAGCGCCAAAGAAAACTGAGGATTTAGGAAAAATTAGCAGAGAAGGCAGATAAATGGCAGGGCAGGGGTTGGAAATTTTGAATCGCTAAATGTCGCTCTAAGAATTGCTAAACATCGCCCTAACTAAAATATAAAATTACCTATATGCCCTTAAGCAAAAACTCAAAACAAACAAGCCCCTATTTCAAATTCAAATTCATTCTCCCTCCCCCCTCAACTCCTCTCTCACCCTTTGTAAAAAAAAAAAAAAAAAAAAACTCCTCTCTCACCTCTGCAACAAATCCCGTCGGCGATATTTGCCCCTGCCGCCGGCCCGCCGGCCCCCGTCGCCAGCAAGCCGCCGCCCGCCGCCCGCCCGCGCTTCGCCGCCGTGCCAGCCTCGCCGCCGGAGAAGAAGGTGAGATGGAATCGCCGGCTGACCGCGGTCTGACTAGAGGCGAACGACGGTCAACGCGGGGTTGGACCGACGGTCAACCGCGGTCAACGCGCGGTCCGACCAGCGGCTGACCGCGGTCAAAGCGCGGTTTGACCATTTGCGGTCCAGCCATGGTCCAACCGCAGGTCAATTGCGGTCCACCCATGGTACAACCGCAAATCACCCGCGGTTCTCATTTTCTGTGTTTTTTTTTTCAGTTCATGTTTTTACCTCGTCGGAGTCGCTACTCATGATTTAGACGTCCTACTGACAATATCGGCTTCAAAATGACGATGAGAGATTTTTCTCTCCTTAGATAGTTTTTTTTTAGTTCAAGTGATGTTTGTTTGAGTAAGGGAAGGTAAAGAAGCTAAGGGGGTTAAAAGTGTAACTTTGATTCTTTTTAGGGCGATCTTTAGCAATTTTAAGGGCGACCTTTAGCAACTTCCAAACCAAAGAAACAACGAATGCTTCTAAAGCGATAAAGAACAAAAAGAAAGCGAAAGATATCCAGGGATGAATCTGAGCGAGGATGCAGATCTGAAATGGCAGAGATGAGAGGGCGATGAGCTGAGGATTGCATTGCATTGCATGGTCGCTCTTTTGGAAAAGGCATTACAATTTACATCACTCTCAACATAAGCGCAATAAAAGTGGAGGTGGCTCCCACATTAGCCGACCGTTACTACCCTATCTTCGTCTCTTCTCCCTTTTCCCACTCTCCCAAACAAAATTCAAATTCTAACCGTTGCCCTCTCCCTTTCCCTCTCTGTTAAAGTTGACAACTTAGGAAGCCTTTGGATTCGATTCTCTATCGCTCCTTCCCTCTCTCTCTCTCTCTCTCTCTCTCTCTCTCTCTCTCTTAGCAGCGAAACCCAAAGGAAAGAAAATGGTGCTGAAATCATCGGCGGGAGACTCTCCTTCTTCACCGGTCACGATCACCGTCTCCTCCGGCGGAAGAAGAAGAAGCATGGGACTAACGAGCCCCATCTCGAGGCCTCCGATTTCCAACAATCCCAATTCCCCTCTCTCCAAGAATCGGAGATCTTCCATCAGCGGAGGAGGAGGCAGCCGGTACTGCTCAATCTCCGACGCCGGCGCCGGTGAAGAGCTCAATTCCGGTTTCGTAACTTACACGGTCCACATCCCTCCGACCCCCGACCACCAACCCATGGCAGCGTCCAGACCACCAGCCACGTCGAGGAATCGCGAGAGAAGCCCGACCGGAGCTTCATCTCCGGCACCATCTTCACCGGCGGGCTCAATTCCGTGACCAGGGGCCACGTCATCGACTTCTCCGCGCCGGACCCGCCGCCGTCGAAATCTGTGCTGGTCTGCTGGATGAGGGGGTGCGATGAGAAGGCCGTCACCAAGGGGAAGTGCGAGTGCGGGTTCAAGATCTGTCAAGACTGTTACTTGGACTGCGTGGGTTCTAATGGCGGCGGGAATTGTCCTGGGTGTAAAGACCCCTACAAGGATCTTGACGATTACGAGGAGAATGATTACAACTACTACGACGAAGAGGACGAGGAGGAAGATCAAGCTCTGCCGCTGCCCAAATTGGACAAAAGGCTTTCATTGGTGAAATCTACGAAGCGTATGAGCCACCCGCCTGAGTTCGATCACACCAGGTGGCTGTTCGAGGACCAAAGGGACTTATGGGTATGGTAATGCTGTGTGGCCTAAAGATGGGTATGGCGCCGGAGCTAATGGATTTGAGCATCCCCCAAATTTCGGTGAGAGGAGTAGCAGACCCTTGACCAGAAAAGTCTCTGTTTCTGCTGCAATTATCAGTCCTTACAGGTATGGTATCCTCGATTCACTCTCCCTCAACCGGAAATTTTGATTCAGGTTGCTAACTCTCGAATTAGGGTTTCATTATCTCGATTATGAGCTTTCCTTTCACTTCCTTCTCTCTGTTTGCTTTCAATTAACAAGTTCTTCCTATCTACAATTGCAGGCTGCTCATTGTGTTCCGCCTGGCAGCACTCGGGTTGTTCCTCACTTGGAGGATCCGGCACCCGAACCGCCACGCAATGTGGCTGTGGGCGATGTCAGTAACTTGCGAGCTCTGGTTTGCACTCTCATGGATTCTGGACCAGCTATACAAGCTTTGCCCAGTCAACAGAGTCACTGATCTCTCCGTTCTCAAAGAAAGGTTCGAGTCTCCGAATCTCAGGAACCCAAAAGGAAGGTCCGATCTCCCTGGAATCGACGTCTTCGTCTCCACAGCTGACCCTGAAAAGGAACCACCTTTAGTCACTTCAAACACAATCCTTTCAATTCTAGCAGTCGACTACCCAGTCGAGAAGCTGGCATGTTATCTCTCCGATGATGGTGATCCCTTTTAACCTTCGAAGCTCTAGCTGAGACTGCTAGCTTTGCCAGAACGTGGGTTCCATTCTGCAGAAAGCACAAGATCGAGCCGAGGAATCCTGAGGCTTACTTTGGGCAGAAGCGGGATTTCTTGAAGAACAAAGTGAGGCTCGATTTCGTACGGGAGAGGAGGAGGGTTGAAGAGGGAATATGATGAGTTTAAAGTGAGGATTAACTCCTTGCCTGAGTCGATTAGGAGGCGATCGGATGCCTATAATGCTCATGAGGAGTTGAGAGCCAAGAAGAAGCAAATGGAAACTGGGGGCGACAATCCAGCTGCTGATTCTGTGAAAGTGGCTAAGGCTACTTGGATGTCTGATGGGTCTCACTGGCCTGGAACTTGGGCTTCTGGAGAGGCTGACCATTCTAGAGGAGACCATGCTGGATCATTCAGGTAATGACAAGTTTATATGTTTCGATTAGACTGTTTGCTGATTTGTTCATCTTTCATACTGAAATGCTTGTGTCCTTTGCTTCTTTGATTGACACCAGGCAATGCTAGCTCCACCAAATGCAGAACCAGTTTTTGGGTCACAAGCAGATGGGGAGAACTTGATAGACACGACAGAGTTCGACATCAGATTGCCGATGCTGGTCTACGTCTCCCGCGAGAAGAGGCCCGGTTATGATCACAACAAGAAGGCAGGAGCTATGAATGCATTGGTGAGAACAAGTGCAATCATGTCCAATGGTCCATTCATCCTCAATCTCGACTGTGATCACTATGTTCACAACTCGTTAGACCCTAAGAGAAGGCATGTGCTTCATGCTTGATCGAGGTGGAGACAAGATATGCTATGTCCAGTTCCCGCAAAGGTTTGAAGGGATCGATCCCAGCGATCGATATGCAAATCACAACACCGTGTTCTTCGATGTCAGCATGAGAGCACTGGATGGGTTGCAAGGCCCGATGTATGTTGGAACAGGCTGCATTTTCAGGAGGACCGCTCTTTATGGCTTTTCTCCACCCAGGACTACTGAGCACCATGGATGGTTTGGGAGAAGGAAGATCAAGTTGTTATTAAGGAAACCCAAGTCTTTGAGGAAGAAGAAGAAAGATGAGGATGATGATGAGATTTCTCTGCAAATCAATGACGATGAGAATGATGATGGAGAGATTGAGTCATTGCTGTTGCCTAAAAGGTTTGGGAACTCTACATCACTGACTTCATCCATTCCAGTGGCTGAATACCAGGGGAGGCTGCTTCAGGAATTGCAAGTGCATGGGAGACCAGCCGGTTCACTTGCTGTCCCAAGGGAGCCACTGGATGCTGCGACTGTTGCAGAAGCAATCAGTGTGATCTCGTGTTTCTACGAGGATAAGACTGAATGGGGAAAAAGAGTCGGCTGGATCTATGGCTCGGTGACAGAAGATGTGGTGACTGGTTACAGAATGCACAATAGAGGGTGGAGGTCGATTTACTGTGTGACCAAAAGGGATGCATTTAGAGGCACAGCTCCAATCAACTTGACAGACAGGCTGCATCAGGTTCTTCGATGGGCAACCGGTTCGGTCGAAATTTTCTTCTCGAGGAACAATGCATTGTTTGCTTCACACAGGATGAAGTTCCTCCAGAGGGTTGCTTACTTCAATGCTGGAATGTACCCTTTCACGTCATTCTTCCTAATAATCTACTGTGTTCTGCCAGCATTGTCACTCTTCTCAGGCCAGTTCATAGTGGCTTCCTTGAATGTCACATTCTTAATCTACTTACTAGCAATCACACTCACATTGTGCATGCTGGCACTCTTGGAGATCAAGTGGTCGGGGATAACACTCCATGACTGGTGGAGGAACGAGCAGTTTTGGCTGATCGGAGGAACGAGTGCTCATCCTGCAGCAGTTTTGCAAGGTTTATTGAAGGTGATTGCAGGTGTGGACATATCATTCACATTGACATCCAAATCTTCAGCTGCTGAAGAAGGTGGGGAAGATGAGTTTGCTGACCTGTATGAGGTGAAATGGAGCTTTCTGATGGTGCCTCCAATTACTATCATGATGTTGAACATGATTGCGATTGCAGTTGGGGTAGCCAGGACTCTGTACAGTCCGTTCCCACAGTGGAGCAGGCTGGTTGGTGGAGTGTTCTTCAGCTTCTGGGTTTTGTCGCATCTCTACCCTTTTGCCAAAGGGTTGATGGGGAGAAGGGGTAAAGTTCCAACCATCATCTATGTTTGGTCTGGCTTGCTGTCTATCATCATCTCCTTGTTGTGGGTTTATATCAGTCCTCCCTCTGGTGGTGCTCACCAGGATTTTGATAGTTCCTCGTTCCAGTTCCCTTGATCTGTTAAAACAAGAGAACTAGAATGTGGAAAGTAGATAACAGTTTGGAGTAAGAGCAAGGGGAAAACAGCTCTCTGCAAGGGGAAAACACGAAGCATCTGATTTCATTTCATTTTCCACCTATTGTATCCAGCCAGTTCTTTTCGATGACCTAAATTGATATTCAATAGTAATGAAAATTTAGATTGTCATTGTGTACAAGTTTTTTGCTTTCTGTCTTGTTTGTGCAAAGTTCTAGTGTTGCTTGATATGCAGCTTTATGGCTTCATCTTCCAGATTCACGCTATCACTAGCCTCAATGGCAAGTTCTACGTTCTCACAGGGAGCTGGTGAATGACTTCTACCCAGTGACAAATTAAGATACCATCTTTTCATTTTTTTTTATAATGGCAGATACCATCTTTAAATTTAAAACCTGCAGTCATGCATTGCTCCAAACATGGATGGCTGCTCGAGTCAATAGGAAAGTTGGGGTAAGCAAGTACTCTTCTTCAACCCTTCACTAAATAAACGATTGATCCCCAGACTCTATGTATATGGCCGAGTGGGGATCACATTTACTTCTCCAACATCCTCCGATGGCATAGTTTTTGGCTACTCGGTCTCTCCACTAGAAGTGAGACTCAAGTCCATCTACTTTAGTAATCCAGGTGGAGAGCTCCACTGTGCAGACTCAAGTTCATCTGCATAGTTTATGGGAAAGACAGGACGTGGAACCACCAACCAAGTTTATGAACTTGCCAAGTAAGCCTTGTAATTCAATTCGAAGAAGCTGTCTATTAGAGTGCAACAACAAACTTCTATCAGTGTTCACAGGGGGCACACAGGGAGATTTCTACAAGTATATGAAACCAAGAGACCATGGCTTGGAAAAAACTCAAGAGTCTGGGAGACACCATGCTGTTTTTGAGTTCTGCTTCTTTGTTATCAGCAACAAGTAATGGAGTAGAGATTTATTTCCGGCTTGGGAAATAAGGTGTTTCTGAACAGGTTTAACCGGAAGGATTGCATGTTCTAATCTCTAAACAACAAGAAAGTTCCACATCTTTTGACGTGACACCAAGTAATACATGAACTGTGCTTGGATCGTACCAAACTTCAAGGCACAAAAGGAAGAGAAGCTCCGGTGGTATGATCCTGAAGTTCGAGTCGAAGAAACATAAGAATGAGGGCTTGTAAACTCTTTATCGTTGACATGTACAAGGTGCAGCATCTCTCTCTCTCTCTCTCCCTCTCTCTCTCTCTCGATTTGTTCAATTTCTAGTTTTTCATCTGCATTCTGTCCTCTAGGTTAGGTCACATTGGCATCCTCAACTCAACAGTCAAAAGCTGGATTAGACACGCGCCATAAATATTTCACTAAGAATACTCAATAGTCAGAAGCTACTGCCAATGCATAATATTCAGCCTCGTCCATTTCCGATAGCAAAAATATGCCCTTCAAAGCTTTACAAATTCTATCAAACTGTAAATGAGAAACGTCCCCAGCCAAGAATTCATGAAACTTACCCTCAACATCTACCAAGCTTCGACCAGGAGTTTTCTTAACACCCTTCTCCCTCATCATGCTTCTTACCATCCTCACGTCACCCCATCTCTTATTCCCGGCACAAACAGTAGCCAACAGAACATATGTGCCGCTATCTTCAGGATCAAGCTCCAAAAGCTTATTGGCAGCAAGCTTCGCGAGTTCAACATTCCCATGCATCCTGGAAGCATTCAGGAGGGCTCCCCAAGCAGCTTGGCTTGGTTCCATTGGCATCCCACTGATCATCTTGAATGCATCTTCTAGTTGCCCGACCCTGCCAAGCAAATCAACCATACACGCATAGTGTTCCCTCGTTGGCTCAATGCCAAAATCATTCTTCATGTTGTGGAAATACTTGTGGCCCTCTGCCACTAATCCGCCATGACTGCAGGCTGATAAGACGCCAACAAAAGTAATCCTGTCAGGCTTGAAATTGGCGAGTAGCATTTGGTGGAAGATACTGAGAGCTTGGTTGGGGTTTCCATGAGCAGCATATGCTGCAATTATTGAATTCCAAGAAACCAAGTCTCTTTTAGGCATCTTGTGGAAAATGTTTGCAGCGGAATCTATTAGCCCGCATTTAGCATACATGTCAATAAATGCATTTGATATGATCAGAGTGTTCTTAATTTGTTGGTTGTCAATGTAGTGGAGATAAATCCACTGACCCAATTCCACAGAACCTAGCTGACCACAGGCAGATAGGACACAAACCAATGTGTCCTCCATTGGAGCTAGCCCAGCTTCTATCATGCGGTGAAACAATTCTATAGCCTCCTTTGGTCGATCCTTCTGAGAGTACCCGGCAATCAAAGCATTCCAAGAAACTGTATTCCTGTCAGGCATGTCACCAAACAACTTTCTCGCCAACTCTAGCTCACCAGCTTTGGCATATCCATTAACCATGCTAGTCCAAGAGAACACATCCCTAACTTCCATTTTGTCAAAAATCTCCTCGGCAGCACCCAAGCAACCACATTTTATGTACATATCCAGAATTGCATTCATCAAATTCAGCGTAAAGTCCATGCTTTTGCTCCTAATGCATTCATGAACATCCTTACCCATTTCTAAATCCCCATTTTGTGAGCAAGCGGAAAGAACTGCAATCATTGTTACCTCATTCGGCTCAACATCGGAAGACAGCATATACTTGAAAAGCTTCATCGCATCATCGCATCGATTATTACTTGAATACTCATCTATCATGGACGTCCAGGAAACAGCATCCTTCACAGGCATTTCATCAAACAGCTTACCTGCTAACTCAACTCGCCCATGACCACCATAAAAATGAATCAGCACGTTCGAAACCAACAAAGACCCACGAAACCCAGTCTTCCAAGTAATCCCATGAACACATTCCCCTTTAAACGCCGTCGAGAACTGCTCGCATACCTTCAGCGAGAAGACGAAGCTCCTTGCGTCCATCTCCGCCCTCTCCCTAACCATCCGCCGAAACAGCGAAAACCCAACTCGTGGCTGTTTAGCTTTACCCCACCCTCTAATCATGGTATTCCACATGTAATTATTAGGTTTCTGAATCCTTGCAAACAGAGCAGCTGCATGACAGATGTCTCCGCCGTCGGCGAGAGCGCAGAAAGCCAATGCACGGCTGGCGGGGAAAGTACGAGTGATGAGACTGGTGGTGGTCAGGTGGGCTTGGATTTGCTTCAGTTGGAGCATGGAATTGCAGGAATCCAGCATGAGAAGCAGAGCCGGTTGATTGATGATGCCGTGGGTAGTGGAGTTCCATTTTGTCGCCGCTGCCGATGAGGTGGAAAATCGGTTGAGCGATCGGAATCTGGAGTAGGCAATGATCCTTCCTCGCCGGTTGCTGAAAATCGGAGCCGGAGAAAGAGGAGAATCGAGCAGCGAGGACGAGACTGAGATGGCTGGAGAAGATCGAAATGGTTTCATATGAAAAAGAAGAAGGGACAATGGCGGGGTTTGGGCGCCCGGAAAGCATAAAAACGGAGAAAGATAACTGCTATACGTTACTTTGGGCTTGGGCCTCGGGGCTCATTTCGAATTCGATTGACCCACGACACTGATTGGGCTGCTCTATGGCTGGGCCTCCTCCAACAAGGACACTGAAACTTGATTATCCTCAATCCTTAGACAAGTCGGAAACAAAATCCAATTCCTCTTAGAAAAAATAAGACATGAAAAGTTATATAAAGCTTAGAGAAGCCTCAGCCCTCAACTCTACTCAATCAGGCATTACCGATTGCTCCCAACAGTTAAAAAGAAAAGAAAAAAATACTCAGTAAGAAACATGGCTCTCCGACTAGAACCATGGCTGCTGTATAGCCACGGTAAAAAGAAGAGGTCAAAAACCTTTTACAGCTTGTCGGAGGGTAACTACCACGTCAGCGACGTCCGGGAGATGCGACACCGTATGATCTACGCCCATTCCCACGGCTGGCTGGTCCTTGTTCACCAAGGTGAATGCTGGCTGTACAACCCTTCCACCACGGATCAAATCCAGCTGCCCAACTTTCCCAAAGGTCACTGCGCCCACCACTTCTCCAACTGCGCCCTCTCAGTCTCCTCCTCTGACCCTAAACTGGAGGGGAGCATGGTAATGTTCATCCACCAGTACTCCGACGAGCCGCGGTTTCTTTACTGTAAGCCCGGGGATGTGCATTGGACGGTTGCTACCGTGGAGGGAAATTGCGGTCATCGAATCTACGGTTATCGAGCCATTGCTAGTCTTGGTGACGAGTTCTATGTCCGTACAGTTTGCTGTGAGAGCTTATTGAAGCTCCAGTTCAATCAATTCGACGACGACGACAAGGTGGTTGATGATGCGTTGATCAGCAAAATACGGTACACGATGTTTTTTTTTTCCTGATAAAAATTATTAAGTTAAGCATTATTCTAGCAATGTGTTTTAAGCTTTGACTTGCTAACCTTGTGCTTATGAATTATGATGATCAGGTTACTTGATACCAAAGTAAGAAGACCCAACTTTCCACGGACTTACTACCTGAGGGGAAGTGCAGACAGCACAAGCTTCTTGGCTCAGCTGCCCTCGCGGCCTAACGAGCTGATGATCGTTGAAGTCAATTACGGAGATCACATTGTGGATGACGATAGCATCAAGGATATCGGTTTTAAGGGCGTCGAGTTGTACATGGCCAATTTCGAACAAGGGAGGTGGGAGGATTTGGGAGACTTGCCTGACGATTGTGCCATCTTCCTAGGCTCCCATCCGGACAACATCCTCGTGTACAACATTCCGAAAGATGCAGGAATTTTTCGCGGGAACACGGTTTACTTCACCCAGTACAGAGACGGCGATCATCTCTACGCGTATGATGTCCGAGAGAAGAGTATCAGCGTCTCCAGGTTACATTGCACAAACACCAAACACTGTTCGCCAGAACCGCAGTGGATTCTGCGTCTGTGCCGCGGCATCAAAACACCAACCGAGAAGAAGAAGAAGGAGATTATATCATCATTGGCTGAAGGAAGATGCATCAACGAGGGAAACCCTTGGTGCGACATTGAAATCGAGCTACTCAGTCGCATACAGTCCCGTCTATTCGGGGCAGACCGCTCCAACTTCCGGCTCGCCTGCAAAACATGGCAATCGGCATTCTCCACCACCACCAGCTATGCCTGCCTGAAACCAACTGAAAACCCACTCGCGCGATGCAGAGCCCATCCATCCCCGATCCTAGTACACATAGGGAAAGACGGCGAGCTGGTCAATTTCTTCGACCCAAAGACCAACTCCACCACCACACTGCGGTGATTCGCAGCTCCAACCACGGATGGTTGCTTCTGTCACAAGGAAGCGCCGGCCAGAAGCTCTTCTTCTTCAACCCTTTCACCGGCGAGAGGATCGACCTCCCGAGCCAGCTCATGTACGATTTCGAGGGGATCGCCTTCTCGTCTCCTCCCACGTCTTCCGATTGCACGGTTCTGGGCTACTCTGTCGCGCCCATACTAGCCTTGTTCCGATCCCTTCGTCGGGGACAGCGCAAATGGACCGATTCGTCGGAGAGAATGAAGGGAATCCAATTCCACAACTCCTTCACAAACCCAGTCTACCACCGAGGGTTGTTCTACTTCATGGGGAAGAATGGAAACCTGTGCACACACAACCCCAGACCAAAAAAGAAACAGAGTCGCACTCTGCTTTCCAACTTGCCGACCAAGCCCTGCGCCGCGTCGATACGGAGGAGCCATCTGATGGAGTGCGACGGGAAGCTGTTATCGGTGTTCACAGGCCACATGGGTCGATCTCTACAAGTTTACCAGCTCAACCAGGGCACAATGACATGGGAGGAAGTCGCGAGTCTGGAAGACAAGGTGCTGTTCTTGAGCTCCGGTTCTTCGTTGTCGTCGACGAGCGAGGACATGGAGAGTCGTAGCTTGGGGAACAAGGTGTTTCTGGACAGGTTTAATGGGAAGGACGGCGTGATGCACTGTCTGGCGAGGAGGAAGTTCTACACTATGTGGAGCGGGTACAACAGCGATGACTGGTGCGACACCAAAGAGTATACGAATTGCGCTTGGGTTGTGCCCAATTTCGATACGCACAAGGAAGACGAGCTCCGTTGGGCTCCATGATGAAGTTCGTTTTGAATTGGAAATAAATATGCTCAAGGCTAAATTGTTTTATCTTTGTAATCTACAGGTGCTCTGCTCTCTTTTAATTATCTTGTTGTTTAGTTTGGCTATTTCTAGCTAGTACGATAGTAGATGTTTTCCTTTTGGATTCAATAGTAGAGAGATTGTTGCTCGTAAATAAAATAATCGATATGTGAGGATGAGATTAATTATTAACTAAATAAGTTGCTCTATTAATTTTTATACATAGTTACAATGCTGAATTGTTCACAATACATCATGTTTTTTGAATTTTCTGTACAAATTTAGAAGCATTGTTTGTTTGATGTGACATAAACTAATAACACTTTAGGCGAAGCCCACATCAACTAAGCACGAGAGAGATCCACAATTCATAAGTAAGAAACCGACATTAAATTATAAGACTTGGTTTTAGGTGATACGGAAGAGTTATTGTGAGAACTTCAAAGTTAAACGTGCTCACACTCGTGGAGCATTGCAAATATGAGTGACCTTATGGGACTTGATCTGCACCCTAAAGCAAAAAATGTGATGGTCTATGCCCAAAGTGACAATATTTTGGTCGGAAAAAGGTCTGTGATGTTTAAAAACTATCATAGGTCTCATATTTTATGTGAGATTGTTGGGATAGTTTATGTGATATTGTTGGAGTTTTTGTTCCAACTATATCACTAACTTTTTCTTATGTGTTGCAATTTTATATTAAAAATAAAGAGTAAAAGTGACATATCCACCAAAAAGTAATATAATATATTCAAATACTATAATAAGTTAATAACTATCCCAAAAACTAAAAAATGTAAACTACAATATAACAATTTTTTTAAATACATGTATAGTTTACAATGCATTAATTTAACAATCACCAAAACCAAACCACCCCTAAATTTTTATAATAAGTTCTGACACACATTTTCTTCATATATTAGTATTAATACCCACGGCTACACCGCGGGAGATTTAGTAGCATAGTGAAAACAGAAAGAATTGAAAGTTATACACAAAAAGTAAGTACCATTTGTATTGTTAGGAAGTTAGACATTCTTGTTATGCACGACGAATTTACTAAATTCTTATAGTACATCAAGTTCTAGTAATTCTATATAATACAACAGGCCCTTCCTACAAATAACTACTAAAAAATGATAAATTCATATGATCAACTCAATTCTTTACAAAGTAATAAATTCCAGGCATTGCCTACAGCTTAACGTACGGAACCAGGTTATGACAGAATCTTCTCCTTGTTGTGATATTCCCACTACCTCATGTCAGTAGAAACTGCAAGTCAAGCTCTATTGATGTTGTGCAACTAGAGCTGTCCATTTGGTTTTGGTGTTTTGGTTTTAACCGAAACCAAACCAATTGAAAAGCTAATGGTTTCAGTTTTTCGGTTTTAAACCAATAAGCAATTTAATGGTTTTGGTTTGGTTAAAACCGAAAAACCAATAGAAACCATTAAGAAACTAATAAGAATAAAATTATTTATCAACCATTTTTTTTGTTTCTTTTAACATGCATGCCAACCAATAATTTGTAATGGCCATTTACCATTATTATGACGTTTATTCAATAAAAAGGAGGGAAATGAGAATAAATATGAGTGTATGAGTACATGTTGGTCTTTTGGTTATCCAAACCAAAACCAAAACCATTGAGGCCCTTATTGGTTTTTGGCAACCAAGAACCAATAAGGGCCTCAATGGTTTTGGTTTTGGTTTTCGGGATTTGGTTTTTGGTTTTTCATACTTAATGGTTTAGTTAACCAAACCAAACCAAATTGACAGCCTTATGTGCAACGGCATAATAAGGAAGAACCTGAGAATCGAGAGTAGCCTCACAAATGGTGATCCAGCATGATTTCTTCCACCGCCTGCAAAACTAAACATTGTTTAAGAAAAGCAAAAACCAAATTAACTTCTCTAATAACATACTTAACCATGCAATTGTTGGGGCGTTTTTGAAGCTTCAAATTGCTCGGCTGCAACTTACACCCTGTTCCATTTTCAGTTCCCCCCTCATCATCATCATGTTATGTTCTTCCTTTTCTACCGAAATCACTGCCAGAGTGATATGATCACAATTTACGTACCATCGAAGCTTCCAAGGATCGATGAAGAGGCAAGTTCAAGTGGAAGGCAGAATCTGGAATTTTGGTTAGTGTTGAAGTTGTTTCAGGTAGCGTTCTTTGCCAGCCTATTTCTTGCGTGTGGCTTGATAGAATTTGGAGATGGAGGGTTTATTTTGAACCTTGTGAGTTGATGAACAAATGGGTATGGCTGGGAAATCAAGGCGAGGCTGGGAAGTGTTGTTTTAAAGCTCGACAAAACCCTATGGCAACACAGGCAAGCTGCCAGGAATTGCCTAAGGCATGGAGCAGTTGCAAGCAGGTCACTTTGGGGTTTGTGTCACGACAGCCTGTTGGGAATCGCATCTCAAGGCTCATACCACACGAAAGCCTGTATTTTCTAGTACAAAAGCAAGGGGTTGGGGGATCAATTCGACAACTGGAAGGCTGCCTCCTAGGGCTCTGAAGATGGCATCAAACTATGTTTTACTTGCGTTTTAAGTTTCCGTGTTACTTTAGGACTTGGACTGTTTTTGTTTCTCCTTGTTAATTTGGGTTTCCTTTGCGCTTAAGGTTGATGCAAGTTCTATTTAAGCACATACGAAGGTAATGTAAGAGGTAGGGTTGAATTGAATTAAGTTTTTATTGTAATTCCCAAGCTTGAGAGTTTGAGTTGGCTTTGGTTGCGATCAAAGCTTGTTGGCCGGCTTATTGAATGAGCAAACACACTCGTTCACATCGAAAGCTTCACTACTCGATCGTGCATCCTTCCAGGTGTAAGGATTCCCGTTCGTTCCATCAGAAATTGAGTTTGTGAGGGCTTGACCAAGCTAGGGTCGAGTTCTGTGTTTAATCCGAGAGCATCTTCTTGACCTAACTAGCTCGCTGCGCGACTGTGATCCCTTGAGACCCGAGTTTGGGCTCATCAAGTGGAATCTATAGCCTGGTTCAACGCATTGGACATGAGTATGGAGATAACGAAGGAGGGCGGCGGCGGAGCAAGTCACTGGACGAGGTCGTAGGGCCCTGTCTCAGGTGACCCTGCCCTGCTGTTATCCGAACAGAAAAAGAAGAAGAAACAAGCAGCAGTTGCATCAAAGAATCAAACTTCCAACCCTGCATCCTCTTCTCTTCAATCGGAATTGACGATGGGAGAGGCTCAACCTGTTACGATGGCAGGGCTGCAACAGTTCTTTCAAGAGCAAGTTGTTGCTCTGCTCCAAAACCAGCTGGACAAGCAAGAAGAAAAATTCCAGGACATCAACAATAAATTCGATGCTCTGACTCGCCAGGTAACGATGCTGCGACGGCAGGAGGAACCAATGGCGGCGACGCCGCTCAGAACTCAGGCCGCCCAGGAGCAGGGGTTCTCGCCGTCGACAAATCAAGGCAACCCGGGAAGGAATGGGGCAGAGGCCCATGATCAAGCTCTGGCAGAGCGTGTTATGGAGCTCGAAAGACAGCTGATGACTCTGGACGTTAACAATCTGGACCAGCAACCGCCAAATCACCAACGGGCAGGGATGTTGCGAGGAACAGAGGAGGTACCCATATCAGAATTGAGGGGAATTAAACTATCGATTCCAGTCTTTCAAGGAACAATCAACGCTGCTACTTATTTAGATTGGGAAAGAAAGATTACTCTGTTTTTCAGTGCGGTAATTACAACGATGCTCAGAAAATAACATTGGCTACATACGAGTTCACCGATTATGCTGCCACATGGTGGGAGAAGGTTCAATTGAGAAGAAGAAGGAACTTGCAGGCTCCTGTGACAACGTGGGAAGAGTTAAGGGGGTTGATGAGAGAGCGGTTTGTTCCTTCATATTATCAATGCGAGTTATACGAGTCATTGCAAGCAATTCGGCAGGGGTCGAGGTTAGTTGATGACTATTACAAGAACTGGAGCTGTTAATGGTTAGAGCGGATGTGAGAGAGGATCAAGATGCGACGATTTCGCGATTTCTTCATGGCCTCAATAGGGAAATTCGAAATGAGGCGGAGCTACGCCAATTTGTGGATTTGGAAGAAGTGGTTCACCTTGCTATCAAGGTTGAACGGCAATTGAAGACTGGATTGGGACGCCGACTTCAGAACACAACTCCTCGACAGAGTGCTCCCGTTGAAACAATACCGCAGGAAGTGGCTGCTCCAACTCGACCAGCCATGGCAAGAACTGCAGGACAGAGTGGTGGTTCAGGTGTCCAAGAGATAATTGGAGGCACTACCAGCAGGTTGGAGTGCTTCAAGTGCCACGGTCGTGGGCACAAATCGTTTCAGTGCCCAAATCCGAAGGCCCTGGTTCTTTGCGATGGCGAGTATTACTCTGAATCAGAAGATGAGGAGAAGAGGCCCGATCAAAGTCCCTCCGATGAAGAAGTTGACGAAGAGATCATCGCGGAAACACCACCTGGAAAGCTAGCCTTCGTGAAAAGAAGATCCCTCACAATTGAAGCTGATTGTGAAACCCAGCAACGAGATAATTTGTTCCACACGCGTTGTTTAATTCAGGGGAAGACAACGTCTATGGTGATTGACGGGGGAAGTTGTACCAACCTGGTCAGTTTGGAGACCGTTAGGAAGCTCGGATTGAGCACGTTGAAGCACCACGAACCATATAACCTCCATTGGCTTAATGATCATGGCATAGTAAAGGTTACGAAGCAAGCGTGGGTGGAATTTGAGATTCGCAAATACAAGGACTGAATCCTTTGCGATGTAGCGCCAATGCACGTCGCCCATGTTCTCTTGGGCCGTCCATGGCAGTACGATCGAGGCGTTACGCACCATGGGAGGACCAACTGCTACACCTTCCAGCTTGACAATAAGAAGTTCAAGCTGCAACCTTTGTCACCCGTTGAGGTTCGAGATGACCAACGCCAATTAGCGGCCAGTCGAACTGGAGATGAAGGGAGGTCCAGTGCTTCGAAGGAAAGGACGAGCCGGGGAGTGACTCTGGCTACTCACAGACTCGTACTCACAGCCCTTCGCCGAGAGCCCCGACGACCAAACTCAGAGCGGCAGCAGCTCTGTTTTCCGACGACGTCCGAGCAGGGGAAGAGAGAGGGGCTATTGGGTGGAAGTGTGGAGGAAGTTTCGAATCAATCCGACACTACAATAACCTTCCATGAGGGATCACAAAGCTCCTCCATTGATCAATTGACGCCGAATCAACTCCAATCACCACTTCAAAATCGAGCAAAAATGCCTCTGGAAACGGCCGAAGACGAGCAAAAGTTGGAGTTATTGGTCGCGGCAATTGAGGACGACCCGACCCAAATCGCTAATGGAGAACCGTTGAGGAAGGATTCAGGTCGCTCCACGAATCGTCAATTTGGAGAACGGCTACCCAGGATCAAAATCCCCAAAATCAGATTCAACATTTTGGGTTCGTTGTTTTTAAATGGCAACGACGGCGGGAAAAATGATGGAAATGATTCGTCACCGCTGGGGGTAAGTCGACACGAGCGGTCCTTTAAGAAGTTCAATTCGGCCACTGAAAAGGCTCATGGAAGTGATGAATTGACCTGGGGTTCTCTGTGGAGAAAAGCCCCAATCTGCTCCACGAAGAACACCGCCATTGTTTTCCAACACACAAGGTTTGGTCAGCTTACTTGGGATCCAATTTGGGATCAATTTATTGAGTCGTTTGAAGCACGGAAGGCCCAAGCTTTGAGGGTAAAGCTTTTTAAACAGGGGGGCCTGATATGATCACAATTTACGTACCATCGAAGCTTCCATGGATTGATGAAGAGGCAAGTTCAAGTGGAAGGCAGAATCTGGAATTTTGGTTAAGTGTTGAAGTTGTTTCAGGTAGCGTTCTTTGCCGGCCTATTTCTTGCGTGTGGCTTGATAGAATTTGAAGATGGAGGGTTTATTTTGAACCTTGTGAGTTGATGAACAAATGGGTATGGCTGGGACATCAAGGCGAGGCTGGGAAGTGTTGTTTTAAAGCTCGACAAAACCCTATGGCAACACAGGCAAGCTGCCAGGAATTGCCTAAGGCATGGAGCAGTTGCAAGCAGGTCACTTTGGGGTTTGTGTCACGACAGCCTGTTGGGAATCGCATCTCAAGGCTCATACCACACGAAAGCCTGTATTTTCTAGTACAAAAGCAAGGGGTTGGGGGATCAATTCGACAACTGGAAGGCTGCCTCCTAGGGCTCTGAAGATGGCATCAAACTATGTTTTACTTGCGTTTTAAGTTTCCGTGTTACTTTAGGACTTGGACTGTTTTTGTTTCTCCTTGTTAATTTGGGTTTCCTTTGCGCTTAAGGTTGATGTAAGTTCTATTTAAGGACATACGAAGGTAATGTAAGAGGTAGAGTTGAATTGAATTAAGTTTTTATTCTAATTCCCAAGCTTGAGAGTTTGAGAGTTTGAGTTGGCTTTGGTTGCGATCAAAGCTTGTTGGCCGGCTTATTGAACGAGCAAACACACTCGTTCACATCGAAAGCTTCACTACTCGATCGTGCATCCTTCCAGATGTAAGGATTCCCGTTCGTTCCATCCGAAATTGAGTTTGTGAGGGCTTGACCAAGCTAGGGTCGAGTTCTGTGTTTAATCCGAGAGCATCTTCTCGACCTAACTAGGTCGCTGCGCGACTGTGATCCCTTGAGACCCGAGTTTGGGCTCATCACAGAGCAACCTGAATTTCGTGACAATGTCTATGAGAGAAGGGAGAAATCATTAAATAAAATGATGTCAATGATGATGATTTTATAGCAAAGGTAAACAATCAAAAAACTTAATATTTCAAGATCTTTGCAAATACTTGAAATAGTTGTTTACATGTTACCAAGATTTTTTAAAAAATAGGTTTTAATAGCTTTACCACGACAAAGAAAGGTCATAAAAAACTTCTGAATAATTAGATAGTTAAGTTGATTAATCACTTCCCAAAACTATTGATTCACTACACAAAGTGTGTCCATATTTATGAGTGGAGTAAATTGCAAGTTTGGTCACTGAAAGTGCTAAAATATTCACGTTTGGTCACTGAAAGAATTTAATTCTATCCCTGGTCACTGAAAGTGCTTAACGGTTCACGATTGGTCACTCTCCGTTAGTCTCCGTCAGCCTCCGTTAACGGAGTCCGTTATTTGCTGACGTAGCTAACAGTGTGGCCGAGTCAACGTGATTTAACGAGGGAAAAAAGGAACCCGACGCGCCACGTCACTTTTACCCGCCATGTCAGATCCCCCAACCAAACCCGTGAACCCAACCCATGAGGCTGTTAGACCTAAGATTAAACCACGTAAAATTAAAAAAATTAAAAATGGGTTTAACAACTGAAAGAAGAAAAAGAGTGGCCATTTGTTTCAACCCATCTCCTTCCTCCTCGAACCCTTCCTCTTCCCTTGTCTGCAAATTTCTTCCGATATCAAGGAGCGGCGATGGAGCTAGCCGCTCCACCCCATTGATTTCCTCTACCCCACCTCGACGACATCACCTCTCCTTTTCTTCTTCATCGCTTTTAATCTTCCGCCTCTGTTTCATTCTACTTAAAACCCTAATCCAGCCACAACTATGTTCTCTTCGGTAATTTGTGCCCGACGGAGACCCAGATCCAGACGAAGCTTCTCTTTCTATCAGTTTGATTGTAAAGGTGAGTTTTTGGTGTTTTATTTAGGGTTCGACATCGCATGCAAAGGCTGAAAAAAAGACAATAGAAGGGACAGAGAAAAGGGACGATTTGGGAGTTGCCTTTGGGGGGTTTTCTGCCTTTCTTTTATACTAAACAAAGGCGATGTTGTTGTTTTTCCAGGTCAGGTTGCTTTACACCAAAGAAGCATGGTGGGACATGTGCGAGGACCAAATGAATCCCAACCGAAATACGGTGAGTTTCTGTCGTTTTCAATGTCCTTTTAGTAGCTAGTCTTTTTCGAGTAGTAAATGTTAGCTTCTTGTGGGGATGATCAAAACCAACAACATTGGTTGTCTTTTTTGAATAGAAAATGCTTGGGTCTTGTGGGATGACCAAAGCAGCATAATTGTTGTCCTTTTTTGAATAAAAAATGTTTGGTTTTGTTGGGGATGACCAAAACAGTAGCATTGTTGCTCTTTGACCCTTTCGTTGACCATGCCTGCTCTTTTCCTTTTGATCTAACAGTAGCATTGTTTTGGATGACAGGTGCTGGCAAATGTGGGGTAGTTGGGCACAATAAAACTTCCATGATGAAAGAAAGGAGAAATAAGGTTGAGGCAAGAAAGAATGAGAAGGAAGAAGAAAAAGGGAAGAAGCAATTAGAAAGGGCCGAGAGTAACAAACTTGCAGCCCTACAGAAGTGACAATGCTTCTTCTTTGCCAAGGAGTCGGCCCCATATAGTCCAACTCATGCCTGATGTATTTCTCTTTGCACTTTTACACTTCGCTTCCTTTTTACTCCCACCAGCATACTAATGTCGTCTTAATTTGCAGGGAACTACTCGGAGGCCATCAAGTCAGGTATCACAGAAAGCAAGCCAAAGCTCTTAAGTCTCACATATTGGAAGTCAAGTCACTCAAGCAGAGCAGCTGTGAAGAGTAGTTTTAGCTTTAGTAGTGGTCGGTTAGGCCTTGGTGAATGACCATTTTGCAGTTTGAAGCCTCTAGTGGCTCTTGCAAACTACTTTCGATCTGCTAGTTTGAGTTTTGTCGGTTAGGTTGTGATGCATGGCTCTTTTGGACAAACACAACCTTTGCGTAATTATAATTTGGAACTTGTAGGTACTGCAGTTTATGAATGACTATCAGGTTTGCTTAAGTTTGTAATTCAAACCTTCTGTCTCCAACTCAAGAATGTGAACTTGATTCAAATTCAAGTGACTATATATCAATTTGAATTAGAATGTAAGTGACGAAAAGTCAAACTATACTGGACTTTCAGTGACCAATGGTGGGCCTGAGACAAACTTTAAGTGACCAAATGCAAAATAAAATAGTACTTTAAGTGGCCAAACGTGGAAAGAAATAGTACTTTAAGTGGTCAAAAGCAAAAAAATTTTACTAGGGTTAAACACAGACAACAGTACACAGAACCCTTGATGGTTTGATTACAGCAGCAGCTACAATTCAATAGACGGCTGCTCATTTCATATCCAAAATAGAGAGAATACAAGGGAAATGGCAATGAAGATGGACACTATTTTCACATTAACATTGGACCCTTTCTGATTTTGCCTCTGCTCTTGCTCTCGAATCCGACGATGAAAGTTCAGCACCACATATCGTATATGCTCCTCAAGGGCTGGGTCTCTCCATCTGAAGAAATTACAAGCTCCATTTGTCTACACATCATCAAACAAAACAAAAAACATTGAAAGATGAAGGAGCATAACATTCGAATCGTGAAAGTAAAACAGGAAACAAAGATGAGTGAAATCTTACCCCATATCTGCTGCACCCATAGAATCTCCTCCCTGGATTTGCCTCAGTCCAGCTCGTCTTCAGATCTATTGGCTCTCCACAATGATAAAAGGGTGCCGCCGTTGACAGAGGGGGAAGTGGCAGAATCAGATGTAGAAGGAGGAAGAAAACAGAGAGGTGGAGAGGGTACAGTTCACGGGTTGGGAAGTTGGAGAGGATTGTTGCGTAAGGGTAACCTTATAAAGCAGACAGCGGGGTCGGTTTTAGGGATGGGTTCACGGGTTTGGTTGGGGGATCTGACATAGCGGGTAAAAGTGACGTGGCGGGTCGGGTTCCTTTTTTCCGGGTTAAATCACGCTGACTCAGCCACACTGTTAGCCACGTCAGCAAATAACGAACTCCGTTAACGGAGGCTGACAGAGACTAACGGAGAGTGACCAATCATGAACCGTTAAGCACTTTCAGTGACCAGGGATAGAATAAAATTCTTTCAGTGACCAAACATGAATATTTTTAGCACTTTCAGTGACCAAACTTGCAATTTACCCTTTATGAGTGCTTTAAGTTTTGGTGTTAGAGATGAAAGGCTTTCCAATGAGTTATGTAATTCGTTCTAAAATAAGAATACAAAAACAAAATTTACCTCAATAGCAGCATCTAGTTGTAGAAGTACAGAGAAGTTGTTTCAAGGTGAGCAACATGAGAAAAATGGGGTAGCTGCTCCAGTGGATCTGAACAACTGTTTATTGGTATGGATTTTTCGTCTGACAATTCCAGGAAGAAGAGTCACGTGAAACCATTACAAAAGGGGGGGGGGAAATACTTCAATAATCTATCAAAGTAACTCACTCTCAAATGACCTTCCGGACTTTTAATGCAACATGACAAATGAACATTGTGAATAAGAGATATAACCCAAACTACATTCGAATTTTGATGCAATGAGCAGACTCAACATATCTTAGAAGGAAAAGTAAAGTACCACGTCCCAGTAAACTAATAACAATTTTTAAATGATCTGTCATTAATGTTTACTTTATAGGAGAATTAGCAATGGAGCAGAGGAGTTACAATTATCCATTGGATAGATTGTAAACGGTGTCGGTAGAAACACTTGGACCTTTGACTAAAATTTCAAACACAGTAGAAACACTTGCATCATCCAAAAAGAGAAAAGAAATTACCCAGTGAAGATTCAGAATATTATCCCGCTTTGATCATATGGTATTAATGAACAGTTCCATGGCAAGCATTGGGAAAAGAGAAGTAGGTTCGAGAGGTAGAGAAGCAAAGTACAGGTGGTGGTACCAGTGCCGACCAACCATCCCATTCGTCGCACACTCTTGAGCCGTCAGCTGCAGACCTGTCGTCGACGCGGCATATCCTCTTGTTTATTTGTGCAAAATTGTCGTTGTCGTCGGAAGCATATCCATCTAGCAGTTCGGTTGCGAAGCATATATGGAAATGGAAGGGGAAATATGGTTTGAGTATCCATGGACTTGGACAACTAAACTGGAAAAAGTAACAATACGGAGCTCACCAGGAGTCTCTTCTTCGACGCTGCAAAGGCGGCAATCTCCGATAACAACGAACCCTTTTCCTCAGTTGTTGTTTTGCGGGATTTTTAGGTTGTATTGCTTTTACGCTTTGGGTTAGTTCTCTTGACCCTTGTTGTTCCTTCTTCTTTCTCATCTATGTTTGCCTGTGTTCCGTTTCTACTCCTTTCCATATTTTGAATGAAAGCTTCACCTTCACCAAAAAAGTAAACAATCTAAAAATATAGAATTTTAGTAAGATGAGACTAAACATGGAGGCAGCAAGAACAAGGAGGCAATGGGAGGGGATAATACCATTCATTCTCAAGTTTGTAGACATGCACGCAGAGACCTCCATCAACCGTGACGTAGTCGTCGATCTACCAGAGGAGGAAGCGAGAATTGGAAGTGCAGTTGTTTTATTTATGGATTTTCTAAGCTCGTCTTGGGGAAATAGGTAAGAAATGGATGAGAGGTAGGCAAGGGATTCGCTTTGTTTCAGACTTTTGGTGGGTAAGAGGAAACGTGTGGAATGGAGGTAAAAGGACCGACAGGCGGAGAAGGAAAGGAGAGCGGATAGTACAGACTGGAAATAGATTTTTCTGATTATGGAAGAAAATTGAGGCTTGAAAGTGGGAGTGATGTGAATGGACAATGGAGAGGGAGGGAACAGATTGTTTGGAGCAAGGTTGTCGACCCACGGGTTGATTCGGACTTGGTCGAGCTAGTGAGTCCAGGGTTAACGGGTCACCCGTTTTAGCCCGTGTTAGCCTGGAAATATGGAAAGAATCATTATATTATACTTATCATGATAAATTATATCAAATCTCATCTAACATATGAGTAATAACATTACACCAAAGTAACATGTCGTACTTAGATCAAACATATAGTGAAAATTCACACACTTATATAACATCAATATTCAAATGTTCAATTAAGGATTCCAAAAATTGAGTTAGGCGAAAAGGAAATAATTCGAAAATATTTCGCAAACCAAAGAAAAAAATGACACAATTTGACCTCCAACCCGATACCTTGTAGCGGTCGCTCGACGGGTGCGTGCGTTCCAGCAAAACTGTTGGTTTATATTGATCCTTAGTTCTTGGTGCCAATGGATAGAACTTACTGCTGAATTGTTGTTAAGAAAGTTCTGCCATAGGTTGATGATTGTATTGGGTTCGAAATCTACATGTGGCATGAATCGAACTTGTTCGTTAGCTGTAAACTCATTGAGAATTATACACTCAATGTAGGTTGACTGTAATTTATATGGAATGGGGCATGTGCATGTATCAAAAGTGAAGTTTCGTCATCCGGTTCCAGATGCTTTCAGTAAAAGAAAATCTAATCACCTTTCTCAAGCCAGCATTGAGACGGAAGAAACTATAACTGCATTACGTGATAGTCAGGTATGTGTCCATTTTTCTCTGGGATATTCTCTTGTGCAATGAACATCAGTATTTGTCATTCCCACTCATACTGCTTTGATCTTGGTCATATATTCACTAGACAGACTTGAAAAATAGTCAGCATTTGGATTCTCCAGTTTGGATATCGTCCACGATCCCTGGTGATTGGATATGGCAGCTTTCCAATGAATTTGGCACTCCATCTGATCTGTATACTCACCATGTCAAAAGACAAACTGTTTGTGCGCTGGAAGCAGATACTAGTGTTGATGGTTATCTCCTCACCTCTGTTATTTAGAATGAGAAGTTGTGTTCATATATAAACACTGAACATTTTGACAACCTGCAGATATTCTTAATCAGCAATTCAAGTTATATACATCCTTATCACAATCAGGTTCAGAAGTGAAAATGGTTCAGTCACTCATACCTATCTGGGAGGTTTGTTTTGCATCAATTTTGTTCTTTGCAACCCTAGGTCGTGTTTCATATATGCCAGCTGTTTTATGCACTGTATGCTCATTACAGGAAGAATATGAAAGAACTGGCACGGATGAGGTAGCTATGCCTCCTGATCCTGGAAAACCACTTCCGAGAGATGTTTTAAATGCACTATCACATAAGCTTAACAAAAGATTGGAGAAGTTGACATGTAAAGCTCAAGACAACAAAATGTTGGTCAAGAATACTGTGGAAGATCTTCCTTTGGAGACAGTTTCTGTGAATGAAGAAAAAATGGTTGAACTTGGTAACTCGATGGCCATGATACTGTGGATGATAATTCCAAGCTTGGCATTACCCAAGAAAGCGTCAAACTGTTATCTCCGCAAGATTCAAAGTGTCTAGAAGAACTCTGCCAAACACCCACAGAAAGAAAGTATGGATGCCGACCACTATCAGCCAATAATGAGCAATCACTAGAAGTAAATTGCCTCGTACCTGGGGTGAGCTTGCTCTTTATGATAATCTCTTCCTGCAGAATTTCATTTGATTTTGTTTAGTCGCCGTGCCTGGTTTACTGAGTTCTATTTTCCAGCCTGCAACGAAGTAGATATAATAGAAGTCTGTTTTGCAACCATGTCAGGGGCTATTTCTTTCCCAGGTTTCAGATACAGAAGCTCTGGGCCTGCTAAAGTGGCTTGCCACATCACAGGCTGCTGAAGAGATAAACTCTGACGATGAACTTGTTCGTGAGACCATTCTGAGTCCTCTTTTGCCTACAACAAACATTGATAAGGTGCTAGAAAGAGCGAGTACGGATTATGAGAGCGAGTCCCAGAGAGAGTGTCAGGATATTCTTGATTCCATTGAGGATTTTGTTAAATGTGATGAGTCAAAGGTGAAACTTCCTTATTCGTTGGAGCTTAACCGTTGCTCCTCATCGGAAGAAAAGATGTCCAAGGTTAATGCTTTGCATTCACCTGCTTCTGCACCATCTAAACTGTCATCTAAGACACAGAAAAGAGGAGCATCTGAAACATACTCCGGGCGCAAGGAATTGCAGATTAGCCACACCAGTTTGACGAATAAAAGGAAGAAGTCTTTATGGGGCACTCTGCCGTTCTCAGTTACTAAAACTTCAAGTGACATCTCTAAAATACATAGCATATCTGATCTGTCTGGTGGTGACAATAATCCTGAAAAGGCTCTAAGAAGATGTTCTGACGTTTCTTTACGGAATTCAGAAGCTAATGTCCAAGCACAGGCATTGGACGAATGCTCAGTGCGGGACCTGATGCGAAAGAAGCGCTCCAATCAAACTGCCCTGCAGAAGTGTCCACTCTTAGGGATTGGTGAAGGCTTTCTGGAAAGAGTACATGAAGGAGTTGGCACACCTTTGACTAAACAATTGGATTCGCAAATACAGCCCAATGAAAATGAAGAACACAATAAGAGTTCTGTTAGGCGTCCGGATGCTAGTTTGCTGGTTCCAAAAAAACTAGAGAATAGCCAGCCGGATATTGGAAATCCTATAGTAGTAGATTCAGACAGCCCCAGTATGCAACATGCTTCCAACAGCGTCAAGCAGGTTCCAACAGGTTTCCAGTTTCAATCCGAAACTAAGAACTGTGAAAAGTATATGTGCAGAGGTGAGACCTCAGAAGTCATAGCTTCTGAGCTCTTCAATTCCATATCTGTTTCATCTGCTAAGTGGCTGAATAAGGATACAACTCCGTCTAATCAGAGACCAAACCAGATGAAGGCTAAGGCTGTTGGTTCAAGTTGTCTGCGGGTTTCTCCTATTGAGTCTGAGGATGCAGGCTCAACGAAAGGTGGAACACCGATGGGAAATTCGTTTGAACAATGTGCTGACAAGGTAATTTCGAAGGAAAAGTTGGCAGATACAACATGCTTCTTGTCCGAGGCAGTTTGTTCTGCTCGCTCAAAACGTGGAAATTTCGGTGTTTCTGCTCATGGCAGCTCAGCATTCACAGCTCTTAACATTGAAACAAAGCCTACAGACTTATATAGAATGACAGTCCGTAAGAAACCTCCTGTACCTGACTGGAAGGATGGACCATTGGAAATTGCTTCTTTCTCGCTTGCTTTATCTGGTGCTCCTTCTATTGTCAAGGAGAAAAAAGATGGGATATCAGGTTTGCATACTCATTTATCCGATGGAATTTTTACTCCACATTTGCATATATTACTTCAGAACCAGTTCATATTATTTTGGATGGAAGGTTGAAAGGTGCTGTTGGAATTTATGTAAAAATCATTTCCCATGTGGGAGTGGGATGAATTTTTGTAGCCTTTTCTCTCTGTGATCATTGTCTTAGGTGGTGACTGGCTTGTCAAGGAATTTGTTTGTATTGAGTTACCAGTAACTGTGCTTTCTTTTTTCCCTTCCATGTGTGAGTGCAGTGGATGAACTTCTTCCTTCTTTGAAAATAGTCATCAGAACAAGACAGGAGATCAGTCTCATAGGGATAAGGATGTTGATCAAGAAGCTGCAGTAGGCGTCCAGCTCACTTTCAGAATGATGGCTCAATCTTGTATCTTTTAACACCTGTCTTTTCACCACCTTCCCCAGATGTTGTTTGTCGATGGTTGATGTGTAAGAGCGCAGGTATGACCTAGTTTTAGTATTTGCATTAGTTTCTGCACAAGCATGTGAGGATACTTCCAATTGTTTCATCTAAATAACTAACTTCCAATTCCAGATAGTCTGCTAAAAATCACCCCACTTCAACAAAGTGTTTTTCTATTTACTTCTCCCTGATCTCTACTTGTTTTGCAGGGTTTTCCGAGAATAGTCCAAAAGCCATTTCAGCTGTTGATGCTACTGAGCTTCTGATTCAATCTAAATCTTCATCTAATTCAAACCTCCTCACCCGCTCAAATACGCGAAGAAACAACCGAGAACCTTGATATTGAATGTCTTCCCCATCAAGAGAAGCTTCAACAGTTATCTCAGAGTGAAGGAAACATGCGTGATGCATCTCAAATATCTGGACCTGATGGTGGATCAGGACCTACTCCTCTCAGCCAAATGGGATTTCGGGATCTGCTAGTATTGGTGCTGGACAACAGCTTACATTATTAAGTCTGGAGGTACAACAACATTGTATCATTTTTGCACTTTTATCTCTCTCCTCTTTGACCTCGTTAGAACACCTATGTAGTGTTTGACTTGATTTCGACAAGACAAAAACCGTAGTGTTTGATGTTGCAGTTGATTTCACCTCATGTATTCTGGTGATAACTTGTAGTAACACCATCTAGTCTCTAACTGCATCGAAGCAAGAGCTTGATAAGAATTACTATCGGATTACAGGTTCAGGCTGAATCCAGGGGAGATCTCAGGCCAGATCCTCGGTTTGATGCAGTGAATATAGTAGTGCTTGCCTTTCAGGATGACAATGACTGTGCTTCGGAAGTTTACGTGCTTCTACGTAGTGATTGTGAATCATCCCAGGGGTATGAATTTATGTTTTATGCTCTGTGCTGGAAAGTTGAATATGCTCCATTCAGTAATGTTGACATTTATCAAGGGGCTGATGGAAATCGAAGAAAGAAATGGAATTATTTTGGCATTTTATGATTGAATGTGGAGATTTATGATGGCTTTACATATTCTTTACTGAGCTGTCGAGTAAGCTCTTGCGCAGAATGTCATCACATTTGAATCCAGTTGGTTGACTTTGGAGAGAAACTAATATGGATTATCTAGTTAAACCCCTTCTAGTAAGTTTCTTCAACTAGTATTCTGCACCAAATAGTTCTTCTCATGTCTCGTTTGTATCTTATATTGCAGGCATTCTGTTGGAATACCTGCTCATAAGGTCCTAGTGTTCTTTGAAGAGAAGCTTTTATTTAATGAACTTATTAATCTTGTCCGTATGTTTGACCCCGATGTTCTTATGGGATGGGATATTCAAAGTGGTTCTATTGGTTTTTTGGCTGAGCGGGCTGCACATCTTGGTCTGGGTTTTCTTAAGAGCATTTCTCGCACACCATTTCAAACAGAGCAAGATGCAGATACTGAAGCTGCTAATAAAGGTCTTATGGATATTGCACTCCACGAATCTTCAACTGCAGACAATGAATTGATGGGAGATGCAGTAATTGAGGATGAGTGGGGCCGGACACATGCCAGTGGTGTCCATGTTGTTGGTAGGATTGTCCTTAATGTATGGCGACTGGTACGGAGTGAGGTCAAGCTCAATATGTACACGATTGAAGCTGTAAGTGAAGCTGTTTTGAGGCGGAAGACTCCTTCTATCCCATTTAGAGTACTGACTAGATGGTTTGCTAGTGGCCCCGGTGGAGGAAGGTATAGATGCATTGAGTTTGTGATGCAGAGAGCAAACTTGAATTTCGAGATTGTGGAACAACTTGATATGGTACGTTAGTTAGGAGTCTAACTATCATATTTAAAAGCTTCATCTAAAACAGAAAAAGTATCATCTTTAAAAAGATGATGATATGGGCTGCCTATGTAGGTGGAAAAGGAAATTTTTGTTTCTCCAACTTTCCTGAAGTTAAGACTTGTATACTTTATGTGTGTCTGTTTTGTTTCTATAGTTTATAGTTTTGCTTTCCAATCAACGGTTCTTCAATGACAAAAGCCTCTGAGAAGCTGATTTCTTTTCTGTAATGTTATGTCCTTTTGCTTCCTTTTCCCGCCTTCGATTTTTTTGGGAATCACCTCCTTTTGTTGTTTCGACCGCTCAGTCTTTCCAAACCAAATGTGAATCATATGTCGTGAACATTTAAGATCTTGAGGGCCCTGTCTGTTTCTGTAGTGAGCTTATCATAACCTGATTTAAGTTTTGGACTTGAAGATATATTATTTTCAGCCAGTGATGCTATTTGTGCTTCTTCCGGCCCCTTGACTTTGCTGCAATTATTTCAGGTGAATCGGACCTCAGAACTTGCACGTGTTTTTGGCATTGACTTCTTTTCTGTCCTCTCTCGTGGTTCACAGTACCGTGTTGAGTCCATGCTCCTCAGATTGGCTCATACACAAAATTATATTGCCATTTCTCCTGGGAGTCAGCAGGTTGTTTCTGATAGTTGCTATTTGTTTTCTTTTGTATTCCGAAGAGTCATTCTTTACTTTTTCCTGTTCAGCAGAGATTTTAAAGCTCCGCTTTGTTTGTTTTGTGGCCTCGAACTCTCTCTCCTTGCTTTTATCTGCCAAGCCATGGCAGCCTGAAGGAATTTATTATGTGCTCACAGGTTGCTTCTCAACCAGCCATGGAGTGTCTCCCTCTTGTAATGGAACCAGAATCAGGGTTTTATGCAGATCCAGTGGTGGTCTTAGACTTCCAATCTCTTTATCCATCCATGATAATTGCTTATAACCTTTGCTTCTGTACGTGTCTTGGAAATGCCGAGCCTTCGAAGGCAGATACCCTGGGGGTCACTTCATTTTCACCAGATCCAGAGATTTTTCAGAATTTGGTGAATCAACTGCTTTGTACTCCTAATAGTGTTATGTATGCACCTTCAGAGGTAGTATATTTGGATATACCTAGTTTATGCTGTTGCTTTCTGCAAAATTGAATAGTGAAAATATGAAAGTATGATACTTTCTCTTACCAGGTTCGGAAAGGAATATTACCCCGGTTATTAGAGGAAATACTATCAACCAGGATAATGGTGAAGAAAGCGATGAAGAAGTTGGGTCCCAATCAACAAATCCTTCACAGGGTATGTTTATACTTTGACTAATGAATATTTCTGCTCTCACGTTTTAAGATGTTATTGGTGTCTTCTCTCTGAAGCAGTGACACCTTCAAAGTTTACAGTTCTGAAGAGTTACTGGAGTCTAGAATAGACAGGAAGAAGACAGCATAGTTATATAGGCACTCCTTGTCCTAACAGTCTAATTTGTATAATAGACAAATCCCTGATTAGGGACTTTGGAATGGATGATTTCATCAGGTCGTAGAGGTGACAAATGGTTTGGTTAAAATGGCTTTGCGGGTTCATGGGGTCGGTTAAAATGGGATCATGCTGCCCTGGGAATGGCACTCCCTTGATAATAATACTATAGGTACTATATGATAATTGCTCGGAAACCCATCTAAAATATTCACAAGCAAAGAGATAGCTCAGGTCAAACGGGTTTTGACCTGGGTTTTGGTGGCATTTGTCACCTCTTACATGTCGTGCTTGAAAGTAATCATTGACTTTCCAATCTGCATACTTTTTCTCCAGATATTTAATGCAAGACAACTTGCTCTCAAGTTGATAGCAAACGTAACATATGGTTACACAGCTGCTGGATTTAGTGGTCGCATGCCTTGTGCCGAGCTTGCCGACAGCATTGTCCAGTGTGGCCGTAGCACTCTGGAAAAGGCTATTGCATTAGTAAATGCAAATGATAATTGGAAGGCTAGAGTCGTATATGGTGATACTGACAGGTAACTTGCTTCATCCTGAATTGGCATGAATATAGGAAAGGATTAGAGTGCACTTCTTGCAAGCTACGGCGAATTTGATCTAGCTTGTCTTAAATTCATATCTCTTTGCGTGTGAGCTTCTTAGACTGCTTCAGTATTACTCCTTCGCCAGTCGCATAATTACTGGATATATACATGGATTTTAGGTGTCCAGTTATTTCTCTCATAATATATTGCACATTTTGCTACGAGTTCTGTTCCTTTCTCATCCATCCAAAATTTGCTCACTTTGCATTGTGTCCACCTTGTATTAATGTCCATTTCCGCTGCAGCATGTTCGTTCTTCTCAAGGGACGAACAGTCCCAGAGGCATTCCGGATTGGGAATGAGATAGCAGCGGCCGTGAGTGCTATGAACCCATACCCAGTAACCTTAAAAATGGAGAAAGTATATCACCCTTGCTTCCTTCTCACCAAGAAGCGCTACGTCGGATACAGCTATGAGAGACCCGACCAGAGCGAGCCGATCTTTGATGCAAAAGGGATTGAGACAGTTCGAAGAGACTCATGTGCAGCTGTTTCCAAGCTCATGGAGCGATCCATTAGGCACTTCTTTGAGCACCAAGACATCTCTAAGGTAGTGTACTCTCGCTACTCTATTTTACCCTCTGAAAGATGAATGCATTTTTGGACAGTACAATGCATCACAAGATGACCCGAAATACATGCATCAGATCAGGCATGCATTTGAAATGTGTGGATCACATAAATTGGTTGATAGAGTGGACTGTCTGAATGTTGTGACCGTCTGGAACCTGTTTTCCATCTGTTCAATCCACTTATATCAAATCCATTAATTCCACGCATTCCTCAATTACACATATTAAAACAACATCACAGGCTGCAAATGACTCCTGCAATACACTGTTGATTCTGAAGACCTTGCAGCATCTGTTACTCAACTCAGCAGTTTTAAGTCTTCCTTCCTTTCTGAATTAGTTTCAACTCTCCATTTATATGCAGGTTAAAGTATATCTATATCGTCAATGGACCCGTATCCTCTCTGGCAGAGTCTCCCTCCAAGACTTCATCTTCGCCAAAGAGGTCCGATTAGGCTCGTACAGTACTCGACCTTCTTCCTCCCTTCCACCCGCAGCCATAGTAGCCACCAAGGCAATGAGGTCGGACCCAAGAGCCGAGCCACGCTATGCTGAGCGGGTCCCTTATGTCGTGATTCATGGCCAGCCAGGTGGTCGCCTGGTTGACATGGTGGTTGACCCACTTGACCTCCTGGCTCTTGGCTCCCCCTACCGACTGAACGACATTTACTACATCACGAAGCAGATCATCCCGGCCTTGCAGAGGGTGTTCGGGCTGGTTGGCGCAGATTTGAACCGGTGGTTTGCCGAGATGCCTCGTCCAGCTAGGGAAGCCTCAACCAAGCGACCAGTTTTTGGTTCAAGCAGTAACCCGCACAGGACCAGGATCGACTATTATTATCTGTCCCAGCATTGCTTGATCTGCGGGGATTTGGTTCGTTCATCAGCACACGTGTGTGGGAAGTGTCTGCAGGATGAAGCTGCTGCAACGACTGCTGTCGTTGGGAGGACTTCAAAGCTGGAACGAGAGATGCATCACCTTGCTGCTGTGAGTTCTCTTCAAACGACTCTTAAATCCAGAATTGTTTCGAGGTTTTGAGCTATTTTTCATTACAAATTTACAAGATATATCACTTTGGTACGTAAGCTCTAAGTCGTGGCCAATTCTTTATGTGAACTGTTATTTTGTGGTCATCCAAGTACAAAGACTTGTATATATCGATCATTCTGCCTAAGGACCGGTGGACTGGACATTGCATAACTAGTCTTCATATATGTTTCTATTTTGGAAATGGCGTCGGCTACGGTCGATCATGTACAGTGTCTATCAACCCTAATAGGGATGCTCCATATAGAGAAACCTTGTGGACCAAGATAAATAATAATAAGCGTTCATGTACTGCCAGTGAGAAACTATTAAGGATCAGATTTGCTTTCTTGCGTGTTTTCGCTTTAAATTCAAGTTACTTGTATCTGAAGTTACAGATCAAAGTAATGACTACTACTAGGTTGGTTTATCATCGATGCAGATATGCCGGCATTGTGGCGGAGGGGATTGGGTAGTGGAGACCGGGGTTAAGTGCACATCTCTGGCGTGTTCTGTGTTCTACGAGAGGAGGAAAGTTCAGAAGGAGCTTATGGGACTCTCCGCCATTGCAGCAGAGAAAGGTCTGTATCCCAAGTGTATGGTTGAGTGGTTTTGACAACACAACACAACACAACACTCTGAAAGAATCATATGTTTGGTTCCCGAAGGGTAGATGTAAATGCTATGCAAAAGTGAAAGTCTAGTTACAAGTGATGACTACATGTAAAGATTATTATGTTATGAAAAAGAAAGAAAGAAGGAAAAAAACATTGTACATCTCTGTAAGGAAATACGTTCGTGAATGGGAAGCATACTTCCATTCACGCTAGAAATTGTTGGACTTCACCAGTGCAATTCGATTTATTTGGTATATATTGGACTTCCCGGCTTGTGATGATTGTGAGTTGTGATTCTATTCGTCTCGATTGATACAACCCTAATACTCGAAAGCTATATACGTTGAACTAACTAGGGATGGTTTTCATTTTCTATCTGTAAGGGCTTATCGGAAAGAAGGCCTGGACTCATATAATCCTTTTGGGCTGGCCCAAAGTAACTGGACTTGGTCTGATGCTTTCCTCTGCAACTTTCCGTTTAGTAATCTCCGAAGTAAGCTCCGGCGAAAAAAGAAAGTATACTATTCTATTCTTCGAAGTTGGACTGTTGGAGCCGTCTGAACTTCACGCCGTGAATTCAGAACTGGGAGGCACTCTGAAAACTCCATTGTCTGTCTACCTGCGAAGAACTATTATACCCAAATTAAATTATAGCCTTTCTCCTTTCCTCCGCCGTGCCGTTCTCCCGGGCAAAAATAATGGCGAGAACCCAAGTTCGCCTCCTCTTATGGAGGCGCCTTAAACCCTACAGCTTCGCCCGCCTCTCTTCCTCGCCTTCCACCCTTATACCCTATTCCACTTCTTCTGCCGCCGCCTCCTCTCCGGACCCTCCAAAACCCTCTTCCCTTTCCGCCCGCATGAGCTTCGTCTTCGATCAAATCGACGCCATTGAGCGCGAACGCTCCGAGAAGCACGAAACTCTGCAAAAGATTCGAGCTTGGCGCCAATCCAAAACTGACAACCAGCAGCTGCAGAATCAGGAACGGAGAGAAGAGCCTAGTTCCCGGAAGCCTGAAGTGGTAGTAACGACTTTTAGCTCCTCGCGGGATGAAGAATCCGATGCTGGGTACGGTTTTGATGGGAGCAGTTCCGGGTCGGGTGTTGAGCTGGGGAAGGCGAGGAGGCAAGTGGAGCTTGTTCATCCGTGGCCGGAATGGATAGAGTTGATGGAGAGACTGGTTCAGCAGAATTACTTCGATCATAAGAGAAGTAAAGAAGAGGACCAGATGGTTGAGAGTTTGGGGATTGATGATGGGTTTGAAGATGTGAATGCAGCTGTTGAGAAAAATCAGATAGGAGTTGATTTCGCTAAAGATTTTAGGACCGTGCAGAATGCTTTTGTCAATTTTGGCAAAGACAGATTCGATATCTTGAGGTTAGTTTCTGCTCCATTTTGTTGTTTTGGTTTCAGTCTGGTGACGTTTTTCCTTACCATTGATTATATCCACATAGATGATTATGATGATTTAGGAAGCGGATATGCTTAGGGCTGTAATTAGGAATGACAGTGGGGCTAAACAGGGTGCTGTTGAGTAGGTCAATACTGGTTCCGCCGCTCATTTTGTTTGGAAGCATGAGTCTGGCGGCAGGTCGATCTGTTTGCGACTAGTCATTCTGAGAAAAATATACACAGCGATTCGATTTCGTAAACACTTTCTAAACAAACAAGAAAAAAGAGGAGAGAATGACAAAGGCTAATGAAGCCAAACTATTTGAAACATTGAGGCTTGCTCTCAGTAGTATTATAGAGAATTAAGATGGGATGAATGTTTAGAAAGAAGAGCGATGGGATGGAGCAGTGCAGAAGAAAGACCTTCACGACCCGTCTTGTGGTGCTCTCAGTTCAGGACATTGCTGCGACAAGAGTGTTCAATCGAAATCGTCATCCCATTATCCTAAACGAGTAGCTACAGCTTATTGTGTTGTCTGAAATATTGTCTATCATAGCACAATCTGAAGAAGAGTTGTTATATCAGTCTCATTTGGTTTGGACTATGATTGTATATTGATTAATCTTTAGGTCATTGCCGAGAAAGGATCTCCAGCTCTTGGTTGGCTATGGATGCCCAACTGCAGACAGAAGGGTTGTTATGTCTGCCAAACTCCTGAGGAAGCGTGTCCACCTCGATGAAGGCGATGTGAGTTAGTCACTTGTGAATATATAGATTTACCTGTAATTAGTTTTTGAGGAGGAGAAGAGAAAAATGTTTGGTTTCAAGGCACAAGTTAAAAAGTTTGAACTTTTCATATGTGCATCAGGTTTGTAGTAGCTGCAGCTTGAGGAGCTCGTGTGAGAAAGCATTTCTGCTGACAAATAAAGAGGAGGAAGCGCATACCATCGATGCAATGCGGGTTCTCTTAGCTTACGGATTCGATCCGACAAATGGATCAGTCACCAATAAGTCGATTCTGAAAGAAAAATCGGTCAAAACTGTGGTCCGGAAGCTACTTCACGAGATTGTAAAGCTGAGTGCTGTGCCTATCGATCCGAATCTCCCTCCTCCTGTGATCAAGAAACCTCCTCCAAAGGTGAAGCAGCCTCCGCCGCCGCCGAAGAAACGAGTTGGACGTGATGATATCGAGATGAAAAAAGGCGATTGGCTTTGCCCTAAGTATGTCACTATTTTATGATATTATGATCAAGTCATGTACAGATAGATGTGGTTTCCAATTTCGCTTTTCCTTGCTGCTGATAATGCTGGATATGTGGTTTTCTTTGTTTCTGCAGGTGTGACTTCATGAATTTCGCAAAGAACACGGCATGTTTACAGTGTGATGCCAAGAGGCCAAAGAGACAGTTGCTTCCAGGAGAATGGGAATGCGCTCAGTAAGTTTTCTATCTCCATTGCTCAGATTTAGGGTGTGTTCTGTTCAGGTTTTTATATAAATTTGAGGAAATAAAATCAAGTTCTAGTAAAACTGTAAAAGGAAAGATAATTAATGGGGCAATAGTCATGTGACTTTTAGCTATTACGAGTCTGTAGTTCACCATGATAGTTTAAAAGGTTTTAGTGAAGAAGAGTGTTTTAGTTTTTTCTTAGCTGAAACATAGCATACTGCTAATCTTTGTCTCGTCATGCTTTATTATGCTAACTGGTGATTCTCTTTCTGTTTCGTTCATGGCAGGTGTAACTTCTTAAACTATAGGAGAAACATGGTATGCTTTCATTGTGATTGCAAGCGGCCACATGATGATTTCTTGGAGAATAGAATGGAGGAAAGGAATCGTGACCAAAAACCAAGGTTCGAGAAGGTTGCAACCCGTCCTGAAGTGTCAAATGCCTGGAACTTCGATTTTGATGACGACGAGTCAGATGGTGCAGATGTTGCTGCCTTTGAGAATGCAGACTCAGCATTGAAAGATCATGAACCTCCTATGTCTGCTGCTCCAGCTCAGGGAGGAAACTTCAGAGACCGTGAAATGGGTACCAGAAATCCAAGCAAGTATTCAGATTCACAACCGAGTAGATCCGGAACAGGGTTTGACGATTTTGACGATGAAGATGATATCGAGAGCTATGAGTTGGATACCAACCCCACTCGGGCAACTCATAGCAATGCTTCCAGACGACCTTATGAGTCTGAAGACATTGACCTTTCGGATGATGACTTGGATTCTCGACCTCATTCTAGACCATTGAGGGATTCGAGACCCACCAAGCCGGTAAGAAGGAAACCTTTCGCTGATGATGATGAGCTAGGATTTGACTCAGATGAAGAGCTTTCATCTCATTCGAAATGGAAATCCAGTCACGTTGCGTCTGGACACAAAAATCGAGGTAGGAGTCCAGCTAAAAAACTGAGTTTTGGCTCGGATGATGATGACCTTGATCTTGACTCTGATGATGACTCTGACGAGGAATTTGGCGGCCGAAAGATGAGAACAAAGGGACGGAACTCCACTAGAGGTGGATTTCAGAGACGAGGTGACGATGATGATGACTACACAGGCGGCAGAGGTGGAAGATCAAAGCGGATGGGTGGCGGGAGAAGGGAGTCGTCATGGGATGATGACTTTGATCAACCTAGATCATCATCGTTCCATGGCTCACGTGGTAGAGCAAGAGGAAATGGAGGTGGGTGGAGGAAGAGTGATGGAGGTAGAGGTAGAGGTAGAGGTGGAGGTGGAGGTGAGGATTTTGGCAGAGGTAGAGGGGCAAGACAAGGAGGAAACCGGAGTTTCCAGCAGTCGAGATCTGGTGACTATGGGATGATGGATAAAGGTTCGATGGACGATGGTGAGTATAGAAACAAAAGAAGGGTAATTGAAAGGTGAGTAATAGCAAAGGCCTCTGCTCAAACCCCACAACGAAGGAGATAAGTAAGCTATTTCTGTATCCTGATTATGGTCCGTCATTGAAACTTTGACGGAAGAATGGCCATCTGTTGCCACAGACGGAACAATGGCCGTCTATTTCCACAAACCGACGAGGTGAAAGCTGTAGCTTAGCTGATGCCATGGTTTTAGAAGCTTACTTACTTTGGCAACAGCTTCAGTCACTGGCCTTTTTCCCTCTTCTGCTGGTGGAGAATGGCCCTCCTCCAGGCCAGAGGCTGAGGTTGTTGTGCATGTAAAATACTAAAGTGATGTTTATTATTTAAACAGCTGGGGCTTTATATGCCAAAAGAGGATAAATAAGTAGCAAGAGTAATTGTGTAATTGATAAAAGAAGCATTCTAGCTTTGGTGAATGTATTTACAACTGCTAGTTAATCTTTACTAGTTTAATCAAATTTCTGTCTTATAGATTACTACGACGTGAAGGTAAACTAATTTCCCAATTCCCATGTTATAGAGAACAGAGCATGGCTTTTTGGCCTTTGATTCTGGAGATGCAGAGTAAGGTATGGGATTTCCCCCCTAATGAAACACCATGTCAGAAGTATCCCTTAACTGAGGAAATGGATGATCTGCTCGTGCAGTAATGGCTGTTTAGCGATTCTGGATTGAGCTGGAACATTTTGTATCCTGAAAATTCAGTTACCCTGCAAGTCTGCAGAATAACAACCATTTCTTCACCTGCCAATGCCCAATAGTAGTAGTTGTCTTGCTTGCTATGTTGGTATTTTGTTTTGCATCTTTCATCATCTCGCTGGGGTTAAAATAAAATAAAAATCGTGGAGAAACTTACAGATATGGGTTACCATTTATTAAGCTCAAATAGACCTTTTTGTTCATCTTTGGTTTTGCATTCTTAATTATCTCTCGCATAACATAAAAGCTATAAAGAAATCTCTCACTTCTCATTAATAGGGTGGAAGTGGCATAAGAAACAAAGCCAAATGTTAGGTTCTTCCGCCTGCAAAACATAGGTACACAAAAAAACAGAGCAGCGCCAAAGAAAACTGAGGATTTAGGAAAAATTAGCAGAGAAGGCAGATAAATGGCAGGGCAGGGGTTGGAAATTTTGAATCGCTAAATGTCGCTCTAAGAATTGCTAAACATCGCCCTAACTAAAATATAAAATTACCTATATGCCCTTAAGCAAAAACTCAAAACAAACAAGCCCCTATTTCAAATTCAAATTCATTCTCCCTCCCCCTCAACTCCTCTCTCACCCTTTGTAAAAAAAAAAAAAAAAAAACTCCTCTCTCACCTCTGCAACAAATCCCGTCGGCGACATTTGCCCCTGCCGCCGGCCCGCCGGCCCCCGTCGCCAGCAAGCCGCCGCCCGCCGCCCGCCCGCGCTTCGCCGCCGTGCCAGCCTCGCCGCCGGAGAAGAAGGTGAGATGGAATCGCCGGCTGACCGCGGTCTGACTAGAGGCGAACGACGGTCAACGCGGGGTTGGACCGATGGTCAACCGCGGTCAACGCGTGGTCCGACCAGCGGCTGACCGCGGTCAAAGCGCGGTTTGACCATTTGCGGTCCAGCCATGGTCCAACCGCAGGTCAATTGCGGTCCACCCATGGTACAACCGCAAATCACCCGCGGTTCTCATTTTCTGTGTTTTTTTTTTCAGTTCATGTTTTTACCTCGTCGGAGTCGCTACTCATGATTTAGACGTCCTACTGACAATATCGGCTTCAAAATGACGATGAGAGATTTTTCTCTCCTTAGATAGTTTTTTTTTAGTTTAAGTGATGTTTGTTTGAGTAAGGGAAGGTAAAGAAGCTAAGGGGGTTAAAAGTGTAACTTTGATTCTTTTTAGGGCGATCTTTAGCAATTTTAAGGGCGACCTTTAGCAACTTCCAAACCAAAGAAACAACGAATGCTTCTAAAGCGATAAAGAACAAAAAGAAAGCGAAAGATATCCAGGGATGAATCTGAGCGAGGATGCAGATCTGAAATGGCAGAGATGAGAGGGCGATGAGCTGAGGATTGCATTGCATTGCATGGTCGCTCTTTTGGAAAAGGCATTACAATTTACATCACTCTCAACATAAGCGCAATAAAAGTGGAGGTGGCTCCCACATTAGCCGACCGTTACTACCCTATCTTCGTCTCTTCTCCCTTTTCCCACTCTCCCAAACAAAATTCAAATTCTAACCGTTGCCCTCTCCCTTTCCCTCTCTGTTAAAGTTGACAACTTAGGAAGCCTTTGGATTCGATTCTCTATCGCTCCTTCCCTCTCTCTCTCTCTCTCTCTCTCTCTCTCTCTCTCTCTTAGCAGCGAAACCCAAAGGAAAGAAAATGGTGCTGAAATCATCGGCGGGAGACTCTCCTTCTTCACCGGTCACGATCACCGTCTCCTCCGGCGGAAGAAGAAGAAGCATGGGACTAACGAGCCCCATCTCGAGGCCTCCGATTTCCAACAATCCCAATTCCCCTCTCTCCAAGAATCGGAGATCTTCCATCAGCGGAGGAGGAGGCAGCCGGTACTGCTCAATCTCCGACGCCGGCGCCGGTGAAGAGCTCAATTCCGGTTTCGTAACTTACACGGTCCACATCCCTCCGACCCCCGACCACCAACCCATGGCAGCGTCCCAGACCACCAGCCACGTCGAGGAATCGCGAGAGAAGCCCGACCGGAGCTTCATCTCCGGCACCATCTTCACCGGCGGGCTCAATTCCGTGACCAGGGGCCACGTCATCGACTTCTCCGCGCCGGACCCGCCGCCGTCGAAATCTGTGCTGGTCTGCTGGATGAGGGGGTGCGATGAGAAGGCCGTCACCAAGGGGAAGTGCGAGTGCGGGTTCAAGATCTGTCAAGACTGTTACTTGGACTGCGTGGGTTCTAATGGCGGCGGGAATTGTCCTGGGTGTAAAGACCCCTACAAGGATCTTGACGATTACGAGGAGAATGATTACAACTACTACGACGAAGAGGACGAGGAGGAAGATCAAGCTCTGCCGCTGCCCAAATTGGACAAAAGGCTTTCATTGGTGAAATCTACGAAGCGTATGAGCCACCCGCCTGAGTTCGATCACACCAGGTGGCTGTTCGAGACCAAAGGGACTTATGGGTATGGTAATGCTGTGTGGCCTAAAGATGGGTATGGCGCCGGAGCTAATGGATTTGAGCATCCCCCAAATTTCGGTGAGAGGAGTAGCAGACCCTTGACCAGAAAAGTCTCTGTTTCTGCTGCAATTATCAGTCCTTACAGGTATGGTATCCTCGATTCACTCTCCCTCAACCGGAAATTTTGATTCAGGTTGCTAACTCTCGAATTAGGGTTTCATTATCTCGATTATGAGCTTTCCTTTCACTTCCTTCTCTCTGTTTGCTTTCAATTAACAAGTTCTTCCTATCTACAATTGCAGGCTGCTCATTGTGTTCCGCCTGGCAGCACTCGGGTTGTTCCTCACTTGGAGGATCCGGCACCCGAACCGCCACGCAATGTGGCTGTGGGCGATGTCAGTAACTTGCGAGCTCTGGTTTGCACTCTCATGGATTCTGGACCAGCTATACAAGCTTTGCCCAGTCAACAGAGTCACTGATCTCTCCGTTCTCAAAGAAAGGTTCGAGTCTCCGAATCTCAGGAACCCAAAAGGAAGGTCCGATCTCCCTGGAATCGACGTCTTCGTCTCCACAGCTGACCCTGAAAAGGAACCACCTTTAGTCACTTCAAACACAATCCTTTCAATTCTAGCAGTCGACTACCCAGTCGAGAAGCTGGCATGTTATCTCTCCGATGATGGTGGATCCCTTTTAACCTTCGAAGCTCTAGCTGAGACTGCTAGCTTTGCCAGAACGTGGGTTCCATTCTGCAGAAAGCACAAGATCGAGCCGAGGAATCCTGAGGCTTACTTTGGGCAGAAGCGGGATTTCTTGAAGAACAAAGTGAGGCTCGATTTCGTACGGGAGAGGAGGAGGGTGAAGAGGGAATATGATGAGTTTAAAGTGAGGATTAACTCCTTGCCTGAGTCGATTAGGAGGCGATCGGATGCCTATAATGCTCATGAGGAGTTGAGAGCCAAGAAGAAGCAAATGGAAACTGGGGGCGACAATCCAGCTGCTGATTCTGTGAAAGTGGCTAAGGCTACTTGGATGTCTGATGGGTCTCACTGGCCTGGAACTTGGGCTTCTGGAGAGGCTGACCATTCTAGAGGAGACCATGCTGGTATCATTCAGGTAATGACAAGTTTATATGTTTCGATTAGACTGTTTGCTGATTTGTTCATCTTTCATACTGAAATGCTTGTGTCCTTTGCTTCTTTGATTGACACCAGGCAATGCTAGCTCCACCAAATGCAGAACCAGTTTTTGGGTCACAAGCAGATGGGGAGAACTTGATAGACACGACAGAGTTCGACATCAGATTGCCGATGCTGGTCTACGTCTCCCGCGAGAAGAGGCCCGGTTATGATCACAACAAGAAGGCAGGAGCTATGAATGCATTGGTGAGAACAAGTGCAATCATGTCCAATGGTCCATTCATCCTCAATCTCGACTGTGATCACTATGTTCACAACTCGTTAGCCCTAAGAGAAGGCATGTGCTTCATGCTTGATCGAGGTGGAGACAAGATATGCTATGTCCAGTTCCCGCAAAGGTTTGAAGGGATCGATCCCAGCGATCGATATGCAAATCACAACACCGTGTTCTTCGATGTCAGCATGAGAGCACTGGATGGGTTGCAAGGCCCGATGTATGTTGGAACAGGCTGCATTTTCAGGAGGACCGCTCTTTATGGCTTTTCTCCACCCAGGACTACTGAGCACCATGGATGGTTTGGGAGAAGGAAGATCAAGTTGTTATTAAGGAAACCCAAGTCTTTGAGGAAGAAGAAGAAAGATGAGGATGATGATGAGATTTCTCTGCAAATCAATGACGATGAGAATGATGATGGAGAGATTGAGTCATTGCTGTTGCCTAAAAGGTTTGGGAACTCTACATCACTGACTTCATCCATTCCAGTGGCTGAATACCAGGGGAGGCTGCTTCAGGAATTGCAAGTGCATGGGAGACCAGCCGGTTCACTTGCTGTCCCAAGGGAGCCACTGGATGCTGCGACTGTTGCAGAAGCAATCAGTGTGATCTCGTGTTTCTACGAGGATAAGACTGAATGGGGAAAAAGAGTCGGCTGGATCTATGGCTCGGTGACAGAAGATGTGGTGACTGGTTACAGAATGCACAATAGAGGGTGGAGGTCGATTTACTGTGTGACCAAAAGGGATGCATTTAGAGGCACAGCTCCAATCAACTTGACAGACAGGCTGCATCAGGTTCTTCGATGGGCAACCGGTTCGGTCGAAATTTTCTTCTCGAGGAACAATGCATTGTTTGCTTCACACAGGATGAAGTTCCTCCAGAGGGTTGCTTACTTCAATGCTGGAATGTACCCTTTCACGTCATTCTTCCTAATAATCTACTGTGTTCTGCCAGCATTGTCACTCTTCTCAGGCCAGTTCATAGTGGCTTCCTTGAATGTCACATTCTTAATCTACTTACTAGCAATCACACTCACATTGTGCATGCTGGCACTCTTGGAGATCAAGTGGTCGGGGATAACACTCCATGACTGGTGGAGGAACGAGCAGTTTTGGCTGATCGGAGGAACGAGTGCTCATCCTGCAGCAGTTTTGCAAGGTTTATTGAAGGTGATTGCAGGTGTGGACATATCATTCACATTGACATCCAAATCTTCAGCTGCTGAAGAAGGTGGGGAAGATGAGTTTGCTGACCTGTATGAGGTGAAATGGAGCTTTCTGATGGTGCCTCCAATTACTATCATGATGTTGAACATGATTGCGATTGCAGTTGGGGTAGCCAGGACTCTGTACAGTCCGTTCCCACAGTGGAGCAGGCTGGTTGGTGGAGTGTTCTTCAGCTTCTGGGTTTTGTCGCATCTCTACCCTTTTGCCAAAGGGTTGATGGGGAGAAGGGGTAAAGTTCCAACCATCATCTATGTTTGGTCTGGCTTGCTGTCTATCATCATCTCCTTGTTGTGGGTTTATATCAGTCCTCCCTCTGGTGGTGCTCACCAGGATTTTGATAGTTCCTCGTTCCAGTTCCCTTGATCTGTTAAAACAAGAGAACTAGAATGTGGAAAGTAGATAACAGTTTGGAGTAAGAGCAAGGGGAAAACAGCTCTCTGCAAGGGGAAAACATGAAGCATCTGATTTCATTTCATTTTCCACCTATTGTATCCAGCCAGTTCTTTTCGATGACCTAAATTGATATTCAATAGTAATGAAAATTTAGATTGTCATTGTGTACAAGTTTTTTGCTTTCTGTCTTGTTTGTGCAAAGTTCTAGTGTTGCTTGATATGCAGCTTTATGGCTTCATCTTCCAGATTCACGCTATCACTAGCCTCAATGGCAAGTTCTACGTTCTCACAGGGAGCTGGTGAATGACTTCTACCCAGTGACAAATTAAGATACCATCTTTTCATTTTTTTTTTATAATGGCAGATACCATCTTTAAATTTAAAACCTGCAGTCATGCATTGCTCCAAACATGGATGGCTGCTCGAGTCAATAGGAAAGCTGGGGTAAGCAAGTACTCTTCTTCAACCCTTCACCAAATAAACGATTGATCCCCAGACTTTATGTATATGGCCGAGTGGGGATCACATTTACTTCTCCAACATCCTCCGACGGCATAGTTTTTGGCTACTCGGTCTCTCCACTAGAAGTGAGACTCAAGTCCATCTACTTTAGTAATCCAGGTGGAGAGCTCCACTGTGCAGACTCAAGTTCATCTGCATAGTTTATGGGAAAGACAGGACGTGGAACCACCAACCAAGTTTATGAACTTGCCAAGTAAGCCTTGTAATTCAATTCGAAGAAGCTGTCTATTAGAGTGCAACAACAAACTTCTATCAGTGTTCACAGGGGGCACACAGGGAGATTTCTACAAGTATATGAAACCAAGAGACCATGGCTTGGAAAAAACTCAAGAGTCTGGGAGACACCATGCTGTTTTTGAGTTCTGCTTCTTTGTTATCAGCAACAAGTAATGGAGTAGAGATTTATTTCCGGCTTGGGAAATAAGGTGTTTCTGAACAGGTTTAACCGGAAGGATTGCATGTTCTAATCTCTAAACAACAAGAAAGTTCCACATCTTTTGACGTGACACCAAGTAATACATGAACTGTGCTTGGATCGTACCAAACTTCAAGGCACAAAAGGAAGAGAAGCTCCGGTGGTATGATCCTGAAGTTCGAGTCGAAGAAACATAAGAATGAGGGCTTGTAAACTCTTTATCGTTGACATGTACAAGGTGCAGCATCTCTCTCTCTCTCTCCCTCTCTCTCTCTCGATTTGTTCAATTTCTAGTTTTTCATCTGCATTCTGTCCTCTAGGTTAGGTCACATTGGCATCCTCAACTCAACAGTCAAAAGCTGGATTAGACACGCGCCATAAATATTTCACTAAGAATACTCAATAGTCAGAAGCTACTGCCAATGCATAATATTCAGCCTCGTCCATTTCCGATAGCAAAAATATGCCCTTCAAAGCTTTACAAATTCTATCAAACTGTAAATGAGAAACGTCCCCAGCCAAGAATTCATGAAACTTACCCTCAACATCTACCAAGCTTCGACCAGGAGTTTTCTTAACACCCTTCTCCCTCATCATGCTTCTTACCATCCTCACGTCACCCCATCTCTTATTCCCGGCACAAACAGTAGCCAACAGAACATATGTGCCGCTATCTTCAGGATCAAGCTCCAAAAGCTTATTGGCAGCAAGCTTCGCGAGTTCAACATTCCCATGCATCCTGGAAGCATTCAGGAGGGCTCCCCAAGCAGCTTGGCTTGGTTCCATTGGCATCCCACTGATCATCTTGAATGCATCTTCTAGTTGCCCGACCCTGCCAAGCAAATCAACCATACACGCATAGTGTTCCCTCGTTGGCTCAATGCCAAAATCATTCTTCATGTTGTGGAAATACTTGTGGCCCTCTGCCACTAATCCGCCATGACTGCAGGCTGATAAGACGCCAACAAAAGTAATCCTGTCAGGCTTGAAATTGGCGAGTAGCATTTGGTGGAAGATACTGAGAGCTTGGTTGGGGTTTCCATGAGCAGCATATGCTGCAATTATTGAATTCCAAGAAACCAAGTCTCTTTTAGGCATCTTGTGGAAAATGTTTGCAGCGGAATCTATTAGCCCGCATTTAGCATACATGTCAATAAATGCATTTGATATGATCAGAGTGTTCTTAATTTGTTGGTTGTCAATGTAGTGGAGATAAATCCACTGACCCAATTCCACAGAACCTAGCTGACCACAGGCAGATAGGACACAAACCAATGTGTCCTCCATTGGAGCTAGCCCAGCTTCTATCATGCGGTGAAACAATTCTATAGCCTCCTTTGGTCGATCCTTCTGAGAGTACCCGGCAATCAAAGCATTCCAAGAAACTGTATTCCTGTCAGGCATGTCACCAAACAACTTTCTCGCCAACTCTAGCTCACCAGCTTTGGCATATCCATTAACCATGCTAGTCCAAGAGAACACATCCCTAACTTCCATTTTGTCAAAAATCTCCTCGGCAGCACCCAAGCAACCACATTTTATGTACATATCCAGAATTGCATTCATCAAATTCAGCGTAAAGTCCATGCTTTTGCTCCTAATGCATTCATGAACATCCTTACCCATTTCTAAATCCCCATTTTGTGAGCAAGCGGAAAGAACTGCAATCATTGTTACCTCATTCGGCTCAACATCGGAAGACAGCATATACTTGAAAAGCTTCATCGCATCATCGCATCGATTATTACTTGAATACTCATCTATCATGGACGTCCAGGAAACAGCATCCTTCACAGGCATTTCATCAAACAGCTTACCTGCTAACTCAACTCGCCCATGACCACCATAAAAATGAATCAGCACGTTCGAAACCAACAAAGACCCACGAAACCCAGTCTTCCAAGTAATCCCATGAACACATTCCCCTTTAAACGCCGTCGAGAACTGCTCGCATACCTTCAGCGAGAAGACGAAGCTCCTTGCGTCCATCTCCGCCCTCTCCCTAACCATCCGCCGAAACAGCGAAAACCCAACTCGTGGCTGTTTAGCTTTACCCCACCCTCTAATCATGGTATTCCACATGTAATTATTAGGTTTCTGAATCCTTGCAAACAGAGCAGCTGCATGACAGATGTCTCCGCCGTCGGCGAGAGCGCAGAAAGCCAATGCACGGCTGGCGGGGAAAGTACGAGTGATGAGACTGGTGGTGGTCAGGTGGGCTTGGATTTGCTTCAGTTGGAGCATGGAATTGCAGGAATCCAGCATGAGAAGCAGAGCCGGTTGATTGATGATGCCGTGGGTAGTGGAGTTCCATTTTGTCGCCGCTGCCGATGAGGTGGAAAATCGGTTGAGCGATCGGAATCTGGAGTAGGCAATGATCCTTCCTCGCCGGTTGCTGAAAATCGGAGCCGGAGAAAGAGGAGAATCGAGCAGCGAGGACGAGACTGAGATGGCTGGAGAAGATCGAAATGGTTTCATATGAAAAAGAAGAAGGGACAATGGCGGGGTTTGGGCGCCCGGAAAGCATAAAAACGGAGAAAGATAACTGCTATACGTTACTTTGGGCTTGGGCCTCGGGGCTCATTTCGAATTCGATTGACCCACGACACTGATTGGGCTGCTCTATGGCTGGGCCTCCTCCAACAAGGACACTGAAACTTGATTATCCTCAATCCTTAGACAAGTCGGAAACAAAATCCAATTCCTCTTAGAAAAAATAAGACATGAAAAGTTATATAAAGCTTAGAGAAGCCTCAGCCCTCAACTCAATCAGGCATTACCGATTGCTCCCAACAGTTAAAAAGAAAAGAAAAAATACTCAGTAAGAAACATGGCTCTCCGACTAGAACCATGGCTGCTGTATAGGCACGGTAAAAAGAAGAGGTCAAAAACCTTTTACAGCTTGTCGGAGGGTAACTACCACGTCAGCGACGTCCGGGAGATGCGACACCGTATGATCTACGCCCATTCCCACGGCTGGCTGGTCCTTGTTCACCAAGGTGAATGCTGGCTGTACAACCCTTCCACCACGGATCAAATCCAGCTGCCCAACTTTCCCAAAGGTCACTGCGCCCACCACTTCTCCAACTGCGCCCTCTCAGTCTCCTCCTCTGACCCTAAACTGGAGGGGAGCATGGTAATGTTCATCCACCAGTACTCCGACGAGCCGCGGTTTCTTTACTGTAAGCCCGGGGATGTGCATTGGACGGTTGCTACGGTGGAGGGAAATTGCGGCAGTTGCGGTCATCGAATCTACGGTTATCGAGCCATTGCTAGTCTTGGTGACGAGTTCTATGTCCGTACAGTTTGCTGTGAGAGCTTATTGAAGCTCCAGTTCAATCAATTCAACGACGACAAGGTGGTTGATGATGCGTTGATCAGCAAAATACGGTACATGATGTCTTTTTTCCTGATAAAAATTATTAAGTTAAGCATTATTCTAGCAATGTGTTTTAAGCTTTGACTTGCTAACCTTGTGCTTATGAATTATGATGATCAGGTTACTTGATACCAAAGTAAGAAGACCGCACTTTCCGCGGACTTACTACCTGAGGGGAAGTGCAGACAGCACAAGCTTCTTGGCTCAGCTGCCCTCGCGGCCTAACCAGCTGATGATCGTTGAAGTCAATTACGGAGATCACATTGTGGATGACGATAGCATCAAGGATATCGGTTTTAAGGGCGTCGAGTTGTACATGGCCAATTTCGAACAAGGGAGGTGGGAGGATTTGGGAGACTTGCCTGACGATTGTGCCATCTTCCTAGGCTCCCATCCGGACAACATCCTCGTGTACAACATTCCGAAAGAGGCAGGAATTTTTCGCGGGAACACGGTTTACTTCACCCAGTACAGAGACGGCGATCATCTCTACGCGTATGATGTCCGAGAGAAGAGTATCAGCGTCTCCAGGTTACATTGCACAAACACCAAACACTGTTCGCCGGAACCGCAGTGGATTCTGCGTCTGTGCAGAATCCACCGCGGCATCAAAACACCAACCGAGAAGAAGAAGAAGAAGAAGAAGAAGAAGGAGATTATGTCATCATCCCCTGAAGGAAGATGCATCAACGAGGGAAACCCTTGGTGCGACATTGAAATCGAGCTACTCAGTCGCATACAGTCCCGTCTATTCGGGGCAGACCGCTCCCACTTCCGGCTCGCCTGCAAAACATGGCAATCGGCATTCTCCACCACCACCAGCTATGCCTGCCTGAAACCAACTGAAAACCCACTCGCGCGATGCAGAGCCCATCCATCCCCGATCCTAGTACACATAGGGAAAGACGGCGAGCTGGTCAATTTCTTCGACCCAAAGACCAACTCCACCACCACACTGCCTCTCCCCGGTCTGAAGGGCGCGGTGATTCGCAGCTCCAACCACGGATGGTTGCTTCTGTCACAAGGAAGCGCCGGCCAGAAGCTCTTCTTCTTCAACCCTTTCACCGGCGAGAGGATCGACCTCCCGAGCCAGCTCATGTACGATTTCGAGGGGATCGCCTTCTCGTCTCCTCCCACGTCTTCCGATTGCACGGTTCTGGGCTACTCTGTCGCGCCCATACTAGCCTTGTTCCGATCCCTTCGTCGGGGACAGCGCAAATGGACCGATTCGTCGGAGAGAATGAAGGGAATCCAATTCCACAACTCCTTCACAAACCCAGTCTACCACCGAGGGTTGTTCTACTTCATGGGGAAGAATGGAAACCTGTGCACACACAACCCCAGACCAAAAAAGAAACAGAGTCGCACTCTGCTTTCCAACTTGCCGACCAAGCCCTGCGCCGCGTCGATACGGAGGAGCCATCTGATGGAGTGCGACGGGAAGCTGTTATCGGTGTTCACAGGCCACATGGGTCGATCTCTACAAGTTTACCAGCTCAACCTGGGCACAATGACATGGGAGGAAGTCGCGAGTCTGGAAGACAAGGTGCTGTTCTTGAGCTCCGGTTCTTCGTTGTCGTCGACGAGCGAGGACATGGAGAGTCGTAGCTTGGGGAACAAGGTGTTTCTGGACAGGTTTAATGGGAAGGACGGCGTGATGCACTGTCTGGCGAGGAGGAAGTTCTACACTATGTGGAGCGGGTACAACAGCGATGACTGGTGCGACACCAAAGAGTATACGAATTGCGCTTGGGTTGTGCCCAATTTCGATACGCACAAGGAAGACGAGCTCCGTTGGGCTCCATGATGAAGTTCGTTTTGAATTGGAAATAAATATGCTCAAGGCTAAATTGTTTTATCTTTGTAATCTACAGGTGCTCTGCTCTCTTTTAATTATCTTGTTGTTTAGTTTGGCTATTTCTAGCTAGTACGATAGTAGATGTTTTCCTTTTGGATTCAATAGTAGAGAGATTGTTGCTCGTAAATAAAATAATCGATATGTGAGGATGAGATTAATTATTAACTAAATAAGTTGCTCTATTAATTTTTATACATAGTTACAATGCTGAATTGTTCACAATACATCATGTTTTTTGAATTTTCTGTACAAATTTAGAAGCATTGTTTGTTTGATGTGACATAAACTAATAACACTTTAGGCGAAGCCCACATCAACTAAGCACGAGAGAGATCCACAATTCATAAGTAAGAAACCGACATTAAATTATAAGACTTGGTTTTAGGTGATACGGAAGAGTTATTGTGAGAACTTCAAAGTTAAACGTGCTCACACTCGTGGAGCATTGCAAATATGAGTGACCTTATGGGACTTGATCTGCACCCTAAAGCAAAAAATGTGATGGTCTATGCCCAAAGTGACAATATTTTGGTCGGAAAAAGGTCTGTGATGTTTAAAAACTATCATAGGTCTCATATTTTATGTGAGATTGTTGGGATAGTTTATGTGATATTGTTGGAGTTTTTGTTCCAACTATATCACTAACTTTTTCTTATGTGTTGCAATTTTATATTAAAAATAAAGAGTAAAAGTGACATATCCACCAAAAAGTAATATAATATATTCAAATACTATAATAAGTTAATAACTATCCCAAAAACTAAAAAATGTAAACTACAATATAACAATTTTTTTAAATACATGTATAGTTTACAATGCATTAATTTAACAATCACCAAAACCAAACCACCCCTAAATTTTTATAATAAGTTCTGACACACATTTTCTTCATATATTAGTATTAATACCCACGGCTACACCGCGGGAGATTTAGTAGCATAGTGAAAACAGAAAGAATTGAAAGTTATACACAAAAAGTAAGTACCATTTGTATTGTTAGGAAGTTAGACATTCTTGTTATGCACGACGAATTTACTAAATTCTTATAGTACATCAAGTTCTAGTAATTCTATATAATACAACAGGCCCTTCCTACAAATAACTACTAAAAAATGATAAATTCATATGATCAACTCAATTCTTTACAAAGTAATAAATTCCAGGCATTGCCTACAGCTTAACGTACGGAACCAGGTTATGACAGAATCTTCTCCTTGTTGTGATATTCCCACTACCTCATGTCAGTAGAAACTGCAAGTCAAGCTCTATTGATGTTGTGCAACTAGAGCTGTCCATTTGGTTTTGGTGTTTTGGTTTTAACCGAAACCAAACCAATTGAAAAGCTAATGGTTTCAGTTTTTCGGTTTTAAACCAATAAGCAATTTAATGGTTTTGGTTTGGTTAAAACCGAAAAACCAATAGAAACCATTAAGAAACTAATAAGAATAAAATTATTTATCAACCATTTTTTTTGTTTCTTTTAACATGCATGCCAACCAATAATTTGTAATGGCCATTTACCATTATTATGACGTTTATTCAATAAAAAGGAGGGAAATGAGAATAAATATGAGTGTATGAGTACATGTTGGTCTTTTGGTTATCCAAACCAAAACCAAAACCATTGAGGCCCTTATTGGTTTTTGGCAACCAAGAACCAATAAGGGCCTCAATGGTTTTGGTTTTGGTTTTCGGGATTTGGTTTTTGGTTTTTCATACTTAATGGTTTAGTTAACCAAACCAAACCAAATTGACAGCCTTATGTGCAACGGCATAATAAGGAAGAACCTGAGAATCGAGAGTAGCCTCACAAATGGTGATCCAGCATGATTTCTTCCACCGCCTGCAAAACTAAACATTGTTTAAGAAAAGCAAAAACCAAATTAACTTCTCTAATAACATACTTAACCATGCAATTGTTGGGGCGTTTTTGAAGCTTCAAATTGCTCGGCTGCAACTTACACCCTGTTCCATTTTCAGTTCCCCCCTCATCATCATCATGTTATGTTCTTCCTTTTCTACCGAAATCACTGCCAGAGTGATATGATCACAATTTACGTACCATCGAAGCTTCCAAGGATCGATGAAGAGGCAAGTTCAAGTGGAAGGCAGAATCTGGAATTTTGGTTAGTGTTGAAGTTGTTTCAGGTAGCGTTCTTTGCCAGCCTATTTCTTGCGTGTGGCTTGATAGAATTTGGAGATGGAGGGTTTATTTTGAACCTTGTGAGTTGATGAACAAATGGGTATGGCTGGGAAATCAAGGCGAGGCTGGGAAGTGTTGTTTTAAAGCTCGACAAAACCCTATGGCAACACAGGCAAGCTGCCAGGAATTGCCTAAGGCATGGAGCAGTTGCAAGCAGGTCACTTTGGGGTTTGTGTCACGACAGCCTGTTGGGAATCGCATCTCAAGGCTCATACCACACGAAAGCCTGTATTTTCTAGTACAAAAGCAAGGGGTTGGGGGATCAATTCGACAACTGGAAGGCTGCCTCCTAGGGCTCTGAAGATGGCATCAAACTATGTTTTACTTGCGTTTTAAGTTTCCGTGTTACTTTAGGACTTGGACTGTTTTTGTTTCTCCTTGTTAATTTGGGTTTCCTTTGCGCTTAAGGTTGATGCAAGTTCTATTTAAGCACATACGAAGGTAATGTAAGAGGTAGGGTTGAATTGAATTAAGTTTTTATTGTAATTCCCAAGTTTGAGAGTTTGAGAGTTTGAGTTGGCTTTGGTTGCGATCAAAGCTTGTTGGCCGGCTTATTGAATGAGCAAACACACTCGTTCACATCGAAAGCTTCACTACTCGATCGTGCATCCTTCCAGGTGTAAGGATTCCCGTTCGTTCCATCAGAAATTGAGTTTGTGAGGGCTTGACCAAGCTAGGGTCGAGTTCTGTGTTTAATCCGAGAGCATCTTCTTGACCTAACTAGCTCGCTGCGCGACTGTGATCCCTTGAGACCCGAGTTTGGGCTCATCAAGTGGAATCTATAGCCTGGTTCAACGCATTGGACACGAGTATGGAGATAACGAAGGAGGGCGGCGGCGGAGCAAGTCACTGGACGAGGTCGAAGGGCCCTGTCTTAGGTGACCCTGCCCTGCTGTTATCCGAACAGAAAAAGAAGAAGAAACAAGCAGCAGTTGCATCAAAGAATCAAACTTCCAACCCTGCATCCTCTTCTCTTCAATCGGAATTGACGATGGGAGAGGCTCAACCTGTTACGATGGCAGGGCTGCAACAGTTCTTTCAAGAGCAAGTTGTTGCTCTGCTCCAAAACCAGCTGGACAAGCAAGAAGAAAAATTCCAGGACATCAACAATAAATTCGATGCTCTGACTCGCCAGGTAACGATGCTGCGACGGCAGGAGGAACCAATGGCGGCGACGCCGCTCAGAACTCAGGCCGCCCAGGAGCAGGGGTTCTCGCCGTCGACAAATCAAGGCAACCCGGGAAGGAATGGGGCAGAGGCCCATGATCAAGCTCTGGCAGAGCGTGTTATGGAGCTCGAAAGACAGCTGATGACTCTGGACGTTAACAATCTGGACCAGCAACCGCCAAATCACCAACGGGCAGGGATGTTGCGAGGAACAGAGGAGGTACCCATATCAGAATTGAGGGGAATTAAACTATCGATTCCAGTCTTTCAAGGAACAATCAACGCTGCTACTTATTTAGATTGGGAAAGAAAGATTACTCTGTTTTTCAGTGCGGTAATTACAACGATGCTCAGAAAATAACATTGGCTACATACGAGTTCACCGATTATGCTGCCACATGGTGGGAGAAGGTTCAATTGAGAAGAAGAAGGAACTTGCAGGCTCCTGTGACAACGTGGGAAGAGTTAAGGGGGTTGATGAGAGAGCGGTTTGTTCCTGCATATTATCAATGCGAGTTATACGAGTCATTGCAAGCAATTCGGCAGGGGTCGAGGTTAGTTGATGACTATTACAAGAACTGGAGCTGTTAATGGTTAGAGCGGATGTGAGAGAGGATCAAGATGCGACGATTTCGCGATTTCTTCATGGCCTCAATAGGGAAATTCGAAATGAGGCGGAGCTACGCCAATTTGTGGATTTGGAAGAAGTGGTTCACCTTGCTATCAAGGTTGAACGGCAATTGAAGACTGGATTGGGACGCCGACTTCAGAACACAACTCCTCGACAGAGTGCTCCCGTTGAAACAATACCGCAGGAAGTGGCTGCTCCAACTCGACCAGCCATGGCAAGAACTGCAGGACAGAGTGGTGGTTCAGGTGTCCAAGAGATAATTGGAGGCACTACCAGCAGGTTGGAGTGCTTCAAGTGCCACGGTCGTGGGCACAAATCGTTTCAGTGCCCAAATCCGAAGGCCCTGGTTCTTTGCGATGGCGAGTATTACTCTGAATCAGAAGATGAGGAGAAGAGGCCCGATCAAAGTCCCTCCGATGAAGAAGTTGACGAAGAGATCATCGCGGAAACACCACCTGGAAAGCTAGCCTTCGTGAAAAGAAGATCCCTCACAATTGAAGCTGATTGTGAAACCCAGCAACGAGATAATTTGTTCCACACGCGTTGTTTAATTCAGGGGAAGACAACGTCTATGGTGATTGACGGGGGAAGTTGTACCAACCTGGTCAGTTTGGAGACCGTTAGGAAGCTCGGATTGAGCACGTTGAAGCACCACGAACCATATAACCTCCATTGGCTTAATGATCATGGCATAGTAAAGGTTACGAAGCAAGCGTGGGTGGAATTTGAGATTCGCAAATACAAGGACTGAATCCTTTGCGATGTAGCGCCAATGCACGTCGCCCATGTTCTCTTGGGCCGTCCATGGCAGTACGATCGAGGCGTTACGCACCATGGGAGGACCAACTGCTACACCTTCCAGCTTGACAATAAGAAGTTCAAGCTGCAACCTTTGTCACCCGTTGAGGTTCGAGATGACCAACGCCAATTAGCGGCCAGTCGAACTGGAGATGAAGGGAGGTCCAGTGCTTCGAAGGAAAGGACGAGCCGGGGAGTGACTCTGGCTACTCACAGACTCGTACTCACAGCCCTTCGCCGAGAGCCCCGACGACCAAACTCAGAGCGGCAGCAGCTCTGTTTTCCGACGACGTCCGAGCAGGGGAAGAGAGAGGGGCTATTGGGTGGAAGTGTGGAGGAAGTTTCGAATCAATCCGACACTACAATAACCTTCCATGAGGGATCACAAAGCTCCTCCATTGATCAATTGACGCCGAATCAACTCCAATCACCACTTCAAAATCGAGCAAAAATGCCTCTGGAAACGGCCGAAGACGAGCAAAAGTTGGAGTTATTGGTCGCGGCAATTGAGGACGACCCGACCCAAATCGCTAATGGAGAACCGTTGAGGAAGGATTCAGGTCGCTCCACGAATCGTCAATTTGGAGAACGGCTACCCAGGATCAAAATCCCCAAAATCAGATTCAACATTTTGGGTTCGTTGTTTTTAAATGGCAACGACGGCGGGAAAAATGATGGAAATGATTCGTCACCGCTGGGGGTAAGTCGACACGAGCGGTCCTTTAAGAAGTTCAATTCGGCCACTGAAAAGGCTCATGGAAGTGATGAATTGACCTGGGGTTCTCTGTGGAGAAAAGCCCCAATCTGCTCCACGAAGAACACCGCCATTGTTTTCCAACACACAAGGTTTGGTCAGCTTACTTGGGATCCAATTTGGGATCAATTTATTGAGTCGTTTGAAGCACGGAAGGCCCAAGCTTTGAGGGTAAAGCTTTTTAAACAGGGGGGCCTGATATGATCACAATTTACGTACCATCGAAGCTTCCATGGATTGATGAAGAGGCAAGTTCAAGTGGAAGGCAGAATCTGGAATTTTGGTTAAGTGTTGAAGTTGTTTCAGGTAGCGTTCTTTGCCGGCCTATTTCTTGCGTGTGGCTTGATAGAATTTGAAGATGGAGGGTTTATTTTGAACCTTGTGAGTTGATGAACAAATGGGTATGGCTGGGACATCAAGGCGAGGCTGGGAAGTGTTGTTTTAAAGCTCGACAAAACCCTATGGCAACACAGGCAAGCTGCCAGGAATTGCCTAAGGCATGGAGCAGTTGCAAGCAGGTCACTTTGGGGTTTGTGTCACGACAGCCTGTTGGGAATCGCATCTCAAGGCTCATACCACACGAAAGCCTGTATTTTCTAGTACAAAAGCAAGGGGTTGGGGGATCAATTCGACAACTGGAAGGCTGCCTCCTAGGGCTCTGAAGATGGCATCAAACTATGTTTTACTTGCGTTTTAAGTTTCCGTGTTACTTTAGGACTTGGACTGTTTTTGTTTCTCCTTGTTAATTTGGGTTTCCTTTGCGCTTAAGGTTGATGTAAGTTCTATTTAAGGACATACGAAGGTAATGTAAGAGGTAGAGTTGAATTGAATTAAGTTTTTATTCTAATTCCCAAGCTTGAGAGTTTGAGAGTTTGAGTTGGCTTTGGTTGCGATCAAAGCTTGTTGGCCGGCTTATTGAACGAGCAAACACACTCGTTCACATCGAAAGCTTCACTACTCGATCGTGCATCCTTCCAGATGTAAGGATTCCCGTTCGTTCCATCCGAAATTGAGTTTGTGAGGGCTTGACCAAGCTAGGGTCGAGTTCTGTGTTTAATCCGAGAGCATCTTCTCGACCTAACTAGGTCGCTGCGCGACTGTGATCCCTTGAGACCCGAGTTTGGGCTCATCACAGAGCAACCTGAATTTCGTGACAATGTCTATGAGAGAAGGGAGAAATCATTAAATAAAATGATGTCAATGATGATGATTTTATAGCAAAGGTAAACAATCAAAAAACTTAATATTTCAAGATCTTTGCAAATACTTGAAATAGTTGTTTACATGTTACCAAGATTTTTTAAAAAATAGGTTTTTAATAGCTTTACCACGACAAAGAAAGGTCATAAAAAACTTCTGAATAATTAGATAGTTAAGTTGATTAATCACTTCCCAAAACTATTGATTCACTACACAAAGTGTGTCCATATTTATGAGTGGAGTAAATTGCAAGTTTGGTCACTGAAAGTGCTAAAATATTCACGTTTGGTCACTGAAAGAATTTAATTCTATCCCTGGTCACTGAAAGTGCTTAACGGTTCACGATTGGTCACTCTCCGTTAGTCTCCATCAGCCTCCGTTAACGGAGTCCGTTATTTGCTGACGTAGCTAACAGTGTGGCCGAGTCAACGTGATTTAACGAGGGAAAAAAGGAACCCGACGCGCCACGTCACTTTTACCCGCCATGTCAGATCCCCCAACCAAACCCGTGAACCCAACCCATGAGGCGGTTAGACCTAAGATTAAACCACGTAAAATTAAAAAAATTAAAAATGGGTTTAACAACTGAAAGAAGAAAAAGAGTGGCCATTTGTTTCAACCCATCTCCTTCCTCCTCGAACCCTTCCTCTTCCCTTGTCTGCAAATTTCTTCCGATATCAAGGAGCGGCGATGGAGCTAGCCACTCCACCCCATTGATTTCCTCTACCCCACCTCGACGACATCACCTCTCCTTTTCTTCTTCATCGCTTTTAATCTTCCGCCTCTGTTTCATTCTACTTAAAACCCTAATCCAGCCACAACTATGTTCTCTTCGGTAATTTGTGCCCGACGGAGACCCAGATCCAGACGAAGCTTCTCTTTCTATCAGTTTGATTGTAAAGGTGAGTTTTTGGTGTTTTATTTAGGGTTCGACATCGCATGCAAAGGCTGAAAAAAAGACAATAGAAGGGACAGAGAAAAGGGACGATTTGGGAGTTGCCTTTGGGGGGTTTTCTGCCTTTCTTTTATACTAAACAAAGGCGATGTTGTTGTTTTTCCAGGTCAGGTTGCTTTACACCAAAGAAGCATGGTGGGACATGTGCGAGGACCAAATGAATCCCAACCGAAATACGGTGAGTTTCTGTCGTTTTCAATTATGTCCTTTTAGTAGCTAGTCTTTTTCGAGTAGTAAATGTTAGCTTCTTGTGGGGATGATCAAAACCAACAACATTGGTTGTCTTTTTTGAATAGAAAATGCTTGGGTCTTGTGGGATGACCAAAGCAGCATAATTGTTGTCCTTTTTTGAATAAAAAATGTTTGGTTTTGTTGGGGATGACCAAAACAGTAGCATTGTTGCTCTTTGACCCTTTCGTTGACCATGCCTGCTCTTTTCCTTTTGATCTAACAGTAGCATTGTTTTGGATGACAGGTGCTGGCAAATGTGGGGTAGTTGGGCACAATAAAACTTCCATGATGAAAGAAAGGAGAAATAAGGTTGAGGCAAGAAAGAATGAGAAGGAAGAAGAAAAAGGGAAGAAGCAATTAGAAAGGGCCGAGAGTAACAAACTTGCAGCCCTACAGAAGTGACAATGCTTCTTCTTTGCCAAGGAGTCGGCCCCATATAGTCCAACTCATGCCTGATGTATTTCTCTTTGCACTTTTACACTTCGCTTCCTTTTTACTCCCACCAGCATACTAATGTCGTCTTAATTTGCAGGGAACTACTCGGAGGCCATCAAGTCAGGTATCACAGAAAGCAAGCCAAAGCTCTTAAGTCTCACATATTGGAAGTCAAGTCACTCAAGCAGAGCAGCTGTGAAGAGTAGTTTTAGCTTTAGTAGTGGTCGGTTAGGCCTTGGTGAATGACCATTTTGCAGTTTGAAGCCTCTAGTGGCTCTTGCAAACTACTTTCGATCTGCTAGTTTGAGTTTTGTCGGTTAGGTTGTGATGCATGGCTCTTTTGGACAAACACAACCTTTGCGTAATTATAATTTGGAACTTGTAGGTACTGCAGTTTATGAATGACTATCAGGTTTGCTTAAGTTTGTAATTCAAACCTTCTGTCTCCAACTCAAGAATGTGAACTTGATTCAAATTCAAGTGACTATATATCAATTTGAATTAGAATGTAAGTGACGAAAAGTCAAACTATACTGGACTTTCAGTGACCAATGGTGGGCCTGAGACAAACTTTAAGTGACCAAATGCAAAATAAAATAGTACTTTAAGTGGCCAAACGTGGAAAGAAATAGTACTTTAAGTGGTCAAAAGCAAAAATTAATTTTACTAGGGTTAAACACAGACAACAGTACACAGAACCCTTGATGGTTTGATTACAGCAGCAGCTACAATTCAATAGACGGCTGCTCATTTCATATCCAAAATAGAGAGAATACAAGGGAAATGGCAATGAAGATGGACACTATTTTCACATTAACATTGGACCCTTTCTGATTTTGCCTCTGCTCTTGCTCTCGAATCCGACGATGAAAGTTCAGCACCACATATCGTATATGCTCCTCAAGGGCTGGGTCTCTCCATCTGAAGAAATTACAAGCTCCATTTGTCTACACATCATCAAACAAAACAAAAAACATTGAAAGATGAAGGAGCATAACATTCGAATCGTGAAAGTAAAACAGGAAACAAAGATGAGTGAAATCTTACCCCATATCTGCTGCACCCATAGAATCTCCTCCCTGGATTTGCCTCAGTCCAGCTCGTCTTCAGATCTATTGGCTCTCCACAATGATAAAAGGGTGCCGCCGTTGACAGAGGGGGAAGTGGCAGAATCAGATGTAGAAGGAGGAAGAAAACAGAGAGGTGGAGAGGGTACAGTTCACGGGTTGGGAAGTTGGAGAGGATTGTTGCGTAAGGGTAACCTTATAAAGCAGACAGCGGGGTCGGTTTTAGGGATGGGTTCACGGGTTTGGTTGGGGGATCTGACATAGCGGGTAAAAGTGACGTGGCGGGTCGGGTTCCTTTTTTCCGGGTTAAATCACGCTGACTCAGCCACACTGTTAGCCACGTCAGCAAATAACGAACTCCGTTAACGGAGGCTGACAGAGACTAACGGAGAGTGACCAATCATGAACCGTTAAGCACTTTCAGTGACCAGGGATAGAATAAAATTCTTTCAGTGACCAAACATGAATATTTTTAGCACTTTCAGTGACCAAACTTGCAATTTACCCTTTATGAGTGCTTTAAGTTTTGGTGTTAGAGATGAAAGGCTTTCCAATGAGTTATGTAATTCGTTCTAAAATAAGAATACAAAAACAAAATTTACCTCAATAGCAGCATCTAGTTGTAGAAGTACAGAGAAGTTGTTTCAAGGTGAGCAACATGAGAAAAATGGGGTAGCTGCTCCAGTGGATCTGAACAACTGTTTATTGGTATGGATTTTTCGTCTGACAATTCCAGGAAGAAGAGTCACGTGAAACCATTACAAAAGGGGGGGGGGAAATACTTCAATAATCTATCAAAGTAACTCACTCTCAAATGACCTTCCGGACTTTTAATGCAACATGACAAATGAACATTGTGAATAAGAGATATAACCCAAACTACATTCGAATTTTGATGCAATGAGCAGACTCAACATATCTTAGAAGGAAAAGTAAAGTACCACGTCCCAGTAAACTAATAACAATTTTTAAATGATCTGTCATTAATGTTTACTTTATAGGAGAATTAGCAATGGAGCAGAGGAGTTACAATTATCCATTGGATAGATTGTAAACGGTGTCGGTAGAAACACTTGGACCTTTGACTAAAATTTCAAACACAGTAGAAACACTTGCATCATCCAAAAAGAGAAAAGAAATTACCCAGTGAAGATTCAGAATATTATCCCGCTTTGATCATATGGTATTAATGAACAGTTCCATGGCAAGCATTGGGAAAAGAGAAGTAGGTTCGAGAGGTAGAGAAGCAAAGTACAGGTGGTGGTACCAGTGCCGACCAACCATCCCATTCGTCGCACACTCTTGAGCCGTCAGCTGCAGACCTGTCGTCGACGCGGCATATCCTCTTGTTTATTTGTGCAAAATTGTCGTTGTCGTCGGAAGCATATCCATCTAGCAGTTCGGTTGCGAAGCATATATGGAAATGGAAGGGGAAATATGGTTTGAGTATCCATGGACTTGGACAACTAAACTGGAAAAAGTAACAATACGGAGCTCACCAGGAGTCTCTTCTTCGACGCTGCAAAGGCGGCAATCTCCGATAACAACGAACCCTTTTCCTCAGTTGTTGTTTTGCGGGATTTTTAGGTTGTATTGCTTTTACGCTTTGGGTTAGTTCTCTTGACCCTTGTTGTTCCTTCTTCTTTCTCATCTATGTTTGCCTGTGTTCCGTTTCTACTCCTTTCCATATTTTGAATGAAAGCTTCACCTTCACCAAAAAAGTAAACAATCTAAAAATATAGAATTTTAGTAAGAGATGAGACTAAACATGGAGGCAGCAAGAACAAGGAGGCAATGGGAGGGGATAATACCATTCATTCTCAAGTTTGTAGACATGCACGCAGAGACCTCCATCAACCGTGACGTAGTCGTCGATCTACCAGAGGAGGAAGCGAGAATTGGAAGTGCAGTTGTTTTATTTATGGATTTTCTAAGCTCGTCTTGGGGAAATAGGTAAGAAATGGATGAGAGGTAGGCAAGGGATTCGCTTTGTTTCAGACTTTTGGTGGGTAAGAGGAAACGTGTGGAATGGAGGTAAAAGGACCGACAGGCGGAGAAGGAAAGGAGAGCGGATAGTACAGACTGGAAATAGATTTTTCTGATTATGGAAGAAAATTGAGGCTTGAAAGTGGGAGTGATGTGAATGGACAATGGAGAGGGAGGGAACAGATTGTTTGGAGCAAGGTTGTCGACCCACGGGTTGATTCGGACTTGGTCGAGCTAGTGAGTCCAGGGTTAACGGGTCACCCGTTTTAGCCCGTGTTAGCCTGGAAATATGGAAAGAATCATTATATTATACTTATCATGATAAATTATATCAAATCTCATCTAACATATGAGTAATAACATTACACCAAAGTAACATGTCGTACTTAGATCAAACATATAGTGAAAATTCACACACACTTATATAACATCAATATTCAAATGTTCAATTAAGGATTCCAAAAATTGAGTTAGGCGAAAAGGAAATAATTCGAAAATATTTCGCAAACCAAAGAAAAAAATGACACAATTTGACCTCCAACCCGATACCTTGTAGCGGTCGACTCGACGGGTGCGTGCGTCCCGTTTTTCTCACCGGGTCAAGGTCAAAGTGGGTCGACCCGCGGGTTGACTCGCAGGTTGACAACCTTGGTTTGGAGAGATGATTATGGAATAAATTTGGGTATTGGAAGTGGGAGTGATGTAGATGGAGCGGGAAGAGTGTAGAGAAGGATTTGTCAGTGGGATGTAGAAAGAGAAGGATTTGGCCAATAAAATGTACCCAGCTTTTATCTATAAAAGAAGTTTTATTTTGGGGTATTTCAACCCTTTTGTTGTTCACTTTTTTTACAGTTTTGAAGGCCTTCTTAGTGCATTTGTTGAGTGTTGGGCGGAGAGAACTCACTAAATGACAAAAAGTGAAACAGTAAAAATGAACTCGCTAAGTGTACCCAACTTATATCTATAAAAGAAAGGGTGGACATCAATCATTCAGTCTAGAACGGGATGAAATCAAAATAAGATCTAATCAAAATCAAAGGAAATTCGAGAACCAAAAGCATGTTTCAAACCAAAATAAGATCAATGATACATCATTGATAAGGGTGAACTTCAGTCAATTCGGTCTAGAATCATATCGAACCGAAATAAGATCAGTTCAAAATCAAAAGGAAATTGAGGAGTAGGACCGGATCAAAAGCATGTTTCGTTCATTTGGTTCAACTCAACACAGTCCACATCCAATCCAATCCACTTTTTCTTCTTATTTAAGATAATTTGTAGGATCAAAACTAATAGGAATATACTCGATCCAATTAGGTCCAAATATCGGTTCAGTATATTTCATTTTGATTTAGACCAAATCGATGCTCACCCTTAATCGTTGATCCATTTTGATCATAAAAGAAGGTAAATTGCAAGTTTGGTCACTATAATTACTATAAAAGTTCCTATTTGCCATTAAGATTAATTTTTTGGGTTAATATATTTGTATGGCCTAAACTTTGACCAAAATAAACATCCTGGCCAATCTTTTCAATCTATAACATCCTAGCCCAAACTATACATCAAAATAACTAAATTGGCCAAACCCGACATTTGACCGTTAACTTGGACGGTCAAACGTGTTGACTAACAGTCAACGCGCCACATCACCGCCCAGTCAACACAAAACACTTAAATTTTTTTATTTTTTCCACCTATTACCATTTATCTCTTTTATTTTAACAAAAAAAGGGAAAAAAAAAGAAATTTAAAAATTTTGGTACCCTTATATCTCCCTGAAACCCACCGTTCCCTACCGGCAAGGGCGCTTAATTAGGCTAATTTAACATTAATCTCCTTTACCTTCGTACCCTTCTCACTGGATCTTTGGATCTTCCGCTCAATGGAGCAGCCTGGAAAGATCGGGCACCACACCCGTTAACTAGTTGAATCAAGCCTCTCCTGTCATCAACTCCTCTAGGGCAGAGCGCGGCGAACGACGAAAGGGACACAAAGACCCAGCAAAACAATAAGCAACGAGCCGCCATCCAACCTCAATCAACGACCTCAGTCACCGCCACAAGGTTAGAAAACAATGTGCAAGTAGATCCGCCTCATTCATCGCCGCCTCAATCAGATTCGCCACTCTCCTGCGATGATTTTGAGAATGGACCCGCTAGAGGTGCTAGTATGGGGTCCACTCACAGGGTTTACGAAAGGCCAACAATTTGGTATGAAAAAAGAGGTGTGACACGTTGTTGCCACTGAAGCAATGCCTCGGAGTTTTAAATGGCACACAACTCATTCCGACACGAAGAGGCTCATTGTTAGATGCCAAAATCAACACGAGGAATGCAAGGCTAGGGTCCGGGCCAACAAGAGCAAGAGAGTCGGCCATTGGTTCATATCCCTTGCGGTGAACACTCACATATGTGTGTCATCCATAACATCCCAAGGCCATCAACATTTGAAATCCAGGGTGGTTGTCGCGGCTATCAAGCATCTAATTGAGCAACAGCCTGACCTGAAGGTGAAAGCCATCATTGCCGACATTTCTAGTCGTTATGGATATATTATTAGTTATAAGAAGGCGTGTCATGGAAAACAGAAAGCAATGGTCGTCGTGTTTGGTGACTGGGAAGAATCATATGCATTCCTTCCCATATTGATTTTGGCATTGGAGGCATCTAACCCTAACACTGTTTTCTCCCTCTGATACTAAGATGAAGAAATTTAGCTGCCAGAGCCCGGTAACAAACGTCTTTTCTGGTCATTCAAGCCATTTATTGATAGTTTTCCCTTCTATGTCCGCATGATGCAAGTGGATGGAACATTCCTTACCGGCAAGTACAAGGGAACTCTACTCATCGCCAGTTGAGCGGATGCAAATAGAGGTGTCTTTCCTCTAGTCTTCGCCATTGTTGAGGGACAGAATACCGAAAGCTATGGATGGTTCTTCCGAAAATTCAACTTCACGTCACCAGGAGGACGAATCTAACAATCTTCTCTGATCTCCATGTCGGGATCAGGGCTGCCATCCTAGGCTTGGATCCAGCCTGGAAGTGGTCACAGAGGTGGTGCATACGACCTCCAAGAGCAATTGGAACTATTATTTCAAGCAGAGGAAGCTTGCTGATAGTATATGGTGGACCGTTAAGCATTTTATTTCATTGGTGAATTAATTTTGTTAACTGTGAAAATATGCTATAGGCTTGTTCCAACTACAACATCCCGCTCAACGGTCAAGCATAACCACCGACGATGATGATGAAGTCAAACAATCAAGAAATGTGGGCAAAAGTATGTGTAATTGAGCTTGAATCACACCCCCACACTTGAACGTTTGCTTGTCCCCAACCAAACCAATCTCAAACAAGGTAATATTTCAACCTAACAACAAAAACTTGGGGACAAATCAAAGGGCACGCAATGGATGATTCTCAATGTTTATTTGGCATCAACAAATGAACCGGCACAAGCAATACCGGCACCCACCATAAACGACATTTGAATGCATTAAGAACGTGCAAACAAAAATTTCTCACCCTATTCACAAATCAATAAAAGTCTCGACCTTGCTACTCATCAACCACAACTAATCATGCATAGAACTCAAGTCCAAGGAACAAACGAAAGTGATGTGACCAAAGTACGCAGCTTTCCTACTTTTTATGGGCTTTCGAAGCTTTTCTCCAACGAACAAGAACTCGAACAAAAGATAATGATGGAACACGATCAAACAGATTCCAACTCGTGTGAAAGGCCAATTGGTATATGAAACCAATCAAACAATCACCCACTCGTGAATAAGGCCAATCGCTATTGGGTAGAAGCTCGCCACAACTAGACGCGTTCTCTAGTTGATAAGAGACACGTGAAACTCCTGGAGGACTCTCAACAGAAGCTTGCACAAAGAACTAGTTCGTATGAACTTGTAACTTGAAAGTTGATTGATAATTGAATGTATTACAATGAGGGACTCGTCCTCCTTATATAGGCAACGAAAATCCAATCCTAAACTAAGAAAGAAAGCAAACAAATGACCAAATCCTACAATTAAAAGGAAAACAAAACCTTAAAGGAAAAGTAAACACAATCCTTAAAAGACAAGGAAAAGACTTGGTCAACAACTACCTAGATTCTAGCCTTGCAATCCTCCCTCGCATGGCTTGTGTTCACACCTGATATTCCTTTCACACTTGTATTCCTTTCACACCTTGTGTTCACACCATGGGAGATCTTCCTTCCTTCTACCAAGCCCATATTCTCTTCATTCTAGTCCATAAATCGTAGCAATGTGATGGACTTTCCTTCTAGCAAGTCCTCGTCCATCAAGAATGATCCCATTTGATCCTTGTATCGTCGTACTCGGACCTTCATCTTTGGACCACGAGAATTATATATTCTGCCAATTGATTTCACATCAACAAACTCGTAGGCCTTGCTTGCAATGACCTTTTCTTCCACCTTGAATGCTTCCAAGCTCTCTTTAAACCTCTTAAATCGTCTCTTGAACCATGGTCCATGTAGAAATCTAGTTTGAGCTCGAGTGACGTCATGCGGGATGAGCGGGGTCGCATCAGAAAGTGAGACAAATGTCCTTACCGGGATAATATATGAACATGCATAATGTGAATGAATCACTTACTCTCGACCAGTGGGGTCAGGACCTTTTGGTGCAAAAGATGTGCACAATTATCAACACTCAACCCTATTGTCTCTTCACCACGGCAGCAACCTCTAAACGCTAGAGTTCACAAGGTGGTTGTCGTGACTAGCTTGTCCGGAGGTCTTAGACACGGGTTCAAATGACTGGCAAGGGTCTTGGACATGGGGAAAAGTCATTTTGGGTGGTGGCAAGAAAAGCATGAGGTTCTACATATTCAACCTAAAAGCAAAGGTTCAAAGGTTTCGACTAGAACCTTTCCTACAAACAAAGGCCACTAGCATCGGCCAAAACCACACTTCCCTTCTTCCATACCACTACCAATCACGAACTTTATTCGAGCACACTTCTTCGGCCTATCTTGCTATCCACAATTCAATCATAGTAGTGAAGGAGGTCAACAAACCCCTTTTAGAGCATACACATCATTTCCTCATGTAAACTCTCTATCTTTATTTACCCCGTTTATTACCTCTTTTTCAATTCCTTTTTCCTACTTTCCTTTCCTTTTCCTTTTTTCGAGGGCGTATTAGAGAGCCAAACACATGCCATTTTTACACTTAACGAACAATGCTCTCTATTATGATCTTTCCTCCAACACTACCTTTTCATTCCTAGCAAGAACCGTGCAAAATCCACCTATGTAGAACCTCAATGGAGCTCAAAAGTGAGAATTTCGAGACACAAGGATGACTCACAACGGTTTAGACACAAAGAAAGGAAGGGGGTCGTTCTTTCGATCACCATTAAGCTCAAAAAGCTACAAGCTCCTAACATGAGAACGACCCAAAGTCACACGACTCAAAGGGGTTGACTAGGGAATAAGATGTTTCAGGACAATCAACTTTTTGGTGTGGACTAATCCTATGCCTCCATCATACTCACTAGTGACAACGGTGAATGTTACACACCATGGCGAGAGGGATCTATCACACATGAAAAAGACGATCAACACAAAACTCACATGGCTACCTAGCCACCCAATTATCCATTCCAATTTCAAAATTTGATGCATGGCATTGTAATCATGAAGTAATCAAGTCAAGACATTCATTCATTTCCGCACACATGAGAACTAAACATTTGCACTATCCTAATGCAATTCTCAGTCATCATAATAGGATGCACTTGACCGCAAGCAATCAATCCAAGGTTAATGCCAATAAACACAAGATTCTCCCACAAACGGCCACAATGAATATGCCATGCTTAGAGCCCTCAAATTTTAAAATTTTGGGCAAACAACTAGGCTCCAAAGCATTCAAAATCACACCAATCATTCACACAAACATGCATAATAGACTACCCCCCACACTTAAGCTCGACATTGCCCTCAATGGCATAAAATAAGGAGGTAGAACAATGTTACCGGATAGGGTGTGAATGTTTGTGACCGGGAGCGGAGTGCGGGTGAGATCTGGAAGGGAAAGGCCACGGCAGAACACCACAAAAAACTCTCCAATGGTCTTCTTATTGAAAGGAAAAGAGATGCAAACCGCTGGAATGGGTTGCCTCCCATCAAGCGCTTCTTTAACATCGTGAGCCAGACAGTTGCTCTTCAAGTTTTGGTCTATCCAATAGCCTTCTTGAAGTTGAGGTTCTCGTCGGTGAGGTGGTGTCTCAAGACACGAGCTTTGGACGAATCCATTATTGTGTGCTCGTGAACTTGAGTTATCATGAGGCTCCACCCATGAGACCTCTCCTTCTTTCCTTCTTCTTTCCTCTACTTTCCCCATACAATGCAGTGAAAACTCGCTTGACTTCCATCATATCCACCAAGGGGGATTGCCGATGGTTTGGCCTTGACTTGGCAAAGAGCCGCAAACGATTCCTTCTCCAAAAGTGCATCGAGGTCGGGTGGAAAGCATTTCTAGCTCTTGTAACTTGTAGATGCTTCATCCACCTTGACCTCATCCTCATCTTGGACCTCTCTTTCTCATTCTACTTCATCTTCAACCTCTCTTCCTTCTTCCTCAATGTGTTCCTCCCCTTGGGAACAATCAAGATTTTCCTCCTTCTCGATGCTCTCTTCCTCCTCTTCAACCTCTTCCTTCTCCGTCCCATTCATGTCTTCAAGCATGGTTTGGAGGGTAAGATGCAATGCAAGATCATAAAAAGTATTCTCTTGCTCCTCCACACTCGTGACTTGGTCTTCAAAGTTGCTCTCAGGAAGGGGAAAGTGATGAGGGTCGGCAATGCAACCTTCTTGTTCATCCTCACCACGGGAGCTCTCCGAGGTGAGTTCGTCTTGCTCCAAACGTTTTTCATTGATCACTCCTTCAACCTCCTCTTTCTCTTCCAATGATGAGAGGCGATAGCTTGCACAAGCTCATGTCACCTTCTTTTCAAGTGTCAAATCGGGTGGAGGGAGGGGATGGAAATCTGTGTTGGAGCTTGTTCTTTCAAATTTCTCCATGGCAAGCTCCAACTTTGACTTCACTTCGGGTTGCGGGAGATCCAAGTTCGAGCACCCTTCATCGGTGCCTCGAGCAAACCGCTCCACCATGAGCTCCAATTGGCTCTTTGGCTCCGGTTGTGGAGTGGCAAATGGTCTTGAGGATTGTCCCATGAAAGTTTCCATTGTCAACTCCTACTTGGATTTCTCCTCGACTTGTGGAGGGAAATCTTCTTTATATGGGGAGCCTCTTAATATCCCCATTGGTATGGTTCTTCTTCTTGGAAGGGAGGTTGATCATAGAACCCGGTCCTTGGCTTCCACCTTCTTGACTACTCCATGAAGGTCCAGGGTACCCCCATTCGGGTAGTTGTGGATACCCCCACATGTTGTAGAAGCCATTGGGATCCATGAGTCAGCCTACACAAACAAAAACACAAAAACAAAATCAAACAAACACACACCACCCTTATAAGAGAAGAGTGGGTGAACAAAACACAAACGAAACACCAAAAACAAAACAAAACGGCTAAAATAATGACCTAACCCTTTTCTAATAACCTAGAATAGTTCCCCGACAATTGCGCCAAAAACTTGACTCGTTCCAATTACAACATCCCGATCGACGGTCAAGCATAACCGCCAAACGTGTGTAGCATAGGGCAAGCAACCTAGGATAGTGATTAAGAGAATTAAACTAACCAACCTAGCTAACCACTAACCTATCTATTTACAAGGTTGGGAGCTCTCTTGGGTTGAATCGTCCTAAGTCCATCCTTTGGATCGATGTTGGGTATCCTCCTAGCTCGATCGACTCAAATACTCTATCGTTAGGAGATGGAATCCCTCGGGAATGACCCCGAACGACAAATCGATGAATGGGGTATCCTCTATTCAACCTAGGGCAACGCTATATCGTAGGAGATTGATGGAATCGACTCCCTCGGGGATTACCCGTATGATATAGGGTGAGCAGTGACCCGAAGACGCCAAGAAAAGGGCTCTAAGGGGATTGTTCCCCTCCTAGGTCAAAATCTCAATTGACATGCTATGGAAACCAAACTCATGTCATTCATGAAAACATCCATCAATTAAGTAAAATCAACAATCAAACATGGAAAGTGTTACATACATCAACACCCAATCAAAATCTAGAACTAGGGTTCTTAAACCCAAGAGAAGAGGGTGAGTTTCTAGAGAGAGAAGAGAGAAATTACGAATTGGAGCCCAAGATCTTCTTCTTCTAGGCTTGATTCCTTGCTTCCAAGCTTGATCAATGCCTTCAATTAATCTCCATGATCACTCAAAAACTCTCTTTCTCACTCACTAGAACTCCCCTTTGGTGTTTTGGGTCGAAACCCTAGAGAGAGAATCAAATTCTTTTCCAAAAACGAACTCTCATTTCTCTCTCCCTGCTGCTGTCTTTATATTTTCCCAACAGTGTCAACTTCACGGTCTGGGGCTTGAGTTCACGGTATTAGCGATCGTGAACTGGTTGAACTCTAGTGAGATGCGAAACTGCTCTGGAATTTGGCCACTTCACGATCTGGGGGTGATTTTCATGGTCTCAGGGCATGACATTTGCTTCCAGTCCGTGAATAGTCAGCCTCCACTTTTTGGCTTGTTTTGACCTTCGAATGACCCGAAACTCGTCCCGGACCTCCCCACCTGTACTAGGCACTGAAATGTGACCAAAGAAGCACAACATAGCGTAAAATAGGGCGTGGGACGATGATAACGAAGTCAAAGAATCAAGAAATGAGGGCTAAAATATGTGTAATTGAACTCGAATCAGCTATGAAATAAATACAACACTTCTTTAGAATCTTTATAAAGAGATGCATGCCTAAGGAAATGGGGTCTTAAGCGATCATCATGATCCTCCCATTTCCTGGGAAATTGGTGTTAAACGATCTTCAGATCCCCCTTTTCTGTCAAAAAGCTGGTGTTTCTAAGGAGATGTATACATCTTCTAAGAGTCTTACGAGTGTATTTGTATTGCTTTGAATTATTGAAAACAACCAATACGAATATCTCCTTACTTTATGCTTTTGTCTATGTATTCATCAGTTGTTGCCTACCAAGAGAAGAAATTCAAGGAGAAGCTGCAGAAGATTTATGAGCTATGCCCCGAAGGTGTGTAGTGGCTGGATCAACATGACCTAACCATGTGGACTTTTCATAAGGATGGAGGTACCAGGTGGGATTTTGCCACAACAAACTCAAGTGAGAGTATCAATTTCTACAAGGTGTTCGTGCACTGCCCTTATCTGCCATTGTTGAGAGGACGTATTGGAAAACTAACCAATGGTTCGTCAATCGACTCCACTGGACTGCGAAGAGGGAGGCACAGGGTAAGGTCCACTTCGATAAAGCCATAGAAATAATGGACAAAGACAATCGGAATAGCAGTCGACACAGAGTCACTGTTATGAATCAAAATGCTAGCGAGTATATAGTCGAGACTGGGCACTAAGAGGATGGTAGACGTGGGGGCATCGCCATGAAGTAAAGGTCAACTTCAAGACAAAAAAAAAAGGAGTGATCTTGCCTGAAGTATTACGATAGAGGTCTCCCTTGTTCTCATGCAATGGTCGTAATCAAGCACGGGAGCAAAGACCCCATTCACTTCGTCAGTCCTTTCTTCAACATCGACTCACTCAAAACATGCTATGGAAGGAGTTTTCGTGCATTGTCGGATGAAGCTTATTGGCCAGAGTATGAAGGAAAGGTGATCATCCCACCAATCGCACTAAGGCGTGAACCAGGACGGTCGAGGGTAAAGAGGATTCCTAATGAGATGGATCAAAGTGGAAGACCACCGCTAGGGCTAGGACGGTGTTCTGTCTGCAAAGTTCCAGGGCATGATAAACGAAAATGTCCTGGACCAATTGGCCCTCAGAATCCAGGGCCAGACGTGATGAACCTGGATAACGGCGCTTAGATTGCTTAATTGTTGTTAATTCCAAATTATGTAGTTGGCTTTTGTGTGAGGTTAAAGTCATGGCTTTTTGCAAAATCGACCAAAATTTGTCATTATAATCCAACTTGATTAACTTAAATCAAAATAAACACACCACTCAAATAAGTCATAATTTTAGAACTCAAAATAAATTAAATACAACACTCAAAGAAGACCAACACATGCATTCGCTTGCCTTGACAACCATCTTTCCCGTGATACGCCTTTTGACTTTCAGGGATCTCTAAGGGTAAGCATTGCTCTCGTCCGAATTGTCGTAAGCATCAATCCTACAAGTGTCACTCAATAATATGGTGATAAATGAGTGGGACTCGTGTGCACCATTGAGCGGGATGCAACGAGAATTTGTGGATGTGATGGTGAACGACGTTGTCAAGGTACGGATCGAATACGAGCTACAAAGGTGAGGACCAAATTTAACCATCAATAAATATACTAATGCACTTTGATAATAGCAATGAAAGTAGATGTATTATGATGGTTACCTCTACTTCCCGAGGTGATCAAGCCCCCTACGATACTCTTCCAGCTTGTGCTCGACAAGGTTATCGCATGTTGTTTGCCCAAGTCACCTTATTCATAAGGAAAATCATACAATGTTATAACAACACTAACGATTGTACTATAAAATCATGAAGTAGTACAAAAAAAGGTGGTAGCTATGACTGGGATCAGAGAATTTTACCTACAACCATAAGCTTGGAGTCTATATGGATGGTCGGGTCCCCATTTCTTGTTGGGATCTGAGACCGGTTCAATCTCCCAAGCCCAAAATTGGACTATGAAGATCGACCCATCAATCTCCTTGATCGCTTTCAAAGTTGCATTACAGAGGGAGCGGTAGATATGGGCTAGGTAAGCGGATGCCTAGCTCAGGTTCCCCATATCCTCCCAATCACCAAGGAGGATCTTCAAACATCCATTTCTGATTAAGTTTTTTAGATTTTTCGGGAAAAACACTCCTCTGATCATTGTAGACAAGCGCGTAGGCATCCTTATCCACCTCCTCACTTTCCTCTATGAGGGGAATGCCATCTTCATCAAGATCGTGCCTCCTCTTGATCTCCGATGTCAGCCAAGTGATGGATACTTGGCTTCTCCTCAATGGTATCATCCTCATATATCCTCTTCCCTTTTCTGGCACGACAATCCCAAGGTGTTCCGTAGCAAATACTGCCAACTTCTCATCTCGTCAATATTTGAATGTGGTGGATGATCTTCCACACACACAACATCGTCATTGATGGGCAAATCGGTTAGGATGGCAATGTCCTTCACTGTGATGTGCACTAGCCTTCACGAAAGTTGAAGCAATGTGTCTCCTTGAGCCATCTCTCCACCAATGTTGTGATGAGTTGGCGGTCAATCTTTATCCCTACAAAGTGCCTAATCGAATCCAACCTTGCCATTCTTAGAAAGGGTAAGATGGTGTCATTCCATGGGAGCACATTGTTCGTACCCCTATAGCAGACTATATGGTGAGCATCCTATCAAAGAATTTAACTTTCACCATAAGTTTATGATATAAATATATAAATCTATTATAACAAACAATATAAATTAACAAAATCAAGGTTTTCTCCAAGATATATACTAAGTTTCGTTAAACAAACATATATTTTTCTAACTAAAATCAATAACATTCTTTTTCTTTATCTTTTTTTGTCGAAAGATAACTCATATTACCGAGAAAAAGAGTTACACTAGAGTCACCTGGCCGCACGTAGCCAGAACGAAAAATCAAAACCAACCAGACTATGAAACAATGAAAGGGCTTTTCTGCCACCAAATGGGCCACCCTATTCTCAGACCGTCCTACAAAGCGGATAGAAAACCAATGCACACATCGGAGCAACATATGAATCTCCTCAAAGATCGCCCCGCCATGAAGATCTTGACTTTCTCCATTCGCCACTTTGTCGAGCACCACTTTTGCATCCCCCTGCATAAACCACTTGTTGAATACCACAAGGATGTCATCTCGAAGCGCCAATAACTCCACCAGGAATGGATCCACCATAACATCGTAGACCTTTGTCGAGACCCCCAGCACAATGCATGCCGAATCTTGTAGCACCCACCCCCTGCCCCATGCGAACCACGAGCAACAGCTCCTTCCAAAGAATGTCCCAGGTGAGACACTCTCCACCCTACCCCTATGCACAACCATAGGGGTAACAACATGTTGAACCTGCGGTACAGCCTCCCATTCTGACACTTGAGAGGTGAGTTGAGAGAACAGAACCGGGGTGGAGTCAAATACCACCCAGTTTCGAGCTTTCCAAATTCGCCAGAAAAGAGCCACCAACCCGAGCAGATCCGAACTAGGGACATCCCCACGCTCAAAGACCCTCTGCCAGAACAATTTCGTATACCCACAGGAAAAGACCCTTGAAGAGGTACAAGGCATGAGGCCTCCCATAGCTCCTGATCCAGTATGCACTCAAAGAATAGGTGTCCAATGTCTCCGCCTCACCAAGACAAACCGGACAGAGAAGCACACCCTGCATCCCTCGGGTAGATAACGCTTCCCTAGTGGGTAAGATAGGAAGCAAAATTTTCCACAAAAAAGCTCTAAACTTAGGAGGCACCTGGGCCCCCCATACCTTAGTCCAAAGGATGTTATACCAAATACAAGCCCCACACTTAGAGGCCCTTTCCCGAGTCGAACGCAGCTGAGCATCTAGGTGATAAGATGATTTAACCGAGTAAACCCAGACAGGTCATGATGCCATATCAATCGATCAGGGACTGTCAACGTAGGCAAAGGAATAGCTCGAATCAGAGACACAGTTTCTTCCTCAAAGATATGGCATAATCGATCAACATCCCAAGTATGAGTCATCGATGAAATGAGGTCAACCATTGTCCCTTGAGCACCCAAGGTTGTCGGCTTTAAACCAGGCGAATGTGGGTGCAATCAGGAACCCAATCCGCTCCCAAAAAAGAAATCGAGACCCCAGAACCAACCTGCCATCGCAGCCCCTATTGGAGCAATTCCCTGCCATGTAAAATACCACGCCACCCCAGGACGGTAATGCACCCGTCCTCGCCGCAAGGAAAGAGCAATTGGGATAGTACCAACCTTTGTAAACTCGGCTCAACAGAGAATTAGGTTTTGTCAATAGTCGCCAAGCCATCTTGCCCAAAAGGGCCTGATTAAACTCCTTCATTCATCGAAAACCTAACCCACCTTCCAATTTACTAAGACACAGTGCCTTCCAAGCCACCCAATGAATTCGTCGTCCCCCTTGCTAAGCCCTCCACCAAAACCGAGTTAGATGCCTATCTGAATCCCTACACAATGTAACAGGAAACCAAAACTAAAACCAGGACATCGCATTCACCACCGCCTTCAGCATAACTTTCTTCGCCGCACACGAAAGACTGTGTTGTTTCCATCCTTGGAGTCTCTGGATAACCCTCTCCTCCATGAAGCGGAAAATATCTAGCTTGGATAGACTAATCAGAGAGGGAAGCCCCAAGTACTTATCAGTCACTCCAACCGCCCCGATGCCAAGTATACCACCCAAAACTAAACTTTCAGGCTCAAGAATATTCCTACTAAAGCAGACACCAGATTTGTCCAAGTTCACTTTCTGCCCACTCAAGTATTCATATCGAGCCAATAACCTCACAAGAGTACCACATTCTTGGACAGAAGCCCGGAGAAAGAGGTAAGAGTCATCAGCAAAGAACAAGTGTGATATAACCAGACATCGCGTAAGAGACTTCGCTACCAGAGCTTGCCTAAGCAATGCTGCTAGGCCCTTCGAGCAAATGGCAAAGAGAAGAGGGGACAGAGGGTCACCCTGGCGGAGATCACGACTAGCAGCAAAGTAGTCAGCTGGTCTCCCATTCATCATGACATAAAAGGTGGTTGACGTAACAAAATCTTGAAGCCATTTAATCCATTGCGCACAAAACCCAAATTTCTCAAGCAATGCAAACAAAAATGGCCATTCCACCCTATCATAAGCCTTCTCCATATCAACCTTTAGAGCCATAAACCCCTGCTTTCCTGTTCTCTTATTCTTCAAATACTGCATAACCTCGTGACTAATCAGCACATTATCCATGATTTGTCGTCCTCTCACAAATCCATTATGTCCCGGGGAGACAATAGAAGGGAGAAAACATGTTAGACGTTCGACTAAGATCTTCGCAATGATCTTATAAACGAACTGACACGGACTGATTGGCCTTAGTTGCTTCATTGTCTCCACAACATCCACTTTGGGAACTAAAAACAACCAGGTATGGTTAAAGTTCTTAAGCAAGGATCCAGTTTCAAAAAAGTTGCTTACTGCCAACACTACGTCTGCCCCCACAATGTCCCAATAAGACCGAAAGAAAATGCCATTAAATCCATCCGATCCTGGTGCTTGGGTAGCTCCAATCTGGAAGACCGCACACTTTATCTCCCCCGGAGAGACAGGAGCCGCCAAATAGGTATTCATCCGCAGTGGGACCTTCTGCTCAATCGCTAAATCCGACACCTGACTCTGTATCTGATGAATGTCCTCTCCATTAGAAGTAAAGAGCGTAGAGTAGAAGTCACACGCCATCTCCATCTTTCCTTCCTCCTCTGTGACCCACTCTCCATCCTCTGCTTACATTCGGGAGATGAAGTTCTGACAACGACGAGTACGAGTAATCGTATAAAAGTAAGCAGAATTCGTATCCCCCTCCATGCAGCCAATGGACCCGCGATTTCTGCCTCCAGTAAATTTCCTCATTCGTCCATGCTATACGAAGCTTTGCCTCCAATTCCCTAATACGGTCCCAATCCACCCTAGCTTCAGCTCTAATTCGATCAATCTCCCTCTCCAACGTGCGAATATGTCTTCTCGAGTTCGATGTTCCGCCCTTCGCCTAATCAAAAAGTAAGTGTCGTACTTTCTTGAGTTTACACCACAATTTATACATCGGGGAACCAATAACTTCCAAGTCCCAGGCATACTTAATCAAATTGCGCACCTCCGAGTTTTCAGCCCACTTAGCATCAAAGCGAAATAAGCGCTTCTGAGGCCGTATGACTGCCTCCGTTGCTAAGAGAAGGGCTTGATGGTACGATTCCCTGTTGGAAAGATGATGTAAAATCGAGTATGGGAATTGGCAAAACCAGCTCCCCGAGGCTAGTGCTCGGTCCAACCTTTCTTAAACAATATCGGTCGGATTGCGCCTATTTGTCCAAGTAAATGTCGGCCCTTCAAAAGGAACCTCCTGAAGAGCAAGATCATCTACATAAAGCCTAAGATTATTAGCGTGGCTGGGGCACCAAGGGAGGCCACCCTCCTTTTCATGGGATGCCAAAATTGCATTAAAATCCCCAACATCAAAAATTAAATAAATTTAATTTTGTACACATACACATAAATTGAGCCTATTGTTTTGTAATTCGTATTGGTTGTTTTCAATAACAGAAATTTTACAATGCTATATAGTATTGGTGCTATAGGTTTTTGCCTTTATGGTACAACTTAAAATTGTACATTTACATTATGGTACAACTTTAGATTATACCTATACTTTTTGTACAAATTTTTTTATGGTACAACTTGAACTTGTACCACAAGTTCAAGTTGTAAAGTTGTACCATAACATAATGATACAAATTGCTTTATAGTACAACCTAAACTTATACATTTAATGTTATGGTACAACTTTGAGTTGTACATTAAAGCACCAATGCTATATAGCATAGTAGAAGTGCTCTTTCAATAATTTAAAACAATACAAGTACACTCGTTAGACTCTTAGGAGAGGTATACATCTCCTTAGAAACACAGCCTTTTTGATAGAAAAGGGGGGATCCGAGGATCACTTAAAACCTGATTTTCCCAGAAAATGGAGGATCATGATGAACACTTAAGACCCCATTTCCTTAGGCGTGCATCTCTTTATAAAGAGTCTAAGTAAGTGGCACATTATATTATCCTAAACAAATGAAAATAATAAGTACGATTAACAATTAACAATTTTATTTTACAAACCACTAACTTACGTTAACAAAATAAAAAATAACAAATGATGATAAATTATATATGTACCTTGTGATCGTTCCAAACATCTCTTGAACGATGGTTAGCTTGGTCGTATAGCATGGATGGATCAGTCGGTCCTTGATCAACATAATATCTTTGAATGTATATATCCACATCCTCCCCAACCTACGATAGCATAACAAGAACATAAATTCATTAGTATATAGATTAAATAAACTAATTATAACAACAACAAAATTTTGGCATCATTGCAAGTTTGGTCACTTGAATTACTAGTAAAGTTCACATTAGCCACTAGAATTACTTTATTCTATTCGTAGTCACTTAAATTGGGTTAACAATTCAAGTTTGGTCAGTGGCCTTTAGTCTCCGTTAACTTGTGCTGATGCGGCGGTCAACACTAATAGTTGACAGTTAAATGAGTGACGTGGCAATTAAAAAAAATTATTATTTTTTATTTTTCAGCTCATCATCACATTCTTTAAAAAATCTCTTTTACTATTCCCCATACCGCATATCTGAATTATGATAATTAGCAATCGCCTCAACTATGACGTTTTATCAAACATGCCCTTCTACTATGACGTTTTATCAAACATGCCCCTCTACTATTTTTTACATCAAATATGCCCTTGTACTTTGAAAAAATTATCAAACATGCCCTTCTGTTAAAATTTTCATTGAAAAAATCGTCAATCGTGGTTGAACTGAGATTTAGATGACCCGACATCGGCAAATGGGAGGAAAAATGTCAGTTTTGTCCCCTGTTTTATTTCCCTGGGTCTTTTCAAAGTGAAATTATTTGAATGATTTGATTATACAAAAGAACGAAAAAAATTCTAAAGTGAATTTATTATGGATATTTTAGTCATTTGTGTCGCCCAAACTAAAGTTCGGCTTTGGTTAACGGTTTTTGGATGAAAATTTTAACAAAAGGGCATGTTTGATCATTTTTACAAAGTACAGGGGCATGTTTGATGTAAAAAATAGTAGAAGGGCATGTTTGATAAAGCGTCATAGTAGAGGGGCATATTATACCTATAACCCTAATTCTCCGCTTCAGAATAGTTGTGGTTAATATATTGTATTTACCCAAATAAAAATTAGAAAAAAGTGGAAAATGGGAAGTTATAGTTGGGCAAAGATGTAAATATGGCAGAATTTGAAATCACGTGGGGACATCGCGCAAATACGCATAAAATGGAGGGACCTCGACTGCAAATATACGTAAAAGGATTTCAAATTCAATCTTGTGCAACTAATCTCATGGAACACAAGATAGGGACTCCTAGGTCGAGCCGTTAAATCCTAACCCTGGCTACGTGTACGAAGATTAAGAGCCTTCCGAACCAGGATCCGATGCAAAAAAGGAAAAATAACAGAATTTAGAAATTGGTAAAAAGAAAAAAAGGCTAAAGCCACCTAAATTAAAATGGCTAACCCAGCTTCTTTATATTCAAGTTTCGCGGCAACGCCTCTTTGCTTTAACTTTCTCTCTCTAACCAGCGCCTCCCTCACTCTTTCTCTCAGATAAACCCTTTTCGTCCTCCCTTCCCGGTCTCCTCTCTGTTGAAATTCTTTCCTCCTGCTAGTGCGAAGTGCAGCTCCAGATCTTAATTTGGTGAGAATCGGCGAGTTCTGTTGCTGAGGATCTATCATTTAGGGTTTTAAGAGTGGCAAACTCTGAGGGGGTTTTGTGAGGGTTTCTAGAGGTACATTTACTGAATTCAAACTCAAGCTTTTTCTTTGGGACAATTTGTTGTTCAATTCAACTGATTCATGGTTTTAGGTTTCCCCTTGATATGGCTCTTTTGCTGAAAGCGAGCCGTTTGTTTGGGATTTGGGGACGGCTCGTTTGGGGAAATCATAGTTGGGTTTTCCTCACATAAATTTGAAATTCTCTTTCTGTTTCCTGGAGGGCTGAAGGCGGATTTCTGGCGGCAGATCTTTACGGGTTCCTTTTCTGGGGGGATTTTCTGGGTTTCTGAACATTTCCGGGTTTCTTCCCTCAGCAGCTTTTGGGCTTTTGTGTGGGTATTTAAAACCCCCTTTTTGAATGGTTCGAATAAGTTTGGGAGCATTTGACAAGAATTGCTTCTGAATGGAAGAAGAATTTTCATTTTCTTCTATTTGCCTTCCACCACTGAACTATAAGTAGTATTATGGAAATAGATTGAAGTTCTTTTGTTGTCCAATTATTACTTTTGTATATTTCAGATCTTCTAGACGGAGGATCTCTCTGGGTTATGTTTAAGTGCTATATGAACAGGTAGCTCGTTGATTGTTAGTAATGAGCTGAATTCCTAGTTCTATGATGAGGCATGCTGCTAAGTCTACCTAAATGTGTTCCAGGAAATCAACATACAATGCCTCCAAGTAGGAAAAAAAGTGTCAACAAGCAATTTCCGATAGAAGTCTCTCCTCAGAAAAAGGCCAGGAACTGGGGGGAAAATGTGGAGCAAGTGACTGCAGTGGTGAGTATTATCTCATGTCTGTAGGTCTCTCTTGTACCTATAGTGGGTTGGAGTGTTTTACTTATGTATGCTGTCGCTATTCAGAGTAATGATTTGAATTTCCTTTTCACGTTGTGTAACTTTGCTGATTGTTTAGTTAATATGATAATATTAGCTGAGCAGACAAATAGGCAATGTAGTTTCCTCTTTGGATATCTTTCTCAAGGAAAGTTGTAATTTTTTTCTGCTGTTTCTCCCACTTGCAACATGTTCATAATTTCTTAAAAAACATACCAATTTGTGTCATGTATATTGGAATGTTCTGTTTTCACCAGAAGAGGAAGTCTGCCTATAAGTTGGGGCCACCCTGGCATGAAACTGAGATACAGAAGTTCTACAAAGCATATCGCAAGCATGGGAAGGACTGGGAAAGGGTACACGCTTCTACCCCGTCAGTTTTCCATTACCCATCACTCTTTATAGTACGCTGTGTTCACATTTGATTTTTCCTCTGCGTTATTCTTCTTTGTTTTCAGGTCACTGCTGAAGTTAGCACTCGATCTTTGGAAATGGTAGAAGCCCTTTACAAGTTGCATCGGGTACATACATTCCTTTATTGGTATTTTATTGGCTTTATACTTAAGGATTTTCCATCTCTAAAGTTGTGAGGATGTTTGTGAACTAAGTGACATTACAGCTTGCTTGATGACCGATTTACTATAGGAAATGGGTTTCTATATCTGCTCAGCTGTTTCTCATTCCACTTTATTGAAGATAGAACCAATTTAAGGCCTGAAAATCAGCAAGTTTTATTATTATGATGGAGAAACATATATCTCCCTATAAATTTCTTTTGCATCCAAATTCATATACTGAGAGTCAGGACTGCAGTTAGAGGTGATGATAACTGATTCATCCCTAAGGAAGAATCTAAATTTTGAGAGGGATTGGCCTGGTTAGGTCAAAGAAGGGTTCTTCTTGGTAATAAGGTTTGACTTGATGGTCCCAAACTGAAAAAAAGATTTACATGAAAAATTGTGATGGGTGCATAAATTAATATTAACTGATTAATATGCGTGCTACCGTTTGCTTTTGATGAATGCCAATCTTCTATTTGCTTTTCATGGCATGGGAAATCATTATGTTTTCTCTTATCTAGGCCTACCTATCACTTCCTGAAGGAACAGCTTCCGTGCATGGCCTTATAGCAATGGTGTCTGATCATTACAGTGTTCTTCAGGTACATTGTAGGATTCAATTATTCATTCAGTTAAAAGCTTCTGCTACTTGATGAAAGGCGCATAATGTTGATTCACAAACCTTTGCTGTTGGTTGACATAACAAAGGTTGCTGTTATTTCCTGTCATCCATGTAGGCATCAAGTGACAGTGAAAGAGAAGACAATAGCGTCCCACAGGTGCCCCACAAATCTCTCAAACGAAAGAGAGTGAAAGTTCCGCTTAGTGAGCAAACAGAGCTGCCTGTTTCAACAACAGCAGATGGATGCATGTCTCTTTTGAAGAGAGTACGTTTACTTGGTATGCGGCTTGAATCTTGGTTAGTAAAGGCATGTTAGTTATTTTGAAGGCAGGCGGGTGTTCATTTGAATTTTCCAGTTAATTCCTTTACCAGTGGGGACTTGAAATTGATTGTGTGGACTTTATAAAAGCTAGTTTGAGCAATTGTACTCAGATTTGATTTTTACTTTCCCTTGTTAAGTTCCTACATGTTTTGAATAAATACTTTGGTGACCTTGGTCCAGTTTGAATTTGGCTGACAATGAATAGAGCTGCATTTATGTCGTCATAATTGCGAGAAAAGCTAATTCCTATATGTTGACTAGCGAGGACTTTGAATTTAATGAAAAAGACTGTATATGATTAAGCTAGTCTAATTGATGCTTGAGCTAGTTTTGATGGTATTATTCTTATCTTAGGTGGTCAGCCTCGTGCAGTTGGGAAAAGGACGCCTCGTTTCCCTGTTTCATACAACAAAGACAATGCGATAAATTATGCTTTTCAGAGAAACAGGAAGTTAAATGCTGTTTCCAGGGAAGAAGAGGTAGCACATGTTGCTGCCTTGGTATTAACTGAGACATCACGCAGAGGAGGCTCTCAAGTTTCCCAGACATCCCGTGGCAGAATTGAGCAGGACACTTTGTCACTTGTTAAAAGTAAAGATAAGAAGGTATTTCATCATGGCATCCTCTTCCGTTTCCTTGAACAGAATATGACAGACTTGAGATTCTAACACTATCAGTTCTTTTGTTTCTATCAGCGTTCACTAGTCTGCTGTAACAGAATATGTACATCCTCAATTCCTTTGTGCAGGCAGAGTCAGCTGTAGAAAAACTTTACGATGTTTCCATACATGATGGTCGGATACAAGGGGCTGGAAGTAAGGTTATCAGGAATGTCGAGTATGATGGAGGTGTAGGCTTGGTGGAAAGAAAGGAAAAGAAGATTCGTGGAAAGAAAATGAAAGTTGGAGTGACTGACCGTCTTAAGGGTGATGGTGCACAAGCTTCTGGTGGCACTGAAGAGGGTAAAAAAATGAGTGGTTTGAGCAGAAAAGTTGATACAAAGGTTTCAAATGGAAAGCTTAAGGTGACTTCTCCTCAAGGCGAAAAGAGGAAAAGCAAGAAATATTTTTCTGGAGGTAAGGTAGAAGCCGTACAAAAGTTCAGTGGCTGATTGTCACATTATGGTGGTGCTTACTTGAAAGTACTGTATGATTATGTATTTATGTGTGTTACGTTATTAATTCATTAAATGTTCTTGAAGAATTCTGTTTTTTCACAGTTTGGCTATGGCATAGCAACTCGGACAATATCTGTTTTTAACCACACTTTTCTCATTGTCAGACGAATTTTCTGCTCTGGATGCTTTGCAGACATTGGCTAATCTCTCTGTGATGGAATCTGGTAAGTAGTGAAGACTAGTGAGTGTATTTCTTCTGTTTAAGGCTTCTAACCTATTAAGTCCCTGGCTGGTCTACTATGTCTAAAAATCAAATTGCATAAACCTTTTTAGAATAGATTATATTGATCACTTTGCCACCACCTTAACAATATTCCTTAAGCTCCTATATTAACTATGGAGACTAACTTAATAGGGGAAAAAGAGTTGGCGAGTTAGTACCAGACACCATCCCCAATGTTATTGCTAGTGAGTAAAGGCAGAAGTCTGACTCTGTCTTTCAAAAGTTTGCACTCATTCCGTGTGATTGTTTATTCTATTTAACACCAGTTTGTTGCTTTGGCTGCATGCAAATTATCTGTCCAGGGTGACTTCGATGTCAACTTAGATACCTGCCTTGTAGGGAAGACTAAATTCTAATAACTTAAAAGCTGATAGTATGTTCATGCATCTGTTGCTGTATTTCCCATCAATCTGCCATTGATGTTTCTGTACCCTGATTCTGGCATCTTTATATATTCTTATTTGTGTTGGTCTAGAGTCTTCTGCCCAACTGAACGAAGAAACAAGTACAGTTGATTTGGAGAGCAAATCTGTCATCCCTCAAGCTACATTTGCCGACCATAATAGAGACATAACTGAAGGCTCATCCATGAATGATAAAGTACGTGATACAGTCATTGGAGTTGAAGCTACCACCTCAAGGAAGTCAAAGTCCAGAAGAGTTGCAGAAACTGATGGTAGACATGCTTCTGAAGCCCAGCAGCCAAATGATTCCATGAATGATAATAGCCTAAAAAGGAGACGTCCATCTGTGGTGTCAAGAGTAAGCATATTGAAACTTCTCGTCTATGCATTCATCAACTTCCCATGTCTAATCCTGTTACAATACGAAAAAGAAACATCCATAATTCTGTGAGCTTTTATCTTGTTTCATTTGATAATCTGGCTTTACCATCTGGCTCACAAGTTACTTTTCGTTGTCTTTTTATTTATATTTTTGTCTCAGGCACCGAGTGTTGAAGCCAACACAAATCCTCCTCTTAGTGATTTAGTGAAGACTAACGTATGCTACTCTCTCTTTCCCTCATTGCGCCAGTCCTTTTCCCTTTACCCTTTTACTCTTGGGAAGTGGCAATTATAATATATTGATAATCTGCAGAAAAAAATGGTACTCTTGGTTGCATATGACATGATAATAACCACACAAAATATTCAGTTGCCATTAAGTTTTTGGTGGCAGCAGAAAATTGATAGTCTTCACTCTTGACAATCTTGTTTCTGTTTCCTGAGTGGTTTTTTTTTTGGCAATCCCATAACTATTCCTATTTTCCTTTTGAAATTGATATAGGACTTGCCTGGAAAAGAGATATTGCCTGTTAAAGGGAAACAAACCAGTGAAGTGTCTGATCCTTCCAGACAACTGAAAAGATCAGGTTCAGATTACAACAGTGATCCGACAAGTGAACCAAGTGGTCCATCAGTGGCAGCTGAACATTGTGTAAACACTCAAGCTAGTTTACCAATGCCATCAAGAAAAACTAGACGCAAGAGATTCCCTTATAATATAGTGGGTGAGAAGAGTAAAGCTATTGCCTGCTCCTTGCCATTGCAAGGGGGAGCATCTCATTCAAAGGTACGTTGCATCATGTTCTCATCTCATTTTGTGACACTTGCGGGTGGGAAAAGGCTTTGGTTTTTGGTTTAACCGAAACCAAATTCCACAGTTTTTGCTACTGAAACTGAGTTATTTGGTTGTTGATTTTAGAACTTCTTAGTTTTGGTTTCGGTTTACAAAAAACAGACCCATATCGCCAAAATCTTTTGAAAGCCTGGCCCTCACCTATTATGGAATTTACTGGAATTAGCATCTTACTTGAAATTTAGTCTAATTTACTTGATTTTTTGTTGGAATTTATTAATTTGAGGATTTTGAGTTTCATTATTAAACTTCTGCGATTTTTTGTTGGATCTGTTTAATTGGGGTTTGGAACTCACGCAGTCTCTTCTATTTTTGGTGAATTGTGTGATAATTTCGGTTCCTTATGTACTATCGCGGTGCTGCAGTTAAAGTTCGGTTCGAGCAAAGTTCAGTTTGGTGTGGGTTTCATAAATACTTGTTGCTTGGTTTTGTTAACTGAAACCGAAACCAATCCCACCCCTAGCACATTACTTATGTTCTTGGCTTCTTGCCTTTCCTTCTTCTCTTTTATGCAGGAAGACATTTCTTCTTGTCTTTCTTCTCCCCTTATTCGTAGATGGTGTACATTCGAATGGTTCTACAGTGCCATCGACTACCCTTGGTTCACCAAACGAGAGTTTGTCGAATACTTGAATCATGTTGGGCTTTGCCACATTCCTACTCTAACACGTGTCGAATGGGGTGTCATAAGAAGGTACTTCCACTTCTCATAAGAATACATCTTCTGCTACATCTACGAGATAAATTTCTTAAGCTGTATGGTTCATTACAGTTCCCTTGGAAAACCTCGGAGGTTTTCTGAGCACTTTCTCCGTGAAGAAAGGAGCAAACTTCAACAATACCGCGAGTCTGTGAGGAAACATTATAGTGAGCTCCGTGCCGGTGTCAGGAATGGACTTCCAACAGATCTAGCAAAACCCTTGTGGGTTGGACAAGATGTAATCGCTGTCCATCCACGAACAAGGGAAGTCCACAATGGAAGAGTGCTAACAGTTGATCATGAAGAATGCAGGGTTCAGTTTTACAATTCTAAGATTGGAGTTGAAGTTATCCAGGTAGTTTCTGTCAGATGAATATAGAATCATTTTGCTTTTCATGAAATATTTGTAGTTGATTTCTTGCTGGTAATCAAATGATCATTCTATCACTCATTAATAGTTTGTGAACATATTTCTTCCATATTGTTTTGGTAGTTAACTAACTAGATGTCCTCAAGCATACTTTTGTGTCGTATAATGATTTGAAGTACTCATTTTCCAGGATGTGGACTGCATGCCATTCCACTCAATGGACAACATGCCAGAGGCTCTCAAGAGGCAGAAGTACTTCGATGCTATGAAGGAGGTTGAGATAAATGGATATTCGGATAATAGGAAGCTTAACTCAGTTGGGCCAGTGGAGAGTGTGCCGACTCCAATGAATACCAGAATAAAGCAAGCTCAGGTGAGCATTATTTCTGTTTGGAAGCTCAAAACCTTTTTTGTTTATGTAATTCAAAACTGAGTTTAATATTTACTCAAAACACTGAAACTGAGTTCTGAACTGCACAGCCAGTGCAACAACTTGGTTCACACCTAACCAATCTATTTTTTAATGGAATTAGACCATACCAAATATAAATCGATTCGGTTTAGGTTCTGAAATTCGAGACTTCTTTCGTTTTAGTTCCACGGTTCATCTTTAAAACTAAATCGAGAAGACCGTTCTGATTGATGGCATTTTTTGTCCGATTATAGTTCTCTGTTTTTCTTCTTATGTTCAATCCAGTCTGATGCCGATTCAGGCCTATTCTCGACTGGACCGAACCATACACCTTATTTTAATTGGGAACTGGGGTTCATAATTTTAGAGTTTTAGTGCTCTTTATGAATTTCGAGAATGAAAGTATTAATGCCTGATATTTTGCTTCTGCTTTCTCCAAAAGGCTACAGAAAATACTACTTCACAACTGAAGGCCTTAGGTATTCAAGCTTCCGATGCCCAAAATGTTCCTCTTGGTCAATTTTCGGCGACTTCAGCTCTTGATCCGACTCATTCACTCAATAGAAAGGTACTTTATGTTCTGAATTATTATTACTTCATACTGGTAATGTGCGGCAATCAGGATTTTGCTTCTAACTTCAACCGCTAAATCCGTTTGCTCCTTCATACAATAAATACCCAGCAAGGAAACCAGATGCACCTCCCTTGGCTGACTTCCTCGGCCAATTCCAATTCTTATCACAATTCGTTTGCTTCCCAAGATACGGGATCTGCTGCAGCAGCTGAAATCATCAACAGCTCAAGACAAAGAGCTCACAAGATGCTCGATGCTGCTCTTCAGGTTTATCTCTACTCCACCCCTCTTTTGGCTTTCGGTGTGTTCCACAAAACCAAAGTGATGAATCTTAACTACCCATTCATTCTAGGCCTTCTCCTCGAAGAGAGAAGGGGAGGATGTTTTTGCTACGATCAGGGAGGCTTTAAATAAAATGGACATCAGCAGGCGAGGAGGTACATTGTCGATTCAGACATCTTCAGAGTCCATAGTGAACCTCTCCTCCTCCCTAGTCTCATCCCCATCGGAGCTCATGACTTCATGTGTCGCCACTTTGCTCATGATCAAGGTACAAATCTTCACTCTCTTTGTCTAGACCAAACTCCATCCGGTATCCCTCTTCGATCATCGATCCTTACATTTGGTGTATCTTGTTCGAAGATGTGTACCGAACGACAGTACCCTCCTGCAGATGTGGCTCAGATAATAGATTCCGCAGTCACCAACTTGCAGCCCTGTTGTTCGCAGAACCTACCGATATACCGAGAGATACAGACGTGCATGGGAAGAATCAAGACGCAAATATTAGCTCTGGTACCAACATGAACGCAAGACGGTCATCATGCTCACTATACATGTCTATTGCTGTATCTGCTTCGATGTGCTGCTCTGCCATTGTAGATATACGATGGGGCGGAGTTTCTTCAGTTTAGGTAGGAAATCTCATATAACTAGATAGTCATAGTAGTCAAGCTTTTGGATCTTCCCTTATCTGCGGCTAGTTTTAGAAGCTGGAATTTGCTCTATCGGGCTCAAAAGAGCAAATTAAAAGCTCTTGTGAAATGGAGCGATCTCTTGGTTTTCTTACATAACAACGTGATTATGTTTTAGCTGTCTATTCTATTATGAGGGGGGAATTTCGTCATTTAATCTAACTATTTAATGACCGTGCTCCATTTTATCCACTTGTGAAAGTTGAATAAATTTTGGTTGGATTTGGTGTAGCTTAGATCCAAATTCATGAATTTTCAAGTGGGTTAATTGAAAGTTTGTTCACTAAAAACGTTCATGTTTAATCACTCGAAATATTTAAATTCATTAATGGTCACTAGTTTTATTAAAAACGTTCATGTTTGGTCACTCTTGGTTAATAGCCGTCCATCTCCATAAACAAAGGTCGTTAAGTGCTGATGTGGCGGACAAAATCATCTAGTATTAGTAAGCTCTATTTAACCTGAAAATGGTCAAACCCGACCCACCACCCGCCACATCATCTTGCCAACCCAACCCAACCCATTAACTACCCGTGAACCGACCCCTCAAATCAAAACCCTAAACTACCACACTAGCTTCCTGATCGGAACAAGCATACCAAAATCGCCCCCTCCCCACTTTTTCCTCAATCTCAAACTGTAAAATCCTAAACTATCACAACCCTCTCTGATCGAAACAAGCATACCCAAATTCCCCCCTCCCCACTTCTTCCCCAATCTCAAACCTGCTCGAGAGCTCTTTCGAGAGCCCAAATCGCTTGTACAGCTCCACCTCCTTGCTCTCGTTATCTTCCCCTCTGCCGTTGTCCGCCTTCACCTTCTTCTTCTCCTTCCGCCGTCGGAGCACGACATGGATGTGTCTGGCGGTGGGAAGGGCATCTTCTGACAAGAACATTCTGCAGTAGGTGGCGCCGGAAAAATTTTCACACCGCGGCGGCGGGTGAATCCTTTCTGGGAAATGCCGGGGGATCTCGCACATGCTGCAGTAGAGCGGGTTGAGGACCGTTTGTCACCGCCACAATCCAAATCCCTCTCCGACTTTCAAGGAATTTTTGCACCAGATTTTTCATCAGTCGCCGGTGGGGGTTTCGTTTTCAATTTGGGAACAAGAAAGCTAATTCACCCCATATCTTCACAAACCAGACAACTGCAATTTTCAATTTGGGGTTCGTTTTCTTGGATTTCATAAGGGGTGGGGGCTTTTAGAGTTCGATTTTGGCTGGGAAGGGATTCGAATTAATGGCTGGGAGGGGATTCACTTCGGCAAGGAGCTAAGAATGGCGATGGATGAGGGAGGATGGTTCACGATTGTCAACAGCTGGTTTATGGGTTGGGTTGGAGAAACTGAGGTGGTGAGTTGAGTGATGTGGCAGGTCGGATTTCGTGATGTGGCGGATTAAAATTGGGTGAGTCAGCAGTTCTGATAGCCATATCAGCAATTGATTAACGGTGTTAACAGAGACTGACGGAGACTAACGGAGAGTGACTAAACTTGGACCGTTTTACTAATTCGAGTGACCACTAATGGATTTAAATATTTCAAGTGACTAAACATGAACGTTTTTAGTAAATTCAGTGACCAAACTTGCAATTAGCCCATTTTCAAGTTCATTAATCAATCTGAATGCCAAAGGTCGGGTTAAAAATACACTATCATGAAAAGCCCATAATGTGGTTGAAAGCTAGGATTGAAAAATCTTATTGTATTGGTGATTTGATTAGAAAAATCTTCAATTATAGGATAAATTGGCAAGCGGTATTTAGTAATGTGAAATTATTAAATCATGATTTAAAAATAAAATCTTACCGCTAATTTTAATTTTTGTGGTACAACCTCTTATACGATTTTACAATCATTAATTCAAAGCCACAAGTCAGGTAAGAAATCACGGATCTGGCTCTTTGGTCGAATAAATTGTGTTCAATTTTCTCATATTTTTTAATTTTTATTTTATTTTGAACACAACATTCAACCAAGTTACTTCATTAGTGGTCAAGCATCCCAGATTCTTCCTACAACAATTGTTAATCTAATATTCATTTAGTCACAGCCTTGGTGATGTTCTTGTGTTATTGAATATTAAACCCTTGACCAATATTTTCTTGCCCTTCACTCAAATTCAAGAGTCAAGGTGGTTAAAAATTACAATGCATTTGATGAAAACCCAACTGAAGGCAAAATGAGATAGAAATACTCTTTTGGGAACGATGATCTATTAACAAAAATATTAGTATGATTCACTAGTTGCCCAATGCCCACATACATCTCTTATTACAGCCCACCACCAAGTTCCCCTATGCACTCAAAACTGCAAATTTCAGCCTCATAAACTTTACTTTACTTCTATCAAAGCTGTAAAGATTTGTTCTTTTTACTTTTGAGGCAAAAAGAAGCCAGTAAATATCATCATGGACGGTAAAGGCTTGGAGGAAAAAGGAAGGGGAGGGTAAAAATGAATACTCACAATTTGCATATTCTTTTCTGGCTCTTTGGAATTTCTCTATTCTAAAAATTAAGTGGAAAGAATGACCATTGGGAGATCTTAGGCCCCTCCTCCAACTTAAAAAGACTGAAAATCCACACGTTCTGGCTCTTCTTCTTCTCCTTGATCATACCAACCAAAACTTTTAGCCGAGCAAGAACCTGAACACGTCACTTAACGAGATGATCCCTTCAACTCGCTTGCTTCCAGCCTCGACTATCAATAGCCTCCGAATCCCTGGATGAGAGAACAAGCAATCAATCAAAACCCTTATCTCCAAAACTTCTTAGTTGAGGCAACAGTCGAGTACAGATTTGGATTACCAGGGCTTGCTAATCGCTCCATCACTTTGTGAAGCGGATCAGATCTCAAACACATGTGACATCGCTGTCCGTTGTAAGGGGAACTTACGTCTTGCCCCAACTGCAATGCCTGACACAAGAGAAGAAAGCGTGCACTGCATGTTAGTCCTATATCATGCAAAGTAGCATGGTGGCTTGGGATTAATTATTCAGATTTGACCCAATCAACCTACTCATGAACTCGGTTTATGTTACAAGCAATCCCAGCTGACCCATAAAAGAAAAATAAACTCCTATCCGTCTTTTTGATATTTTGTTCAGGTTCTATTGCGGGTTACATGAAATCTAAGATGATAAAAGAAGCACCGTTGAAGAAGGTAGAACAATGAGAAGAAACACAACACCAAACAATTATAGATCATCTTTATCTTGGAGAGGAGATCGATTCCTATGTTTGGCGGATGCTAAACAATGAGCTATTGCATTCTTGGGTTTTGTTCGGGTTTATCACCACCCTCATCCATCCATGAAGTTCCAATTGTTTGGCTGGTTTCAGGTGTGACGAAATGTTATATTCAAAGTGATGATAATGGAGTCACCAAACAAGTTCGAGATTGAGCAGGTGTACCTGATGGATGCTTATTTCGTCTAGATGAATCTGTGCATAGGCTTTATCTTTTGCCAGAGCAGTGATATCGCTGTCAAGTAGGAATGGCAATGGGGCAGGTCCGGGGCGGGTTTCTTGGTACCCAGACCCGCCCCGTGGCAGGTCGGGTCCAGGTCGGGTAATTGATCACGGGTCGCGGGTCGGGGCAGGTCGACCCAATGGGTAAGCAATTTATATGAAAAACATTAGAAATATTCGTTATTTTTATTATAAGACTAAGAAAATAAATAATATTATGACAATTGTAGTTAAATTATTGGAGAAATTGAAGTTTTTACTAATTTACAACTTTATTATAGCTAAAATATGATGCAATAAAAGAAAAATTCTAAGTAATTTGACTAAGATTACATGTAATTTAGACAAGAACGGGTCGAGAATGGGGCGGGTCAGGGCAGGTCGGGTCGATGAGACTACCCATGCCCGCCCCGCCCCGCCTACGGGGCGGGTCGGACCCGCCCCAAAACAGGTCAAACAGGTCGGGTAAAACGGGTCAGGTCGAAATTGCCATCCCTACTGTCAAGTAAGAAAACAGATGTCACAGATTGCTATATACAAACTACAAAGGTTCAATACCACAGCAGACAGACGAGAATTAAATACAAACCTCCGAGAATAAATGTCCAGAAGTGAATCGTTGTCATCTACAATCGGAATTGAACTGACATCAGCTGCAAAGAACCGAAAGCATCAGCCAAGATCCAGACGAGTTAGTTATAACAAATTCAAATGGTGAAGAGCAAATGGTGTATGGACACGGGCATAGAAAAGAAATCAATGAACTTGTCTCAAACAGTTGTGTTAAAATCCCAATTCTGGATCTCAAGATTTAACCATTCTTAGTGGGTAAACCAGCTCAGATCTTACTACAAACTCGGTAGTCCATATAATCTTACTATTTTCAGCGCCCAAGTCCTGATAGTACAATTCTAGAGGGGAAAAACTTGCCATATCACAGCAGAAAATTGGTGGCTCATTTACTCTTACAATTTTGACAAACAACATGCAACTTTCAATTTACCTTGAACTAACAATGACAGGGCAGCACCGAGAGAAGTATTGGGTCTCAAGACTGCAACAGGCCTCGGATTTGATTCCCCAATTTTAGGAACCCATGTACCTAAAGGAATCGAACAAATTGGCTGTTGCAAAATGGGCAAAGTACTAGCAGAATGCCTAAACTGCCTGCATATACCTGCAACCAAACATCTAGAATCAGTAATCACAAAGAGACATGCTTTTTAATGAAAATATGAATTACACAAGATGGAGAAGAAGAAACATACATTTTAGTATTCCAGAAAGTGAAGCTAGATGTAATAGCTGTGGAAATGAACCATCTTGAGATGAAGAATGGATGATGGGAACTGTTGATACATTACCCCGCAAGATTTTCTGAGAAACATCTTTCAACGAATCATAAGGCCCAGCCTACAAAACAGTCTGCATGTATCAGTACAAGTAGAATCTTCAACTGGGTGATAGAGGATCTAATAAAACCTCGTAGCCAAACACTTACATGGATCAGATACTTAGGATCTGATCTTCCATTGTGGTCGATTTGTCTGCTGAGGTGCAACTTGCCTTCTTTCCAAGCTGAAATCGTATGAGTTTCCAACTCCTCCTCTGTCAAATTTGATCCATGATTTCCAAGCTGGAATTCACCATAAAATTGACTGACAAGTCAGCCTCTAGTTTCAAAACACACCTTCACAATTTATAGTCTGATTTCAGATTAGAGAAATATTATAGCAAGATGACAAGTTTCAGTATTGCCGAATTTGTTAGCTTTTTACTGGTTTTAGGATACTTTGCTAACTTCCCTTATTCACCAACTATATAGATAGAACTAGGAAACTAGCATAATAAATGGTTCCAGCATGAGAAAGTATGCTGGTTCCCAAAAGGCTATGTGAGATAAAATTACTAACTTGGAGTTGACAACTCACCTCTCTGAGAATCAGGATAAAGTCCATTGCACTGAGAACCCCAACAAACTGACCCTTCGAGAAATCCCAAAGAGGAGCCACAGGAACACCCTAGAATTAATCCAATTGGAAAAAGATTTTAGCCAAGGCATAAAACTGCAAAATGACTGAAAAGACGTAAAGTAACTAGATATTAGAAGTCAAATATGAATTCATCCTTTTGCTAGATGTTGACTATTGCATGTAGGCTAGTCTATCTAAATAGACACTTGCTCACCTGTTCGTGGAGAATATGGAATGCTTGCTTTACTGGTAGTTTAACATCCAATGCAATAACCTAGTTGACAAATTTATAAGCATAAGGATAATCTCAAAACTAAAGCAGAGGAATAGAAATATTGTGATCAAACACAAAGAAAGGGCTCCAGAAGACGGTATAGCATCCAAACCTTGCCTGACTCAGGGAGCAACTCATATGCAGTATGTGTCGACAAGAATGCAGAAATCTTGTGACGAGAGACTTCCAAATCAGCATCTGATATGCCACGGACCACATCCTGAGAAGGATCACCAACAATATCAATCAAGTTAAGTGTCTGACCTATTGGTTTCCACCTAATAAACCTAACTTGCCATAAAATGACTCAAACCAGGGAAAGAAACTATCTTATAGAATAGCTACTTACAGTCATATCAGGGAAGTTGGAAACTAAAAAGACTTTACAAAGAGCACCACAAACATGAGAGCATGTCAGAGTCAACAAACTCCCTTACCGAATGAACAAAGACATCATCCAGGTCCATGCTAGATCTCCCGGGCCCAGTAGGACTAAAAGTTGCAGGGATTACATCTGGCTCCCTAGGTAAAAAAACTGTATTTGACACTCCGTAATTACCGCTTACAAACGGCTGGTGCTCATCATACCGCCACTCTCCATCGACAATAAATTTATACTGCATATAAATGTCAAAAAGAGAGAAGGTAAGTAAGAACAGTGGATTATGAATCCTTTTAAAGATGACATAATCTACAAACTAAAAAAAAGTGTTCACAAGGTTATAGTGCTTTGGTAGAGCTTCAAGACCCCGCTTAGCAAGCATTAAGCTCGCGCCATAGTTCTAATGTATTGGTTTCTGTACAATAAACCAAGACTGTCATCACAATAAACCAAGACTGTCATCACAAACAAGTCCTACTTTTCTTTTTCACGTGGCTAATGGGAAATGTTTGACTGCCACTTTGGTATAAAGCAACTGATAATTACTACGAAGTACAAAACACAAACGGTGAACATTGACTACAAATCAAGACTTGCTTACAAAAAATAAACTAGCGAGCGGATGGGGTAGTAATAATTGTTTATAGTTAAACGATGCTCCTTTTTCCATTTCTTATGATAAACGAGAGTAAAATGTGGAATCAACAAATTGATTGCAGGAAGCCAGAGTCCAATACAGGTTCAGGACGATAGAAATGAAAAACCATTGGAGAAAAAACAGTTAACCTGGTGATATCCAGGCGTCAAACTACAAATAACTTGAAATACAGTAGGACAACCCTCCATCGGGGACATGGGAATGTGGTCAATCCACCTGCGGAGATAAGAAATGCATTCAGAACCGAAATGATTATTCATCGTCATAGAACCAGTTATCAGTCATTACAAGAACCGTAGCAGCTTTGATATATGTAGTAGCAAACCAACCTAGTGAAAGAGCCACAGAGAAACACACTCCTCCCTCCATAAGGCCAAACAAACCGCATAGGCACTACTCCCAGACTCTCATGGCCGGTATCTGAACCGGAAGCAAACATCTCCAGTATCCAATGCAGGCCAAGTAGAACCAATTCTAGGAATCCTCAAAGAACCAAGAGGCTCTACAGTTCTTCCAATTCAACGATCTCCCCAACGACAATGATTGGGAAGAAAGGAGGAGACAGCAGGGATCCTCTACAGTTGAGCAGAGGACCCCTCTTTATGGCCTGTACATGCAGAGTCACCAAACAGAAATCAAACCGCTCCAAACCCTTCTTTCGAGCGGTTTCAAAGCCCAAAGCTCATAATTAACCTTCAGCAGCCAAAGGAGGGAGACAAAAAGCTCCGAACTTTAACCCCCAAAATTCCAGCAATTCGTCACATGCATCGCCAACCAAAATCCAAATCCCAACAGTCTGAGTTCCCCTCGATCAACAATCCCGAACGAGAGAGTCGGGCAATTCTTACACCCACCAAGAAAATAACTTGAACAACCCAAAAAGCCCGAATTCTGTAGAAAAACCCGCCAAACTGAAGCTCTGATCTGGGACTAAGAAAAGGAAGTTCGCGGGCTGAATCGGGACGGGGGAAAGCCGACCCAGATAGGAATAATGAACCGGGAATGGAGAGTGAGCTCGTGTGCAGTGAAATTTATGGAAGGTGGACCAAACCTGGAGGGGAAACGATGGGGATTGAAAGTGAAAAGAAAACCCTAACTTGCCAAATTGAAGAGGTAAACAGGACAATGTTGGATCTGGGAAAAAGGGTTGTAGGGGGGGAAATGGTTTTGTGGTTAATCTTGGGAGTGAAGAGAATCTGAGGAATGAATGAAGAACAGAGACAAGAAAAGAGGGGAGAGAGAGAGAGAGGAAAGAAAACCTAAAATCGATTCATATATATATTTTATAAGAAGGAAAATGACGGGGGAGAAGTGCAGGCAAGCAGCAAGCGAAGTGTATCAGCGACAGCGGTAAAATCCACGAACGGCAAATGCCAATGGCTGACTACTGGTGGCTTTTTTCATAATTTATGAAAGGGCAACCAAATTCAGTAACAGGTAAGATGTTGCAAATTGTTCAAAAGTAAAATGTCATAGTCAATCAAATTTTGAGCTATTTATGTACGGGTAGTTTTTGTCACGCGCAATGGGTAATCTTGTTAGTATTACGAGGAGCATAAAAAAATGAAAAATGAAAAAGAGGTCTTCAGTCACAGCATCCTCAATCATCATTACGCCTCGATCATGTATTCATGTTGTACATCGTTCCCCAAGCCCATCGAATTACCAATTGGAAATCACCACATAAACATAACAGAGTGATTTAATCACGATTTAAGCACCCTAGCATTGCATCTCTAATGGCCAATAATTCCATTAATAGAAAATGTTCTGTTCATTCCGACATGTTAATAACTCTTATCGGTATTCTTAAATTGAGATTTTGAATTTATGTACTTGTAAGAATGCGTCCATCTCATGTTAAAAGGATTTTGAGTTTGAGTTTTAACATCAAATGTTAGTGTCGGAGTTACGTGTAGTTCAATTTGTTTTGTCAATTGGGTATATTTTATGTTCCAATTTGTTTTTGTTTTGAGCTTGTCCTAGTAACCATCGATTTGCATGCTAAAAAACAACCGTCCTATGAATTTGCAAGCTCAAAACAATGTTATCCTTTCTATTGCTTTTGAATTGGACGAGGTAAGCGTCCACTAAGGTTTAAAAATGATGTTGAATAAATTACTTATAAAAATTATACGAATATGCTATAAACAAATGGGTTTATGAATATAGATGTTTCCCAATTACTTTCAATTTGATTGGAGATATCCTAACACAACTTAGGGATTGGGTTATATAAGATATATTTTCATGTTTTTTTAAAGAATATATTTTTCATGTTGATATTATGACAAACTAGCACAGGCCAGCTCCATTGGCTGGAAGAATTTTGTCGATCAATATGGTATATAATAATATATATAATAGATGATTTGATATGCATGAAATGATTGTTTTCTACCTTAGTTATGCACATAACATTTTTGAAAGTGATCCAACTATGCATAATGTGTTTAGACCTTCATGAAAAGAGGAAACAAATATAATATAAGCATTACATATAATTATTGAATAAAAAATATAAATATAACTAATTGTCATTCATTACTTAATTAAACCATATAGTTGAATATTAGAGTTGCTTCTCATAATACATACATAATCAACCTTTAGGATGAAAGAAAATGTCTTAGAGTTTAGTATGTCATTTAAGTTTTTCTCAATAGAGAGCATTCTTTTTTACCACACTGTTGGTAATGAATCTGAAGTTGCTTCATTTGAAATATATAGGACATGATGCGAAGTTGTCGCTAATAACTAGTTGGACAATGTGTTGTACGGACTTCCCAAATTATTCTCATATCGCAGACATGTCTAGCAACAATGTAGTAATTTTCACGCATCAAATATTTTTTTCATAAAATAATTCAATAAATAAAAACACATGAAAATAATATTACATGAAATATATGTTACTCATTAAGTTGATGAATGAGCGAGGGTATGAGTAGCATATATTTATTTTAAAAAGATAAAAATTGCAAAGTGTACGTCTTTTGGGCCGTATGAGATCGCATATTCTCATTATCGCTAACTGTATTATGCTTTTTTGCAATAGATAGTTTAAAATGTGCCTTAAAACTTTTGTTTTCGCCAGTGTAAAAGAATTGTTTGAACCAAAGGATTGTAAAATCATATCGAAAAAGTTGGTAGTAGAGTATTTTATACCGAAGTCATAATTTAACTGTGGTTCAACCGTTTCATATTGCTATATATCACCTATCGATTTAGCCTATGATGTGAAGTTTTATGGTCTAGCCGCCGATACGTACGATCTTTCAATACAAAATTTAAATAAAAAACCACTAAAATATTGACATTATCAAATACCCCTTAAATCTCAGAAATTACAATAATCGTATTAAGGGAAAAAATCTTCCAAATGATAATATTGATTTAGCATTTTAAATTGTAATCGAAAAAATATGTCAAATATAATGTCATATCCTAAAATAAATCAAAACTCACCAGAATAGGGCCAAAAATATCCACTAATCAAAGTAGAAGGGCAATTATTTTACACTTCCTCATTTTCCTCCTCTTTTAAATGTGTCCTCTCCAAGGTTGTCAACCCGCGAGTTGACCCGCGGGTCGACCCACTTTGACCCTGACCCGGTGAGAAAAACGGGACGCACACACCCGCCGGGCCGACCGCTATAAGGTACCGGGTTGGAGGTCAAATTGTGTCATTTTTTTCATTGGTTTGCGAAATGCGCCTATTTTTCAATTTTTCTTAGTCCTCTCACTCTCTCTTTGCCTTCCTCTTTGTTTTTCCATTTGGTTTTCCATCTCTCTCTCAGTTTTGTATCTCACCACTCTCCTCATTTTTCCTTCCTCATTCTTCCCACAGCCTGGAATCGAGGGAAACCTATAAATGCTTCTTCTCCACTCACAGTCGATAGTGTGAATTAGAGCACCTGAAACCTGGCGAACAGATGGTCACTTATTCATCGATGGAGCAAAGTAGCTTGATAGCTTGTGAATAAACTGATTAATAAAAGTGATTAAAAACATAACTCATTAAACCAATTGAGTGAGTGTATAGTTAGTTCATCGTTTGAACCATTTTATTTATATGAAGAATCAAAATGCATAATCAGGTTCATCTTCACTTATTTACATGTATTTGTCGTACAAATTCATTACACATAAAAAATGATTTTGAACCGGCATATCAAACTAAATCTCATCTTGTGATTATTGGATCCATGTCAGATTTGTATCTCACCACTCTCCTCATTTTTCCTTCCTCATTCTTCCCACAGCCTGGAATCGAGGGAAACCTATAAATGCTTCTTCTCCAATCACAGTCGATAGTGTGAATTAGAGCACCTGAAACCTGGCGAACAGATGGTCACTTATTCATCGATGGAGCAAAGTAGCTTGATAGCTTGTGAATAAACTGATTAATAAAAGTGATTAAAAACATAACTCATTAAACCAATTGAGTGAGTGTATAGTTAGTTCATCGTTTGAACCATTTTATTTATCTGAAGAATCAAAATGCATAATCAGGTTCATCTTCACTTATTTACATGTATTTGTCGTATAAATTCATTACACATAAAAAATGATTTTGAACCGGCATATCAAACTAAATCTCATCTTGTGATTATTGGATCCATGTCAGATTAACAAAGGGTCTAAGGCTATTGGTCAACCAGGCTGAAAATTAATACCAATTTAAAAATTATATATCGCTTTCAAATGTTCAATACTTCAATTCAACATACAAAATTCACAAAAATGATATGAGTTTCAACTCTTCCTCAAAAAATTTAGACAAAAAAATCTCCCCACTCCCTCAAACACACACACACATTTGCAAAGAAATAATAAATCACAATTTCTTCTTCACTTTACTTGCTTCTAAAGTAATTGTTGATACTGTTTGTTATTAGTTATTACTGCAAGCTGTAAAAAAGACTTTGCAGCTATGAAGTTAATCAAGAATGATTTTATAAATGAGTGTTGAGTTCTATACATTGAAAAAGGTGTGAGTCTCAAAGTAAACAATGAATGTATTTTATATGCCTTTTAGAATATAAGTTGTCACACATTGATGTGGAAAACTACACATTAATTCAAATTTTATATGTTATTTTAGAATATTTTATTTTATGTTTATTAAATGGCGCATTTCTCCATAAAATATGAGTTCACCAATATAGACTATGTGGTGCTCGCACTTCTGCACGAGCCCTTGGAGTTTAAGTCTGGTACGACCCATGAATCAATCATTCTTGTACATGGCCGATCCATATACATTGTCTTCATAGTATGCCTAATTGTGTTGTGCTCGCTGCCTCGCTCGATCATATGCTTAAGTATTGTTATATGCATTCTAATAATTAAAATTCTACCTATTCACAACACCAAGATAAAAAAAATAGTCATGAATGCACCTAGTATTCGATTTTGACTACCTATTGAAATACTACATTTGAACCAACTACCACTAATGTCACAAACAATAAGTATACCTCTAAATTATACATAAAATATTTCAAACATCACAAATATTAAGATTAAATTAATTATTATATAGAGTAAAAATTGTATAATGAGGTTAATTATAACTCATTCATATGTTAATGCCCTATGAATTGATCAACACATCCGATCCAAAACTGATGAAATGAACATCACATTAAACTCGATATCGTCTCATTACTGTTGGGTCCGTTAATGCCCGATTAGCAAGAGTTTACCGTTTAGCAGTTAACCAGGCTATAATTTTATAGAATCAATCACCTATAGTTTGTACAAAATATTATTGTTTCGTATTAGTTCTGAAAATTTATATTGATTTAAAGAATTCCACATTGCTTTTGCATATTCAATACTGCAGCTCTATATGCAATATTTCAAGCAATGAAATTTGTGTTGCAATTTTAAGATTACCCATCATTTTACAGGTTATAAAAATTATAAATCACGTATTAAACTTTGCATTTAAGAAGATTTAATAGGCTAGCTAACCATGAAAAGTCCTCTGCTTTTCAAATCTTCGCTTAGTGCATGTTTACAATTTAAGAAGATAAAATAAATTTGTTTAGTGTAATTGGTTGTGATTATTGTTTTTGTTTGAAGAGACCATGGTTCAAATCTTGATATTGATACTTTTTCATATGAAGTAGATAATGATTGTGATGACAAAAATACTCTTCCTACTTTCACTCTCGCTTCACGAAAATTGAAATAGAAAATCTTAAAACATTGAATATACCATATAGAAAGAGCTTCTTCAACAAAGTATGAAAGATATTTACCTGAAATTATTATATCTTATAGAAAGTGATTGATTGTGAAATCGGAACTCAAGTAACATCGATTCAAACATTAAATAATAAATTGTATGTGTGGTTCAGTTTAGACAAAATACATATGTGAAGCCAAAACATGGATCTTTGTGACAAATGTAGTAATTTTTTGTTACAATCAACACATAATATAAAGATAAATTGAGCACTATGACGAAAAAAGCTTCCTACAATCACTCTTAGGCCACAAAATTTGAAATAAGACTCTCATTTTTTGATTTTATCATTATATTATGTGTATATTTGTCACAAAAAATGATTATACTCGTCACAAAATCCATGTCTTGGTTACACTTCTATATTTTGTCTAAACTAAATAATATATCAAATTTAATATTAATGTTTGAATCAATACTACTTGAGTTCCAATTTCAGAACTAATCTCTTTCTATAAAATATAAATAACTTAAGATAAAATATAAATATAGAAGCATCTTCACCAAACATATTTCTAGAGTTTAATCAAAGAAATAGCAATAAATAAAATGTAGCCTAGTTGGTTACAATGCTCTTTCTTCATTTAAGTGACCAACGTTCAAACTCAAATAATAACATTTAAACATGAATTGGGTGCAATGACAAAAATGATCTTCCTAGAATCACTCTTAGGCCACGAAATTTGAAATTGGAGAATTCTAACCCATGTTTTGCCTTTATATATTTTGTAGATTAATGTTTGAATCAATAATACTTGAGTTCGAATTTCAGAACTAATCTCTTTCTATAATATATAAATAACTTAACATAAAATATAAATATATGAGCATCTTCACCAAACATATTCCTAGAGTTTAATCAAAGAAATAGCAATAAATAAAATGTAGCCTAGTTGGTTACAATGCTATTTCTTCATTTAAGTGACCAAAGTTCAAACTCCAATGATAACATTTTTAATATATAAACATGAATTGGGTGCAATGACAAAAATAACCTTCCTAGAATCACTCTCAGACCACAAAATTTGAAATAGGAGAATTCCAACCCATGTTTTGCCTTTATATATTTTGTAGATGGGTTTAGCCATTAAGTCATATCGCAATGCAATGACTTCCTTAACAATTTACTGTTCACTACGGGCTCCTTCTATGAACTTTGGGCCATTCACTACGGGCTCGATATCGCGCGGAAGGCTGGCTGCAGATTCCTTCAGGTGGCCTCGGATTCTCAGTTGGCGATACAGTTGATTAGTGCTCGACATGACCCGATCCACCCCTATGCGACCTTGTTAGCAGCTGTAAGAAGAAAGATTGGCGGCGATTGGGTGGTGCGCATAATTCATACATATCGGGAAGGGAATAGAGTCGCAGACTGGCTCTCGAAGTACAGTCTCGTCTATCCCTATAGTATGCATGAACTTGCAAACCCACCTAATGGGTTGGCTCCGATTCTCCTAGACGATATGTTAGTGTTTTCCGGCGAGGAAAATCTGGTGTTTGATTTCAATAAATGCACATTGACTTCTTGAACAACGATTCTAAACACGGTTCACACCTCTCCGAACAGTATTCGAACGAGGTTGTTTGATGGTTTTGATGGTTTTTTGTGAACAAGCTACGTTAATTACTCCTACTCCTATGGAGGTTCAGCGAGAGCTCCGAAAACAAAGGCTATGGCTAATTTGCAGAGAAAAGATAAAGTTTGACATAGTGTGTCAACTGGTTGGTTGTGGAACCCCTGCTTATTCTTCGTTTCTCCTATTTATAGCCACTATGTGTAACTACCTAGGTAACCAGGCTCGATATCGCGCGGAAGGCTGGCTGCAGATTCCTTCAGGTGGCCTCGGATTCTCAGTTGGCGATACAATTGATTAGTGCTCGACATGACCCGATCCACCCCTATGCGACCTTGTTAGCAGCTGTAAGAAGAAAGATTGGCGGCGATTGGGTGGTGCGCGTAATTCATACATATCGGGAAGGGAATAGAGTCGCAGACTGGCTCTCGAAGTACAGTCTCGTCTATCCCTATGGTATGCATGAACTTGCAAACCCACCTAATGGGTTGGCTCCGATTCTCCTAGACGATATGTTAGTGTTTTCCACCGAGGAAAATCTGGTTTTTGATTTCAATAAATGCACATTGACTTCTTGAACAACGATTCTAAACACGGTTCACACCTCTCCGAACAGTATTCGAACGAGGGTGTTTGATGGTTTTGATGGTTTTTTGTGAACAAGCTACGTTAATTACTCCTACTCCTATGGAGGTTCAGCGAGAGCTCCGAAAACAAAGGCTATGGCTAATTTGCAGAGAAAAGATAAAGTTTGACATAGTGTGTCAACTGGTTGGTTGTGGAACCCCTGCTTATTCTTCGTTTCTCCTATTTATAGCCACTAGGTGTAACTGCCTAGGTAACCGCCTTGGTAACTGCTAGCCGGCATGTTGTTCCAACCGCCTTAGGGACCCCTTGTCCCATTTTGGTAACTGCTAACGAGTCGTCGCATTAGTGATCACTTCCATCGCCTTGGGGGGGCCTCGTCCCGTCTTGTTGACTGGTTGGTACTTGATGCCCTCGACGCCCGGTCGGGTTGATGTTGGTCTTGTCTCCTTGTCTTGACTGGATGGGGTTGAATCCCTTAACCTTGCCTCCATGATGAGGTATCAGCCACATCCTCGACTGCCCTAACGACTCCACACTCCTCATCTTGCTAGCCACCTCGATGAACGGTCTTGATAGCTAGGTTATATTACCCACCTATACAGGATGAGAATTTGACCCCTTTACCCTCCAAGTCTCCATACTTAGTCTTAGAGTAATTGTCATGGCACCATCTTGTCATCTTGGTATCAAGCCAATCTTGTCGGCTTGATACCCTTGCTGCGAAGCAAGCCCTGCCGGCTTGGTCTCCATACTTAGCTTCTTCAATCTTATCAAGTTGATACCTTGCACCCTGGCTTGGTACCCCGTTGGGGGCCACCAAGCCCATCTTGGGACTTCGTCACCATATGGCCCCATAAGAGGCTCTACGAGTCCTCATCATATTGACATCCTCAACTCGGCATCCTGGCCAATCCATCCATGGTTGTTTGATACCTAGTTGGGTGGCCACCAGATAGCCACCTTGCCTTAGTCAAATTTCTTGTCTTGTTGGCTTGATACCCGATGTATGGCTATCAAGTCCGTCTTGCCGCCTTGATATCCAGACTTTGTTTCTTTATGACTCTCTTAGTTGGTACCTGGCTTGGCCCCCTGTTGCCTGACCATCAAGTCAGTCTTGCCGGCTTGATACTCCCTTGGGGTCATGGTACCCTATCGCCTTGCTTGGCTACCAAGCTTGTCTTGCCGGCTTGGTAACTTGTAGGGGTTTTGGTACCGAGGCTGCCTTGCCGACCTGGTACCCCCTTAGCTCCATACTTAGCCAAATTCCATGTACTAGTACCAAGACTGTCTTGCCTGCCTGGTACCCTATTGCCTGGCTAGCAAGCAGGTCTTGCCGACCCCGTAGGCTTCATACTTAGCCAAACTTCATGCCAATTTTCATATGTCTTAGCACCAGGCTTGCGTTGTCGGCTTGGTACCCCCTTTGGCTATATACTTAGCCAAATTCTATGTATTTTGGTATCAATCCTACCTTGTCGGTTTGATACGGCTTTGGCTCTATACTTAGCCAAATTCTATGTCAAAGTACCAAACCCTGCTTTGCCGGCTTGATCCCCCGTCGTTGACCCCCTTACTTGGTACCCGGTCGTTTGGCACCCCGTTGTGTCGTCTTGTTTCCAGACTTAGTTTTTGGATGGCCTCCTATTTGGTATCCGACTTGGTACCCTGTCGTTTGGCATCCCGTTGTGTCGCCTTGTTTCCAGACTTAGTTTTTGGGAGCCAAATTTCATACTAAGGGGTGGAGGCATCGTCCGGCTATGGGTGCCACGGAGACGGGTCGGCCATCGTATAGAGAAAAAGGGGTTTGGCCACTTAGGCCAAAAAACCCAACCCAACAAGACCTAGCTAGCTCTTTTAATTATTAATATTGAGCTGAGCTTATAAATTCATTGAATTTCTTGTAGTTAATCGATGTGGTACAAACTGATTTTTTTATGGGTAAACAGTTAGGTATAACTTTCGAGCGTCGAGTTGTTGCTCATTCTACCTCTTCTTTGTAATCCCTCTCTGCAACCTGGTCTTTTCCTGGCCTCTGCCTCCAATCAATGCAAAAAAAAAAAAAAACTAATTCTGTTCACCAATCTTACTATTCGATTTTCTTAACAAGTCATTAAATTTTTGCTTCTATAGGGTCAAGTTTGATCAATCAGCATGTAGTAATGTAAATCATTTCGTTAGAGTATGATCATTAATGACAAAAAATACAAAATTGTTATTTTGCTTAGTAAAAACTAAGAATCAATCATTCTTCCACTAGAACTACGATAATTACAAAGGACAACTATATTTTTAGGAGATTTCATGATTTTAAGAATGTATTTTTTTTTATTGATCTTTGCTTAAATCATAATCACGGGCATGATATCAATGTGTTTGTCATTCATACACATGAGTAAAAATGTCTAAGTCACCTGTGTTAAAGTTAGTTAATAGAGTTGTAATACCACATTGATTAAAGAAAGAAAGTATAAGAATTGAGTCTTTTGGTGGTTTAATTAATTAATTAATTAATTAATGTTTGAATATTGTGGAAAGAGGTATAATTTCAGAAAGGTAACTTTTTTTGTGTCCTTTCGGGAAAGATAACTACTTTTTTCTGTGAAAGGATGTGTTTCTTCGAAGGTAACTTCCAGTTTTCACAAGTATAAATAGAGGACTGTCATAACTCTTTTTAATGACGAGAGATTACTTCTTCTTCTCGTTTTCCTTCTATATTTCATAAACAATAAAGTCTACAAGATTGATGCTTTCCTGACAACCTGGCATAATGTTAATTCTATAGAGGTTAGCACTTAGCACCATGCTAATTACGAGTTGTAAAATTTTCTATTCAGATTATAATCCTACAATGGAAAACAATTACAAATGATTGTTATTGTTGTTGTTGTAATTATTTTATAAAAGTTGTGTGCGCCTATCTCTACACCATATATAATAGCAGGAAGGGGAAAACTGTTGCTCCATTTCAAATTTCCTGCAACGAGAGTGAAAGTAGGAAGGACATTTTGGTCTTCACAATTACTTTTTTTTTATTTATAAAAAAGACATGTACTGGGATTCGAACCATAACCACTTTAAAAAAAGCAAGGATCATATTCATAATCAATCACACTAAGTACATTTGTTGTATTTTTTTAAATTAAAAATATATAATAGCAGGGAGGGAAAAACCCTTCCCCCATTTCAAATTCACTGCTCCAGGAGCGTTTGTAGGAAGGGTAGAATAGGAAGTGTCAATTTTTTTCTCTTTCCTTTGTGGAACGAGCCAACTTACAGTACACATGCGGATTTAAACGAGCCCAGGAGTATCAATTTTTTTCTTTAGCCCTTTTATTTCTGGGTGTTGGTAAAACATATGGCTAATACCACTACAACACCCGAACTATCAGCAAATGTCATCTATGTCCTGTTTTATTCAATATTCCATTCATGTCTCGTCGTATGATACTTTGTGTCATTTATATCCTAACATTTTTGTTGACCGTTAAAGATAACAATTGATCAGACGGAGGTCAAACCATTGTTGACTTTTGCTAACGTCGCAAAAATATAATTGCCACGCAGATGTCACGTCATTTGACATATAATTTTTTAATTTAAAATTAAATTAATAAAAAAATTGTGAAAAAGCTAATCACCCCAACCCCCTTCGTCGTTGTTGAAATCACATACTTCCCATCGATAATATCGTCGATAGAAGGATGGTTAGGAGAACTCAGTAAATTTCCATTATTTGCTCTCCGTCTCTTTCGAATAGAGAACCCTAAAAATTCATTGTTTGTCCTACCTCCTTCTCTTTGTCACTTTCGAGTTTCGAAGGAACCGGAAATTTCAGATCGACAATGACCCATAAAAGTTCAGTCAGCTTCTTCATCTCCACCACCATCTCGATCTCTGAATCTCGCATCGCCGCATCAATCTACAGATGCGATCAATTCACTTGATGGGAGTGGGAATCACTTGTTGGGGCCGACAATGGGTGAGACTTCGATGATGCGATGATTGTTTGGGACGGCGGCGACAATGTTGAGAAACAGAGGAGGTCGGCGAAGGGTGAAGCAGACCAATTATCTCCTCAAATCTATTGTCGGAAGGCTGCTAGCAATCGATCTCCTATATTCCTTATATCCCAATTCATTCATTGTTCCTCAAACCGGCGCTAGACGAGCCCACCCACAACCCTAATTCGGATCTGACCCAAACCTAATCCAGAATCCTTTACTTTCGACCCACGATCACCCTCCAGTCTCCGGTGTGATTTTGGGCTTATAGTGAGAGTGGGTTTTGACAAGCAGAGAGAGGGTGGTGGGATGGAAGTGATTTCTATTTATAGAACACTAAGGCGATGAAGGAAGGTCTCGATGCTGGTGGTGATATCTATTTGGTTATTTTTAACATTAAAACGATCATAAACATTTTCAGTTTCCTTTCGAATTTCTATGGTTATATTCCCGAATCAGTTATGTGCAAACGGCTAATTGCAATCATCTCTTTTCTTTCACTATTTTTTATTTTCAAATAGAAAGTTTAAAAGTAAAGAATAATTAGAGTTTGGCGTGAGTCGGTCAAACAGGCTGAATTTTAAGTTTTGGCTGTTTTGATCAAGCCTAATTTATAATCACATAGTTCCCAGATACCCGATAATAATCTCAATCCAAATCAGTTCGGCAGGTGAGTCCGTGTTTACCACCATTTTCTAGGGATACATGAACGACGGTTCCTATCCTAAATCGTGTTGTTCGCCCTTGATTTCTTTAGATTTTATCATGGCCTGGCAAAAACCAGAAAGCACAATGATGACAAGATGAAAGTTTTATAAAACAAATTAATCAGCCCAGCGGCAGAGTAAAAACTAGTAACGATTGTGAGATTATTTAGTTAATTTCATACTTTACCTTCCTCCGGCCAACTGGCCGATGCCACACTAGTTAATTATTTAGTTATGAGAAGAGGCATTACGGTTTAGGGGTGGGAAACGGTGCGGTTGCGGTTAACTGCACCGCAATTTGCGGTTAACTGCAACCGCAAAACACCCATATTAGCCAACCGCGACCGCGTCCCTCACGGTTAGCGGTTAACCAAAAACCGCATAACGCGGTTAGCGGTGAACCGCGGTTTATGGTTGTAAAAACCGCAACAACCGAAACAGTATACGAAATCGCGGTTAAGCAATCTAACCGACAATTAACCGTGAACTAACCGCAAAAAATTCATGAAAAAAAAACACAGCAGCTACTGTTTTGTCTATTTTCACTTCCATCAAGCCCCTGCATCTGTCTGCATATCCAAATAGCACAATCCACAAATGCACACGCCGGACGGTCGGGGACGTCGGCGGGCGGATGGCAGCGGCGCAGCGGGAAGATGGGAAGAGTCGAAGCTCGACTTGAAGGGTTTTCAGTTGTTGGTGGGAAGGGACGAAACAAGTAATTGGGGAAAAATAAAAATGGGTGGCCGGTCGAACCAAACTCCGGTTTCCTCCCATCTGCAAAGGATCCGGAATTCCGGACCATCTGATGTGCTGCTGCCTTTAGGGGTGAACAAAACCACCCGAAACCCGACCCACCCAGCCGATCCAACCCGACCCACCCGGAAATTAGTAAAAATTGGAGGTTAAGTGGCGGATAAAGGGCTTGTGTGTGGGGGATATATATATATCTGATTGGATCCGGATTTGGGGTGGCGAAACCCGTCAAACCCGATCCGACCCGACTTTTAATTTTGTGTATGTATATAAAGAGAGGTTGACCTAAAATCTAGGGTTTCTTTTCCTCTTCATCTTTCGAGCTTGAGGAAGCTCTCTGCCGCCAAACCTCCAACCTCCAATAATCCACGATCAGTGACTAGAAATGCCCCCATCCACCACCAAACATCACCTGGTCCATCATTAATAGCTTTATGCTACTCAACAATCATCATGGAAGCTTAACTCTATAATCGCCTTCTCAATTTCTTTTCCCCTGCTTCTTCTCCAACCAAAGGCAACCATCACTGAAGGCTAAAGATTGAAGGCCATCGGCCATCTCAGTAGAACCTGTGCGGGCACGACCGCTCAGGCGTGATAGCAGGAGTTGATTTCAACTCGTTCCAAGGTGGTCGAGACTGTGCTATTTTAGGGTTTTGTTCTTTCTTTCACGAATTAAGAATTTGAGCCGGCTAAGGTTGCTGCTTTGGCGTTCTGTTACATGATGTTACTCTGATTTGTTATTGTTCTCCCCTACCGATTACCATTAGGCATACTGACAGAAGTTTGTTGCTGTGAGATCCCATCAGGATTTGCTCAAAATTGCTAGAATCTTACTGAACTGCCTTTGTGAAAGTGTAGTGTAAATCATTAGTGAAAAAAGCATGACTTAGGGAAGTTGTGGGGGCAAGGGATGTATATGTTGTCGGCTGCTGCTATCTCTTTGTGGGCCGAACAAACCAATCCCCCCAAACCTAGTGTTTTGTGGGCAATATTTGTTACTTTGTCCTGTAATCTCTAGGATTACCAACTCATTGTTGAGTTGTATGCACTTTCTTCCCCTAATTTCTCCAGTCAACCCTTTCATTCTTTTACCTCTTAGATTAAGATTGATCTAATATATAGTGTTTTTATTTATTATACAGATGGATAGAGAGGTTCCTACCATGAATGAAGGGGACATAGCTACTGCTACAGAGAGTAGGGGTGAAATCGAACCGAATTCTGCTGTTGTTGGCACTATTCTACCTCAAAATAAAGGAAATGACAATGATGTTGCAGCGGGTGCAAAAGCTGGTACGTCCCTTCCTCCTAAGCCTCAAAAGATGAAAAGAACTAAAGTTCAGGTTAGTAGCCAGCCATCTATTCAGTCTGAAATTTGGGGCCACTTCACTTGGACTCCAACAAGTAAAAAGCAGAAAACTGCTAGAGCAGCTTGTAATTACTGTGGGAAGTCTTATGCCGCTGATAAACAAATGCATGGAACTAGTAATTTATGGACTCATCTCCAAAAACAATGCACAAAGTGCCCTTTATATGAGAATGATAAGAAACAGAAGACATTGTGTTTTGAGCCAAAGAGTGGGGGAGGTATTGGTGGGCTTAAAGCATTAGGATATGATGCTGAAATTTGTAGAAAAGAGCTGGCTAGGATGGTAATCACAGATGAAAAAACATTCAGAGATGTGGAAAAGGAAGGGTTTAGAAGGTATTCTAGGGCTTTGCGTCCAGAATTTATTATACCTTCTAGAGTTACAATTAGTAGAGATTGTTTGGCATTATTTGAAGCTGAAAAACAGAAGTTAAAAAGAGTGATAAAGACTCAAAGAGTGTGCCTAACAACAGACACTTGGTCTTCAAATCAGAATCTTAACTACATGTGTCTTACAGCACATTGGATAGACAATGAATGGATACTCCATAAAAGAATTCTGAATCTTTGCACAATTGCTAATCATAAGGGTGAAACTATAGGACAAGCAATTGAGGGTTGTTTGAAAGGGTGGGGTATTCATAAGATATTCACTATAACAGTTGACAATGCGAGCACTAATGATAGTGCCATCAAGTACATTGTGAGAAGAAGTAAAAATACTGGTGGAACAGTATTAAAGCATGAATTTTTGCACCTTAGGTGTTCTGCTCACATCTTGAATTTGATTTTACAAGAGGGAATGAAAGAATTGGATGATTCAGTCATTAAAATTAGAAATGCTGTAAGGTATGTTCGGTCTTCTCCAGCAAGACTATTGATTTTTAAGAGTTGCATTGAGATGGAAAAGATAAAATTCAAAGGATTAGTTGGTCTTGATGTTGAAACTAGATGGAATTCAACATATGTGATGTTGAGAGCAGCTGAACAGTTTGAAAAAGCATTTGCAAGGATGACTGATGAAGATTCTAAGTACTTAGGGTACTTTAATGGTGGTGATGAGGAGATTGATGGTGGGGCTGATGATGGAAATGGAGTAGGAAATACAAGGGGAAAGGGGAAGAAAAAGAACAAGTTATTAGGACCACCAATGGATGATGACTTTGATAAAGCTAGGTGCTTGCTGAAATTTCTTGAGCTATTTTATATGGTGACCTTGAAATTTTCCAGCACATTGAGTGTAACTTCAAACTTGTTCTTTCACGAGTTAATTGCTTTGCAAGATGAAATGGTTCATTTGTCATCAAGTGATGATGCTATGCTCAGAGACATGTCCATTCGGATGATGTCAAAGTTTATGAAATACTGGGTGAATGTTGAAAATCTTAATCCATTGTTGTATGTGGCTGTTGTTTTAGACCCTAGATATAAGCTTCGGTATGTCAAGTACTGCTTTGAGGATTTGTACAATGAAGCTCATGCTAAACAACTTACTAACAATGTGGAAAAGGTGTTAAACCGTTTGTATGATCAGTATTTGGTTGATTCTGGAAGTAGTGGTAAGGAGAAAGGGGTTGTTAGTGAAGGAGGATCAGATTCTACTACTAGTTTTGTTGGGGCTGAAAAGGATCCAGCAAAGTTGAGACAATTAAGATTTGCAAGAGCAATGGAAGAAAAGGACAGTTCTGGAGGAAAATCAGAGTGTGCCAAGTATTTAGCAGAACCTTGTGAGAAATTGAAGGATGAATTTGATATATTATTGTGGTGGAAAGTTAACTCATCAATCTATCCCATTCTTGCTCAAGTAGCACGAGATGTATTAGTTGTTCCGGTGTCAACTGTGGCAAGTGAGTCAACTTTCAGCACTAGTGGGCGCATTGTAGACCCTTCTAGAACAAGTCTTGCTCCAAGAATGGTTGAGGCACTTGTGTGTACTCAAAATTGGTTGCGTTCAAAGCCACTTATAAATGACTCAGAGGCTGTTCCACTCGATGCTCTTTCAGATCCAAATGAAGATCAAGCTAATGGTAATGTGCTGATTTTTTTGAGTTATTTCCTTACATTGACTACTTTTCATTTTGAAGTAGCTAACCATTTCCCTTTTCTGCCAGACTTCTTGGATTCAAGTCCATTCATATTGACTGAAGATGATGGACTTATTATTGATGCCTAGATAGTAAATGGTGATTAGATGGTTTAATTTTATAGAACTTTTATTCAAGTTCGTTCATTTACTAATACTAATATATATGTTGCTTTACACAATTTTGTAGGAGCTCTTTTGTACATTAACATTGCTGCTGCTGTAAAGCTTAAGTGAAGATGCTGCTGTATAGTTTAATTGAAGACGGGAAGATATCATGTAATTTTGTAAATGCAACATTCTTCTGATGATGGAAGAGTATTAAACTCTTTTAGTATTGGCTGCTAAAATTGCCAGGTTTTTGCGATGCAAACAGCAGTTGATGTTTATTTAGTCTCCTTTTATGTGTTCTAATAGGAATGATGTAATGAAGATACTATTTGGAGGAGGATGTCTAGTTTATTATGAATTATGTATTGTTGCTATAACTTACAGATGTGTCTTTGTTAAATTGAAGGAAAAAGTGAAACAGGAGAATGACAAAATTTTACTAAATTGAAGCAGGTGATATCTTGTATTGGGTTGGTTTTCTATGGATGCATGGTCCAAATTAAACCGACCCAACCCGAAGCAAACCGACAACGTTTTTTATATTAGTGGGTGGGTTTGGGTTTGACATTGTTCAAACCATAGTCTATACAACGGGTGACTTAAATGGTTCAAACCCGACCCACCCGACCCATGTACACCCCCTAGCTGCCTTCCCTTCCCCAAAATCGCCACTGAACCTCCTTTTGCTGAGCCATTTCCCTTACATACAGTTTCAATCTCCACAAATGACGGTTAATTGTATCAAAACGATGAAATGGATTCTCAAAGTCCAACGATATTCCAAAGTTGATTAAATTATACACGTAAATAAATGTAAACTCAATTAAGTTCCCTTCCCCCCAATTCAATCATCGTCTTCAGGCCCTCGCCGTTGCCGCGATTTGGCCTTCTCGATCGAATCAATCGCTTCCTCGAACGATTTCCCCGAATTCCACCGCTTCCACATCCTCTCGCCGCCGCCGTCGATCATTTTCGCGCCGCCCAACATACATCCGGCGAACGCCACGTTCAGCAGGAACGCCCTCGTCGTCATGAACCGGATCGCGACCTCCAGCATCGACACTCCGCTGCTGCTCCTCCGCCGCGCACCACCGTCGTATGAATTATACGACGACGAAGAAGAAGACGATGACCGGTTGTTGTAGTGGTACTTGCTGCCGGCGTATCCGCCGCCGCCGTGGGGTTGGGCGGTGGAGCGGCGGACGTTGTAATCGGCGCGCTTCCGATCGTCGATGAGGATCTGGTATGCCTCGGAGATCTGCTTGAATCGGTGAGCTGCGCTGTCTCTCACTTGGCTGGAGGATTGGGAATGTTTGTCCGGGTGGAATTGGACAGCCAGCCGCCGGAAGGCTTCCTTTACCTCCGACTTTGTCGCGCTCCGATTAAGTCCCAGCACCTTGTAGTGATCCATCGGAGCTCCGATTGGGGGAAATTTCCAGCTTCCTCTTTCCCTTTTCTTGATAGATCGATGATTTTAACGCTTCGGGCCTTCGGCTTTCTTCTTGTGGAGGGTTTTGATTTGGTTGAACTTTTGTGTTTGAGATTCGCTTACTAAACGACGTCGCTTCATTGAACGGCGTTTACTGCGTCGGCGAGGAACCTTTGGCGCGGTGAATGGTTTGTGTACCCGCCACTGCCACGTTTTATTTTCTTCCACCAAGAAAATGGGAGGGATGGATAGGGCCGGCAACAGGGGCTTTCTTTTGCTGGACTTTTTCCTGCTTAAGTGGGCTGGGCCTGGAACAAGGCCCTAACCAATGTTCTCGGATTTACTAATCCATAATGGGCTTCAAGAAATACTCTTAAACCCAAATTCCCGCCGTAACCTTCACCGGTTCTTCGATCATTCCCCGTCGGAGTAGCGCCGCAAATCTTTCTCTTTGGGAATCCGCCGGCAAGAGGTGGAAATTTGACATCCTCCACACGCCCTGGTCTCCGGTGAAGAAGGCGTTTCGAATCTCTCTTTCCTCCCGAGGCACGAGAAGTTCCCTTGTCAATCCGAGTTTCCTGCCATGGCGGATTTCCAGACCTCGACTCACCGCGCCAAGTGGATCTTCACTCCTCAACAGCTAGTGAGTAGTAACCTTTCTTCCTCCTCCGAGGCATTTTCTTCTTACAAACTTGATATGAGATATGTTGTTTGCCTGAGTCGGTAGATTACTTGAAATTATGTAGTTTCAATGGCGGAATGAAGCTTTACAATGCGAACGGATTTTTAGGTTTTTGCTTTTTCCCCTCTTCCTGTAATGGGTCGTTTCCCTGTTTTGATTTAAGGTTGACAAGTACAGGACCACGAACCAAAGGGCCAAGCAAATGCTGGAGAAGGTGTGTAGTAGCTATGACCTTTCCTGTTAGACTGAGTTATGTAGTTGGTTTGCCATGGAACTAATGCTTATGCTAATTTGTTCTTGTTTGTTTGTTTGTCTGTTTGTTGGGTTCTATTTGAAGTGTGGAACTACAAAAATGGAAGTAGATGCTGATGGGTCAGTGACTTACCCTGAACCTCAAGCTACAGAAAACAGTTAGTGCATCCCCTTCTCGGTGGGTTTATTAGTAGACGCACATGCTATTGGGCTTTTTCTGATGAGTTCAACTACGGCTTTGGCAGGTGATAAGCATTCTCGTCCGAAATCCCTTAGTTGCGAGGAAGAAGAGTTTATGCGTGTATATTATGAGTTTAAGCTTCGCGAAGTATGTGGCGCCTTCTACTTTCCTCATAAAATTCAGGTATGGAGAGTTCTGCTATGGAAGCCGGAGATTGGCATCGATGCAATGCAGAATTATTAGTATGCCCAGACAACTTAAGTGGGGGGTTTTGTTTGTGTTTTGCAGGCAACAGCACTTACATATTTCAAGAGGTTTTATCTTCAATGGTCTGTCATGGAACATGATCCCAAGCACATAATGTATGGATCCACTTCGATTTCATTCGAACTTTCCCCTTAACGTTGCAGAGTGAATTCGGTAGTAGATGCTAAACTATCTAATGGTTGGTAGAAAGACCATGATGGTTTAGGTGCTATCTTGAAAACCTTCATGGCCTAGTCCCGTGGTGGGGTTTCTTTTAGTGTGGCTTACTTCCTGCAGTATTGGGGACGCTCTCTATTTTGCAGCCATACCATTTCTGTTGTTTGCTGATATATATCAATCTTACCAATGGCATTGCATATGTGAAGGTTAACATGCATATATTCAGCATGTAAGATAGAAGAAAATCATGTATCAGCTGAGGAGCTTGGTAAGGGGATTTCACAGGATCATCAAATGATACTGAATTATGAGATGATAGTTCTTCAGGCATGAGTTACTGCTTATTTATTTATTTATTTATTTATTATTATTCCAGCTTTGGTTACTTACTATCCATGAATTTTTAGTTAAAATTCATCTTTGCGATGCAGAGTTTGGAATTTGACCTTATTGTTTATGCACCTTACCGTCCAGTCGAAGGTTTTATACATGATATTGAGGTAAGGTTTGGTGCACTTATGTTTCTAATCCCCTTGGTGCAAACACTAATTTTTTTTTCTTCGCTTTCCTGTAGAAGTTTCAAGTTTGTATTGACACATTGGAAATTATATCAATTTCAGTTTAATTAATTTCTTACTGCTGGTAGTGTTACCGTCTCTTCCGTAGGATTCTTCCCATGCGGCAGAGGACCAAATTCAGATGTTCAAGGTAATCACACACATTTACAGCCAGCTTATTATTATTACAACAGCCATTATCGTGCTCATTCTTTTAATCAGGTCTATATGTGATTTTGTAGGACAGTGCAACAGCCGAGGTTGACAAAATCATGCTTACCAATGCACCGCTTTTGTTCACTCCAGGGCAGGTATTTGTTCATCATTCAGAACATGTTATTGCAAATACATGTAACCCCATATTCCGTCTTATCTCGATTCTCTATATTTAATGCAGTTGGCACTAGCTGCTCTGCGAAATGCAAACGAGGTGCTTGGGGTTGTTGATTTTGAAAGGTTTGTAACTATGTTTCATTTCCTTCTGTATATTTTCCCAATGGAGATCTTTTTCACTGATGCTGATATGATCAGTAAAAGTTGATTAAGAATACAACCCTATTGACTTAGTGCTTGTTTGCAGTTACCTTCAGAACATTCTCTTACGTCAGAGCTCCGAGCACACAGTTCCAGAGCTTATTAACATTCTAGATTCCATAGACTCTTGGGTATGCATCTCAGAACTTATGTATTTGGATAATCTAAAAACTTAGGGAAGAAAATACAAGACATCTACGGCATCCCTTCGATCTGAAAAAAATTGTGAAATAGAGTTCATTTCCTTAATTGTGAGAAGTATTCCAGACACAAAGTTGAAATGTCTTGAATAAGATTTCTTATGAAATTGTGTTCTTTTCCAGGTAAAGAAGTACAAGTTCCCTACAGAGAGGGATATGAAGCACATCAACCGCAAGTTGAAGTCATGTTGGGGACATGGTTCACACGACGAGTAACTGTCTTTTAACCCCTTCCTCTCAAATCATACCTTAAAGTTTATTAACTACCTTCTGACTTGCTCCATTCCTGATGTTTTCTTAACCTCTGGCAAACAGTAAAAAACGGGAGAAGAAATCAAAGCACAAGTCTCACAGGAGTTCACACGACTCCAGAAATGCTCCAGCTCCTGCTTAGTTGGTTGCGGTACTGGGTCTGAAACTGTACTGAAAGAGCAGACATGCGATGAAAGTTCCTTCTATGAGGAGTGGTTTATGTTTTTAATAGCCACCGACAATAATATATACTCGAATTGCTTGTTCCTATGGAATTTTTGGATATTCATGAAATGTATGTGAAGAGTTCTAGGTTATAAAAGATTCAGAGTTTCAGACCCAAGAAAGAGCTTTGCAATACACTACAATTAATGATATTCAGATTCACAACAGCCTTTTGATTTGAGTTGTGAAGTATAAGAGGGGAGGAAAACAGCAAGACTCTACCAAACAATGGACAATTGACAGAACATAAACAGATTTAGTCAATGGTTTTCAGATAGCTCTAGGAGGCTTCTCCATCAAGGCAGAGAGATAGACTTCACTCTCAGACTTGGGAACAACAGCCCACCTATGTTTCTTATACCTAAACTGCAACAGCATATACATGTAATCATCCAAATCCTTCCTAAGGCAAAAAAACCTGTCGATCCACAGCAATCCTCCCGGCCTCAGGATTCGATCCCAATCGAACAGTATGAAATCCAGCAGCAGCATATCCATCCACCCGTCAATAAGCCCCGTGGTATGGATCAAATCCATGGTGTTGTCGAAGAAGGGAAGCCTTTGGTTCAGTGTCACATACAGAGGGATCAACCCTCTCAAAGCAATCGTCTCACTGAATGGAGCTCCAAGGTTTAGAGAAGTTGAGACAATGGTCACATTTTGTTCCCTCATCCTGGCAGCGAACGAACCGGTTCCTATGCCGAAATCCAGACCAATTCGGAGTTGGCCAGGCTTGATTGCCAGCACGTCTCTAATCAGGAAATCAACTGGGAGTGATGAGTTGACAACCCACTTTAGCTTCTCCTTCTCCATATCAAAACAACCTGTGACGAGATAGGGGCATACTGAATTCCAAAATGACTCAATCCACACCAACCGAATTACAAAGTGAAATCATACTAACATCTCTACCTTACCTGTGCATTTCGAGTAACCCCTTTTGGGATTCTTGCTGGACAAGCAAGCAAAGTTCCTGCATTGATAATTGTTCCATCTCACATTCCCATCCTCCGGCGTTCTCCACAGGGAGTCATTAATAGGGAATGGCTTGTTATACACCTTGGACGCTCTTGTCAAGCAACGCCTCCTCGGCAGAGGATCACACCCACCAACCATCAGCTTCTGAGCAAGGTTCCAATCATCTTTACAGTACGATCCAATGTCGTAATCCATGTACTCTTCCAGTTCCTTCTTCATCAAGGCACACGAATGGCCTATCGTGTTGTGAACACTCTTGGTTCCATAGATGTTCATCTTCCCAATCCTGTTCTCCTTGGGAGTAATGTACTTCCTGATCTCTTCAGTGATGAACGCATTGATCAAAGGAGGCTCCTTGATCGAAATCGTCGAAGAGTTTGGATCCAGGTTCGGGAACCTGATCTGCCTTAGAGCAATGTGGGCAGAGTAGAGAGGCTTGATCACTTGTTGTTCCAAGAACCTCTTGTGATCCAATTTTGACATGGTGGTTTTGCCCAAGTCTTGATGAGCTTTGTCCATCTGTTTGACCGACCTCTCGAGGCTTTGTTGTAGTTCAGACATTTGGTCGAGCACTTCATCTACACGATCCTTGAGTGCCCTGATGTCGAATCCTTCGCTGAAGGATTCGGTCCTTCCTGTGTAGAGATGGCGGCAGATATCTTCGTTGTGGAGGAAGAAACCAGCATTGTAGAGCTTGTACAGACTTGCCAAGCTCACTAGGATCACTAGCCCTCCGAGTACGATTTGCAGCCATGCCATGATTTTTGCCACTCTACATTTCGGAAAGCAGAAACAGAACCTCCCCATTTGCGGAACCAAAATCTCCCAATCTAATCACATATTCAGATTCAAAGTTAGGTCAATTTAAGATTGAAGTTACTGCCTTTGGAATCGAAACAGGGGCAAAAGCAGAGCATGTGTACTTGAGATTTTCGATCTCACATTTTCCCAGTAACCAATCAAACAAGCAAGGGATTTTAGAAGCAAACGACGTACCCGGGTAAAGGAAGGATTTCCTGCGCTAACCCAGAAGAGGAATCGTTGATGCAGAGCTCCTTGAACTTGATCTTGGGGGAGATATGAAATCCATGGAGGCAGCTTCAAATGTTGCCATTAAAGGAGAGAAGTTTGGGAAATCGTAAACTAGAAGCTCTGCGAGACCCAGAAGAGAAAAATTAAAGGGAAAAATGGTGGAAGTGGAGTGGAACTGAGGAGATTGCTTCCAAGAGCCATAAGATTTGCACGAATCTCGTTGCAGAGCACTTGGGGGAAGATTCATTCTTAAGTATGTTAATCGTTATTCTGCAATGATATCTTACTCTGCCATTGATTAATTTAATCAGTTTCATGTGGTAAACTTAATGCAACAAAGCGTTGACTCTCATTTTTTCTCTCCTTTATGCATGGATGGAGGAGGAAGGTGGCATATGCAAATGCATATCGCAAACTGAATCGTTATTTGTCGCCCTAAAATTTAAATTATTTCACCTTAAATCATACTAAATTCACATTTATAACCCTATACCCAATTTTAATCACTAATCAATAACTCTGCTGCTGTCCATCCCACCAACCGTCCGACCACCGCTACTGCTCCCCCAACCAGTCGCCGCTCCCATTCCCCCACTTCGCCGACTTGCTTTTGCTGAGGAAGGAGAAAGAAATGCACGAGGTAGAAGGTTTGAGCGCTGATCTGCCTAGGAGAAGGAAGAAGAATCTTGCAGCTTGCTGTTGTTCCCCAGCCGCCGGCCGACTCTCTGCTGCTGTTTCTTTTTCCAACACAGGCAATTTCATTGGTTCATTTCTAGCATTCATTCAAGAACATACAGATTGCAAACACAAAGGCGGGCACCAAAGATCAATCAATTTCCGACTTTTTATCATCCACCCTAGAGTTCATTTCATTGTAGAATCAATCAATGAAGGGCTGCAAAAACACACAGATTGAATTATAAATTCCTAGATACCCATGATTTTTCCATAACCATTCGAAGCTAACTTCAGAAGCCAACAATTACCATTCCAATTTATGCATTCTAATGATTATATGAAAACGCAACTAATTTGCAGGGAAAAGTGAAATGGAATTTAACTGGTACTACGATGAATTAGTTCAGGAGGATGCGGTGGTGGCAGGAGGCGAATCGATTAATGGTGGCGGCGCAGTGGGCAGGGGGCGAAGTGGTGGTGGTCAATTAAGGATGTTTAAGTCATTTTAATGAAAGTTAGGGCGACAAATAAGGAGTTTTAGGGCGACGAATAGCAATCCTCGCAAGGAAATTGTGTTATTTTGTAGTTAGGGTGACAAATGTATGCTTCGGTCCTTCAAAGGGTTAATTGCATGGTTGGTCACTGAGATTACAAAAAACGTTCAAGTTTGGTCACTCTAAATATTTAAATCCACTAGTGGTACTTCAGTTTACTGAAACCGTTCACGTTTGGTCACTCTCCGTCCAACTCCGTTAACTTTGGCTGATGTGGCAGTCAACTCTCAAAGTTGACCGTTAACTTAGTGACGTGGCAATTAAGAAATAATAAATAAAATAAAATTTCATCTATTTTAATGTCCAACTCATTTTTACTATAAAATAAATAAATAAATAAAATAAATAATTATAAGAACACAAACGTTCTAAACTTCTAATTAATGTACGTGGCTGTATATATGTACCTTGATTAGGGGAGAGCGCAGTATTGGTGAAGCCGCGGGCAGTAGGAGTGGACCTAGCAGCGGCGCCGGCGGCGGCGAGAGAAAGGTGAATAAGGGTTAAAAAAACACGGCCGGCAAAAGAAACCCAGACAACGAACGAAACCCAGATGATGATCTTTGGCATATGATGAAATAATTAGTTTCCAATATAGGAACAATAAATTAGCATGTGAAACTCGTATTGGTTATTATGAATGTTTGTGGATTATGTAGATCAGTGGAAAGTATTAATTACCCAAGCTAGCTGTACCGATCTAGAGAAAAGGTATAACAACACAAGCTAGCTCCCCTCCCTGTCCCTGCCTCTGTCCCCGTCCCCGCCGCTCCCCGATTGTAATCACCTGCACCTCCTACACCCTCTACCCCACCCCTTCCTCCAACTCTGTCAAGTCTCGCTGCCCCGCGGACGAGAACATTCGCGACGAGGCCCATCGTCGTCCACCTCGGCTCACCTCGCCCAGTATCACCGCCACCTCGTCGGAGCTCCCCTGCCGGAGCCCAACTTCAGTACGCGATTGACCGATAATGACAAAAAGAATGAGACTGGAACCCACTGACCTTGGTCTCACATGCTAAGTTTATCCGACGGGTTGCAATCTGAAACAGAGAGCTAGCTACCCCCACCCACTCAATCAACATCTCTTTGATCTTTCTTGCTCTCTATTCGATTATTATTGCTTCGATTCACCCAAAAAGATAGAACGGCTGCAGTTTGATATCGTAAAACTACAGGTTTTGATGCGCCCGTATCTCAGAGATGCTTCAGTTACTTCAGTTTAGCCGCGGTTTACGGCAGCATTCTGCTTCACAAACGCCATAAACTGCAGGTTTCTTGGTATTGGTATATCCTAGTCGGATTTCTGGAAGTGCAGGCCAATTTTCTAGGTACTCCTTCTATTCTTAGCTCGAATTTGTCTGATTGAGAAGAACCATGTTCATGTAATTCCCCTTTGGATTCAGTAATCGGAAAATCTGTTCTGCGTTCTACTGTGATGTTTCAGGGACCAAAGCGTACCACTTATCCTCAAGTAAACTCTGGCGCCGACCGGCTCGTAGGAGGAGGTGGTGATGGAGTTTCGACGAAGGATAAAGGGTCGGATCTGGAGTCGGTAGGGGAGGAGGAGGATTTGATTCGGGCCCCTCTTTTAATTTGGTGATTAATAATTATAAGTTTTTTTTATTTTTTATGATAAAAATGAGCTGGACATTAAAATAGATTAAATTTATTTTATTTATTATTTCTTCATTGCCACGTCACTAAGTTAACGGTCAACTTTGAGAGTTGACTGCCACATCAGCTAAAGTTAACGGAGTTGGACGAAGAGTGACCAAACGTGAACGGTTTCAGTAAACTGAAATACCACTAGTGGATTTAAATATTTAGAGTGACCAAACTTGAACGTTTTTTGTAATCTCAGTGACCAACCATGCAATTAACCCGTCCTTCAAATATATTTCTTCACTGTTTACCATCAATAACTTGCGTTTTTTAACGAATGGGCCCATGTGTTTCCTGTGTGTGGCATTATGAAATCTTTGTAAGGTAACATCCTTCTTCACAGTGTCAGCTTTCTGGAATGAAATAGATGTGAAATATGACTTGCCCTTACATTTTTTGATGCTCATCCTTCTCATATATATTTCTTCGATTATGTTGTTTTGTGCTGTCGAATTAAGTAACAGATCAAACGGGGGGAAATATTTGACAGTTAACAAAAAAAAGAACAAATGAAATTCAAATTTTATCGATCATTGGTGCCAATCCCTCAGTTGAAGAAGACAAAGATGAGGAAGAGTGGTTTAGTTGATTGGCTGTGTTTCCGTCCAAAGACCTTCCTTAGGTAATCGGTAGTAGATGATGAGTGTATAGGTTAGAGGATGAATTACAATTTCCCATAATCATGAGATGTTGGATGTGTTGGAAATTCAACAATACAATTCGGTTAAATTGGTGAACGAACCAAGTGATTTGAGTTGGACTGACCAGAATAATTTATCCGGTTATGGTATGCCTCTGCCATGAGTGGCGTCCATTTGCATGAAAGAACACATTATTTGAAACAAAAAGAATAATGTGTCATTTACCATGGCAACGATTCATGCATTTAACCGTCATCAGTTAATGTATAGGATGAAGGACACGTCATCACCATCACCACCTGGACGTCCCTTTTTGGATGAAGGGATTTTGAAGTTGCCATGCATTTCATTTGAAATGGACAACGTGATGCAATGTTCAATTGCATGTCGGTTGAAGTTCCGATGAAATTTTTAATTAGTTGGATCCACAGTTACTTCTTTTCATGAAGCAACGCATTGCTTCGGTCAAGAAGCAATTAAGCCAACTCCATCCCTATAAATAGAGGTGGTCGGATGGGATAAAAAATACCCAAAATTCATTTTTCTTCCTACTAAACTAAACTATTAAGATTACTTTAAGTTCTTAAGTTTGGATTCTAAAGTGGTGATAGTTTTATCCTACGAAGAAAATTTCTGTAACTCAAGGTTTTGTAGAAGGTGAAAATATTATTTATAAAAAGTGAACGTTGTTCACAACTATATCACAATCCTGGTCACCCGATCTCAGGGGCATAGAACTTCATCCTAAAAGTCCCAACAACATGTTGGTTTGAGCTTAATATGTTATAAATTTTTGCAAAAAGTTCCAGAAATTTTGATGGTAAAATTACAGTTTGGTACCTTTATATGTTTTTCCTTACACTATAATTCCTGAACTTTAAATATTTTACAAATAGGTCCAATCTTTTGTTAGGAGGTATTTCAAATCACTAGTTGTTGAAATATATTTGAGGTTGACAAGTACTACACTAGACATGTATTTGCAAATCACCCCATGAATTTGGCACAAATTCAGTTACTAAATATAATTAATATCCAAACATATGATTTGATATTTAGAAATAAAAATTACAAATACCAAAATCAAATCCAAATCATTCTATCCAAACACACCCGTTGCAACTAAATGGTTAATGGTTAGTGTGCATGCAACGTTCGCTGTACTTAAGCAGTACATGTGACTAGGGATGACAATTTCGACCTGACCCGTTTTATCAGACCTGTTTGGCCTGTTTTAGGCGGGTCCGACCCGGGGTGGGCATGGGTACCTCTTAGTCAAATTACTTAGAATGTTTCTCATATTACCTCGTATTTTAGCTATAATAAAGTTGTAAATAAGTGAAAACCTCAATTTCTCTATTACTTTAACTACATTTTATCATATTCTAGTTTATTTCTTGGTCTTTTAATGAAAATAATGAATATTTCTTAAGTTTTTCACATAAATTACATACCCATTGGGTCGACCTGGACCTGACCTGCCACGGGGTCGATATGGGTATCGAGATACCCGATCCCGACCTGCCCTATTTCCATTCCTACATGTGACAACTGTCTGCACCCGTTATGGAGAAAGGCCAATTCCCCATCAAAGTGGGCCTCGGAAGCGGGTTTAGGAATATGAGAGCCGGGCAGCCGGCCCAAATGCAAACAGTGTCTATGTGACTTTTCCATTTCCCTTAAAAGAACGTAAAAGGGGAAGAAAATATTTTAATTCAGGGTGAAGCAGTTTCCCATTCATGCAAAGAGTATTTTTACAGGCCCAAAGATCTCTTTTATTTATGTAGTTTTTCTCTAATTATAGGGTTTCACACAATTATTTTGGATTTGACGTGAAATAAATTCACTGGAATTTTTTATTAATAAAATATTAAAATAAGATTCAAGAAGATATTAGTTGTAAGCGGGCACCATATCTTGCATTCTTGCCTAGTGGCTAGTTCAGTTAGGCATCACCTAAACATGCTTACATGCCAAAAAAATAAAAATAAAAAAATTTATTAAATGATGAATAAAATTGCTTTTTACAATACTTCTTCACTCAACCCAATTATAGGCCGGGAGAACAATAGGGTAGCTCACTCGGTAGGTAGAAAAGCCCTCTCTTTGTATCCCGCTGAAAATTGCTTCTTTGATTTCCAGGCCTGGCTGATTTCCAGGATGTAACTATCTATTTGGTTGGATTACCAGAATGTAACTATCTATTTGGTTGGATTAATATATATATATTATCTTTTGACAAAAAAAATTATTAATCGTACTTCATTAAAAAAAAGTAGGTCACAAGTCCCCAAAATCGTAGCTTAATAGCTCACTAATTTTTTGAAATATAGAAAATATAGAAAATTATTTTTAGAAATGATGATAATTTCCTCCTTTTGATATTAACTCCTTAGCTCCGTCACACCTAATGTTGCCCTTTTGGAAAGATTAAATTTAAGCACATATTTTTTTACCCTCTTAAAACAACAACAATTTTCGTATATGGAAGTTTTTTTCTACTGAATCGACCACGATAGTTAGGGCTGGGCAATGGGCCGGTGGGTGAGTTTTGATCTCAAATTGACACACCCGCTTAATAGCGAGTTTAAATAATTGTGACCCGCAATCTACCCACATACTTCTGCGGGGTTGGGTTGGGTGGGTGACGGATGGGTGCGGTTGGATCGCGGGTCAACCCACAAAAGCAATTCTCCAACTAGCCATTAAGAAGTTGACTAACATTTATAATAATTTCATAGAAAATTAGTAAGATTGTATCAATAATTTATGATATTGATACAATTAATAATTTATACTTTGCATCCCAATATTTAATAGATATTAACAATAATTTGCATACCAATATCCAATATCTAATGAATATTACACAACACAAAAACCAATAATAGTAGTCAAAACTATTCCTTATTCTCCACCTTTTGAAGTATATGATCAGACTATAGTGCAATTCAAAAATATGACGAATAATCTATAGGCAAAATACACTTCTATATCCATAACTTTCACGTTTGTGACAAATATATCCATAACTATCGAAATACACGAAATACCCAATTTCGATCTTCCATTTAACGGCGTGAAGTAACTGGGTGACTGTACTGAAAGGAAGGCTGAGTTGGCGTTTTAGCGTCCCCACTAATCCACGTGGACCTAAAAAAAAATGAAGAATAAAACACCGAAACCCACTCTACCCTAACTTTTTCACTTTCTTCTCCAACTCTTCGCTCGTTCATCTCCATTTCTTCCTTCCGACCACGACGATCGACGAGGTGTTCTTTCCCATCATTCCCTCAACAACTGTCGATCTATCTAAAAGAATCCCATCACCTATTCCGATCGGCGCCCTTACTACCCAGAAATTTGTATCCCGCCCTATTTCGTTCCATCCCCCCGTCGTCGCCGCCTTAGCCAGATGATGTCGTGCATGCATCTTCCGACGTAATAGACCGACGACGGTCGTTTCCCGACGAAACCCAAGTGTCCTGTTCATGGCAAAGGCACCGTCGAAGCCTAGGACCACCGATAAAGGTTTTTTCCGGAAACCCTAATCGCAAGCAGGAATCGACGATTTCTTTTCTCTTCGGTTGTCGGAAGCTGGTGAGCACTGGGTACTCTTGAATTAGTTGGGTTGTGGCTTTCAATTGTGGGCAAAAGGTTCTTATTTATTGGGTTGTGGCTTTCAATTGTCGAAGCTTGCTTTAAAGGTTGGAAAGCGACAGAGTATATTCGAACAGGGACCACTTCCCTCTCGTGTCGCTGATTTGCCCCTGAAATCTGAAGGTCAGCACTTCCAAATTCTGGGTACCATAGTAATTGACTGGTTGGTAGCTAAAACCTTTTCGCATAGAATAATGGTGAATGGTTGTGTGTGGAATTTGTTTGTTAGTGAATTAAAAATTGTTTAGATTAGGTTAATCACTTAATTAGTTGCTTTGTCGTTTATCCCTACATAAATCGTATTATTTCTGTCCATATGGCTGATTCGTGGGAGGAGTTGGTAGGAGAGCACGATCCAAACCAACCAGCAGACTCGGATGCTAGCTGGGCAGCAGAGGATGGGGTTGCTTCCGTTGCTCGTGACCTGGTACATGTGTATGACTCCAATGATGCAGATACGTCGGATGATGAGTACCATGAGGCAAGGGCTAATCTGCGAGCTTATGGCGAGATGAGGAAAAGGAAAGTTAAGGCAAGGGCTGATTGTCACGGGGAAGAGTATAGGTGTCAATCGGGCGGGTTCGGGCTGGGTTCGGGTTCAAACGGGTTGCGGGTTCATCGGGTTCGGGTTCAAACGGGTTGCGGGTTAGTCGGGTTGCGGGTTGCGGGTTCATCGGGTTCGGGTTTAATCGGGTTGCGGGCAAATCGGGTTGCGGGTTCATCGGGTTTTGGGTCGGGCGGGTTGCGGGCGGATCGGGTTTCGGGTTGTTCGGGCCAGCGCATTAAGTAACTTAACTCATTACTCATTACCAACTTACACATTTTATTACACTAATTTAAAATATTTTCTCAACTTTTTAACCAATTTATTTCTACCTCATATATATATACTTTATTTTTTTGAAAAAAACTAGTCAAAATATTAAATCAATTTGTATGACTTGCAAACTTGTTATGTAATTAATCATAATTGGTAAAGTATTATAGCTAATAGTAATGTTGATATCAATATTTGCAACCAAAAGACACCATTAATTGTTTATTTGATATTTTAGTATCAATTCAGTAGTAATTGGATTAAAGTATCTCGTTTAGTATAACCATGCAAATCTGGTATTTGGCGTGTGGTATTTGGCAAAAACATAGTGATAAAAGTAGTTATTTCAAAATAACTCATTTCCCAAATAACTTCAGTAAACTGTTGCCAAACGAGTTATTTGTAAAATTGTTCGAATTATCCTAAAAATTGAACCATTAAAGATTAGCTATCAAATTTAGTAAAATTATTGTGACTTCAATCATAACTTACTCAATAGCATATATCCTATACACTTAGCATTACCCTCAATCAACAATATTAAGTTAGTATATGTTGTTGATTGTATACCCTAAACCATCAATACATTATACACTAACCACATAGCTTATACCCTATACCCTAACCATATGTCTTTGAGTTGTGATTTTGCTAGTATAGTTAATTTAAAAGTTAAATTCATACTTTGATTTTCAAAACATAGATAAAAAGTGATATGTGCTAATTGTTATACCCTAACCATATATCCTATACTTTACACCACATACCTTGTACCCTAACCACGTACCATAAACATAAATTAAAAAGGGATCTCCTGCCGTTAAAGACTTCAAATGACTTCAAGTGAACATATGTTAATAAAAAACTTAGAACCGTCAAAACCATCAATATCTTATACCCTAACCATATACACCCTAAACCATATGTACCTTATACCCTATACCCTAACCATATACTTTATATCTTAAACAACGAACCGTTAAAGATTACTTATCAAGTTTAGTATAAATTGTTGTAACTAATGGTTAATTTATTTATTAACCCATAAACAATTACATATATATATATATATATATATATATAATTTAGCCTGCAAAGCATATAAGAATAATTTTAACTAGTCATGCCCTCCATATAAAAGTTAAAGATTCATATTTCAAAAGCTAAAATTATGAAAAACCAAAAAATTGAAAACACCAAATTTGTTTCCTTCTTTCTTTTCACAAAAATACTAAAATTTCCCTCCTTCTTTCTACTTCCATACATTAGAAAACTCAATTTTCCCTCCTCTTTCTCTTCCATAAAATTGAAAGAACCAAATTACCCTCTTCTTTCCTTCTACAAAAAGTTGAAAATTCAAAAGTTTCCCTCCTTATTTCTCTTTCATAATCAAAAGAATCAAACTTTCCCACTTCTTTCTCTTCCCACATATCAAAACCAACAAAATTCCCACTTGTTTCTTTTCTACAAAATTCAAAGAACCAAATTTCCCTCTTCTTTCTCTTCCCAAAAACTTGAATACACCAAAATTTCCCTCTTCATTTAAAAACATCAAATTACCAAATACATTACTTTAATTTATTTATATTTAATTAATAATTTTATATAATAGTTAAATTAACCAAAATTTTAATTTATATATTATATTAATATTGTCATGATCTCAAGTGACCTTCATGTTTCAATTTTTGTAATTTTCTTAAAATACGTAATATCAAGTGAGTTTCATATTTTTTAAATTTCCTATACGAAATGAAAAAATAATTTACTTAAGTTTAGAATGAAAAAATTTATTTTGAAAAACTATGTATTGTATATTTTTATAATTATTCAAGTGGATTAGATGAATTTCGGGTTGAGTCGATCGAGTTACAGGTTAGTCAGGTTCGGGTCAATCCGGTTGCGGGTTAATCGGGTTGCGGGTCAGTCGGGTTGCGGGTCAATCGGGTTCGGGTTAATCGGGTTGAGGGTCAGTTGGGTTGCGGGTTAGTTGGGTTGCGGGTCAATCGGGTTACGGGTCAGGCGGGTTACGGGTTGTTGACTTTTAGTCAATTCGGGTTGCGGGTCGGGTTGATCGGGCGGGTTAAATGAGTCGGGCTATGTTTTGACACCTATAGGGAAGAGGTTGATCAAATGGATGAGTTTGAAGAGGAATCCGAGGATGAAACTGATGAGGAGATTGCTCCTCAAGTCCAGATTGATGGTGAATTACAAGGTGAAGGCGCTGCCAGAACTTAGCAAGTAGCCGAATTTGTTGAAGCTCCTCATGCCCAGGAGGAAAGAAGGGAGACTTCTCAGCATTCCAGCTATAGACTGTCAGAAGATTCTGATCATGTGAGGGGCAATCTGTCTGACGATGGTGATGCCGAGCCATTCGCTGATGCACCACGTTATGATCCTCAGTGTGATCATAAACAATTTCAGTTCACTCCTCGTCTCAAGTTCGACAGTGTGGAGCAGTTTAAGAATGAGGTTGTACTTCATTCCGTAGTAGTAGGGGCATGCTTGAGATGGAAGAGGAGTGAGAAGGATAGAAAAGAGGTTGTATGCAAGGATAAGAGGTGCAAATGGAAGGTTTATGCGAGCTGTTTTGGAGGAATCACATCTTCATGGTTAGGAAGGTTGGATTGCTGCACTCTTGTAATGCAACCTACGTGTCAATCAAGTTATGGCCAAGTAGATTGCATCTGATATGCTGGACAGATTCAGAATCAATCCAGAATGGAGTCCTGATCAGATTATGGCAGAAATCAAGTTGAAGCACAATATGGAGGTGAAAAAGAGAACATGTTACCGGGCTAAGGTGGAAGCGATTAAAATGTTAAGTGGTTCTTTAGTGGATGAGTATCGTGGTATAAGGAGTTATATTGCTGAATTGCTTAAGCGGGATCGAGAGGGGAAATTTGTTTTGGAGGTTGAACCGCATCCTACACAGGAGAAGGTATTCTTCCAGAGGTTGTATGTTGGGTTCTCGGTCCTACGAGACGGATTTCTTTTAGCTTGTCGCCCGATGTTTGGTTTGGATGGCTGCTTTTTGAAGGGAGAGGTGAAAGGGATGCTGCTTACTACTGTAAGGAAGGATGGGAACAACCAAATGTTCCCAGTTGCATGGGCAATTATGGAGGGTGAAAATTCAAATTCATGGAGGTGGTTTGTGAACATCTTGTCGCAGGAACTGAACTTACGCGATGGAAGGGGCTGGTCTGTCATATCCGATCAACAAAAGGTAAGAGTATGGTTCTCTATTATCTGACTTAATACACATTTGAAATTGCTAACTCCCTATACAATTATCTTTTGTGTTAGGGATTGGTTGATGCTCTACGTGACCTGTTGCCAGATGCGGAGCATAGGAAGTGTGCAAGGCATGTATATGCAAACTGGAAGTCTAAAAACAAGACAGATCGGGTCCGCAAAGTATTATGGAACGCAGTCTATGCCTGCAATGAAGTTGATTGGAAGAAGGCAACTGCTGAATTGGAGGAGATTGAAGGTAATGACCCACTTAGCACACCTTTTAAAGACTTCATGGACCAAGAACCTAGATACTTCTGCCGATCCTTCTTATATATCTCATTTACCTAAGTGTGACTCAGTGGAGAGTAATATCTGTGAAACCTGGAATGGAACAATTGTTAAGTATAGGGGAATGAGAATCATAGATATGCTCGAGGGGATTAGGGGTTACATGATGGATCGAGTTGTAATCAAGTTTAACATGCTATCTGCTACGACTGACTTGTTGTGTCCGAGAATTAGAAAGAAGGTAGAAAAAGAGAAGGAGCTTGATGACTCGATATTTGCACATGTTTTTCACCTTTGTTTCTCGATCGTTTAAGCTTGCATTATCGCTTCTGTGGCCTATTTTACGCTAGGTTGTGTTCCTTTGTTACATTTCAGGTCCTAGCACATAAAGTGAAGCATAGGCGCAAGTTTCAAGTCAATCAGAGATCAATTGGCGATTCGGGAGAAGAAACTCTGGCATGACCTGAAGAAGAATGGATTTTTACCTCCCTTTATGGACAAATAATCGTGAAAGTCTGTCATGAAAAGAAAGAGGACGAGACTACGAGCGTCTGAGATCAAACGGCGACTGATTCGGAGTCCGGATGAGGGAGAAACGAAGCATTGAATATAGGGGAACAGGTTCGGCAGTGAAAACACGGGCAGGAGGCTTTCAGAACACGGCCGTGTTCTGTGACCGTGCTTTTACTGCCGAGAGCTGATTTGTGTTTGGCCAACTCGAGCTAAAAACACGGGCTGAAAGCAAGGCCGTGTTCCACCAAAGCACGGCCGTGTTCTCCCTAAAGCACAGTCGTGTTTCTCCCAACACATGGCGGTGTAATTAACCCTAGCCAAAGCACGGGCGGGCTGAGGCAAAGCACGGCCGTGCCCTCGACCGTGCTTTGGCCACTGATGCCATTTTAAGCAGATTTTCAGCCAAAGAGAAGGCGATTCGAGTTTTAGAGAGACAGAGCGATTCCTAGAGAGAGAAAGCGACGAACAAGAGTCTCCAAGTGCCCTAGCTTGATCTTCAACACCATTGGAGCTTGGCTTGAGCTTGGAGAAGTGCCGATTCAACGTCCAGGAGCAGAAATCCATCTTCACAGTATGATTTCCGCGTCTGATTCTGCTTTTGCTTCTCTCTCCATGGAGTAGTTCTCCCATTCATCTGGGTGTGGGAAACCCTAGTTCTGTATGTTGGGATTGATTGTATGAACCCAAGTAATGTTTCTATGAATTGATTATATTCGATTGAGGTTTGAATGATTGAATGGCATGAATCCTGATCAAATTCCTGTTGTTTCTGCTTTAACCTAGAATGATAATATCTGCCTAGGTTGATAGAGTGCCCTTAATCGAAGGTAGGGAATTGGTGACTTTAGTCGAGGAGCCAATTCACTATTCTGTACCGAATTCAATTCGGTAGTGGAGGTTTTGTTCATAAGGCCTCAATCTGTTTACTCCGGTGGAGGTTAGTCGCCCGCTAGAGACTCAGATTGAGAGGGTCTGAAGACCTTTAGTCGAGACTTCAGACTGTTTGAGAACCTTCCGCAGTATAACTATCATAGAAATTGAACTTGGTAATTACAATCCGGCTTAACTGCAGACTAGGGGGAACCATATCCGGGTGACCTCTCTTAACCTGAAAACAACCGTTTAGTTGCTTTGCTTGCTTGTTAGTTTAGACCTTCACTAAAGTTTCATTGCTAGATAATACGAATTCACTGAGTAGTCATCACATCTAGGACCCGGGTTGACATTAAAACCCAAACCCGCTATACTACGCTTTAGGAAGTGGTTTCACTTGGCCATTTTCTAGAGTGACAGTAGGAGTGAGTCAAGTTTTTGGCGCCGTTGCCGGGGACGGCTAGGTTGTTGAAGAAAAGTGATTTCTGTTACTCTAGCATTTTCATTTTCGCATTGAGTTTTTGCTCTTTCCCACTTGTGCCTTCACGGGTTTGCATTGCTTGATTGTGTGCAGATAGTGCATGACCCGTAGCCAGTCGGGAGGTTTACTGCCGTTGGATCCAGAGATTGAACGCACCTGCACCCAACTTCGGAGACAACAGCGAGCTAGACTGGCTACGGTGGAGTACAGAGACGGCCAATTGAGCAGCGAATCCGAGGACGAGCGCGAGATGGAGGGCGAAGACATCCCACAACCGAGGAATGCCCGACAGGCTCCCCCGGTGAATCAGCATCCACCACCACCGCCGGGTCCCACCTTGGAGTACTACTACACTCCACGGATTGCTGACATCCGCCCGGTCATCCTCTATCCACCCATCCCAGCAAACAACCTCGAGATCAAGCCATGCTGGATTCAACTCATCACATCATCTATCCAGTTCCATGGTTTGAAGGATGAGGAAGCCCGAGCACACATTTCCCGTTTTCTGCAGCTGACGAACGGGTTCAAGCTGAATGGTGTTCCGGATGATGCAATCCGTCTTCACCTCTTCCCCCATTCTCTGGCGGGGAATGCTAAGAGGTGGTTGGAGACCCAGCCCCCTTTGTCCATTACTTCTTGGGACGATCTGGCAGACAAGTTCGTGCACAGGTATTATCCGGCATCGAAGACTACTGAGATTCAGCGGGAGATCACTCACTTCCGCCAGGAGCCAGATGAGTCCCTTCGTGATGCATGGGAGCGGTACATGGGATACTTCTGGCAGTGTCCCCATCATGGATTCAGCGATGCTTTCACAGTAGGGAACTTCTACAGTGCCCTCACCCCAGACAGCCAAAGGGTGATCGAGTCTCTATGCCCAGGAGGGGATATTCTCACTAAGACTCCACCCGATCTGAACCAGATGATCAGTACCTTGGCTGCCCGCGATCATTCCTGGGGGCAGAGCAGCAGAGGCAGAAATTCCCGGGACCGGGGTGTGCACGCTATGGAGGCCAGGTCCGGGTTAGAGCAGCAGGTGGCTGAGTTGGTGCAGACATTGAAGCAGCCCAACAGTCTCCTTCCGGGCCGAGGTGTAGCTCCGCCTCCAGTAGCTCAGTGTCAGTGGTGTGAGAGCCCGAACCACCTGGTGGAAGATTGTCAGTCTATGAGGGAGTCCTCTACTCCCCAAGAGCAGGTGGACTTCATTGCCAATGCTCGGCGCCTAGACCCATATAGCAATACCTACAATGAGGGATGGCGCCAGCATCCCAACTTTGCCTGGAGCAGCAACACCAACAAGCCACCTGGTTTCCTAGCACCAGCAGGTGGTTTCCAGCAGAGGCAGCCCTTCCAGGCTAGGCAGGGGCCACCACCACAGCAGCAGCCCTACCAGCCTAGGCAAGGGCAGCCATTCCAGCAGCCCCAGCGCCAGTTTGCCGAGCCAGCAGCAGCCCCAGCTCCCGATAACAGATGGCTGATCTGAAGAACATTTTGGCGACATTCATGACCACCAGCCAGGCGAATTTCACGAGGGTGGACCAGAGCATAGCCTCTTTGGAGGCAGGACAGAGGAACCAGGGTGCTATTCTGCAAGATCTACAGCACCAAGTCGGTGTCCTAGCACGCCAGCTTACTGCTCGGGCCCCGGGGACTCTGCCTGCCACCACCATCCCCAATCCACGGGACCCGCACGAGCAACTGGATGCCATTTTCACCGGGAGCGGCAGGCCTACATCAGCTGATCCTGCCCCGACCAGGCAGGAGGAACCACTACCTGCTTCAGCACTTCCAGCCGGTGATGCAGAAGTGCGGGTGGAGAAGGAAGCCCCTGCTCCCAAGCCATAACCAGTGGCGAAGGAGCACGTACCCCAGCTTCCCTTCCCCACTCGCCTACACAAAGACAAGCTGGAGACTGAGTTTGCCAAGTTTATGGCAATGTTGAAGCAGCTCGACGTCAGCGTACCTTTTGTGGAGGCAATGTCGAAGATGCCCAAGTACGCAAAGTTCATGAAAGATCTCCTCACCAACAAGAAGAAACTTGGGGATCTCTCGACAGTGCTGCTGAGCGAGGAGTGTTCTGCCATCCTGCAGAACAAGCTGCCCGAAAAGCGCAAGGATCCAGGGAGTTTTACTATCCCTCTTACTATTGGCAGCATGCATATAGGAAAGTCCTTGGCGGACCTAGGCTCTAGCATTAATGTCATGCCATATAAACTGTTCAAAAAGCTAGACCTAGGTGAACTTAGCCCTACTAGGATGAGCATTCAGTTAGCTGATCGTTCCGTTGTGCATCCTAGGGGTATCATAGAGGATTTGCTTGTTAATGTGGGTGCATTCACATATCCTGTTGATTTTGTTATTTTGGATATAAATGATGATGTGGATGTGCCTTTGATTCTGGGTAGACCATTTCTTGCCACCGCCAAAGCACTTATTGATGTGCATGATGGTAAACTGATCTTGCGTGCTGGAAATGAACAGGCTACTTTTTCTGTGACTGAGTTTGATCACTGTGCTATGATTGCTGTCACCCCTGTACATGCCATTTCTGACCAGATACACGAGCCTGTCGTGTATCCTCCTGCACCTCTCATTTTGCAGGACCCTCCTATCATTCCTTCGCCGCCACTCCATCCAGCCTCGCCTCCGAACAAAAAGCTCAAGGAGGAGTGGCGGCCGAAGCAGCAGGTTGCTAAGCCTGCACGGAAGAAGGGTGGAGACCACTACGAGCTGGTTCCACCCCCTGCACCACGACCACCCTGGCCATTCGAGTACTCACTCGCCTGCATCTTGCCGGATGGCCAGGTCGAGCTGACCACTGCTGGTGGTTGCAACCGTCGGGTGCACGGTCACCACCTGAAGCTGTACCTCAAGAGCGATGTGGATCCGCTCTTGGAGGCACCTGTTCCTGCACCCCGCTGAGTATCCACCATGGGCGTCCAGCTAAAAGACGGTAAAGAAGCGCTAGTGGGGAGGCAACCCCACCACGGTTTTCATTTATTTGTTTTGTTTCGAGTCGAATTGCGAATCGGTTTGTTTTTGGTGTTTTCTTTTGTTTTGGATGATGTACTATTGGGCTGACCATTGGACCTAACATATCGTGTTTGAGCTCTTTGGTTTCCTTTAGCTGTGCCTGTGTTCCCGACTGGTCCTCTCTCCAGTCCGCTTCATCCTGACTGGTCCATTTCCAGTCTTCTGCAGTCTGTGCATACCGGTAACATCGTTCCCCTTTCCTTCCCTCGTCTCCGTTGAGGGCAATGTCGATCTTAAGTGTGGGGGGGTGTTTATCTTTGACTGCATTAGATCTGTTTGTGTGCTTGGAGCCTAGTCCACTGTCCAAATTTTTAAATTTGAGGGCTCCAAGTACGTGTTCCTTGCAATTACCTGCTCAGTATGCTTTGAATTGACATTCTCTGTAGTGATTTGCAACCTAGGGAGGTAGTGTAGCACTATGGAGGATGTTGATGCATTTAAGAAGTCTCATTTCTTCTTCATATTGTGTTGGTTGATTGAGTGAATTAGTGATCTTAGGACCCTTGAATTGTGTGGTGTTGTGGACTCTCTGCCTGTCATGGACTCTTGTATCATGTTTTGAAAATAACAGGTGCTCGAAAATGTGCTTTAAAATGACGTCTCCCGTGCGAATAGGGCGAAAGTGTGTAAGGGGAGACGGGAATCCGTTCCCAATTTCCACCTACTACCTCCAGCCCCCTTACATGTCTTTCCCCCGCACGAGGCTCGAGACAACTGCTCCTGGCATGGCCGGTAAGAGCCGGGCTCCCGCAAAGCCTTTTCTAAGTGGGAGCCCCCGTTTTCTGCAAAAACAGGTTGGAGCCCTTGAAAAAAAAAAAAGAGAAAAACAGAAAAACAAGCAAAAAGAAGAAAGAAAAGGGGTTCCAACCAACTTCAAGAAGAAACTCGAGCACCTTGAAAAATTTGAGTCCATGATCTTTTGTTTTTGAGAGTCTCGTCATCCACGATTCATTTGTCCTCTGTTCACTATTTGCCATGATGTCGACTCGAGACTAGCGTTCTCGCCGAAGAGGCTATGAGATGACTTGTGCGTCGGTTGACCTCGTAAGCTGCTAAATGATCTAGGAAGTCCGCTACCTACGATCGAGGTTGTTTGTTGCTATAGAGGTCTGGAGAGTTGCATTGGTTTGAGTTAGGTTTGCTTGGGGACAAGCAAACTGGTTAAGTGTGGGGGGATTTGATGACTCGATATTTGCACATGTTTTTCCCCTTTGTTTCTTGATCGTTTAAGCTTGCATTATCGCTTCTGTGGCCTATTTTACGCTAGGTTGTGTTCCTTTGTTACATTTCAGGTCCTAGCACATAAAGTGAAGCATAGGCGCAAGTTTCAAGTCAATCAGAGATCAATTGGCGATTCGGGAGAAGAAACTCTGGCATGACCTGAAGAAGAATGGATTTTTACCTCCCTTTATGGACAAATAATCGTGCAAGTCTGTCATGAAAAGAAAGAGGACGAGACTACGAGCGTCTGGGATCAAACGGCGACTGATTCGGAGTCCGGATGAGGGAGAAACGAAGCATTGAATATAGGGGAACAGGTTTGGCAGTGAAAACACGGGCAGGAGGCTTTCAGAACACGGCCGTGTTCTGTGACCGTGCTTTTACTGCCGAGAGCTGATTTGTGTTTGGCCAACTCGAGCTGAAAACACGGGCTGAAAGCACGGCCGTGTTCCACCAAAGCACGGCCGTGTTCTCCCTAAAGCACGGCCGTGTTTCTCCCAACACATGGCGGTGTAATTAACCCTAGCCAAAGCACGGGCGGGCTGAGGCAAAGCACGGTCGTGCCCTCGACCGTGCTTTGGCCACTGATGCCCTTTTAAGCAGATTTTCAGCCAAAGAGAAGGGGATTCGAGTTTTAGAGAGACAGAGCGATTCCTAGAGAGAGAAAGCGACGAACAAGAGTCTCCAAGTGCCCTAGCTTGATCTTCAACACCATTGGAGCTTGGCTTGAGCTTGAAGAAGTGCCGATTCAACGTCCAGGAGCAGAAATCCATCTTCACAGTATGATTTCCGCGTCTGATTCTGCTTTTGCTTCTCTCTCCATGGAGTAGTTCTCCCATTCATCTGGGTGTGGGAAACCCTAGTTCTGTATGTTGGGATTGATTGTATGAACCCAAGTACTGTTTCTATGAATTGATTATATTCGATTGAGGTTTGAATGATTGAATGGCATGAATCCTGATCAAATTCCTGTTGTTTCTGCTTTAACCTAGAATGATAATATCTGCCTAGGTTGATAGAGTGCCCTTAATCGAAGGTAGGGAATTGGTGACTTTAGTCGAGGAGCCAATTCACTATTCTGTACCGAATTCAATTCGGTAGTGGAGGTTTTGTTCATAGGGCCTCAATCTGTTTACTCCGGTGGAGGTTAGTCGCCCGCTAGAGACTCAGATTGAGAGGGTCTGAAGACCTTTAGTCAAGACTTCAGACTGTTTGAGAACCTTCCGCAGTATAACTATCATAGAAATTGAACTTGGTAATTACAATCCGGCTTAACTGCAGACTAGGGGGAACCATATCCGGGTGACCTCTCTTAACCTGAAAACAACCGTTTAGTTGCTTTGCTTGCTTGTTAGTTTAGACCTTCACTAAAGTTTCATTGCTAGATAATACGAATTCACTGAGTAGTCATCACATCTAGGACCCGGGTTGACATTAAAACCCAAACCCGCTATACTACGCTTTAGGAAGTGGTTTCACTTGGCCATTTTCTAGAGTGACAGTAGGAGTGAGTCAGAGCTTGCTAGGTTGTGCACATCTAAGCAAACCTTGGATTTGAAGTGTGAGGTGAAGATGGGTAATTCAGGGTACATAGTTGATCTCCAAACAAAGACATGTACTTGTGGGTATTGGTCTCTGAGCAGTTTGCCATGTTGCCACGCTGTTTCAGCAATCACACACCTGAGGAAGGATGTGGACGACTACGTCCATGTTTCATATCATGTGAATCATGTGAGGGAGGGCTATAAGGTTGGCATCCCTTGCTTGGATGGAAGACAGGCATGGCCTGAAGCCACTGGTTATCCAGTATTCCCTCCCAAGCAAAGGGCGCAGCCTGGAAGGCCAAAGAAGAACCGGAGGAAAGCTGCTCACGAGCTTGAGGTTCGACCTCAAGCTCATGGAATTGGTGAAGAAGTGTCAAAGAGGGGAACTGTCATCCACTGCAGCAAGTGTGGAGCTGAGGGGCATAATGCACGGACCTGTAAAGAGCCCGTTTCAAATGCTGCCCCCGAGAGACAAGTGAATGTGATTTAATTTTGTCTTGCACCATGTGATTTATATTGCTGAACTTGATTTATATTTCTGAATGTGATTTACTTTTTTGGAAAGGGAAACACAATTACAGCGAGGAGAACTCGCGGTTCAACTGCTCAGCCAACGCCACAGCCAACTGCTCAGCCAACAGCTCATAACACCGGAAAGAGGCCAAGGGTGGTCATTGCTCGAAGTGTGGTTCAGCGACCCACAATGCAAGAACTTGTCCCATAAACCAAGGGAGTGGAATACAGGTATATAAGATTGTGTATGAATCGATCGACTTGTTGTGAATAATGTGATTATGATTTTTCTGCATTATGTAGCATGTGAGGTTAAATGTTGGTGATCGAAGGACAATTGCACGCGAGATGCGAGTTGCAACAGCTGGAATCGGTGTGTATGTGAATGAGACCACTGGAAATACATATTTTAGGGTAAGACTAGTGGTTTATACTCATTTGTTGCTTTTAAATTGTTGTGTACGTTGTTGATTCCATATTTGTTCTTCCAGCTGAACGGAGCAAATGGTCGTCCAGTGGGTGGAAGTCAGCCAACAGTGGTGGATGTCCAAGGAAGTCAACCACCTGTCACACAACCTTAGAAGTTGGCATATTGAGTCGATTTACTTTTGCCAGCCCCCATGTAATGACTTCCATAAAGGAAGCTTTGAAATCGACTCATGTAACTAATGGGGCACTTTGTTAGGATTTGTAAGTTAAAACATCTTGTAATCCAGGAATGGTTATGTTCTATAATGGGGCACTTTGTTAAGCTTTGTAAGTTAAAACATATTGTAATCCAGGAATGGCTAGTTAACTTTGTGTGAATGGTTATGCAGTACTCCTTTGTAGTAATCAGGAATGGTTATTGAGGAAAAGTCATTGCAACTACCACTTCATTTCCAACATTATGGACATTAAACAACATTCTGGAATTATATTGTTCTTGATCGTACTACTTAAAAATACCAAATTGAAGATAGCATTACAGTTATATTGTTCAACCATTCTAGAGCAAACCCTTGGATCGGCGGCGGGCAGCAACCTCTTCTCCAGCGCAGCCGATTAGAATGGTTCTCTAGGAACCCTAATTCGAATTTGAGAAAAAGGGGGTGGAGGCGCCGCCGGGGACGCGACTAGGGGCGCGGTGAGGGCTGCTGTCGGAGGGAACCCTTGGATCAGCGGCGGGCAGCAACCTCTTCTCCAGCGTAGCCGATTAGAATGGCTCTCTAGGAACCCCAATTCGAGTTTGAGAAAAAGGGGGTGGGAAGGCAGCCCTCGACTGTAGGGTATAAGGGGGGGGGGGGGGGAATTGCTGACATGGCGTCCACGTGGAAAAATTTGCTGACCTGGAGCTTAGGTGGGAGATGGGTATGGTCCTACTCACTGTTCCGTTACATTTACTGACACCGTAACAAACAGCGTTAAAGTTTGTAACGGAAATGGATAGATTTGTCACACGATAGTACAATTTTCTGGGTATTTCGTGTATTTCGATAGTTATGGATATATTTGTCACAAACGTGAAAGTTATGGATATATAAGTGTATTTTGCCAAATCTATACTATAAGAAACAACATTTTTCATGTAAAAATAGGATGCAGGTCATACAGGTGACCCGCAATCCACCCACCCACCCACCCACATAACTGCGGGTGAGAGATTTATCAATCCGCAATCCACCCACATCAATCACCCACTGCATATGGGTCGGGTTATTTGCGGGTGGATCGATCTCAATCCGTGGATTAACCACCCACGTGCCCACCCCTAACGATAATAATGAATTTCTTAGAGCATCCACACTAAGCTATCGTATTCAATTGCAAAGTGACATTACAATAGAAATTCATTGCATTTTTAATTGCATTGATGGGAGGAGGAACCACAATGGGCAGGTCCGGGGCGGGTTTCTTGGTACCTAGATCCGTCCCGTGACAGGTCGGGTCCAGATCGGGTAATTTATCACGGGTCGTGGGTCCGGGCAGGTCGACCCAATGAGTATGCAACTTATATGAAAAACATTAGAAATATTCGTTACTTTTATTATAGGACCAAGAAAACAAACAATATTATAATACATATAGTTAAATTATTTGAGAAATTGAGGTTTTCACTAATTTATAACTTTATTATAGCTAAAACATGATGTAATAAAAGAAAATTTCTAAATAATTTGAGTAAGATTACATGTAATTTAGGCAAGAATAGGTCGAGAATGGGGCGGGTTAGGGCAGGTCGAGTCAATGAAAGTACCCATACCCATACCCGCCCCGCCCCGCCTACAAGGCAGGTCGGACCCGTCCAAAACAGGCCAAACAGGTCGAATACTATGGGTTAGATCAAATTACCATCTCTAGATGGTATTCTCAATTGCAATAACACAAGCTACCATTTCTTGCAATTCCCTTTTTGATTCTACATAGCCATTCATGAATTTTTATTATTTTATGTATGGATAGAATAATAAACATATAAACCATTTATTTTATTAAAAAATAGTTGTGCTCACATATGCAATTGTAAGTTAATAATTATATTGATATAAGTAAATGAAAGTAATGTGAGTTGGATTGCAAAAGAATTGAGGTAAAAAATAAAAAGCACAAAAATAATTGTTTTTACAATTGCATTGATGAGGTCATGTGGATACTCTTATTAGTGATAAGACAAAACGATAAGAATTGACTAAAAAGGTGGTTTGTGTTCTTAATTTTTCTACATGAAAAACCCATAATTTTTTTTTCCGGTCCCGAGTTGAAAGCACCTGAGTATTGTTGTAATATGTCAAAGCGGATAATATCTTGATCATAAAAAGTTGAGATGTTACAAGTAGTATCAAAGCCTTTTCGTGTCCCACTTAAGCAATGGTGCGCGGATCTCAACGAGAACATTGAGGCCCAAAGGAAGTGTACTTAACACTTTATGTAAATTCCACGTCAACAAAATACGAGAAAAATCCATACATAATTCATAAGGCCCATCCAACTTTAATTGATAAGACACTTTGAACAAAATAGAGAAAAACAGTCTATCTATATCTAACGTAGAGAAATACAATATATTCGTTACAATAGCATCATCGACACACTTCACGTCCGTGGAAGAGTAGCATATCCTTCCTCCAAACCTAAAACCGAAAGAAGAACGAAAAGTAGTTGCGTCCATTACTATTCTCATAAAAAAAAAAAAAATCCAAGTGGACAGCCATATTTAGTTCTCTTGCCGGATCATCGTGCTTCCTTCCTTACTTTCGTTACATAACTCTCTCATCCCATCCCCATGAAAGCTTAGACCTTTCTCCTCCAAAGCTACCCAATCCCCTGCCTCCCCCATCTGGTCATTATCTTTCTCTTCTTTGGGTTTTCAACAAAGTTGCCGTCTTTTGAGTTTCGTAGCTTCTTTTCACCTTTTTTTCTTGTGGGTATGTATGTTTTCGCTTTTGTCCTTCTTCTTTGCTTGGACGAATTAGTAAAAATAAAAAATGTATTTATTTTTTGGGTATATAAAGAATCCCACTTTCATTAACATGAGAAGAGAACCCCCGCTCCCCCTTTTTTTTGGCTAGCAGGAGGGCGGGTCGTCGTGCATCTAATTTTTTTCACGTCTGGAGCTCTGACGCAGCTCTCCCCCCCCCCTCTCTATACGCAGAAGAGAAGAAACGCCATGGAGGTTAGTTAGTCAACCAGCTTCTCTTCTTCTTCTTTAGCTTTCCATCATCACCGTGGCGAATGTGGCTTCTCTTTAGCTCACGGTTTTATTATTACACATGGTGTTTGGGTGGAATTTTCTTGTCTTTTATGGGTGGTTGATGTTATAAGTTGGGATCGTATCGAGGATTTCCCCCTGCTGCTGCTTCTCGTTTGCTTGTTGCTTTAGCTCTATGAACATTGTTTCAGCTTCTTCTTCTCCTCCTCCTCTGCAGGTAGTTCCCCGTTTCTGATTCGTTGCGTTTCCGCTTCTTGCTTTGTTTTTTGCTCTCTTGTTGTGTGTTGGTTTGTTTGTTCGTGTGATGTCTACGTTTAAGCCGAAATGGATCTACGGAGTGGAGGGGATTGGTTGATTTTTGGGGTTCTGGGTTGGTGACGCTCGAAGCTCTTTAGCTTTCGTTATTTGTCACGTTGGTGGGGGAGATCGAGGTTGGGAAGAGATCGAATATGCCGGCCGCTTGGCGGAGAAGTGCGTAATTCCTCTGGTGTTGAGGTATGATCATGGAGGTTGTGTGTTGAAATCTGGATTATGGGTCTTGTTCAAGTGATGGGGAATTTGCAGGTCTTGGTTATGTGGATTCTGCATTTTCCCTGTATTTGGTTGGGGCTGGAATAGCTTCCTTCTAGGTTTGTACCTCCAGCTCCTAGGCTGGAGTTCATGTCAATAATCATGGAGTTGTCCTTGTTTTATGATTACATTGTGTCTTTCAAGTTGGGGAAATTCCTCAACTTCTTAGGTGTCTGGTAAGCTACCTTTCATCTGTCTTCCCCCAAACTGCAGTGTTTCACGTTCTCAAGTTATCCACATTTCGGACATGCTTTGGGATTGTTGTCTGGCTCGTGTTGGATCGCCTATTCTCTAGTTCTTTTGGTGATAGATTCAATCTGTAGCAGTTGCTTCTCCTGTTTCCAAACAATTTCATACTTTTTTTAACATCACAGTTAGTTGTTGCCAATGGGTGTCTTGAAGCTTATTGTTTGGCCATTATCTGCTTGAAGTATGCTTTTATATCCCAAAGCTTGCTCACTGTGGTCTCTAGGGATTAAGCCCTTCTGATCCTAAATGCTTCCTGGTCAAGAATCCATTTGTTATTATGCTGCAGCTTATGAAAACTCCACTTCTCATTGTTTGAGTTGGTGTTATGAACTTCTCTAATTACCTCAACCATTTGCATGGTTTCTCTTTTTAAGTTAAGCCTCTCATGTTAGTGCCCATAATCTCTTCAGATGGAGTCTACTCAACCGGATCAAGATAATTGTCTCGTTAAAGAAACTGATGTTGAACAGTTAGTATGTGCTGCTGGCTCTCTGAACATATGTGGTGTATCTGGATATCCAAGCCTAAGTCCTAGAATTGGCGACGACTATCAAGTGAAAATCCCTCCATTGGAATCACAGTCAGAAGCCATATCAGATGCTTCACTTCGTTTTCTAGGTCTCCCCATCTCAATCATGCTAATTCATGATAAAATAGATAGCAGGGCCGAGAAGGAGTTGAGACTACTGGGCGATTGTGGCAATGCAAAGACGTCCACCAAGTCCGGAAAAAGCAAGAAGCATAATAATGCAACTGAGAAAACCGGTTCCAAGCTGAAGGATGAGCCACTGGATGATGATAGATCAGTACATTTTGAGAAGAAGCGGAAGGCACTCGATAAGGCTGGTTCAAAACTGAAGGATGAACCACTTGATGATGAATCAATACATTGTGAGAAAAAGCATAAAACAAGTGAGAAAGTTGGTTCGATGATAAAGGATGACCTGCTTGATAATGGACCATCAGTCCCCTGTGAGAAGAAGCATAATGCAATCAAGAATGTTGGTTCCGAACAGAAGGATGTACAGATTAATGATGCATCATCAGCCCATTTTGAGAAGAAGCATAATTCAATCGAGAAGGTTGGTTCAAAGCTGGAGGATGAATCACTCGATGAAAGATCAGTTAAACCACAGAAGGGAAACTCTGAATGCGGAAGCAAAACATATTCATTTGTCCCTGGATCACTGGGAAGCTGTTGGAATGGAGATGAAGTGGAGAGTTTTATCCTTGGTTTGTACATTTTTGGTAAGAGTTTTGTTCCTATAAAGAAATTTGTTGACACCAAAGAGATGGGAGACATATTGTCATTCTACTATGGGAGGTTCTATGGCTCTGATAGATACAAACGATGGTCTGATTGCCGGAAAGTGAAGAGAAGAAAATGTGTCTCTGGTGACAAACTGTTCACTGGATGGCGGCAGCAGGAACTCATCTCTCGCTTGCAACCTCACATCTCAGAGAGTTACCAGAAGACTTTTCAAGAGGTAACAGCATTTCTGATATTCTTTTCTTTCTGGGTGCTGCATTGTTCTTCTCCATTTGCTTGAACAAATTGGTGTCACTGGAGTCTAGGAACTTTCAGTGTGTTGCATAAGATTGAGATTTAATTGATTAGTTATCCCTTAACTGATTGTCAGATTTCTGAGGTTATGGCCGAGGGGAAAATCCCACTAGAAGACTATGCATCCATATTAAAGGCTGCAGTTGGCATTCACGTTCTAGTGGAAGCGATTGGCATCGGTAAAGGGAAGGAAGATCTCACAAACCCTGGAATGGAGTCCATGAAAACGAACCCTGCCACCACCAAGTCTTGCTCATCCCTCACCCCAAGCGATATAGTAACCCTCTTGACTGGAGGCTTCCGTTTGAGCAAAGCTCGTTGCACTGATATCTTCTGGGAGGCTGTTTGGCCTCGGCTTCTTGCAAAAGGGTGGCACTCTGAGCAGCCAAACAACCTGAATTACCTTGATGCCAAAACCAATTTAGTGTTTCTAGTCCCGGGTGTCAAAAAGTACTCGAGAAGGGATCTTGTGAAGGGCTTCCACTATTTTGACTCTGTTGCAGATGTGTTGAGCAGAGTGGCTTCTGAACCGGAGCTGCTTGAACTTCAAGGAGCTGATGAGGAAAATAAGGATGATTCGGTTGTACCTCAGTCCCGTAATTACCTCAAGCCTCGAGTCTCTAATGGCAATGCTAAGTCCATGAAGTTCACTGTCGTCGACTCGAGCTCGGTCAGTGGTGAAAGAGGAGGACTAGTGAAGGTGAAGAGGATGAGGTATTTGCCTCGTGATTTGGTGGTTACATCTATGGTTACGAGGATTTCAGGTATGAAGGGAAGCCTGTCGATTGAAGATTCTAAGGAGGAAGAGGATGGGGATGAGGAGAAGCAGAACCTGAAAGATTATGATACCATGAAGATGGTTGATGAAACCAAGACAAAAGTTGTTCCAAACACTGATAAGGTTGCAACCAGTGCTAAGTTCACCATCGTTGATACGAGTAGAGGCAAATCATCATCCAACAAGATATTCGAGCTCAGGCATTTACCATCGGGAGACAGAGTTACTTGCCGATGGATCAAACTTTCAGACGAGAATCGAAAAATAGCTCATGATGATAAAGTGGATGGTGATGGTGCATTGCATAGGAAAAACAAAATCCACGAATCTAAAGAGCTTCCTCCACAGCAAGCCAAACCGAGTTCAAACACTGTGAAGACCTCCTGCAAGGAAGGGAGCAATGTGTCGAATGGGAATCAGTCAACCAAGGATGCTGCTCCAGTACAGCAGTTCAGCCGAAGACCTAAACCTGGCCATTCGAACAACTTGGTTCCTCTAGTCAAACGTCGGAGATTGACTGCATGCATCAGCACAGAGATGAGCCATGTCACTGGGAATTGTACTACTGTTAAACTTGGAGCCAAAGAAAAAAAGATTTGTTCTGGTTTAGATTCATCAAAGACAGTGAAGAAAAACACCCTTAAAGTCATCGTCAGACCTCAACCAAAGCTATCATCATCATCATTAGCTGAAGGATGTGCTGACAAAGAATGTGGTGGTGGAGGCAATGTTTCAGACATGAAGGGTGATGAGGCAGAAGAATCTTTACCCGATTTGAACCTGCAGCCTCAAAGGCAACTGGATTCTGAACTGGTCGGGAAAACCGAATCTGTTGCTTCTGAGTCAAGAAACCTCGATCCTGGTGAAATGCCGAGTAATAACCCTGTGAGTGCCAACCCTGAATCCAGGAGGCAGAGCACTAGGAACCGACCACTGACAACCCGAGCACTAGAGGCTCTCCAATATGAGTTCCTTGATGTGAGGAAGCGGCCGAGGAGCTCACAACAAGAGGGTGGTAGTAGCTCGTCTTCTCGAAGGTCTCGAAGCAAAAAGATCAAAGTGGCATCATCATCCAAGCTTGTCGTGGTTGCTGAAGAAGAGAAGATTGAGAATTCCAGTGGAGGAGGTTCGAGCATCGAAGAACCAGCAGCTGCCATGCATCCTGAAAGCTGTAGTTCGAGATGAAATGTTAGTACTTCATCTTAAGGTGGTAGCTAGTCTTGTAGCTTTTGGGGTTGAGTTGTTAATTGGGGCTAAAAAATTGTTAATCGGATGTTTAGGAATTAGGAGTGATTGCAAGCTGCTGCTAACCCTGTGAAAAAAAGGCGCCATTGATTTGGCCGCAGCAATTGATATATACATTTTGGATAGAAAGATTAGAAAGCATAGAAGATATATGCCTCAACATTGCTCGTTTTCTTCCTTCCCAATACCTTGTTATTGAAGCAACGATTAAGACAAGCCAGTGTTTTGTCACATGATTAGTGTTTTGTCACATGATTATGGATTAGACGACGAAAAATGTAGCGATAGATGGTTGAGTTCAGTTCTTTATCACATTCTTCGAAAGAGAAGCTCTAACAAAATTTCTTCCTCGAAATTTGAAATGGAGAAAAATGATGATTTAATTGCCCACAATGAGAATGATCCTAAAGAGATTTGTTAGCTGGCTTGAATTCCAATGTTGCGATAAATACTCATACAATGAGAATCAATTGAAATGTTGTTTTGAATCGCTTATTGGCATAATCAAGCCAACAATCATATAAGTTGAAGTCACATTTATCCCAATCTCACAGAAGGTAACACTAATAGTTGGAGAAAAGTTAGGTTTGATAAAGATTTCGTCAACATCAGACAAAATAAAATAAAAGTGAATAAAATATAATTCGATTCACAAAATTTCAATTGCATAATATCTTTTTTAAAATTAAGGAGAACAAACCATACAAATAAAAATTGTACTAAACCTAATTAGACCATATGTGCCTTTCCTTTCAGACTTTTTAATTGGCAAAATCGGTTGAAGCTGGAGTAGCCAGTTAAGACCGAGTGGGATTGTAAAATGATCAAATGTGAAGACAACATTAACATCACACAGAGGGGTCAATACAATTAATTCAATCCATCCACTAAACAAATTAACTAATCCAAATCTAAATCCAAATAGATAGGTGAATTCATGGATTCGATTAATAAATCGTTAATAAATTATAGTAATATCTACATATTTCACAACATGATACCTAACTTATAATTTGTTTGATGAAAAATATTCCGAGAATTATATTTTAGTACCTATTTTTTTCATAATGAAATTTTAGTAGGGAAAGATTTTCATAATACAAGTGGTTCTGTAACAGTCCAAGGTTTAAAAACCACTTGAAAATATGAATCCATAGAATCCAACACAAACCTACAAATCAATGAATCCAACTTGCTCTCCAAAATGCGAAGATGCTTTTCCTCTGTTTATTTGGAATAACATGCAGCCTGCAATTAATCATCATACATATGTATAAATAAGCTTACAAGATACACGTCCGGAAAGAAACAAAACCCTAAAAGAAATAGCTAGAAAAGTAATCAACCCAACCATTTCAACGATTCCTTCAATGCTGCTAATTCATCGTTATCTCCCGCACCAAGCTTGACCACTTCTAGGGAGTGTGCAGCGGTTTGATTCGGTTCGATCCGGATCAGACCAAACTAAAGAAAACCGTGATCGATTAGTAAAATATATCTTAGAATCAAGGATCGAATTCATTATTGTGTTTGGTCCGGTTCGGTCCATCATTTCTTCAATAATTGTAAAACTCAAGGATCAAGGACCGGACCGCAATATACTCAGGTCGAGTGTGTTCCGGTCCAAATTTCGGTTTGATGCTTGGACCAGACCATTGCACACCCCCTAATAATTAACCACTTCCCGTCTTCCTCCTTATAAATAAAATACCAACCTCCGTACCGACTCTGCTTCCCATCCATCCATCATCTCGTTGAGCAATTAAATGGCGGATCCAAAACAAGGAGGAAGCGTGACGAAAGGGCACGAAGAAGCCATGAAGATGGCGGTGTCCCTGCTCAAGGAGTTCGGGCTGCCGGAAGGGCTGCTGCCGCTTGATGACGTGGCGGAGGCCGGGTTCGTGAAGGAGACGGGCTTCTTCTGGATCGTGCAGAGGAAGGCGACCAAGCACCGCTTCGAGTTGGTTGGCAAGCAGGTCAGCTACGACGTTGAGGTCAGTGCGTACTTGGAGAAGAACAAGGTGAGGAAGATGAAGGGCGTCAAGGCCAAGGAGCTCATGGCGTTGTGGCCTCCCGTCGTCGAGATCGTCGTCGACCATCCCCCGACGGGGAAGGTTCGGTTCAGGAGCCTTGGCGGCGTCGCCATGGCTTTCCCCGTCCATGCTTTCGCCGCCGGACAGTAGTACTACTGCCAGCCATCACTTTTTCGTTTCTTGTCTATTTAATTTCCACACGAGATTGAACACACTTGTTTAGTACTTATGTTTTTATCCGTTGTTACTCCAGCAACAAGATCGAGTTGACGACACAACATATTTTAACTTGAAAAACAGTGATATGGAATTTAAGTAATTTATTTCCTGATTTCAAAAGCAGTTTCTTATGAGGATCATATCATATCATATCAGTTGTTGTAATAATTTTATTATTATAAGGAGTTTATAACTAAAGCTCCACTATTTACATCTTTTCTACTCTATGTTTTGTCATAATTAAACTTATCATCGAAATTTTATTGCCAATATTATGTATACATTTTTCTCTCCCCTCAATTTTCTCATAACTCGTCATGCCACATTATTTTCTCACTTTTATCTTAGTCTCAACATTGATACTAAACGGATCCCAATGAAGTAGCTCAACATAAAAAAAAAAATTATCAACTTAATTTCATGATTTCTCATAATTACTTACTAAACGTGCATGTCTTTGCTTTTCATTTTCACGGTATTGTGGTTGTACCTTTGTTGTCACATCAACATTCTTGACGGAAGGATATTTTAGGAGGCCCGACCACCTACTTAATATTCCTAAAGGATGGAACAACATGATGAAGAAGGCAACGAAAGTATAGAGGAAAATATGGGAAGAGAACAAGGTGATCTCTGAAAAAGGGAGGCAAGGAAGTAGTAGAAATGTTGAAGAGGAGACAAACCGCTCTTGAACTTAACACTATGCGCGTCGCGTGCTCGATCTAGCAATCTTGAAAAATTGTTTAAATGACCGGTCACTAATCTCAAAAAGAAAGAAGAGAAAGACACCACACTATCTTTCTTCGCAACCACAACAACAACAAAAGTGTAATAAACAGGTTATTTTAGTCACATATGCGTGCGTACACATACAATAACGTGAAACATAGTGATAAACCCAATGGCGAAAATCGTACAATTCATTATTTAAGTTATATAATGAAAACAATAAATAAATAGATAGATAAAATCACAGAGTCAAGAATGTCAAACTTCTCCATTTTATCAAATACAACCCTAACAAGAAAACATTTCTTTTGTACCCTTCCAACCAAGTAAGTAAACTACTAAACTCCAACGACATGTGAACCAATTCCTTCAGCCACAACAAAGGCAGGGGAAAAAACAGAGAGAACGACAGAGGCCAACAAATTACATCATCATCATTACAAGTTACAACCTGTGATCCCCTTAAAAAAAAAAAAAAAAAAAAGGTTTTGCTGAAATTCGTCAGAAAATTATATATTTCATATAACTGGTATCTTATTACCGAAACCACAAACGATTTGATGATTGATTAAACACTGCCTCGTACTCTACGACTTGGAGAGGTCAGCAACCGGGCTCTGCTTTTGGGCCGAAACCTTACCCGACCCGAACCCGGCCCACCCGGCCGGCCGAACAGAGCACCGGAACCTGAGAATTAAATAGCAAGCAAACCGATAGAAGAGGATGAAACAAGCCATGATGGCCACATTCCGCCACCGCCCTTCCTCCCCGCCGTACCCTTCCTCCCTCAGCACCGCTTCTCCGGTGACGGAGCAAGCTCCGAGCATGGTGTCCAGACACTTCCCCTGGCTGGAGAACTCGTTAATCAAGAAGGCCTCGAAAGGGTACTTAAACAGCGACACATAGTGCATAAAAATCCAGTAATTGGGGATCCCGCCGCGGGACACGAAGTAGCCGGAGAACAAGAAAAAGGATCCCATGACCCCGGAGATGAGCGAATTCCCGACGATGAAATTGGGGACCAGAGTGCTGAAACAGAGGACGACGGAATTGGCGGTGTAGAGGATCATCCAGATGAGGAGGAGGAAGAAGGCGAAGGCTGTGAAGGTGGGGTTCAATCCGGCGAGCCAGTAGACCGGGACGGAGAAGAGGATCGACTGGATGAGGAGGAAAGGGAGGTAGATTAGGGAATTGGCGACGGCGTAGGAGGAGACTCTGTAGCTGCCGGTGGAGGTTTCTTTCTTGAAGATCTCGGTTTCTTGGAGGAAGATTGGGAGGGCTTCGGTGGTGCAGGAAAGGAGGAATGTGAGGATGAAGGCGAATAGCCCGACCTTTTCGCGCGCTCCCACCAGGTCGGATTTGACGTTGGAGAAGACGGAGCCGAGGACGAGGCCGGAGATTAGCATTTGGATTGTCCGGCAGGCGAACAGCTCTTTGGTTCTGTAGATGTTCTTCGAGAACCTACAACCATAGTAGTAAGATAACTAAATAAGTGACATATCATTGATATATGTATCAGTAATTTGTTTCTTTTCTCAACTAAATTTATGTATAATAGTGTGCTAATAGTCATAAAATATACAAAATTAATTATTATACACATAAATAAATACGTAATCTTCAATTATCAATTTAATTCATAAAATACGAGTGCTAAATGTGATACGGATATTATACGTGAGAGTCATCAAATGGACGGGAAAAAATGAAACAAACTTGAAATTAATAAGAAACTAGAAGTTTTAAATACATATAATAAAATATATATCCATATATAAGCGTATTAGTCGGAGTATTTACTCACCATGCCTACATTGCATGAGTTTTGTAAAGAGGAAAAGTCAATTAGTGTCATTGGATAACTAGTATTTGTCAGTATCCATGAAACCGTACCGTACCGCCGGTTTAACCACGAAATACCAATATTAAAGGCTAAAATGATAGTCGATATTTAACGGTACTATGGTTGAACTACAGTTAAACCACGGTTTTACCATAAAATACTATACCGCTGATTTTCCCAGTACGGTACGATTTCATGGACCATGGTATTTGTAACACTTAAAAGATAGTTTAGTGTAGTGATATCAAATATGTAATGTCAAGAAGAATGGTGTAATGTCACTGTTTTAAGGTGTATATCCCTCGACTCTTCAAAATCTCTACTTTTTCTTATTTGATTCATATGAAAATTCATGTGTTGTGCAATTGTATAAACAATTAACAAAAAAAACTTGAGAATTTAGGAGAATCTCGATTTACTTGTATGTTTGATAATCATAAAAAATTTGTTCCGTACAACCAAAAATCAATTTAATGGACAATTCCAAGCATTTTTTGTATCTCTCAAAAAAATACTGAAGTTTTGTATACCAATACGTCCAAAAACAGGAATGTAGCCTTTAATTACCATCGTGGTTTATCTTATGGTACATGAAATTAAGCCTTTAATTACCTTGAAAAATCTTAAATCGATTGTAAAATTTTTGAAAAAATTAAGAAGGTGATTAGGAACCTGTTATCAATATATCATTATAAGATACATATTATCCAGGCTCAAATATATAATTGAAATTCCTGGATTATAAAGTACAAATATCTATAAAAAAAGTGAAGATTTGATAACCAATATTTCCCATTTATCATCTAAAATCCATGTACATGTTTGGAAAAAGTTGCATGTACATTTTAAGCAAAGATCACTTGCAAATCACAAGTTACTAAAAATAAGAGAGAGAAAATAAATAAACAAACAAACCTGTGAGTAAGAATCATGGTTTCCCGGAACCACGAATTCGGGTACTGATGATAATCACCCCACAGCCCGAACTCCGAATCCTCCAACCCGATATTGATGATGGCGCTTTCCTCGTCCGCAATTCGATTGCTGTGATGTCCAACCGAAGACGCCGCCTGCAGATCGAAAAGCTGCTGCAGCGTACACTTCCCGCTCCGCTTCCCCACCGCCGCCGCCACGACGACTTCTCCTCGCTTGCAATCGCCAACCCGCTCGCGAAACGTTTCGACGGACTCCATGGCGAACTCGACTACATTGACCCGACCCGGAACCTGCAAACCGACCGCCTTCAGCCTCGACCCGAGCCCGTCCGCCGACCCGTGGTGGAGAACCGACCCGCCGGCCATGAACAGGACGGAATTGAAGAGCTTCACGATCCGGAACCCCGGCTGGTGGATACTGAGCACGATCGTCCGGCCTCTCGTCTCCGCCATAGATTTCAGCAGCCCGACGATCTGGAGCGCCGACGAGCTGTCGAGCCCCGAGGTCGGCTCGTCGAGGATCAGGACCTTCGGGTCGTGGATCACGTCGACGCCGATCGAGACCCGGCGCCGCTCCCCTCCCGATATCCCCCTGACCCGGCCCGACTCGTCCCCGACCCGGGTCCGCGCCGCGTGGGTCAGCCCGAGCTCCTGCATCAGCGACCCGACCCGGGACCCGAGCTCGGATTTGGGGATTTTCTGGAGGCGGAGCTTGGCGCTGAACATTAGGGTTTCCTCGACGGTGAGGAGGGGGAAGAGGGTGTCGCGCTGGGTGACGTAGCCGGAGATCTTGTTGAGGAACCGGCGGTCCTCGTCGGCGACTGGGGTGCCGTTGACGAGGACGGATCCCGCCGTCGGAGAGATTTTTCCGGCGAGGATTTCGAGGAGGGTGGATTTGCCGGCGCCGCTGGGGCCCACGATGGCCAGGACTTCCCAGGGCTTCGCTGTGAAGGTGACGTCGTCGAGGACGGTCTTTTTCCTTCCCCGGCCGTGGTCGTTGTCGCCGGCGAAGATGTTGGGGAAGAAGGGTGATCGCTTTTTCGCGGCGGACGGAGGCGGCGGCGGCGGGGATTTCGCCGGGATTGTGTAAGTGATCCCGGATGCTTCGATTTCGAATCCTTGTTTCTTCATTTTTTTTGGGGGGGGCGATGGGAATGAAATTCTGAGCAGATTCTCTTTTTCCTCACTTCAAGCTCTCATTGTTGTTGTTTTGCTGCTTGTGAATGATGGATGGATGAATGAATGATGTTGGGAAGTGGGCTTAATAAGGGACACTCCATTCCTTAGTGAAGTGAGAGATGGCTATGGTTCATGAAACTGGCCCAACCGAAATGCATAAGAAGCGTTGGGAAACCGGTTTGGTCGGATTGAAAAGGGTCGTGAGTGATAGGGCGAGTTAGAAGGGTACGAGCTTCGGCCAGCATTCGACGAGTAATTCCATTGTTTACTATCCGATCATATTACATCCAACCCAAAAACTTAAAGAAACCGTGTCATGAACAATTGCCGATCAATATAAATGTTGAATTATGTGACCATATTACATCGAACCAAAAAACTTTCTAAAGAATTGGATTTGGGTTAAAATGAACCGGATCATTTCGTATGGGTCCATTACTTAGGACAACACGGCCGAACCGAGTTAAGCTTGGAACCATAGGATCGTATTCCTAATAACCTAGCTTCCCTTTCTGTCCTTTTGTTGTCTTCTATGAGCAGAAGAAAAAAAGGTGTAATATTACGTTACTATGTACGAATATTGAGGTCGTCGTATTTATGAGTTATTGTGCTGACATAGAACAGTATCTTAATTAGAATATAATGGATTAGTTTGGAGTATAAGTGTGATTTACTTCTTAATATGGGTGAAATTTGAAATTTCTGTGAAAAAGTATCGGTACTAAAGATATGTTTTTCTGTAGTGAGGTAGAAAAAGGGTGTCGTTGGGTTATGAAAAACCCAATGAACAAAAAGAAAATTAGGAGGGATGTTAACAACGGCCTTTAGACAATGACGAAAGTTAATGAGTGATTAGCATGGTTTGTGATAGCATAACGGAGGTTGTACCGAGCATATTAATGAAATCATGTAACTTAGCTGAAATAATTTTCTTTTATAATTTAAGTATTATCTTTTTTTTTTGGTAGGAAAGTGGGACGCTAAAAGGGCGCCCCTGCCTGAAACTTAGATTAAACGGGTTTGGGAAATACCCAGAATGTCATACAAGATCCAAAAAGCTAAACCAGAATCCGAGACCTCAAAATCATGATAACCAATGCTACTGGTATGGCCCTTGTTGGCCAGGAAATCTGCTGCCTTGTTCCCTTCTCTATAGATGTGGGAAATCTTCACTTCCCAGCTTTTGTTAAGTAGCTCCTGGAATTGCTGAACCAGGATACAGTACCTTTGCTCCATGTGATTACTGGCGGAGAGGATATTAATTGCTGTTAAGGAATCCATTTGAAGGAGAACCTTCCTGTAGCCGTTTCTCCACGCAAGCTGGAGTCCTCGGATGGCCGCCATAATTTCAGCACGAGTTATCGTGCACACTTCGAGGTTCTCCACAAACGCTCCCATGCATTTCCCCGACCAGTCTCGAATCAGTCCGCCACCAGCAGCCGTCGATCCTGGTTGTTTCACTGAGCCGTCTGTGTTCACGCACACCCAGTCTTGAGGCGGTGGGATCCAAGCACACTGATGAGCTGATTTCTCTGTCACAGCTTCGTTGATCGCCTTGTCATCTGTTAGAGCTTGCCTGATGGTCATCGTCCAGCAACGAATCCGGTGCGCCAGCACATGATCCTCCTGATTCAAATTATGAAAAACCTTCTCGTTCCGTCTTTTCCAGAGGTACCAAGCTGCTACTCCGAATAAGAGACCTTCCTTGTCCTCCCTGAGGTGCTTGTCCAGCCATGCTGCAAAGCCAAGGCCGCACGTGAGAAGGTCATCATGGATTCCCAAATTACGCCATACCTGTTGTGAGCTCGAACAGTGACGCAGGATGTGTTCTGCTGTTTCTGCCCCGGAACCGCAAGTCGGGCAGGTGTCACTCATGGTGAGTTTCCTTCTCTTCCTCTCCGCGTTCGTCATTAGCCTGTCATGGAAAACCAACCACAAGAAATGTTTTATCCTGTTAGGGCCGGCCCATTTCCAAAGCTGCTTCCAATGCGGTTGGGCGGTCATCTCTTCTGACTCAGGTTCGTCGTCCCTCAGCCACTCCACGGCCGCCAAGTAGGCAGATCGAAGTTTGAACTTCCCATCCTGCTCCATACCCCAGGCTGTGATGTCTTCCCCCAGCCCCTCCTTAGGCGGATCAGTACCTGCAATCAACGCAACCAAATTCGGAGTTAGATGTTGCACAATCTCATTCCACTTCCACTCACCTTCGGCGGTAGCCATATCCGCCACTGTGGCATGCCAATTGATTCCCGCTCCATCACCATTAATCTGATCCCTCAGGACAATCCCCTCGGCTAGCCAAGAGTCCGTCCAAAAGTGGACATTACAACCTCCCCGAATGTCCCACACAATACGTTGCTTCAGAATGGGCCAGGTATCAACAATTCCTCTCCAAAGCCTTGAGAAGTTGCTTTTCTTCATGGTCATGACACCTGCAGCATTAGTTGTAAAATATTTCCCCTGCAAAATGCGAATCCATAGCTCATCTGATTGGTTAAGAAAAGCCCATCCCAATTTCATCAAGTATGAGAGGTTAAGCGCCCTTGTTGATCTTAACCCAAGACCACCTTCTTCTTTCAGTTTACAGATGGTTTCCCATTTAACCAAATGCGTCTTGGGGTTGCCATTTTCAGTACCCCAGACAAAGGCTCTCACTTTCTTGTCGATGATCTCGCAAACCGAAATGGGGAGGACCGCCGTTTGCATGACATAGTTAGGAAGGGCGTTCAATACTGAAACCGCCAAGGTCACCCGGCCAGCTAGAGATAAGCTTCTCGCCTTCCAACCAGAGAGACGCTGATCAATCTTCTCCAATACGTACTTATAAGTATCCTTAGTGACTCTGCCATGGAGAACCGGAACCCCCAAGTAGCGACCCAAGTTACTTGTTTGTTTTATCCCCAACATGTCACTAATTCTTCTCTTCGTTTGTTCCCTGGTATTCTTGGAGAAGAAGACACACGATTTTTCTTTGCTGACTTGCTCCCCCGAAGCATCACAAAAGCGGTTCAAGCAAGCCAAAACTTCCATACTCTGCTTCAGATCCGCTTCAGCAAATAAAACCAGATCATCTGCAAAAAACAAATGGGTGAGTGAGGGCCCATCCTTCGATAAAGAAATCGGTTTCCAAGCCTTCCTTTCAATTGAGTCCTTGATGCAATGATTCAGTCTTTCAATACATAAAGTAAAGAGATAAGGTGAAAGAGGACATCCCTGCCGAAGACCCCTGGTCGGTTGAAAGGAATCTGTGCAACCGCCATTCCAAAGAACCTGGAAACTAGCAGTAGTCACACAAGCCATGACAAGCCGGACAAAATCGTTCAGAAGACCAGCCGCCCCAAGTGTAGCTTCTAGGAATTTCCAATTGATCCTGTCATAGGCTTTAGCCAAATCGATTTTCAAGATCATTTGTCCCTTAGCCCCTGTCTTGCGAGACATAGTGTGCACTACCTCCTGCAAAATGATAATATTATCTGTGATATGCCTCTTAGGGACGAAGCTTGTCTGGTTCTGGTCTACTAGCTGCGGCATGAAATTCTTTAACCGATTGGCCAGACACTTCGCCAAAGCCTTGTAACTGACGTTGCACAATCCAATCGGTCTGAACTGAGCCATCTGCTTCGGAGTCTCCACTTTGGGCAGCAACACCAGCAAAGTATCATTACACAGCTTAATCCGATCAGGGCTCCTGAAGCAGGACACGATTTGCTCATGGAAATCCGCTCCCACTTCCTTCCAGCACTTGTGGTAGAAGGTAGCGTGAAAACCATCCTTCCCAGGTGCCTTCAACCCCCCCATTTCTTTGATTATCTTGTAAGTTTCCTCCAGAGTCGGGCTGTCCGCTAGGTGGGAAGTCATAGCTTCGGTAAGGGCGTTGAAATTTGCCGGAATCTGTTGCTGCCCTATGCAATCATCCAGGTACAAATGAACATAGAACTCCCTTGCCATCAACTTCAACGTCTCTGGATCCTCAATCCAAGTCCCATCCTCTGCTTGAAGCTTCGTTATTCTGTTCTTGCACCGTCGTGTCAAGGCAGCAGTGTGGAAATACCGAGTATTTCTGTCTCCGTTAACAATCTGATTGGCCCTCGACTTCTGTAACCACAACAGTTCCTCCTGCCACAACGTCTGCTCGAGCTCTTCTCGGATCTGTCCCTCGCGTCTTAGAGAAGCTTCGGTTGCCGCCGACTCATTCTGGATTTCCAGCCTAGTAAGTTGTTTGGAGAGTTTTGCTTTCCTCCAGAAAATGTTGCCGAAAACCTCTTTGTTCCAACGCGTAAGATGAGCCTGCAGCTCCTGCAAAGACAGCAAACAATCCCTTCCTCGGGTCCACGAGGCCTCAAGAGTAGAAGAAAAGTCTTTATGAGCTAGCCAGGGCACTAGGAAACGAAAAGGCCTTACCTGCCTCGGGGGAATATGATCGTTGTGACTGCAGATAAGAATAGGCCTATGATCCGAGCGGAGTTTAGGCAAATGGGTAGTTAAAGTGTCGGGGAATTGTCTGATCCACTCCTGGTTACATAAAGCTCTATCTAGCCGTTGGAAAAGCTTTCCATTGCTCCAAGTGAATTTGGGACCCTTGAAGCCTACATCAATCAGGCCGCAATCCCTGATACACGAATTGAAGCTAGCAGTTCGAGAGGGATTATACTTTGCTCCTCCTACTCGCTCGGACGGACAGGTCACCGAGTTGAAGTCACCCGCTAGAAGCCAAGGTCTCATCACGTTCTGCTCAAGGCGGCGCACAGCAGTCCACAGCGGTCGCCTGTCTTGTTCATTCGGCTTGGCATAAACAGCTGTCAAAATGACCGAAACATTATTGCGACCTGTACACAAGAAATGCAGAAATTGCGAATCACGATCAAGCTCAGTGATAGAGAACTCCGCATCCCTCCACAGCACCCATATGCCGCCGGAGAAACCAATAGCATCAACAAGGAAGTGCTTATCAAACCCCATAAGCTTAATAACATCTTCCGCATCCTTGCCACTGATACGTGGCTCCACGATGAAGACAAGATTTGGCTGATGGGCAAACATATATTCCTTAAAGGTCGAGAGAAATTTTGGGTGTTTAGCCCCCCGGCAATTCCAACTAAAAATCTTAAACATGGATAAAAATAAGGGGAGAAAGGGGATTCAGACTTCCCTGACAAGGAGTGGCCGCAACCCAGAGATCAAATACTTGCAGCCGCCGCCGGAGCCATTGCTGTCTCCTGCGGCGCCACAGCCGGAATCTGTCCCTCCTTCGCTTCGCTATGTTGGGGGGTATGGGCTTTCTGACATTTGTTCATCGACCCCTTTGTAATTCGCGTCGCCATCGCCCGGAATTGGAGTCGCTTGCAGCTGGTCCAGGAGTTCTTCCACCGATTTTGGATGGTTCTGAGATTTCTTCTTATGATGCGGTCGTATGCCATCCCGCGCGCTCGAGTTCACGCAGTGGCTCGACTTCGACACCCGAAGGCTATTGCCCTTCTTAATCTTCGCTGGGGAGCTGGCTTCCATTGATTTCTTACTGAAATGTTTCCTGATCGAGAAGCTTTCCCGGGATTCCTTGGCAGGTGACTCCGACGGGGCAACAACGCAAGAGGGGATGAGCTTGTCTGATGCAATAGACCGAGAGTGATCCGGGTCAGCTTCGGTGGGCCTCTTTACAGATTGGTCTTCCATTATTTGGTCTCTACTTGCTGTCCCTGTGGGCTGAGATGAAGAAGCCTGGTTCTCAATAGCTTTGGGCCCAATAATCCGCCAGGCTTGAGAAGGGCCCATTTTTTGCATCTCCTTGGACACTTTATCTATCACCTCCTCACCTTTCCCCTTCTGCGAGATACCCTTACCTTTCTTCAGTTCCCCTTTCTTTTCCGACTTTCCTTTCTTTTCCTTAGCTTCCACGATTTTGTTGCCCCCACTTAGCTCATTCTTCCCCGTAATAGGAGATATTTTACCTTGACCCCCGCTTTTGCCCGTTAGATTGCCTTTGAGAGGCGCCTTGATTGTTCGGGCCTTTCCTTGTTTGTTTGCGAGATTTCCTCTCCACCTGCATCCAAGGACCGTAGCCTGCCGGCGGTTCAGCCGACGAGTTTTCCGGCGGCGACTCCTGATTAATCAGTTGAATTTGTGGCTCAGCCGTCGGCGGCCTTATCAGCGTGGGGCAAGTCGATTCAGTATGTCCGATGTGGCCGCATTCGAAGCAAATCTCCGGTAGATTCTCATACACCACCTGTTGCCAAAAGCCATCGAGCCGAATGCGAGTTTTCAAGGGCTTGTTCATGTCCAGTTCAACGGCAATCCGAGCAAACTTGCCTCGCTCCATATGCTCTGTATGATAATCGAGCTTGACCGTTCTTCCCAACAGATTTCCCAACGCGAAGAGTACCTCCCTATGGTAGAAATGGATCGGAAGCTCTGGTAACTGGACCCAAGCTACCACCGATCGATGGGGTTTATCTGATGTGCGGAAGGTGTGTGACCATTGATGGACAACTAAGTAGTGATCTAAGATCACCCAAGGCCCGCCAGTGAGCGCATTGAGGTAGTCTTTCTCCTCACTGAAATTGACCAGAAAGGTAGAGTTGTTCAGGTCGAGAATCTCCATCTTCCCGCTAGGCTTCCAGTTCCAGCGTAGTTGCGAACACAGGTATTGGTAGGAGATAGTCCGGCCCAGAAGACGAGCTACCAGAGTGCGTTTCCAAGGAATACAGAGGCGTTCCTTAAGCTGTGGTGAAACTTTAAGTTCCGGCTCTCCCTGATAAAGGCCGACCTGCAGGTCGTGTTCACCGATGAATGTCCACGCCTGAGTTTTGGACGGAGATTGCCCCGGTGATCCTGCCAGTGCTGATTTGTAACTCAAGAGGGCCATCCCTTGCGGATTTTGCACTGTCTTGGACGGAGACAAGGAAGGCGAAGGAGGGGGGTCTGGCGGCCGTCCCGAGAGGAGCAGCGCAGCCGCCGGCGTGTTGCAGTTGTTCAGAGGTTCAGAGAGCATTTTCTTTCAATCGAGTATGATTTCCGCTTTCTCATAATTTAAGTATTATCAGTGAAGACATCCGTGGGACCCTACTTGGAGAAATAAATAGGGTTATATTTATATACTTGTAGGTACTTCATACTTGTTTATTACGGCTAGTTTGAGAACTTAGGAACTCGTTGTTATGATATACAATGCTCGTCAATTTTATAATATACATAGATAATAACACTATATAGATGAAAGAATATTGAAAGTCCTTAACTTTCTAACCTGTAATTAAAAAAATTCCATTTTGCTAGACATATTAAAAAAAACTCCCTCGCCATAACTAAGAAGACATTTTATTAACCTAACACACATTATTTTTATTAAGATAAAATTTCTTTGGTCGTAAACTCATTTTATGATATGACTATAATGTGTTAGTTTATTAGCTAGCTATGGAAATGCCACATGTCAATTATGAATTAATTGATAGTTTGATGAATAACTACTCGGTCGGATGTATTGAACCGACGAATTTAAATGTAATATTATATAATTTATTCATAAATGGGACTACACTAAACTCGAATCCTGACTGTGCCACTGCATGATAGCCCAATTTGATTGACGATAAATATACTATTTTTACGATAAGAAAGATAGTATTGTATGCTCAAATTATCCAACATGGGGATTATAGCCAGTGGCGTAGCCATGATTTTATTAAAAGGGTGCTATAAAAAATTTCATATTTTGAAATTATTCTAAGACTATATGAATCGACTCAACTATCAAGATTTCACACTTAATGTCTCCCACCAAATAACCATTCACCATTTCAATTCACTTGATGCGAAAAGCTGGTCAACATTTCAATACATAAAATGTTATCAACTTGTGCATTGACAACTGTCAGTAGCAAATCAAATCAAATTTCACAAGCAAATACATTGATGAGAACTAATTTTCTCTTTTCGACTATATATCGTTAGCATAAGAATTTAATAATTTTCTCTAATAGTTTGCATTTCTTATCCATCTTGATAAACTAGAATGTAGAAATGTAGATATTAGTAGATGAATATATTTTGTTGTGGTTTAATGATAACACATTTGACAATTAATTTTGAAATTAATGAATTAAATATCATTATTAACATACTAATATTATTAATTTTTGGGCTTTTTCTCCAAATCCAAGGAGTGCTATATAACCCCTTGTTTGCCTCTAACTTCGCCCCTGATTACATCTGGTATACGACTACATATACTATCCGAAACGCAACGGCTTGGCGCAGAGGGTGTAGAGGGATGAGATAGCATACCTACCACTAAAAGAGTTGGAAAAATGACACCCCTATTAATTATAGGTTTTTAAGGTAATTAATTTGTCTTGCATTTAATAATCTGTATGAATTGAAAACACATATTAATTACTTTCCTTTTTTCAGTGCACTGGTAGTTGTATCAGTGCAATGGTATTAGTTTACAAGTGCAATGGTAGATGTATAAGTGCAATGGTAGTTCTAAAAAGGCACGTAATTAATATGAGTTCGTATACAGGTGCAATGGTAGTTGTATCAGTGCAATGGTAGTTAAAAAAAGGAATGTAATTAAGATGAGTTTTTAATTTCCAAAGATTATTAAACGCAACGCAAATTTAATAAAAAAATGACTATAATTAATAGGGGTGTCATTTTTCAACCAATTAGAAGGGTTCCAAAAAGGAACGCAATTAATATGAGTTCGTATACAGGTGCAACGGTAGTTGTATCAGTGCAATGGTATTTAAAAAAAAGGAATATAATTAAGATGAGTTTTTAATTTCCAAACATTATTAAACGCAACGCAAATTTAATAAAAAATGACTATAATTGATAGGGGTGTTATTTTTCAACCAATTAGAAGGGTTAGGAAGGTTTCCTCTTTTTTTCTTGAGTGCATGCATGAGATGAGGAGGGGGGAAAGCAAATAAATGAACCGGGCTAGTTCGTAGGTTCAATTGGTAAGAGAAATCCGACCGGTCGAATCGAGGTTTAGCCGCACAAGTCAAGGGTGAGTGACGTACAAGAGCTTTTCCTTTCTGTCTTTACCATCTTCTTCTTTCGTTTGAGCCGGTAAATAAAACGAGATATATAGGTGGATTAGAATACTTTGTACGAACAATTTAGTAATCTTATATTATAATACGTATAATAATAATTATAATTGGCAGAGTGTAGTTTAGGTATTTATTGATTTATTTTGCAAAAACATAGAACAATATCCTAATCGGAATTTTATTTGCAAGTGTGAGTTGTGTGCAATTTGGGGCTTCTTGTGTTTTGTTATGTTGTTTCCTTTAAATTTAATATTTATTACAGACAGGTGACCGTGATTCTCCTATATATCATAGGTACGTAAATATACGGCTAATAAAGCCAAGCAAGTATGAAGTAGAGAATGTGATTGAACATGCATGTATATTGTTCTATCTTGATTATAGATGATGGTGTTTAATCACTTATATAGTTGAGAGATCGGTTCACATGTTTCGTATATATACTTCACGTGGTAATTTATATCTTTGAGCTTTGATTTCATGCAAATATATAATTTGACTTTAATATAATGGATCACAACTAATTCTTGCATTATTCCAAACGTTAAATCTTAAATTATGAAACTTAAAATTATAAACTATAAAACTTAACCCTCATTTTCATAAACGGTAAATTTTTTTAAATCAAAGTAAATTTTGAATGATTTTTCTGCAAATTCAATTCAATAGAAAACTTGAAGTTCAATTCAATAGAAAACAATGATTGACCATTGAGATTGGTCGGAGCACATTGAAGTACATCTAACGATTAGATCACCTGGAATATAGCATTCATTACCCTATATATATGCATGGTAATGATTGTAATGGTTTTTCTCGTGCACCGATGAATGCTACCACATATCCTTAATAAAATATTGTGTAATGATACTATATCTTAATTCTTAATGAGTGAACCCTAGAATCTAATTCTCCAAATCCTAATCCTTAAGACCCAAGATGGTGTCTCTAGTACGATGGATTGGATGTATTTTGACGAATAGCAACATTTGATTAATGTTACTAATTAAACTGATCTTAGATACATGATTTAGAGAAATATATATGTTTCATATTAACTCATTAGCATCTATCTATCTATATCTATCTATCTATCTATCTATCTATCTATATCTATCTATATCTATCTATACTATATATTATGGCAATTCAAAAGTAACTTCTTGCCAAATAAGCACTTGGAGAATTCACAAGATACCAAGGTGGACAACTTTTTTGAAAACAAAAAATTCATTATTGATCTATTTATGGAGCTATCTCTCTCTTCTTTTAATATTTCTACTCATTTTTACCAAAAATCAATAATAAATTACATTTTTATGAGAATGTAAACAAACACACAAAAGTATACTATTTTTGTCAATTAAAAAAAATATAAAGATGGAAATAGATAGTGACTATATCGAATTTTTTTAAATGAAAAGTATATGATTAAATCTTATCAAGTAATTTTCTACTCATTTTCACCAAAACTTAATAATAAGTTACATTTTGACAAAAATTTAAAAAGTACATATATATAATAATATTTGTATCAATTAAACAAAATATTACAATAGAAACATTGAAAACAAATGATTAAAAAATCTCTATTGAGGTCATAAGTCGAATGCTAAGTAATTTCTTTTCAGATTTGGAGTTATTGTCAAAATTATTACATCAAAGTTTTCAAAATGACTTAAGTATGATTTTTTATGAGTTTTGACTTTATACCTAGGATGAGACACAACATCACTTAAAAAACAACACGTGTGAAGGTTAAGAAAATCTTCGTTGAGGATATACGATAAACATCGCGTTTCATCAACCACTAACCTTAGCATTGATCAAATAAGGGTTGAAATAATTTATTTAATAATTGATGTCTTGGTAGACAAATCTAGATTTGAGGATTGATGCAATAAATAAACATAAGTGTGTTAGTTGAGATATCTTAACAAAAAAACTTTTCTAGCTACAAGAATCTAAATTGAGGTATTGTGTTAAAATAAAGAATCTTTAATAAGGATGAGTTTAGTAAGGCAATTGTAAGAAAACATTAGGGTCGTTTGCTTCGTGGATTTGAAAACTGAAGGTTTTAAGAAAACTTGGATTTTGTAAAAGCATGGATATATGAGGGGTTTGGATATAAGAAAACTTCTTATTCATCATGATTAAGTGAAAACATATATTCATGTTCTACCTTCAGTTTCTCAAACTAAGAAGAATCAGGTGTGCAATACTTTATAATCTGTCTTAGGGTTCATATTAAAATATTCACTCTAGATCATATTAATTGAACAATCTCTATTGAGGTCATAAGTCGAATGCTAAGTAATTTCTTTTCAGATTTGGAGTTATTGTCAAAATTATTACATCAAAGTTTTCAAAATGACTTAAGTATGATTTTTTATGAGTTTTGACTTTATACTTAGGATGAGACACAACATCACTTAAAAAACAACACGTGTGAAGATTAAGAAAATCTTCGTTGAGGATATACGATAAACATCGCATTTCATCAACCACTAACCTTAGCATTGATCAAATAAGGGTTGAAATAATTTATTTAATAATTGATGTCTTGGTAGACAAATCTAGATTTGAGGATTGAAGCAATAAATAAACATAAGTGTGTTAGTTGAGATATCTTAACAAAAAAACTTTTCTAGCTACAAGAATCTAAATTGAGGTATTGTGTTAAAATAAAGAATCTTTAATAAGGATGAGTTTAGTAAGGCAATTGTAAGAAAACATTGGGGTCGTTTGCTTCGTGGATTTGAAAATTGAAGGTTTTAAGAAAACTTGGATTTTGTAAAAGCATGGATATATGAGGGGTTTGGTTCATTATGGATTTGAAAATACCATATTTCGTTTCATAGATTTCATGATGCATTTGGTTAATTAAATTTGTATGTTGGAATTGAAAATGACATATATTATCCTCATTGGTATGAGAAGAGAAATGAAATATGAGGGATAGGTTGATCATAAATAATAGACTTCAAAGTCCATGATCAATTTCCATATAAAGATGTGAAATTTTCAAGTCCGTGGGGCCCACGAATTTGGAACCTTAAAATACATGAGACCCACATATTGGTTGCCTCTAAATATATGAAGCAAGCAATGGTTGGACAAAGTTCATGATAGCTCCAAATTCATCAAGCAAACAATCCCAGCTATATGGTTGTGAGTCTGTGACTCCATACCAAATTTTGGCAATAACAAAAACTTTTTCAATATCGAAGTCTCAAAATGGAAATCTTTTGGTTTGTAACAGTAAGCCATTTGTATTTAGATCGAGTTATCATAGCCACAAAATTTTGTTTTCATATTTCAGTCGATGAGCCGAGTCCAAAGGTATTAATTAGGATTAAAAATTACAATAAAATCGTTATACATATTCTTAGATATTAATAGATATATCTACAATACATTCAAGATTTCAAATGTATGTAAAATGTCACAATGTTTCCACGAGTTATTACATTTTATAAAAAAAAATTCCAAGAAATCATAAATAATCATTACTTATTATTGTAGGAATCTAAAACTAATTTAGTGCCATATCAGTACATAGCTAGCTCTCACCCTTCCACGCTGGACAAGGTCTAATTGGTGTGCTTTTTTGCTTACTCTTTAAATTGTCATCGTTATCAATAAAAAGTAAATTAAGTTAATAAAAATGAATGCAACATTTTGATTTGTTCCTATTCCTTTTTCCATACAACATTGAAAATAAAACACAACATCGATAATAAAGAAACTAGATCAAGCCCCACAAAAACAAATTAAGCTCTCTTCTTATTTTCTTAAATTTTGAGTTTCTAGAATTTGTATTCTCTACTTTTTAATATATAGATATACGAAAGGAAATGGTAAGGCATATTGAGTTTTTTTCCTCTTTGTAGGAGAATAGGAGGCGGGAGTTACATGATGCAATGATTTGTTGGAAAAGAATTGAAAAACTCTAACATATTTTGCCTATTGCCGAAGAAAAGTCCAGCCTATCATTTCTCCCTCTTCCCTTTCGATCCGCAGCGGGCAATTGATCTTTCTTCCTCAGAGATATCTGACTGCTAGCGGTTGACTGGCCGAGTTATAGTCTTCTTCCCATTCTTTTCTTAATTTCTTCCAAATTACGACGACTGGATAGTAAATTTCCCTTTTTGATTCAATGGTTGTATTTCTTCTTCGTTATTCTGGTAGTTGTTTTATGGTTCTCTGTTATCCTATATACTTTGATGTAAACATGTAACATATAATTTAAAGGGTTTGTTGCTTGGACTTGGAGCATCTCTCCTTTGGTTGAATAATTGATCGTTTTCCTTGAAGGCCTATTGCAACTCGATTCCTTGGATGTTAAAATGGAAAGCAGAGTTGTGAGGGTTGTTCATTATGTTTATTATGTTCATGAGTGACATGCTACTAGCTAGCTATATGACGATGATCTAATCAAGTAAAGAATATGTAGCAGGGGGTTATAAGTAGGAGGGAACATATTTGGGGTTTTATAAAGGGCGCGAAGAAGAAATAAAATGATAGTAAATGTCGATGTTTTCCCCAATTTCTAGATGTTTGTAATGACATTGGTTTGTTTCCTTAGCGTGAATTTTGCCTAATTAAATCCCTAACTAAAGCTTGATTTTGGCCTGATTGTTTTCATAACAACTACTATTTGGATTGATGCATCAATCCGATTCACAATAGGGACTCTGCAAGATGTAATGACTTAAGTTTTATTGAAGTATACAACTTTTACTATTCATCTATGTTGTTATTAGGTAGAAAAACATGATCCTTTTGGCAGTAATCTATCTCATTCTTCCAAAATTACACGAGTAACTGAAACTGCACGATATTTGTGGGATCTAGATCGCGATATTCTCTATTATAGTATACCAACGTACGAGAAGGGTGAGAAAATGAAAGCTCTTCACTTTTTTAATTAATTGAAATATATTTGCTAATTTTAACTTCTTTTGTGCCCTTCAAAATTTTAACTTCTTTGTCACTTTGTGTGCTAATAAATTAATAATCTCTTAGTTTATATCTTAAATGGTGGATTCAATATACAATTATAAATCAATAAAGAAAGTACTATAGAGAGCTCATTTAATAAAATTAAATTTTCATAAATAAATGAAAGATATAAAAATGTGAAACAATATATGAAATTTGGTAAGTAAGATTAACAATTCAATGTATAATAGTTTAACATAATGAATCATAAATAAAATTATAATATTAGGACAAAAAATATAATAACCAATCAAAATTTGTCGTCCAATGGGCGGGTATAAAGCTAGTTTGGTTTTATAGGATGAACTCGTGTTAGTTCATGGGTAGAGATATAGTCGTTTACAAACCCCTACCGATCTAGTCATCGCCCCATATATAGATCATTTAACCGACAAGATAGAGAGAATTATTATTATTATTATTGTATAATGAAGGAATGAATGAAAGGAAATTGATGCGATATAGGGAGCTAGCTAGCTAGGTAGGTGTTAGCCAATTGTTATTTGTGGTGTTAGCCAACAGTACACAAGAGAAGAGAAGAGAAGAGAGCAGCAACAACAGTAGTTTCACGGGTTTCGCTAAGCTGCCTACAAGGAAACAAACAAACAAACAAACAATACAAGTTCACGTGAACTTTGGTGAAGAGAGGAAGGAAATTGAGTTGGCCTCTGCTGCTCTGCTGGCCTTGCAAATGCAACTAAGCACACATATTCTGGTTATAGTATTTGATTTTGCAGTCCCTACCACAACCCACCCGCCAATTCTCAGCCACAAGTTTCGTAAAAAAGTAGATTGAGGGATTAACATCACACATTTTAGAAGTAATAAGATTATATTCGGTTATCAAAGTCTTTTGTGATTGACAGGTGTTCTGTTCGAATTTTAATGATTTGTATTTGTTTTGTTAAGAACATAGCGTCTGATATCTATGCACACTTTAAGCACATATGAGTAGGCTGCGGTGCTGGTAAATTATATATGATCAATAAATTGAACCTCTCCCTATGATTTGGGACTAACTGGTTCTTGATATGGTATCTCGCTCTGTGACCGTGAGGACTTTTGTTCGAATCCTGGTGACCCAATTTGTTAAGCACGTGATAATTCCGATGTTTGATGAATTTACTTTTGCTTTAAGGGGTGTGTAAATAATTAGTATGTAATTCATATTTTATTCTCTTCCACTAACTCGAGTTATTAATTGGTAGCAAATGGTTCTTCATATAATTATGTAGTAGTATAATTAAGTTAATGAATTATTAGTTATTTTTGAAAACATATGCTTTTGGAATGGTAATATAAGATTGTAAGTTAAGGAATTGTGTTTTTTCATTTTTTTTTTTGTCTCCCCGCCAGAGGTTTTGCAATGTCGTACCATCTATAGTTGTCTATGATTTTGAAACCCCACCACCCACCATTTCTCAGCCACAAGTTTGGGTTTGCTAACTATCCCCCTGCCTTTTTCCTATCGTTACTATTATTATTATTTAACTATATATGTACAGGAAGGATACTACAAAGTACAAATATGAAGGAGATTAGGCTAAATATGAAACATGATTTTATGCATTCAGCGTGAACATCGCGATGGTGATGGCTTGAGCCTTGAAGATGGAACCAGATAGTGTTTTGTAGAGGTGGCAAATGGATTGGATTGGTGGATTGGTGGATTGGATTGGTGGATCCATGGATCAAATGGATTGGATCTAATGGATTGGTGGATTCATGGATTGGATCAAGTGGATTGGTGGATTATCCATGAATCCAAATGACATCCTCAACCAAGGACCAATATGTAAAATGTAAAAAGTTTAGGTACTAAAATGTCACAATGAAAAATTTTAGGTACCAAAACGTAATTTTCCAATGATAATTTTCGTATAAAAAATTAAATTTTAGGTACCAAAATGTAAAAAATAAAAATTATAGGTACTAAACCGTAATTTGCCAATGATCCATGGATCCAATCCATGAATCCACCAATCCAATTGGATTTGGATCAAATGGATTGGATTTAAATGGATTGGATTAGGTGGATATTTTTAATGGATTGATGGATTGGATTGGTGGATTGGATTGAAATTGCCACCTCTAGTGTTTTGATAATGAGAATAAATCAACCACTATTTATATTAATTTTCTACTAATCTTCTTGGTGCATAACCACAAGGTTAATTATGTTGTTGAGATTAGGAGATGGCTCAACAAGGATTGGCAGGTACAAATTGAGCATATCGACCGAGAAGTCAACATTGTGGCCAGGGACGGAGCTAGGGTTTGAAATTAGGGGGCATGTCAAATTTCTTTTTCCCGTTGAGAAATTTTTTCCCATGAGTCCATGACATAAAGAAGAAACAAATTTAGGTGACGATTTTTTTCCATAGATTTACACATATAATCAACGATTTAACTACAAAAAAGAATAGGTGATCAATAATTCATGGATAAGATTCCACCCTTTATTGCAATCAAAATACAATTACGGTCACAGGAACATGCAGTGAAATAAAAAATTGAAATCAATTGAGCACGATATTATGTGAGTTCATGAAGAAACATTTCAATAGATTCTTAAAAACACACGAATATTAATTAGTTATTTGAAATTTATTCAAATAACGATGATTTAACTACAGAAAATTAAGAACAATTACATAATTTATGAATTATATTAAACATTTTCTTGCATAAAATTCAAATATAATTAAGGTTACCATATTGATGAGGGGGTATTCTTGCAATATTTCTTGCATCAAATAAAATTAAGGTTCTCATAATGATGAAGGGGTTTTCTTGAAAAAATATTAAAGTATGAATAAGGATGAGGGGTGTAAGGACTAAGGAGGGAAGTGATATTGATTTCAAAAAAGGAGTAAAGACTTGCCGTCTACACGGTTCGAATAGTGGCCAATGAATAATAAAGTACTAATATATGAATAATAAAGTACTAAGAACCATCATCACAACCAGTTGGGCCACTTGTGAGTTGTGAATTACACTTGGTATTATAAACTATCTATAATCTTAGGGGGGCTGCCAACAAGCTGGCTCCGTCCCTTATTGTGGCAGACTATCTTGCTTTTATAGGGCTCCTCTGATCTAAAGGAGTATAGACTTTTGATGAACCTGACAGTGCTCTTGCCTACCGGCTGTATCAACACATCCTCCAATAATATATAGTAAAGTTTTGTCTACTTTTCTCATTTCAAATTTCCTCCAACGAGAGTGAAAGTAGGAAGGGCATTTTTGTCTGTACAATTAATTATTTATTCCATATAAAAATGTCAATATCAGGATTTGAACCCGGATCTCTTCAAACAAAGACAACAATCACAACCAATTACACTAAACAAATTTTTTGCCTCGGCCTTTCAAGTATTTTAGTTTTTGGAAACTTCACCCTCAGTATGACAGGCTGGTGAAAGAGGGTTGGCTCTGTCCTACTACTAGTTCTGCTATGGCTAGGCTGTATCAAAAGCTGCGAAGTATTAAAGTCCGTCTGAAGGGTCTTAACAGGGATTACTATTCTGATATTCATTATAGAGTCCTAAATGCTAAGAAGGAACTTGCTCAAGCGCAAGAAGAAGTGTTGGAGCGCCCTGCCTCCTCAGCTTTCCAGGCTGAGAAGAGGTGTATGGTCCAGCTTCTTGAGCTCCAAAGGGCCGATGAGTCTTTTCTTAAGCAGAAGTCAAAACAACAGTAGATTAACATTGGGGATACTAACTCGCGGGTTTTCCACAGTATGATGAAAATAAGGCAGGCTAAGAATACTATAAAGCAGCTAGTTACAGAGGAAGGTCTTGTACTGGAGAACATAGAGGAGATTGGTCTAGAAGCAGTAAACTTTTACAAGAAGTTACTGGGTACTCAGAATATGAGCAGAGTTTCGGTAGACACGATTAGGCAGTTGTTGAAGTTCCATTTGACTGATGGTGGAGAGGAATTATGCTATGTGATCACATGTGCTGAGGTGAAGAAAGTGGTAATGGGAATGAAGAAGGGGAAAGCTCCTGGGCCTAATGGCTATTCAGCAGAGTTCTTCCAAACTCACTGGGACCTGGTTGGTGACACTTTCACCAAGGCAGTTCAAGAATTTTTCCACTCTGACAAGATGAGAAAGGAGATTAACTGCACCATTTTAGCCCTCATACCAAAGCTACCAAATGCTAATTCTATGAAGAACTTTAGACCTATCTCATGTTGTAATTTTGTCTATAAGTGTATCTCTAGATACTTGCTAATAGACTTCAAACAGTCATGCCACAGCTTATAAGTCCCAACCAATATGCTTTTATTAGAGGTTGGCTTATTACAGATAATATAGTGCTTGCACATGAAATGGTATAACAGGAAGAATGTCTATCCTAGGTGTGCTCTAAAAATAGTCATAATGAGAGCTTTTGATAGTGTTTATTGGGATTTTTTGCTCTGTACTTTGGCTGCCATGGGGATCCCATAAAAGTTTGTGAATTGGGTGAAAGGTTTCTTAGACTATGCTATCTTCTCTTATTATTGGGGGTTTAACATGACTTTTTGAAGCTAGGAAGGGGTTGAGGTAGGGGTGTCCACTCTCCCCCCCTGTTTACTATTAGTATGGAGGTTCTTAGTTGTATGCTCAATAGAGCAGCTACTCGTGCCATCTTACCCTATCACCCTCAGTGCAGTAGAATCAGCTTAACACATCTGTGTTTTGCTGATGACCTCTTGATCTTCACCAAGGGGTCTGTGGAAGGGGTTTCAGTAGTTGTAGAGGTACCTCATAAGTTCTATCTTGTGTCAGGTTTGAGATGTAATCCAAGTAAGATTGAGATTTTCCGTGTTGGGGTCTCTTAGAATCTGAAAGAGGAGTTAGTTTTGTGTTCTGGGTTTAAGGAAAGCAGACTGCCTGTTAGATACTTTGGTTTGCCTCTAAATGCTAGGAAGCTCTCTTCTGATGAATGTAAAAACCTGGTAGACAGAATTGCTGGGAGGAGTATGGGTTGGCAGCCAAGACTCCTAACCTATGCAAGGAAGTTTGAACTCGTCATTTCAGTGCTAGCAAGCATGACTCAGTATTGGATGAATGTCATCCTCCTGACAAAGAAGGCGATCAAGCAAATAGAATCTCTTTGCTCACAATTTCTCTGGAGTGATTTTGAAAAAAAGAAAAGAGCCAAAGTTTCATGGAAGATAGTGGCTTTACCCAAAGTTGAAGGCAATATGGGATTCAAGGATCTATGTTCTTGGAACAAAGTCTGCCGTACTCGTCATATATGGGGCATACTTTCTGATATGGATACATGACACGCCAAAACACAACAACAAACTGCGACCAAGTGGAATCGTAGTCCGGGAATGCAGTAACAGGCAAGTTTAATTATCAACCCGGGGTCTAGATCTACTGCTTACTCCGTGATTCTCTATTATCTAGCAAACTAGTTCGAGTGATTGTTGTGAAAAGTAAAAGCAACAAGAAAGCAGTAAATTGTTCGGTTTCTAAAGCAGGCAAGAGTCACTCGGGATTGAGTCCCCCTAGCCCGTTAGTTAGGTTCAATTGCAATTCCCTGGGTTGATTTACTATTGATTAGACTGCGGAAGATCCGACAGTAGCTTGGAATCTCTTAAGCTGACCAAGCCCTCTCAGTCTAACTACCCGGCAGACGACTAGTCTTCACCGGGATAGAAAGCTGAGGCTATGAACACAGAACTCCACTACTGGCGTCAAGAACACCAGTATAAAGCAGTAAACTGGCTAACTCTCGTATAGCCAATCTCCTACTATCGAATGAAGAGGCTCTAACAACCAAATCAGATTCTATCTATCTCAGGTTGCAGCAGAAATTGAGAAAAGCTGACCAGACTCAAATCAATTCATTAAACATGCATCATTCGATTAAAATCAAACAGTAATATCATCCCAAGTCATTACAATCAAATCCCTAACACAAGGAACTAGGGTTCTTCATACCCAAGTGAGAGAAGGGTTCTACTCCATAGAGAGAGAAGAGAAAACAAGAATCGGATTAGTCATACTCATAACGATGAGGATAATCTGCTCCGGGACGATGATTTTCACTCCTATGACGATCTCCAAGCTCGATTCGATGAAATCCAGCTCTAAGACAGCTTTTAGGATGTGTTCTTCGCACTTTCTCTCTCTAGGGCTCTGTTTTTTGCTCTCAAAACGCGATTCTCTCCCTTTTGGCTCGGAATAAGCTCTAAAACCAGGCTTTCCCGACTCGCACGGCCAGGGTGCACGGCCGTGCAGACCACCATTCTGGTCGTGCACTCCAAAACGCAGCCGTATCATTAAGTCGGCCTCAGGCTTCTCGCACGGCCAGGTGCACGACCGTGCAGATCTTCAGGGCCTGCCCGTGCGTGGCCTCGGCATAAAGCGCACGGCCATATGGCTCAGGTGCACGGCCGTGCAGCCTCCCTGGTCTGCCCGTGCAGCTCCCCAAAAAGCTCGCCATTCGTCCGTTCTTCGTCCAATCGACCCCAGACTCGCTCCTAAGCCTTCATTCACGTACTAGGACCTGAAATATCACAAACAAGCACAACCTAGCGTGAAATCGGCCTAAAACACGAGAATCAACACCTCAAACGGTGTAAGAACGGGGGTAAAAACATGTGTAAATGACGGTCTATCAATACACTTTGGATAGCTTGGATTAAGGAGTATTGTCTTCGTAACTAGGGCTGGAAGTTTGGTACCGGTATTTGGGATATACCAAATACCGTACCGAATTTGTCTATATTTGGTATTACTTAATACACGTATTATTTCTTGGGATTGGGATTGGGATTGAATTCCAATTGTTATATGGTATTAGGGATTACGGGATTGGGATCGACATATACCAAAATACCGATTAATACCGAAATATAAGTTAGTGAGTATTTTATCCTCTCAGCTAGACTCTCTCATTCACTACTACACGATTCTCAACCACCAAGAGTGTCATTTAATTATTCATAGATCATTCCATCACTATTTCACAACTTAGAAGCCCCCATGCAACTCAAATTTGACTATCCAATTTAAGTTACTCTCGTCTCTCACCTAATCTCTTGTAATTTTCATAACACCAAAATGCAAACACTAGTATTAGTCGTCTCATAACCTCCAATTCGTCAAACTAAAGATTAACAATGACAAGAAATTGAGATGTCACCTCACCACTATTCTCCTTATCCATATCCTAGCTCTAGGCAAACTCATAACTCTTTGCTTTGTCTCTTTGCGCTAAATTAAACAACAAAATCTAATTTATATACTTAATTATTAATTGCTAAGGTAATTAATTTCGTTTTTGATAATACTGATTGGGATACTAAAGTACCGATTGGGATACCGATATATTTAGGGATTGGGATATCGAAATTATTTAGGGATTGGGATTGATTTTAGGGTGTAATTCGGTATTCGGGATTTTGGTATTTGGTATTGAAATAGCGATACCGTACCGATTTCCACCCCTATTCGTAACTTGAGTATCTGGGATGTGAAAACTCGTGGGTCCTGGGTGTGGAACAAAATTCTTAAACTAAGAGATGATGTAGCAGGGAAACTGTGTAGAACAAGCAGAGGAGTGGAGTGGGAAGGTGAGCAGATGGACAGATTCCAAATCATCAAAGTTTGGCAGAGTTTTAGGCCGTGAGTTGATATACTGATATTGTAGGGTGGCCTAAAATTTTCGGGAAAGGAGGTGTTCCTAAGAATTCTACCATTACGTGGTTGATCCTCTTAACACGAATTACTACTATGGATGTTGTGCAACATTGGAATCCTGAAGTGACAGCCTTTTTCCCTCTTTGTAGTCAGGAGTTAGAGTGTAAAAACCATCTCTTTTTTCAGTGTACCTATGTGCAGGAAGTGTGGAGCATTGTATTTTCCCTATCATGGCAGCTCCGATTTCTAGTGACTTGCAGTACGCGGTGGCTCTAGCTACTCGACGTCTCAACAAGTGCTTGGTGGGCAGAACCCTCTGGTGTCTAGTCCTGAGCGAGGTTTGGCGAGAGAGATGCAGGAGAGTCTTTGGTGGGAAGCAGTTAACGGTGGCAGAACTTGTCAAAAGGACGCAGGGAGTGATGGAAGCTAAAGAACTAAGAGACTCAAGGTTTGCTAACTCAGTTGTGCTTCATCATTGTGGTACAAAAGTGTAGCCTTGTTCGTAGTATAGTGCGGGGTTTTTGTTGCAGTTGTACTGGTCGATTTTTGTACAGATCGTATTTGATGAATAAAGATTCCATCCATTCATAAAAAAAAATACACGAAGTGACACTCTGAAAATCAGAGGACTTTTTCATCATGATTAGCAAGCCCACTAAGTCTACCGTATGTATTTTTATGGTGCTTGATACTGCAATTTTCATAGCATAGTTTGATGTAGTTTCTCAATTCTAAAATCATTGCTCTCTCCTTAATTTTCGCTAAAGGTGAATTGGTAATTAGCCAACATGAAATAAACTAATTCTATTACTACGTGTTTTGTCCTTGTATTTTTCAATTTATATTTAAATTTGTACTTTTTTATCTTTGTTCTTATCTCTTTCTAACTTCCTAAGAAATTCCCTCCATCATGCAATAGTTTGGGCCCCTTTCAGTTCACAGTACAAGGTCGCCTTTGAAAATCAATCTTTTGGTCTCTTGGCAGTTGGCACTACGTTTTTATTCTTGGGGATTTAAACTGCGCAAGTAAAAAATTACAACTCCGATATCAATCTATAACGAATAGAATGGAGTTCAATATATGGAGGTGCTGAAGGAGCATTAAAACTTGAATTTCTGGTTGAAACATACGCCTGTTGAGATTGAAGATAAAGGGGATAAAATTTTTATTGTACAACAGAGAGTGGTGGCTATTGGATCTTTAGGTTTATGTTTTTTGAAGCTATCGCAACCTAATTCTATCTTAAAACGAGGAATCATCAATTGATTTACTGAAGTAGGTCGGTCGATTATTTATTCAACCTACTGGAACTGATAGAGAGGGAGTGTCTAATTTTGTTCCTTATTACTTTGATCGAATCTATTAGTATATTGGAAGTAACCCTAATTTTATCGTTTGCTCTCAAATTGTGATGGTCACCTCTTAGCTAAGTTGTTAGCATATAGTTGACTGGAATCAACATCTCTTCATTTCTTTTTGATAAGTGGCATATTGTTCCTAAAATGAGAGCATTGAACCTTTATGTGGGATTGCGAGGTTTAAGATTTAGTGAGGGAATTTAAGTGAGCTTTTATAGTCTATCTTTCTTGACAATCAACTAACCAATTTTATTTTACTGGGGACTTAATTATAATTTTGTATCGCCTGGATAAAAAACTTGCAGGATGGAAGGCATAAACGCTTACCCTGGCAGGGCGAGTGGATCTGGCAACGTCGGTGCTCAGCTCCTTGCCCACCTACGCAATGCAAACAACGTTGCTGCCAATAGCAATCTGTGATGAAATTGACATGCGTGTCCGGAGATTTATTTGGGGTCCACTGCCGAAGCCCGTAAGATTCATCTCGTCCACTAGGAGGGCATCTCCAAACCCAAGGAAGAGGGAGGTTTGGGGCTCAGGAAAGCGCATGAGTTGAATCTCGCTTTTCTAATGAAACTTTCTTGGGTTTTTGTTAAAAAACCAAATGAGTTGTGGGTTCAAGTGTTGCAGGCTAAATACTTTAAGCAGGTTGGTGGCGCATTACAGGCAAAGTCAATGGCGCGAGCTTCTAATATCTGGCGCGGCATCAGGAAGGCGTAGCCGATTATGTCCTTGGGCATGCGTATGAGTATCAAGGACGGGCATGACACTAGTTTCTGGACGGACAGATGGGTAGATTTGGGGGAGATGCTCATTGATCACGCACTGGATGAAAGTTCCCCACCGAATCCCACCCTTCCGGTGGCGCAGTTCACAACTCCTGGTGGTGAGTGGAATATCCCACTTTTGCGTTCACATCTGCCCGAAGAGCTTGTTTTGCAGGTACTGGGCGTGCAACCCCCGAAGGAAGGGTACGGCGCTGACATTCCAATCTGGGGCCCGGAGCGAGACAACCGATTTTGGGTAAAGTCTGCGTACCAGCTCCTTACCGAAGGAGAAGAGGCTTGTAACACCTTTGACTGGCGATCCATTTGGAGATGGACAGGACCTGCACGGATCACCCATTTCCTTTGGTTAGCAGCGAGGGAGAGGCTCCTCACCAACGACGAACGACAACGGCAACATCTCTCCACCACGAACATATGCCCATAGTGTAAAACGGCCCCAGAAACAATCTTGGATGTGTTGCGAGATTGTGAATTTTTCAGGTTAACTTGGATGCAGTTCATACAACCTTCTAACCACCAGCGGTTTTTCAGATCCCACCTGCAGGATTGCATCATTCACCATGTCCGATAGGAAAAAACTAGCCTTGAGTTTGGCATTGTTTGCTGGTCCCTTTGGCAGACTAGGAATGATCGAGTCTTCGCAGGCAAGATCACGACCACTGCGGCCTTCATACACCGCGTCCGGGCATGGATAAATGTCGTGCAGAATGCCTTGGACAAAGACAGGCTCATTCACCAGCCTCGTCTGCCCATGAGAACGGAGGTGGAGATCTATTGGAAGCCGCCACCTCCCGAGTGGGTCACTCTCAACTCTGACAACTCCATTCATACTGACTCAAGCCATGCTTCGGTCGGTGGCCTGATTCGAGATCATACTGGACGCTGTCTTGCAGCGTACGCGATTAACCTAGGGAGTTGCTCTATCACCCGGGCTGAGCTGAGAGGCGCGATAGAAGGGTTGCAGTTGGCTTGGGACACGGGCCATCGACGTGCCAGGGTGGAGCTGGATTATCTTTGTGCGGTCCAGCTACTTCAGAGTTTGGACGCGCTAGACCACCAGCAGACGGACATTATCCAGAGATTCCGAGAGTTGCTCACCCGTCAATGGGAATTTGTTGTTTCCCATGTTTTTGGAGAGGGGAATAAGTGTGTTGACCATCTTGCTAGCCATGGGCATTTGTTGCCACTAGGTTACCATTCCATGTCCTGTTCTGACCCTGCATTGCTTAACTACATTATGTACGATTGCCAGGGGATCTCTGAACCCCGTTTGATTTTGAATGAAGGCTGAGATGCACAACATCCATTTATTAAAAAAAAATTATCATTTTGAAAATGAGATCAATGATACATTTTTATATTTCTCCAAATGTTCGATCTATATATTCTTTCTTTATGTATCTCGATCGAAGGATTGTCAATAACATTAAACGGGTTGATAGATTTAAACATAACATGGAAATATAAATAATCAAATACCAATATTTCGGCCAACGGGCCGGGTTATAAGCTAGTATTATTAAAGGTGAAAGCCAAAACCCGTTGCTCCATTTCAAATTTCCTGCATCGAGAGTGAAAGTAGGAATGACATTTTTGTCTTCACAACTACTTATTTCTTTCTTATTTATTCAAAAAAGAAAATATACATATGGAGATTTGAACCATGACCACTTTTAAGAGAGGAAATGGATACAACCAATCGCGCTACATATATTTGTTGTATCTTCTAAAATAAAAACATACACAAACCTAAAATCTCAAAAATCAGAAGACCTTTTCAGCGGTTAGCTAGCAACTAAATCTCTCATAAGTATTTATTTGGTGATTTGATACTTTGACTTTCATATTTTTTATTATTTTAATTGTATTTTAATACTTAATTTATATTTCAATGTATATTATAAATAGAGGATAACTTTAAAATTGCAACCCATATATCCCTTGGTTGAATATTGCATATAAAATTAGAGTATTAAATAGGTCGAAGCAATGTCAAAATTTTAAATTAGTATTAATTTTTAGAACTAACTATGAAGAAATCATGTCCTTATGCAGACTATATGGGACTGTGTCTTTTAACGTTTTAGTCGGGTTAACTGCTAAGCTTTCAACATGTTCCTAATCTGGCATGATTAGATCCAATGATCATTGTACGAGATTGAGCTTAATTATTGTATCATTTCACCATTTTTTGACATGCTAATGAATTTCAAGGACAATGACATATGTCTACGTCTAAACACAATACAATATATAAGACTGGAATTAGAAAAGTATTTTCCCGTTTCAAATTCCTACAACAAGAGCGAAAGTATGAATGATATATTTGCCTTCACAATTATTAAACTTATTTATTTGTAGAAAATAAACAAGTATTGGAATTTGAACCACTGTATCTTCCAAAAAAGACAAGAATCATAAGCTTGATTGTCAACCCAAGTTTGACATGGTTGGGCGAATCAGTTTTGCCCAAACCCGAGTATTTGTTAGGACGTTGGAGACCCAGTTGGTTATCAACCCAAACTTGGCCAAACTAAGAAAACCAGTTGAATTAGGAAATCGAGTTGATTCAACTAACTCATCTAAGCACTGAGTCACTTCAAACCGACATCATTTTCAACAAATCTAATCACTAGCTCTGTTGACATGATTCCTTTTCCTTTTCAAAGACCCATGCATCAACATACATCAACCACCCGTGTTCGGTTATCCCATAATATATTTTCCTCCTTTAGTATCGGCAGGCAGCAATACAAGTCTCAATCATCTCAAAAGCCAACACAGTTCCTTAGTAGTCAATTCCATTTTCCTTCTAGCAGCAAGGTCACATCGCCAATCAACCACATCTCAAACAAAGAATAAGCCACAAGATTAGACGAACATATATTTGGATTGAGACTTGGTGTGATTAACAAAGACCAACGTCCTCATTTCTATATATACATGAAATCGAATTGGATAAGAAGAGTAAGAACATTGAGAATGGAATATGATATGCAATGAAAAGAAGAAAAGAAAAAAGTAGAAAATGAAATGGAAAAAGATAAAAAGAAAGAGGGAAGAGATTTAGAATTAAAGCGTCATTTTAAAGCATCAGTTCCAAGTGGGAGAAAAGTATAAAAATGAAACTCAATTCCAACGAATAAGTTATATTAAATCATCATTGTATCTAAATTTATCATAGAAATTTCATAAATATCTAAGCATAATACATGTGAAATCAATAAAATTTTCTTGCACCTGGGTAAAGCTAGGCTTAACCAAGTTAATCCAATTCATCTATTAATCCTTAACCCACTTGCTTAAACGACTCATTGGTGGAATCGAGTGACAACCTTGGTCATAACAAATTAGACTAAACAAATTTTTTGTATATTTTTAATGATTTATAGGTATAATATACTCCTTTATTATATACATATATGGGGAGTTCTACGGTACCCAGGGTAAAATATGGGGTACCGCATACATTGAGTAAGAAAACGTTATCCAGAACATGAATTGACTGATATTTCGGACATGATATTATACTCTAACCCTTAAAGATCAAAATCTAGGTCTTAATTCTCTAAATCTTATACCCCAAGATCAATTTAATTAGAAACAATAATCGACGGTTATGATTCGTCCAAATATAGGCAAAAAAGTCAATGCACCATCTTAGGGTTTATATTTTATGATTTAGAGAATTAGGACCTAGGTTTCACTCATTTAAGGGTTAGGGTATAGTATCATGCCCAAAAATTCTGCTAATTCGAGGTTTAGATAGCATTTTCATACTCAATGTATGCAGTACCCCGGATTTCACCCGGGGTACCGTAGAAGGCACCATATATATATATATATATATATATCCGTTATATATATAATAATGTACTCATTGGCGTCGATGAGATCGGAGCTGCTGATGGCCGTTGAGGCCGAACCCATGTTGCTCTTGCTGCTGCCGCTACTCATCGAGCTCTTCTCCATAGGAGATATGGAGATGGAAGGATGGATGGATGGTGGGAGTGCTATGACGATGGCGATGATGATGTTCGTTCCTTCAAGCTCTTGAAGTCTTGTAAGAAACTATCGATCACTTTATGAAGCAACAGGTTCACCCTTCCTCTCATATCCCTCTCCTTTTTTCTGCTGAAAAACACCCAGAAACCAGCTACTGATGAGAAATATGAACCGCAGAAAAGAGAAGAAGAAGGAGAGCGTGGGGAGGAACCGAAAGAGGGAGAGGAAACGATAAAGAAACGGGAGAGCTTTATCAGTGAAAGAAGTTCAGGATATTAGTGACTAACTATTCGTCGAAGATTGTTATATGTACAAAGAGACAGATGGATGTAGCAAATTGAATTATATTCTCACGATTATAGACTAATATCTTTATATGAAGATAAAAGAATGAGACAACCAATCACCATAGTACCAACCAATTAGACTCAGCTTTTTGATTTTAGTTGATTTCATAATATTCTTATCATTTTTGGAATAGTGAGGTTTCTTATTTTTTAATGAATGTAATGGTGAGGTGGAAAATATTAAATTTTATTTTTTTATTTTTAATAATTTTTTAGTTGCCACGTCACTAAGTTAACGGTCAACTTTGAGAGTTGACTGCCACATCAGCAAAAGTTAACGGAGTTGGACGGAGAGTGACCAAACGTGAACAGTTTCAGTAAACTTAATTACCACCAATGGATTTAAATATTTCGAGTGACCAAACTTGAACATTTTTTGTAATCTCAGTGACCAAACCTGCTGTGGCTTTTGCAGAAGCAGCTTCTAGGTGGAGCTTTTAGATAAGTACTTTTCAAAAAAAAAAAAAAAACAGTTGAGTGTTCGGCTGTAAATCTATTAGAAGTGTTTTTTAATATGAGAGGTCGTGTAAAATGACTATAAAGGACTTATAATATAAAATATGAATAAAAATTCTAAACAATTAAAAGTAGTCAAAATGGATATTGTTAGATTTCTTTTATATTAAATAATATGCTTTTATAATTTCTTTTATTTTTAAAATGATATAAAAATTCTAAACAATTAAAAGTAGTCAAAATGGATTTTGAAAACAATCATTCACTCATGAGTAGCTGAGCTTTGAAACCAACAGCAACAAACCACCAAATCCCCAAACGCAATTTGTATTGTTATAGACCGAGGAGTTAACTATTATATGCTAATATATAATTGCTGGCCTAAGGATGCTGACATGGAACAAGTTTCAAATGATGGATTTGGATTCAGGCTTAGCTTACCTACAACTACTAATCTACGACTAATTAATCAGGATACATGGGGTACACCGGGGCAAGAACATTGCTGGCACAAATCAAAAAGTAGACAAACTTTATCTTTCATTAACTGGCAAAAAGAAACTCAGTACCTCACAATCAGTTTTCTTTTTTAGACCGGGGAATCAAGTTGCCACAACATGCTCCGATCAAACAAGCCCACAAAAAAACTTTCATTTTTTCTCTTCTCCTCTACAGCTGCCGGAAACGGAGCATTCAATGTACCTCACCTGAGGACTTTCTCAACTTCCAGCACCGTCAATATCAATCAAGTCAACCCTCTGACCTATGAGATTAACCAGGAGCTCAAGGAAGATATCCAAGGAATTAATGAGCGGATATGCAGTTATGGCGAGCCACTACTCACAGCCAATAGACATACCGGTGAGGGAGATAGCCAGGGGAAAAAGACTCAGTCAGAGTTTTTAACTCTGCCGCCCAAACCGCTAGAAAAACAACCAGTCAGGGATGGCAGCCGAGGGAGATACGCCCTAACTGCGAGAGAAGAGAGTAAAAAGGGGCCAGCAGACGATAGGAAAGTTACTCCAGCAGAGCTACAACTAACCCGATCCGCAGAAGATTTCCATATTAAGTGCAAGCAGAGGGCACCTGAGAAAAAGACAGGGAGGAGCCATCAAGCAATCATCTCCATTTATTATAAACCCAGACTGCTCCTTACAACTACTGGTAGAACTAAATGCGGGGAAGAGGCACACAAGAAACAATCTGCAGTTCGAGCCCCAATAAATTACAAACCATCCAGGGAAGGAATAAATGTCCCGCCAAGCATAATCCTCAAATGGAAATTAAGAGGATGTCTGACAAACACAAAGAAGGAAGGTTGCAGCAGGGGAGGTACAACAAGGGGGTTAGCATTCAATGCCCTGAGGAAGAGGAAGAGACTCAGGCGAGAAGGGATTTTGGCCTATATAAAGCTAGAGATCCAAGAACCTCATAATCCATATCACCAGTTTTCTTCCCAGAATAGCATAGCTGACCCCCACCACCAAAAGAATTCACAGCACACTCTCGCAACCACCAAAATGGAGAACACCTCAATGAATGTTAGAGGAGAAAAGAGCCATCTGGTTCTGAACATCCGCCCAACAATAGTCGGAGCCAGAGGAAGTGGAATGTCAATGCTATTAGGCAAGTGGGTTACAGACTCAAGCATCAACCTACACAAGGCAAAGAATGCAGCGATCAGCAAGTGGAGGGCATATGGGGAGGTCCAAGCAACCAAAGAAGCAGAAAATCTCTTCGTCTACACCTTCCAATCCCAACAACAGAGAGATGCGGTTTATGACGCAAGACCATGGAATCTCAGCAACACCCTCATCGCTCTGAAGAAATGGGACGGGGAGCAAAAGGATGAGGCAGAGGATATCACAACAATTACTCTGTGGGTGCAGATGCACGATCTACCCTAGTCTCTCAAGGATGAAGAAGCTATCCAAGCAATGGCGGAGTACATCTTCCCCCTCTTTCACTGCATAGACCAGTCTAATTTCGACTTCAGAGGATGGCTCAAATTCATCAGATCCAAGGTGGAGGTCCAGCTCGATCAACCCATCCCTATTGGGTTTGAATACCCACCGAGGGAGAAATCCATCTGGGTCAGCTTCAAATACGAGAGGATTATGGACCTCTGTTACTTCTGCGGGAGGTTGGGGCACCTGATCCACAACTGTCTACACAGAGAAGACCACAGAAGAAGAGGACTCAGCATTGACCCATCCGAAGGGTACACCGCAGCGCTGAAAGCGGGCCACGACTCACCGGCGAACACTCCACCGGCGTCGTTCAGGGAGAAGATGGCCAGAGCTCGCCGCCCAACCCTCACTGGACATCCAACATGCCTGATTCGTGGATCCCGAGGTGAAAGCACCCTCATGCATCTGACTGGCCAAAGTTCTCCTCGAGCCCACCAGGGTATACTGCGTTGACACTGCCGGTAGCAGGGAGAGGTACAGCGTGGACCCAGAGAGGGGAAGTCATAGTACCTACCACGACTTTCCCTACCACCTTCCTGGAAATGGAGATGGAAGCTACTGCTAGGGCAATGCAGAAATCACTCGACCTAGGTGAAGGAGGAAGAAACAAAGAGAAGATGGCGGGCCTGTTCGAAATGGGTCGAAGCCTCTCCCTGGCAAGCCCATATTATGCTCTAGAGGAAACCCACATTCCTACTCCAGTGAACATCACAGCAGGCCCGACACAAGGCCCACAGGAACAGATCACCACCCGAACCCAAGAGAAGGAAATAATCACTGGGGAATATGAGACCAGTCCCAGGCCGGAGAAGAAGAGGAAACCGGAGGACTTTACCAGCCCAAGCAGCCCACTCCCACAGATGGAGAACTCGGCTAACATCTCTTTTGATTCCTTGACTTTTGTTCCAGGTGAAAACAGGAAGACATACCAAAGGAGGAGAAAAATTATAAGGAGGAGGAGCATTGCAGAACTAACAGCAGAAGGAAACCAATCCGGGGAAGGTGAATCGACCTCTCCGAGGGCAGCGGCGGCAAGCCTGAAGCCGCCAAACCAGGAATGAGGATCCTCAGCTGGAATTGTAGGGGATTTGGCCAATCCCTTACAAGGAACTACTGTGGTAGGCTCTGCCGCCAGTTTGGCCCTTCATTACTCTTTCTGATGGAGACCAGGAAGGAAGACCCTTTCATGGAGGAAAAAAGAAGAGCTATGAAGTTTGATCACTCCAAATATGTCAGCCATGCAGTAGAAGGTAGTGGACTGGCGCTTTGGTGGAAAGAGGACGTGGAGGTCCGAGTTATAGATGTTTGTAAATCCTATATGGATGTTAGCATTTGTTGGGAAGGAGTTGAATTCTACTGTACTTTTGTCCATGCCCCCACCACGGCGGTGGAAAGGAGGAATCTCTGGGATCGACTTACGATCATTAGGGGCTCTCCAGAAGATAGTTGGTTAATCGTAGGGGACCTGAATGTTGCCCTACAACCTTTTGAAAAACAGGGGCGATGTCCTCTGAGGAATGAAAATGTTGATCCTTTCAAGTACTTCATCTCGCAGAATGCTCTGATCGATCTTGGCTTCTCAGGCCAGGTCTTCACTTGGACCAACAACCAGCAGGGACCTGACTTGATTAGAGAAAGGCTCGACAGAGGCCTTTGCTCAGCTTCATGGAGACTCAATTTCGGAGGTGCCACTGTGTTCCATGAAGACTTTGTTGAATCTGATCATTGTCCGATCAGAATTGACCTGCATCCGAAGAAGCAAGACCAAAATACACCGTTTCGGTTTGATAAAAGATGGAGGGAGAATGGGGATTGTAACCAGATCATTGATAATAATTGGAACAATGGGGGAAGAATACATGAGATTCTCAACAATTGTAGGGATGATCTGCGACGGTGGTCAATTAAGGACAGAGCAAATAAAATCAGGAGGGAAAAGGAAATCAGACAAAGACTACAAGAGTTACAAGGTCCAATTAAAGACTCCATGGTTATTGAAGAAGAAAGGGGTCTGCTTCAGGAGCTTGACACAGCCTGGAAGCTTGAGGAAGAGTTCTGGGTACAAAGGTCCAGAAACAGTTGGCTCCAAGAAGGAGATCAAAACACGAGCTTCTTTCATGCTAGTACTATCAAAAGAAGAAGCAGGAACCGCATTGTGAAACTTAAAGATGAAACTGGGAGATGGATGAACAACGACCAGAACCTTGAAGGACATGTCAATGGTTTCTATACCAATCTTTTCAGAAGTAGATCAGAACCTTTTGACCATGCTACTCTCAATGGTTTCCCCTTTTTGGTTTCCCAAGAGGACAATATGGTCCTCAATGCTCACCTTGACAAAGATGAAATCCGAAAAGCTGTTTTTCAACTTGGAGCCAACAAAGCCCCAGGTCCGGATGGCTTTCCAGGACATTTCTTTAGAAGGTATTGGAACCTGGTGGGTGACTTGTTCTGCGAGGAAATCATCGAGTTCTTCAACACCAATGTGATGCCACCCAACTGGAATGATACCTACATCACCCTCATCCCTAAGGTTGAAGCCCCTGAGACGATTGGACAATTCAGGCCTATCAGCTGCTGTAACTTCAGATACAAGGTAATCACAAAGATTATGTCTAACAGATTACAGCCTCTCTTGCCGAAGCTGGTCAGTGAACTTCAAGAAGCTTTTACAGGAGGGAGACAAATACAAGAGAATATAGTGATTGTTCATGAGGTGCTTAACCATTTCAAGAAACACAAAACTGGGACGCAGAAAAATATGATGATGAAGCTCGACATGAAAAAAGCATATGATCTGGTGGAATGGGACTTCCTGATTGAGTTACTTAGAGCTTATGGTTTCAGTGAAAAATGGTGCAGGTGGGTTAAAACTTGCATTTCATCGGTGAAGTTCAGAATCCTCTTCAACGGGAACCCTACTGAGGAATTCACCCCATCTAGGGGTATTCGTCAAGGAGACCCTCTCTCCCCTCTTCTATTCATCCTGATGAGGAACGCCCTATCATTCCTAATTGAAAAAGCTGTTCAGAGAGGAGATCTAAGAGGTTTGAAGCTCAACAAATCATGCCCTACTATCACACACTGTCTTTTTGCTGATGACACTATCATTTTTGGAGAAGCCTCAGCATTGGAAGCAGGGAGAATTCTTAACATTCTCAATGAGTATGGCTCAATAACTGGTCAAGAGGTGAATAAGGATAAATCCTCGATTTTTTTCAGTCACAATATCCCTGAGGATGAAAAAGGTAGCATTTTACTCACAGCGGGATTCACAGATACAAATTGTCACTCCAAATACCTCGGAGTCCCAACTGAGTGGGGAAGGTCAAAGAAAGAAACATTCCAATTCCTCATCCGAAGAAGGGAAGCAAAGCTTCATGGATCCGGGCAAGTATTTGGGAAGCCAAAGGATGGATGAAACAGGGAGTTATCAGGGTCATTGGGAATGGGGTGACAACCAAAATGTTCCAGGACCCTTGGCGGTTTGATCGACCAGGCCCCCTCCTGTCAAATGGATCAACTGACTCAACTTCAACTACATCTTTCATTGATGCCGTTTCTAGAGAATGAAAATTTGACCTGCTGGAGCATTTTCTTGATCCACAAGAAATCCTCCTCACAGGAGCCACACCAATCGGTCCAGCGAACAAGAATGATTTCTGGGCATGGAGATTCTCGGAGCAAGGCAGCTTCTCTGTTAAATCAGCCTTCCACCTTTTCCACAACCAAACAAGAGGCTCTCAAGGAACAGTGAACCCCTTCCCTGAGTCAGCCAAAGATAACTGGAAATGACTATGGAGCTTATCTATGCCACCAAAACTAAAGTTCTTTATATGGAGATGTGCAAAGAATGCACTTGCATCGAAGGCGAACCTGTTTGCTAGAAAATGCTCTCCAACTGAAGCTTGTCCACTGTGCAATTGTCAGTCGGAATCTCTTCATCACTGTCTCTTCATCTGCCCCCATGCAGCAGCAGGTTGGAATCGGGAATGGCCTGACCTCTCTACACCGCCACCTCTCACAAACATTCTGGATTGGCTGGTTTCCCTACGATCAAGGTTCCATACTGTCACCATTCAGCATATGATTTTCTTAATGTGGCAGACCTGGAAGACTAGAAACGACCGAATTTTCTCAGGGATTCTACCTTGGCCCCCGATCACCACTTTCAGAGCTCTCACTGCCCATCACCAATGGAACACTTGCCCGCAGAAGATAAGAGACTTACCCCACCACACTCAGCACAATCCACCCCCTGAACTTTCCTCCCCACCGCCAAGTATTCATGATTTTGAAATACACTGTGACGACACCTTTTTCAGCGAGTCACAGGAGGCGGCATATGGCATCGTAGTGACGAACAGCCATGGATAGGTTTGTAATGGGAGAGCTGAGCCCCTGCATTGTTTTTCGCCTCTTGAAGCAGAAGCTATTGCCCTTTGGGAGGGAACACGTTTGGCTGAAGAGTTGGCAACTCCGTGCCTGATTAGGACTGACTGCCAGACCCTTGTTCAGGCCCTTGCAAACCCAAAAGAGGTTTGGCCATGGCGTATAGCAGGCTGGATCAGCAGGATCAAGAACTATTCTATCAACCACCCGATCAGCAGGTTCGACTTCATCAACAGAAGAAGAAATTGCAAAGCGAACTGGATTGGATCCAAGTTCTTGATGTAATAGGTCCACTCTTGTAACCATTTGGTTTCTGCCACAAGGAATGAAATATCTATGCCCTTTGTAAAAAAAAAAAAAATTAACTGGCAAAAAGAAACAGGCACAGAGACAAGATAAGATGAACATAATATAAAACCTCCCTGCTGCTTGTTAAAACCAAGAAACATGCCATAGAAAATTAAAACGACCCCAATAATCTCCTACATTCACAAATACACAGCCCTCCATTTATCTGGAAGGCTTCTGATTAGGCGGGGAAAGTCACTCTGAACCTTCATGAACTTGGTTTCGACATTTCATAAGGAACGACAGAGACCGAGAGGGATGACGCAGATGGAGGGCGACTCTCTTCTTTGTTGAGTTGGGCTCGACTTGTACTATGATGGCGGTGCTGCTGCACGGAGACAGAGGGATGTTGAAGGCGCGGGATTCGTCGCCCTTGTGTTCCAGAATAAATGAATGAGGAAACGTAGTCGGTGGAGCCATTTGGTAGATCCCGAGAATGTATTAACAACAGAGGTCTTTCTGTATATTCCACCGGAGATAGTGATCAACGACGACGAGCTGGTTCACTCATGTTTATTTTTTCTTGGTTTTTGGCAACAACAAAAAATAGTTCGACAAAAGTAAAATGAGTTATTTGGGAAAATATCAACTAAAAAAAAAAGCAGAACAGAAAAAACAATTCCGTTTGTTTGGTGTAGCGGCGGTTTGGTTTGTCGAAGGGTTAACGGGTTTGAAATGAATTCGTTCAACCCAGTTCCATGCCACCTCATGTCCACGTGGCCCAATTAGAAAGCGCGTTATCGGTGCCGCACTGTTATAGCGACACTATAGTATTGGCCATTTCGACGAAGACGCATAACATTGACATGACGATACCCAATGAATAGGCCAAATGTGGATAGGCCTCGAGTAATCAAAGCCCAAGGCGAGCACTGAACATTTTTAGTGATTTCTCTGAGGTGTTTTGTAAGATCAAACGTAAAAAATGCACCAACAAGATGCGTTTTTTAATGAAATAGAGGACAGCAGTTCAGATGCCAGAAGGAGCGATTGGAAAGGTTCCACCACGGCTAAACCCGCCGATGGAGAAAAGTTCATGCATAGTGAAGCATGAATCCCAAAGCCTTGGAGGTTGAGTTAAAACTCTTAATGAGATCTATACTCTATGTGGAGTGAAGTACTTTACTTTGGGGGTACTTCTGATAGACTCACCTTTGTGAATGTAGGAGTGAGGCCGCTCCCTATGGAACTTTGGAGGCACAAAGTTGCTAGAGCGTTCACTAAACTGGGATAACGTGCATGGCCATAAACGCACGGCCTATGAGAGAATATCACTCAATGAAAAGATCCGGTGTGCTACATTGTCTGAGATAGGTTCAAGACCACGAGTCACCCTTATGAAATCGGCAGTGTAACCACTACGCTAAGGTTCAAATCTTCGCGATACCTTAGCTTATGCCCGATCTTATGGAACTGTTGATGCTCAGAGATAGTTTCAAACTATTCAAGTGGGGGATTGTTGGGATGAATAGCTTTGAAAAGCTATAATGAAATTCCTAATTAATTATCCAGTATTTTCCCATAATACGAAATTAAGATGGATAATTAATAAAAGGAATATTATGGAGATAATTAGGAATAATTATCTTTATAAATTATATTTTAATTATGGGAGTAATTATCTCCCTAATTAAAATGTGACTTATTCCCAAAGAAAGAGGGAATATTCTGGGTTTTCTGCACCTATAAATAGGAGACGCCCCAGACTCTCTAACTACACCTCAGAAGAGCAGAAACACGAGAGAGAGTGAATTCATAGAGCTCCGGTTTTTCGCACAAAACCGATGAGCATCAAAATTAGAATGGCTGTTTTATCCTGGAGGCGACCGGCTGATAGTTTGATGTGCGCATTACGAGGCAGTGCCGCGAACGTCTTAAAGAGAGCGACCTAATCCGTGACTCAGCCAGATTCGGTAAACCTAATTTTCTTGTTCGATTTCTAACAATTGTAAGACGTGTGGTTGCTGTTATGTGTATAGAATAGATTGATTATCGAATCTGGCACCGCCGGACTTCTTATTCGCGGAAGCGGACACCTTGGCCACTAATTTTACCGGACCTAGAAAATTCATATCTTAACGAACGGGATCAGCTGCTGGATACCTCGGACGAGAACCGTCGTGTGCACGTTCGTCCGTCATCTGTTCAAGCTCTTACTCGCGCCGGGAGAAGCTGGAAAAGACAGGCAGTCGATTGACCCCCAATTGGCGCGCCCTAGTGCAAGAATTAATTCCGCTCCGTAATTAGGGAATATCGGTATCATTCTCGTAAACCCTTCTTGGTGAATGCCATTGCTTGAATTTGCAGGTTTGATTAGTCACAAGGCAATATTGCCCAGCAATCCTGCGGGAACATCGATGTCGTGTTTCTCGACAAGAAGGGATACGTAATCATTATGATGAACATTGCTTGAGATTATAATAATAGAAAAAGTTCCATGCACTGATAATTGCCGGGAGGAGGCTTTGTTGTTTCCATTCAACTGCAGGAGCAGCCTAACCTATTTTATTGAATCGACTAATTGTCGGTTCATTGGTGGGTTCGGCGATAATAGAATAAAAAGATACGGCGGTGGCGTCCAGATGGGAGAAGTTTTGCTGATAAGGAAGTCCTAGAACAGCTCTAACCCGCCAGGTTTTCCAAGCACGATGATTGGTGGTGGGTCTTGGACCCTCTCGCAGCTACTGTACTGTGCCTGTCAAACTGGGCCGGGCTGGAGTCCAAAGACAACTGCCTTGGGTTTACGCTGAAGAAAATGCCTGGGCCTAAATGGGACTCAGCACAAAGATATCTTTAGAGCCAGCAGTCAGATGGGCCGTATTATTTTGCTTCGGGCCAAGTAAAGAGAGCCCCGGTCCAAGTTCCACCTGGCGCCGTTCTTTGCTTCTGATGAAGCCTTCATTCAAATTGTGGTTTCGGAGTGAAGGAAGATAGGATTCGAAACAAATTCTTATATGTAGGAGCTTTCTATAAAGGACAAAATGAGGCACCAATTTGGAAGCTAAGCTACAAGCTAGTTATTCGCGACAAAATCAAAAGGGATGTTTCGGAAAAGAGGTAAGAACTGAAACCTTACTTATGAGTCATTTATTAATGACAAATTAGAATCTACCATATGCATGGAATTGAGAATCATTATGAATGCTAGAAATGAAAAACTAGAATTGATGCATGTTGACATTGAGATTTATTACCTCGATGATTAGAATTTGAATACATGTTGTGCAGTATAATGATTTTGTTTAAATGCATGCATATATGTGAAGAATATATGGGAATAGAATGGGTTTATTGCCCATAATAACGATATTATAAAAAGTACTATTATCAGTACTACACGAACCACTTAGGTTGCTGTGAAACATTAAAGTTTCAAGAATGAGAGCAGCAAGCTGAACCAGATCCACACCAATTAGAATGGTACCCATCATGGTAACCATAAGATTGTCACACAATTCTCTAAGAATGACGCTATGTTTCCCAATTAAATTTGAGAAAAACTAGGTCATATGACACGAAAGTGTTAGAGCAAGTTTAACATAGTATTGTGTTAACTTGATTAAAGAAGAGGATTTGGCAATAATAATCGCTTAGGTGATGACAGAGGTTAGCCTTAATGGTAACTCTGGAGAATGGTTGTTGGATACTAATAATAATCGCTTAGGTGATGACAGAGGTTAGCCTTAATGGTAACTCTGGAGAATGGTTGTTGGATACTAGCGCCCCAAGGGATGTCTGTGATAGACGATCTAAGATGGATTCTTTTTTGCGACGTGTGTGTCCTTGTAAAGAATTAGAATATCTAAAGTTACATTCCCATATTATTCTCGAACGCTTGAGATAAATAAAATTTTTGTATCCAAGCCGAATGACCCATAAAATATGTGGTTAGAGAATCAGAATCAATAGATCTGATTTATGTTGATATGATTAAACTTGATGGAAAAGACAATAAATAATTTATTGCTCTTTAGAGTGCTCTAACTAGTCATTCGAAATAGTTTGAAATGCCTAGTTGCATTATGATTGCACTGATTATTCGATATGTGGCATGCATGCGGTAGCGTTAGAGAATCAGTGACATGATAACTAGAAGAGCATATGAGTGTGTAAGTTATTGTAAAACACATAAGCCTATGAAACAAAATACTCATTAGTTTGTGAAAACCATTGATGCCAATAGATTCCATTTATATTAAGAAATAGTGGGGGTGATATCCTGCCTACTATTAGAAATAATGGATAACTAGTGAGGGTGATGAATCTGAGTATGAACTCAGAAGAGACAAATGAACCATAAATCACGAAAGGATTTTGGTTATGAATTTGTTATTTATACCCTAAGAAAGAAAGATCCTACAAGTCTGCTAGAAGTTCGAACTTCCATAAAGATGCAGAGTTGTGGGAGAATTCATTATTAACGAAATGGAATTATTGGAGTCTAATAAGACTTAAAATCTTGTAGAGTTACCTCTTGGTTGAAAAGCCTTGGGTAATATATCGATAGAATCGAACAAGATTTGGCATCTTTGAGAATTACCTCTTGGCAATGAAGTCATGGGTAATAAATGGATTCTGAAAAGAAAAGTGAAACCTATTGGTTTAGTTTATGAGTATAAGGATCGCCTAATAGCTAAGGCTTTAAGCGAAAAGGAAAAATTGTAAATTTTCTTGTTATCTATTCACCATATGTAGAATAACATCCATGTACGTTCTGATTGTTAGTGTTGTGCGTCAAATGGATTGTTAAACATGTTTCTGTGAATGGTGATTTAGATAGGAAAATCTACATGGGACAACCTATAGGGTTGTTATTGCTGAACATGCTTAGGGAGTCTATAGTTAGAAAAATCATTGTAAGATTTGAAAAAGACTCTAAGACGATGGCATGAATAAACTGGTTCTCTCTCATGGTTTGAAAAGTGAAAGTGACAAGTGCATTTAGTACAAATTTGAGAATGACACTTGCATTATGAATGACACATCGATCTTTGGTACAAAGACTCATTAGTTTGTGAAAACCATTGATGCCAATAGATTCCATTTATATTAAGAAATAGTGGGGGTGATATCCTGCCTACTATTAGAAATAATGGATAACTAGTGAGGGTGATGAATCTGAGTATGAACTCAGAAGAGACAAATGAACCATAAATCACGAAAGGATTTTGGTTATGAATTTGTTATTTATACCCTAAGAAAGAAAGATCCTACAAATCTGCTAGAAGTTCGAACTTCCATAAAGATGCAGAGTTGTGGGAGAATTCATTATTAACGAAATGGAATTATTGGAGTCTAATAAGACTTAAAATCTTGTAGAGTTACCTCTTGGTTGAAAAGCCTTGGGTAATATATCGATAGAATCGAACAAGATTTGGCATCTTTGAGAATTACCTCTTGGCAATGAAGTCATGGGTAATAAATGGATTCTGAAAAGAAAAGTGAAACCTATTGGTTTAGTTTATGAGTATAAGGATCGCCTAATAGCTAAGGCTTTAAGTGAAAAGGAAAAATTGTAAATTTTCTTGTTATCTATTCACCATATGTAGAATAACATCCATGTACGTTCTGATTGTTAGTGTTGTGCGTCAAATGGATTGTTAAACATGTTTCTGTGAATGGTGATTTAGATAGGAAAATCTACATGGGACAACCTATAGGGTTGTTATTGCTGAACATGCTTAGGGAGTCTATAGTTAGAAAAATCATTGTAAGATTTGAAAAAGACTCTAAGACGATGGCATGAATAAACTGGTTCTCTCTCATGGTTTGAACAGTGAAAGTGACAAGTGCATTTAGTACAAATTTGAGAATGACACTTGCATTATGAATGACACATCGATCTTTGGTACAAAGACTTGTAATGTCAATATTGAAAAACCATGAAGGTTGAGAATTTTGAATGTGAAGGATCTGAATGAAACAAATGTTATGCTTAGAGATCCTAATAACTAGGAAAATACAAGATGTACACCTGCATACATGTTTGATGATGCTTGCATAATTATTTAAAGAACACCTAAGACGGTGTAAGAAAGTTTGAATATACTAGCATTTACAGTCTGCAGGAGGCAGCTGATAAACATGATACCCGATTTAGTGGGGGGTACTTGGCGGGCTTACTGATTGTCCTAGTATGAAGCATTGAAATGCTATTGAAAGGGGTCATGAGACACCTTAAGAACAGTAGACCTTGATATAAGTTATCAACGGTTGCTTGCTGTATTGGTAGGGTATAATGATGCGGATTAGAATACCCTATAGAGGACTCCAAGACAACAAGAGGCTGTGTTTTAAACATCGATAGAGAAGCTATGTCTTGGAAGTCTAAGAAGTAAACGATCCTGGCTCAATCAACTAAGAATCAGAAATGATAGAACTAGCAATGGCTAGTAAAGAGGAAAGTTGATTGAGAGGGTCACTACTAGAGATTCCCTTATGGGAAAGACCGATCCCTCCGGTAGTTGATTAATTGTGATAGCACCGCAGCTATTGCAATAGAAGGGAACCGGTTCTAGAATGAAAAGAGACGACAAATTCGTCGTAAGCACAGTACTGTAAGAGAACTCCTAACGATAGGAACAATGAGGGTGGATCCTGTAAGGTCCTAACAGAATCTAGCTGATCCTTTGACGAAAGGATTATCTAGAGAGAAAGTCCAAAATACCGCCAAGGGTATTAGACTTATGCCTACCGAACCATGGATTACAAGTGATGGTAACCCAACCCGATAGACTGGAGATCCCAAGAAACAGGTTCAATGGGTAATAACAAGTCATGAGTAATATTGAGAAAAGTTCATGCATAGTGAAGCATGAATCCCAAAGCCTTGGAGGTTGAGTTAAAACTCTTAATGAGATCTATACTCTATGCGGAGTGAAGTACTTTACTTTGGGGGTACTTCTTATAGACTCACCTTTGTGAATGTGGGAGTGGGGCCGCTCCCTATGGAACTTTGAAGGCACAAAGTTGCTGGAGCGTTCACTAAACCGGGATAACGTGCATGACCATAAACGCACGGCATATGAGAGAATATCACTCAATGAAAAGATCCGGTGTGCTACATTGTCTGAGATAGGGTTCAAGACTATGAGTCACCCTTATGAAATCAGAAGTGTAACCACTACGCTAAGGTTCAAATCTTCGCGATACCTTAGCTTATGCCCGATCTTATGGAACTGTTGATGCTCAGAGATAGTTTCAAACTATTCAAGTGGGGGATTGTTGGGATGAATAGCTTTGGAAAGCTATAATGAAATTCCTAATTAATTATCCAGTATTTTCCCATAATACGAAATTAAGATGGATAATTAATAAAAGGAATATTATGGAGATAATTAATAAATTATATTTTAATTATGGGATTAATTATCTCCCTAATTAAAATGTGACTTATTCCCAAAGAAAGAGGGAATATTCTAGGTTTTCTGCTCCTATAAATAGGAGACGCCCCAGACCCTCTAACTACACCTCAGAAGAGCAGAAACACGAGAGAGAGTGAATTCATAGAGCTCCGGTTTTTCGCACAAAACCGATGAGCATCAAAATTAGAATGACTGTTTTATCCTGGAGGCGACCGGCTGATAGTCTGCTGTGCGCATTACGAGGCAGTGCCGCGAAAGTCTCAAAGAGAGCGACCTAGTCCGTGACTCAGCCAGATTCGGTAACCCTAATTTTCTTGTTCGATTTCTAACATGTCCAAGCTCGGATTAGTTGTATCCATAGCAATAAGGTTCAGTTCCGGATATTCTACCGGTGACCCAATCAGTTATTGTAGTCGATCTAAAGCCTTATTTTGACTGAACGGTTCTTCGATTTCCTTCTCTCCGGTGACCTTCCAGTTCATGTTACTTCAGCGAGTTTGGTCTAGCTTTCCTTGACGCATTTACATGCAACTTTGTTTTGGTATTCAAATTATCGCCAGTGGCTTATGAGCTTGATTGACTTCATTTTCAGGGAGACATTCAGTGTCATCGAGTGGCGATACTGACAAAATCCTAATCTCAAGCGTAAACGTAAAGAACACGAAGACCTTTTTTAACGTGGTATGGTCAATGTGACACTAGTCCACGGAGAGGATCTCCCTCTCAGGTTTCACGATTATGATATTTCTTAAGTTTCTTGTACAGTTCGGCCACCATATATATAGGATAGAGTTCGGCTGCCCTAGCTCACATGTGGCTAATTACATTACGATCCATATATTTAACACCCTCCCTCAAATTGATGTGGAGTTCTCAACATCAATTTGCAAGATAGATACCAATGTCGATTAGATGCCACTGCCTTTGTGAGGATATCTGCAGTCTGATCTTCTATATGCAAGTACTGCAGTCGAACCACTCCTTCTGCCACAAGTTGACGTATATAATGCACGTGCACTTCAATGTGATTTGTCCTATCATGAAGGATAGGGTTGAGAGCTATATGCATTGCTCTGGTATTATCTCCATTTATCACCATGGGTATACTGCTCTTGACACCTAAGTCTTGAAAGAGACGTTCCAACCAAACCATTTCAGAACAAACTTCAGACATGGATCTTTATTCAGATTCAGTTGAGGATTTAGACGCCTTATCTTGCTTCCTACATCTCCATGACACAAAGGACTTGCCAAAGCGTATGCACCAGCTAGACGTAGACCTTCTTGTATTAACACAACCTGCATAATCTGCATCTGCAAAGGCTTCAATAGTTGGGTCTCCACCTGCAGGAAAAAATAAACCAACATCTCTAGTATGCTGCAGATACCGCAGAGACGATTAACTGCGTCGATATGAGTAGCTCTGGCCGTCCCTACAAACTAGCTTACTACCTGTACTGCATATGAGATATCTGGTCGTGTATGAGTGAGATATATAAGACTTCCTACCACACTTCGATAGAATGCTTGATCGTCTAGAAGACCGCCACTTCCCTGGTGAGTTTTAGATTCTGCTCCATTGGGGTAGAGCATGGCTTGCAGTCACTGAACTGAGTTGATTCCAGTAGGTCTGTGATATATTCTTTTTGGCATACATATACTCCATTCTTCGACCTGTGTACCTCGAGCCCAAGAAAGTATGATACATCGCCAAGCTCCTTGAGGTTGAACGCCTGGTGTAAGGAGTCCTTGAGTTCCTTAATCCCCTCCTGATCATCGCCTATAATTATCATATCATCTACATAAAGCAACAATGCTATCACTCCATGAATAGTGTGACGAACAAAGAGTGAGGGATCATTGTCCCTTTGCCGAAATCCAGCTTGTAGAATTGTTCCATGAAATTTTTCGAACCATGCTCGAGGAGCCTGCTTCAATCCGTATAGTGAACGCACCAACTTACACACCATATTTGGACCACCTTTTTCATACCCCGGAGGTCTCTCCATATATATCGTTTCCTTGAGGTCTCCATGTAGGAAGGCGTTTTTCACATCCAACTGCAATAGTGGCCAATTTTTCTTTGCAGCAACCGCGAAGAGGCTTCTCACAGTTTGCATCTTTGCCACCGGGGCGAAAGTCTCATCATAGTTTATCCCAAACTCTTGCCGAAATCCTTGTGCAACGACCCTTGCTTTGAACCGCTCCAAATTTCCATCTGGATGCATCTTTACATTATACACCCATTTCGAACCAATAACATACATTTCTGGTAACCTCGGAACTAGCTCCCACGTATTGTTCGCCTCCAATGCATTAGTTTCATCCGTCATGGCTGCTTCCCACTTCTCATTGCCTTTTGCTTCTCGATAGTGGGATGTTATGGGTATAGATTCAGCATCATAGCCCACATCATAATCTAGAAGTCTAATAGGTGGTGCTCCTTTCGTAGCATGCGTAGGCCAACGAGGCAGGGGAGGTGGACTTGGACCTTGCTCACTGAACCTTGATGAATTACCTTCAGAGGAGGTTGAGCTGCTGCCCGCGGATGCTACATTGCTACTGTTCGCGACAGGAGAAGTCGAGGCAGTTGAGGCCGAACTGCTGCTCTCGATGGAAGGTGAGGAGGTACCGTTGTTGTCGGTGGAAGGTGAGATTCTTGCCGAGATACTACTATCTGCCGAAGTTGAGGTGTTTATCTCACTCCCCTCCGGCCCCCCATGAGGAGTAGAACCATTCCCATGCACGTCAATATCCATGAACGTGAGTGAGGGATTGAGAAACTCAAGAGATTCTTGGGACAAGTCCTTCACAGTATGATAGTGCATGACCTGTTCAAGGAATACGACGTGACAGGAGATTCTCATACGACGCTGATCAGGATCATAACATAAATATCCTTTATGCATCGAGCTATACCCCATAAACACACATCTTGCCGTTTTAGGAGCCAATTTGTGTCGATCTTTCTTAGGCAACAACACAAAGCACACGCATCCGAAGACTCACAATGACGAATAGTTTGGAGTTTTATCATAGAGAGCCTGATACAAAGATTGGTTTTCCAACACCGGAGTTTCCTGACGATTGATTAAGTACACAACATTCTTGACAGCTTCGGCCCAGAAACCCGTTGGCACATTAGAATGAAATAGGATTGCCCGTGTGAGTTCCAAAACATGTCGATGCTTTCTTTCAACCAGCCCGTTTTGCTGTGATACACCTGGGCATGATTGCTGGGGTAATATGCCATTTGCTGCATAGAAGTCAGTGAGAGGTTTAGAGACAAACTCACCCCCAGGATCCGATCTGATCACTTTTTACTGTTTTGTTGAACTGAGTCTGAATCATGAGAATGAAATCCTTTGCACATTGCAGAAGTTCAGATTTCTGTCGCAGAAAATATATCCAAGTGAAACGTGTAGTATGATCAATAAATAGAGCGAAATAGCGATAGCCAAGTCGCGACGTAACCGGTGATGGTCCCCATAAGTCGGTATGAACGAGTTCAAACGGATCTTCATACACAGTTTCACTTAAGGAGAAAGATGACTGCGAGGTCTTTGCTTCAATACAATGGACACAAGTAGAAGGAGAATGAAAATTCGAATCCAGACTGTCTGATAGCAGCTTATTCCGAAACATATGCAAAAGTCTAGCAGAATGTGGATGACCCAAACGTCTATGCCACAAATCCCAAACTGAAGTACGTACAGAAAAATCAATTGAACCTGACTTCACTGAATATCCTAATAATGTATGTGAGGAATCCAAATGACAAGAATTCAAAACTGAAGTCTTGTCACCATGCCACAACTTCTGTTCTCCTTCCTGTCTTTCGTTGTTGCCTTGTCTCCTCGACACAGCTACCAGATCAGCATCCTGCAGCTCATCAAGAACAAAGACACGACCTTTCTTATGACCCTTACCGATCACCCTCCCTGTTTTCTGATCCGGCACAATACATCCAGTTGAAGTAAACATTACATTCAGCCCTCTCTCTGCCAACTTACCTAAAGATGCCAAGCTAGGGACAAGTCCAGGCACATATTGAGTATCAGATAGGGTAACTGCCCCTGTAACAGTAGTTCCGGAACCCCGAACTGGAAGTTGAGCACCATTTGCGACTTGCAATGTAGTAGGAGGCACAGACTGTAAACTAATGAACTTATCATGTGTACCTGTCATGTGATTAAAAGCAGCTGAATCTAATAACCAACGATGCAAATTACCTGATGGTCCTCCCATGGAGAAGACAGAGTTCAAAGCCACCGGAAGAGCTTCTTGTAATGCCTCTTGAACCAGTTGACGTATAACCTCGGCAGTAATATGTCGAGTGGCATTAGTCGACCCACTAGTACTGGCCGGTGATGATCCATGTGTGTTGGAAGTCTCAACTACGCATAGCTAGAACCCCCATTGGAGACTCCAGCGAGCGTGTTACCAGCTGCGGATCCTGGACGAATTCCCCCTCTCTTCGCAAGAGTTTTGCATTCAAGAATTATGTGCCCATTTCGTTTACAGCAGTGTAGTCAAAATCGCGCTTTAAATCGTAAAATCGTACGATTTTACGTTTCTAGTGTAGGAAAACGTTTCAAATCAACAATAAAATCGTTTTTTATTCAAAATTGGTCAAAATCGTTGTAAAATCGTTGAAATCGGTAAAATCGGATAAAAACATGTTTTTAGACCGTTTTTGTACGATTCCAAGCAAATGAGCAAAACTGTCTCCTCTCACCAAAACGACGTCGTTTTTTTTTTTGAAAAAAAAAACAAAAAAGTCGGGCTGCCAAAACTCAAAAGGAGAAGGGCTGAACGTCGTTTTTTATTTTGGAAAAAAAAAGAGTGTCGGGCTGCCAAAAGAGAAAAGGGCTGCGCCGAACCTAACCCTAATTCATCTCCATCTATCTCCTCCAGCGCCGCAGGGCTCTCGGCTCTCCCACTCCACCCTTCTCGTCAATCATCATCGGCCGCCGCCTGTCTCCTTGGCCACCGGCCGCCGCCTGTCAACAATCGCCAGCCGCCCATCGCCCAGTCGCCGCCCTTCGCCAATCGCCGGCCCGCCGCTACCCCTCAGCGCCTCGTCGCCCGCCGTCTCTCCGTTACGTTACGGTGCTCCAGTAGGCGGAAGGAGCAGCCAAATCATTCCGTCACTTCCGCCGACCAAATTCCCCGTGTATGATCGTCTCTCCCTGCTCTATCTGCTCTCGCTCCGATATTGCTTCTTTTCTTTCCTTCGGATTAATCTCGTATGGTTCAGCCATTTACGTTTCGCGTCGCTTCCGTCATAGCGAACATCGGGACTCTGATTGGAGCCTAGGGTTCTGTTTCTTTTTAGATTCATTTATTTATTTGAATCTCATTTGATTGAAAGTGTTGGAACGCTTGTTGCTGTGGTCCTCCGAATTCTGTAATTGCAATTGCTGCTGCTTGTGCTGGGATTTTGGACTTAGGGCGCTGCTAGCTTGACTGATTCATATGTGTATAAATTATAATTCATAAGTTGAGATTTTGTGATTTACAACAATTATTCTTTGTTTTATGTAGGATTTGCAATTTCAATTATGTCGAGTGGGGGTACTAGTGCAAGCAATACTGTATCCAGTTCTAGAGCGAAGAGAAAAAATGCACAGGGCAATCGTCTAGATCCCGGTTGGCAGCATGGTATAGATGTACTCGGTAATGGGCAGAAATTGAGGTGCAAGTATTGTGATAAGGAAGTATGTGGTATATCTCGCTTCATACATCATCTTGCAGGAACAAGAAAGGACTCAATCGCTTGTGTTAGTGTTCCTGATGAAGTTAGAGCAAAAATGTTAGAGCTACTTGGTGCAACTGAAGAAGAGAAGGCGACTAAGGCAAGGAAGCTACATGATCTCAGTTTTAGTCGTGATGGAGAGGGTAGTGGAACTGCTAATGAAGCTAGTGGCAATGGCACTGGAAAACAGAAAACAATAACTACAGTTTTGAAGAAAGAACTCCGGGAAAAGGCTTGCAAGTCGATATCAAAATGGTGGTATGAAAATGCTATTCAATTTAATGCAACTAGATGCGATAGCTATCACCAAATGTTGGAAGATATAGCTCGGCATGGTCCTGGTTTTAAGGGTCCTTCTTATCATGAGATTAGGGAGACTTTGCTGAAAGAGGAAATGCAGGAAGTGGAGAATAAATTAGGGATCTTCAAAGCTGAATGGAAGGCGGTGGGTTGCACAATAATGTCTGATGGATGGACAGATAAGAAACAGCGAGTTCTATGTAACTTTTTGGTTAATAGTCCTCGTGGAACTGTATTTCTTGAAGCTGTTGACACTTCTGATTTTTCGAAGACTGCTCAAAAGGTGTTTGAAATGTTAGATGGAGTTGTTGAGAAGGTTGGGGAAGAGAATGTTGTTCAAGTTGTGACAGATAATGCTTCAGCTTATAAGGCAGGAGGACAATTGTTGATGGAAAAAAGGAAGCATTTGTTTTGGACACCTTGTGCTGCTCATTGTTTGGATTTGATGCTAGAGGATCTTGCAAAGCATATTAAGGTGCACGAGACCACAATTTCCAATGGTAAGAAGATCACCAATTTCATTTATGCAAGAACAATGATGATTGCCATGATGAGGGAGTTCACTCAAGGGAAAGATTTGGTTAGACCTGCTGTTACAAGATTTGCTACATCATATTTGACATTGGGATCTCTTAATGACAATAAGGGTTCCTTGATGACAATGTTTTCTTCTGAGAAGTGGAGGAAGAGTAGCTTTTCTAAGCTTCGTGAAGGAAAAAGAGTTCAAGGATTTGTACTTGATGGTAGATTTTGGAAAAATGTGACAAATTGTCTTAGAGCTGCTCAACCTCTTGTCAAGATTCTACGTTTGGTTGATTCTGATGAAAAACAGGCAATGCCCTTCTTATACTCTGAAATTATCCAAGCGAAGGAGAAGATTAAAAGCAACTTCAACAATGTGGAAAGAAGGTGATTTCGAATTTCCTTTTCCTATTAACTTATCATACAAACCTATATTTTTATTGTTCTAACTTCTAATTTGTTTATTCTCTATTTTATATACTTTATATAGATACAAGCCTGTCTTGAAAGTCATTGACAAAAGGTGGGAAGATCAAATGAGTAGACCAATTCACTATGCTGCATATTGGTTGAATCCTCAAATTCACCATTCTCAAGGATTTAACCATAATGATCCAAAGGTGAAAATGGGATTGTATGAGTGCATATCTAGACTTGCAAAGAATGATGAAGAGAAGTTTTTGATAATGGAGCAGTTGTCTGTATTTCGTCATGCTCGTGGAATGTTTGATAAGTATGGTGCAATGCAATTAAAGGATAGGCAACATCCAGCTGATTGGTGGACCGGATTTGGAGATGAAGTGCCAGAGCTTCAAAAATTTGCTCTTCGGGTGTTGAGTTTGACTTGTAGTGCTTCTGGGTGCGAGCGTAATTGGAGTGCATTTGAGAGGGTAAGTAATAAATTGCCTCTATTTTCTTTTCATCATATCGTTCATTCTTTTTACATGTGAATATGTGGTGATGTGAACTCTTTTACTTGTAGATTCATACTAAGAAAAAGAACAATTTGCGTGCACAAAAAATGAATGATCTTGTGTATGTTATGTGCAACAACAAATTGGTGGGCGGGAATGCCAAGAAAGCAAGAAGTCTTGAGATCGACTTTGAGGATATAGACTCTGATAATGAATGGATTTGTGCTAGTGATAATGAAGAAGGAGAACCACAATCTACAGATTTAGAGGTTGGTGGTGAGGAAGGTGGTCATACTATTGAAGGTGGTGTTGATGCTCGAAGAGATGAGGGGGATCATGAATATAGTAGTCCACTTGATGTTGATGGCAATGGTGATGATGATGATAATGATGATGATTTGGATACAAATGTGGAAGCCGATGAATTGATGTAGTTTTCCTTCTATCCTTTATAACATTTGTGTGCTTTGATTGTGAGGACTTGGATTATTAAACGCATATGTCATTATGTAAACTTAAACCAGCTTGTGAGAATTTGGATTCTTAACTCGTTTGTGGGTTACGATTTATGTTTATGAACTTATTGTTATGATGTTATGAGTTTGTTCTAATTTAGACATGAATTGCAGGTATTTTTTCTTTTATCTAAACTCTGTGAACTCATATTTTACATAGTTTATGCCGTACTTAACATTATTTTAATTATTATACAGGATGCATAAAAAACTTACGCTTTTACGCTTTAATTCACCGCTTTTCGATTTTACCCCTTTTCCGCTTTTAGGTAGAATCGCGCTTTTAACTGCATTGGTTTACAGTATACAAGTATTCTTCTTCTTGCAATGGGGCTGGATGTGTCCCATTTCATGGCAGAAGTGGCAGGTAAGAGTGCTCGTACCCTGTCGTTGAAATTGAGGACGACTTGATCCACTCTTCCCAACCGCAAAGGCTGTCTCCGTTTGCGGCAGCTGATTATCGATCACAGCCTGGCTTTTCAGGCGAGTTTCTTCCCTGATTAATTCACCTAGAACGTCATCAAAATTGGTCACCCCACGATGAATCAGAGATGCCCTAACCGCCTCAAATTCTGGTTTTAGCTTCATACTGAATTGCATCAGCCTTGAGCGAGATCGCTCTTTCATGACTTCAACAGTAGTGGCTTCGGGAGCTAAAGATGCCATGAGCAGGTCGTACTCAGTGCACAAATGGATACACTCTTGATAATATCCTCTAATATCTCAATCCCCTGAACTATCTTGGCCAGAGAAAACTCCAAATCAAACTGACCTGAAGTATTGGTTTGGGCATAGGTGGCGCACACATGCTTCCACATCTCGCTAGCGGTAGTGAACTAACGCAAGCCCAAAGCAGTAGGTATGTCAACTGATCCCGCAAGCAATGAAATAACCTGGGTGTTTTCGGCAGCCCAGTCCACCTTATCCTTCTTCGTTGCATCGTCGGAGGGCCTCTTCTTGGTACCTAGCAAGATCGGCATAAGCCGCTGTCCTTCGATGAAGTTACGAAATTGGAATTCCCATAACGCGAAGTTCTTTCCATCAAACTTTGTTGCTATTACATTGTCAAAACGTCCAGAAGCCATTGCAATAACAAGAAACCTCTTATTGGATCAAGAAGAGAGAGTAGCGGACCTGCTTATGATTATGCGAGCAAGAAAGTGTGATGTGAACAAAGATCACCACTGCCTTCCACGACCAAGATAGCCTAGGTTTTCAGAGGCTCTGATACCATGACAAAATCCTAATCTCAAGCGTAAACGTAAGGAACACGAAGACCTTTTTTAACGTGGTATCGTCAATGTGACACTAGTCCACGGAGAGGATCTCCCTCTCAGGTTTCACGATTATGATATTTCTTAAGTCTCCTATACAGTTCGGCCACCATATATATAGGATAGAGTTCGGCTACCCTAGCTCACATGTGGCTAATTACATTACGATCCATATATTTAACAGATACCTCGTTTGTTCGTTTTGCAGGCCTCACCAATCGCGGAGCTGATGATATAGCGACACAAAGGGCTGGCAATTTGGCGGACTAGTGTATAACAAAGATGATTCTGTTACCTCTTCGTGATTCCAATTCCCGCAACCAAACTCCGGTGGCAGTTACAAATTTGGAGCCTATGCACATCCCTTCAGACGGTTACAAGTGTAAGGCTTTTATTTCTTACTCACTAATATATTTAATTATACACTTGTGTTTGGTATTTTTGCTGGGTGTTGCCTTGCATGTTTTGTATTCGGCATAAATCGGTTTATACAAGGTTCTTCAAGAAGTTTGCCGAAAGAAGTTTTCTTTTGCGTTTATTCGTTTTTTATGTTTCTACGCATACTAACAGGGCTGCCCATTGCATGGCACAAACGACCCTTGCCTCGGTAGCAACCCATTTGGTTGACTACTGCTCTTTCATTTTCACCGCATTATAACACACTATCTATTACGATCTATCTATGAAAAAAAAATGAAATAGAGGAATTTTGGAAGGACTGTGAAATTAAACCTCTTCGGTGTGAAACAGTGTAAAGATGAGTGATATTTTGGGAGTGGAAAGTCACTATAGTATGCTTGCAAATACAAAACCGTGCGGATAAGACCCAAAGCGAACAATATATTAGAATGTTACAATAAAAAGTTTTTTTTTATGTGTTTGACTTTGGGGATAATTTATGCAAATCTCAATTTGATGATAACTTGATAAAGAGTTTAAAGGGCACAAAGAAAATCTTATATGTTGAGTAATTAGTTCTTGTGATAAGTTTCAATCACTTGGGGGTTGTTTGGATGAGGAATTCTAATGGATCAATTTGATACAGTTGTCTCGTCAAAAGTAAGGAAATAAGGATTTGAATCACTGAGACAATTGGATCAGATTGACTCGTTTGGCAGCAAAAAATTTGAATGAAACAGATTGGCCGGGGGGATTTTGAATTGACTCGTTTTGAGGCAATTACGATTGTATGAGGTGGGGACAGGTAATTCGAATTGACTCGTTTTAATTGTCTCGTTTTGCAATTGATTCATCCAAACGACCCCCTGATACTACCATACCAAGAGTATTTGTAGTTGTACCGTGAAAGATTCAAAGAAGAAGCTTCAGCACTTTTCCCCGAAACTTGGAGGAAATTGGCTTGAAATTATTAGAAAGCTTTCTTGATTTGATTGTCTCTTCTTCCTCTCTATGAATTGACAAGTGAAAACAAAGTTTCAACAGAGTTCAAACGTTTCCATTAACTCTATTATTATTTCATTACGAGAAAAAATTCGTAACAGACGATAAATCTTGATCCAACACCCTGCTAATGGTCACCATTAAACTTACACAGAAGTGACATACGAAAATTCAAACTCAATATCTCTTAAAAGTTTAAATACAAATCTACGCGACTCTATCTATTAGCCCCACCCACCATCCCATAGTGGTTATGACTTATGAGTCTATGTAATTTGGCAAACAAGAACAAACATTTTGCTGAATATGAAGCATGGGACACATTGAGGAGAAAGGGCCCTCATTAGTCAAGAAAGATTTACATATTTGTAATACTCTACCCATCAACTATCAATCATCTTGACAACTGTAGCGAAATTACTTTCAAAGTATTTGGACCAACAGCATCATATGAATGCAACTGTAGAAGTTGTGATTTTTATTGCCAATTCAATTTTTTTTCAATCCACTTTGAATCAATCATATCATCATAAGCAAAATAAGTAAAAGATAAATTTATTATAGGTATCTTCTCTAAATACATTAGCCAGTTCGTTGTTGGATTAAGAGGATCTCTATCTTTTATACTTTAACATAGATCAAGTTTGCAGCTAATTATTATTTTATGATAATAATAATAATGATAACTGATGGATGGAAAGCAGGTGAGCTTTATAAACAATTATTGCAAGTTCATCTTCTTTTCCCCTCTACCTTTTATTATGTGTCTTCATTTCGAAACCGCCAATCGTTAATGAATATCAAACAGTCCTAGGGGCCCCGGTCGACCCGAGATATTAAAAAATCACGTATGTATACTCGAGAATTTTGGAGTTTACACTTTACATATTAACTGAATTGTATTGACTTAATTCAAGGGCGTGCAACAAAGATGCAAAAATTCTGAGTTGTCCGCCGGAGCATTGGCTATCTTCGTAGCAATAGGGATGGCAACAAAATCCGAACCCACGGGTACCCATTCGATCCAACCCGGTCAACGCGGGTAAAATTCGTGTTGACAGATTTTGGACCGAGTTTGGGTTTAAACCCATTCACTATTCATCGGATTGGGTTGGTTTTGGATTTAGGTAAACCTGGCCCATGGGTACCCGCCCACACTCATATAATTAATTTTTTCGGTATATATAATATTCTAAACAACTAATCTTATTTATGTTTGTGGAGACATGTCTAATTTTTTCTTTCTAATCGTGTAGAATGAAGTTGATGTTATGGAGTGGAGAGTGAAGAAACTTAATTGAAAGGAAGAAGTTTTCAATTAATCATGTTATTTATGGATAATTTGTGATTTGCTTCAATTTTCTTGAGTTTTCTAGATTGGTGTTAAACAATTTGTATAGTTAATTTGTGATTTGCTTGAATATTCTATAATGGTGTTTTATATATGGATAATTTGTATTGAGAGATTGATATTTGGCTTTAATTTTGATAGGAACTTGTTATTGCAATTTTTTACAACAAAAACCCGTGGGTACCCATGAAACTGCGAATACCCAGCGGATTGGGTTGGGTTTGAGTTTTTCAAACCCAATGAATTTTACCCCGGATTTTTTTCACGGACAAACCCATGAATTTGGATTTGGGTTTGGCAAAACCAACCGACCCATTCCCATCCCTACTTAGCAGGTTGTCCTGTGTTCCATCCCAATCAATGTCCAATTTTATCATTTTTATTTTTTCCCCCAAAACAATTTATGCCCACTTTCATTAATTGATCCACTTTTAACTGTTTTCTCTTAACAATTGATGCCCACTTTCTTTAAAACATATCAATTAAGCTAGTCATCTTATAATTGATATTTTAGCTATAATTTCCCCCCTAATAAGTTCAACCATAATTTCAATTTCACTAGAAAAACAATTTAGTTAACTTTTTATACTTTGATTTCTTAATCATTTAACTTTCAACTTGATCAGCTAAGTTTCTAATTTGAAATTTATATTTGAAATCATATATTTTTATACATAAAGAATAATTGATTTCTCACATACTAATATTGAAGAATCTGCTACAAAATGACTAACTTGTAGTTAGTAGTTTGATAGTTCACTCATTTATATTGAACACATCATAGTAGATTATATCTCGAGCAAATCTAATTATTTCAAAAAAAACGTCTTGTACAATTCCCCCGGTAATTACGTCTCTATGAATTTTTTGAAGTTTCATAATTAATATAAGTATTAATTTATGTACTTATGCCTTTTCTGTCTATTTACGTTAATAGAGTAAAAATCCCTCCCCCCTCAAACCTGAAATCATGGCTCCGCCCCTGTGAATAGGGCTGGCTATTTGGTCCGGTCTTTTTGGTTTTACTCGAAATCGGACCGTATAACCCGGACCGAGATCAGAACCGGACTCGGATAGCAAACAATCCAATCTCATATCCGGGCTTAAACTTGAGATAAAAAACCGTTTGGTACCGAATCGAAAACCGGATAGACCGGATAAGAGAGCCCAACACCCAAAACTTAACCAACTCCTCACCTTTTAAGGCCTCGGGCCACTCAAATTCCCACAAGTTCAATCTAAAATCAAAACCGAATTGGGACCGGACTAGATCAACACTGGACTGTACCCAATCCAATTTTTGATCCTTATATTCCCGAAAAGACCGGACCGAGACCAAATCAATTCGGGCCAATTTAATCGGACCGGACCGCATAGCCACCCCTACCTATGAATATCCATGTGATAAAAGCAAACACAACCTAATTAAGTACTTGGGTAATAGTAAAATATTTTACTTGGTTATTAATTATTTAAGTTACTGTAGAGTTAATCATGGAGCCAAAAAGGGTTGTGATCTTTTGGGTAAAATCATCAAAAAGCTAGCTAGTTTTCCCAAAGCCCAATTTCCATGAAGCTAAGTCTGATACAAAACCTACAAAATCTCTATCTTATTTACCCAAAAAGCTAGCTAGTTTCCCAAAGCCCAATTTCCATGAAGCTAAGTATGATACAAAACCTACAAAATCTATATCTTACCACTTTTGGTCTAAATATAATATAATTTTTATCAAAGTGATAAACGCATGAATTTTTTAAGTTTTGTAGTTTTGGATTTTGTACACTACTTTTTCTGTTTAGACTTTTTCACTTTTGATTAGTGTATGTACTATTCACGCATTTGAAATATATATTATAGCAATAAGTAAAATAAAAATAGTACATGTTTCCAACTTCTTAAATTTCGCTTAAGTTATAGTCTCTATTTTCTCTCTTTATATCTGGCCCTGCTATAACTATTAAACCAACCACAGGGGTGGAGAAAAGTGTGAAAGAAGGGGGAAATGGGGTGGGGGAGGGTTTCTGGGTCACAAACGACAAAGGGAGGAGGAGGAGGAGGGAGGGTGGGGAGCAGCTATTTTGTTTTTTGTTTTATTTTGAGTATTTTGGGAAGAAGTAATGTAAGATTGATTTTTAAACCTTTTCGAGTAGGGGAGGGTTTCTGGGTCACAAACGACAAAGGGAGGGGGAGGAGGGAGGGACGGAGGATAGAGGGCGGGGAGCAGCTAGCGCTGCTTCTTTTGTTTTTATTTTTTTCCGTTTTACTTTTTGTTTTATTTAGAGTATTTTGGGGATAACTAATGTAAGATTGATTTTTAAACCTTTTCAAGTAGCACTTATTATTCAAGCAAATTTTTTCTCTTTTTATAGAGCAATATATGACTGTCCAAAAGACATTGTGTTTGGATATGAACAACTCTCGATATTAATACATATATTAGGGTCGGCGTTGTTTGTAAGTTTCGAGTTCAATTAGTTGTTTTTTGTTTGATTGACATACATATAAGGAATCGTATAAATTGAACTTGCAGTCTACATCAAACAAATCGAGTTGTTGCATATAGGGGTAGTTCACAAATTGAAGCTTGATAAGATAGCGCCTAGCAAAAGAAAATGAAAAAGGAAAATGAGCTAGCTAGGGTTTGAAGGCCAAAAGAGAACGCCAAGATAAGAGGTTGTTGAAAGAAAGTAACATTTTATTCCCTCCTTTAAACAATGTGCTCTACTTCATTTACATTATCCTCACTCCCTTCACAAAAGAGCGAAGAAATTTGAGAGGGGATGGAAAATTTGAAGTGAGTGAAAATTTGAGCATAGTGAAATAATAAGGGAAAAATGGTATTCAATTTTGAAGAGGAAAATGAGAAGAAAAGAAAGGAAAATGAGATTCAATAAGAAACAATAGTTGTTTTCACCTCAAATTGAAGGAGCAACTGCTACAATAGTTTTCCCCCTCAAATAATCACTAACTTGTATCGTAGCAAAACTTATGAAAAAAAATCTAAATATCTCCATTTCCCCCAATTTTTTCTGCCGCTTCTATTTTCTCTCTTTTGTGAACAAAGAGATAATGTTTCTCCCGCCCCATGCCCCCATTAATTTTGGTGCTAACCTCATAGAGGGTTAGCACCATGCTAACAAAGGGCAAATTAGAGAAACAACAAAAATTTAAAATAGGGAGTTAATGCTATTTTTTAGGGAAATAAAAATATAACGTAATTCCATCTGTTACATCTCTCTCCCCATTTTCCTCAATCACGTCTCTCTCTCTCTCTCTCTTTTATGGAAAACAAACAACCGGCTCAGAGAACATTATTAGCTCTACAATTAGTTACACGCCTACACATGGGCATTTGCCACTATCATCTTATAATTCACTGAAAACACTACTACCTCTGTAAACCGTTACTTTTTTTTAGGGAACCTCTGTAAACCGTTACTAGATTCATGAAAATGTGGTTTTTGTACTAAGATCATTAAACATTACTACCTCTGAAAATATTACTAAATGTTGGTACTGGTCTTGCGTCCAAAGTCATTATTCTTTTGTTTCAAGATTTGTAGTGGTTATTAGTAGAATTAAGGCACGTAGTATTGATTTTGTGATTTACTAGCAGTGATTTTGATAATTAATTAGTAGAATCAGGCAAACTATTACTGTCAAAAGTCACAAATCACAACTAATACATAACGAGAACCACTACAATCAAATTCGTAGTTGTAATATCCAAAATCACTACTGTAGAATCATTGCTCCTATTACTCGGTATCTACAAAATTAGTACCATACTGCTACAAAAAAACTACTACAAAATTCCTATAAACTAAAAAATACGCCAATTAACCCTAAGCAACCAAGCCAAGATTGCAAATCATCGGACACGACAAACTTTTACGCCACTGCTTCCTCCCCTGTTATAAAATCATTACCAATGAGAAAGAAAGAAAAAAAAACACAACTTCATGTCCAGCATAACTACTACATATCTTGAAAATAATTACTACTAAATTGACCAGAAATTACAAAAAAAAAATATTGATCTTCAGGCGGAAACCATTAAAAATCACTACACAAATAAAAACACACTACAGATGTACAAAACTGACTTCCACTGCCATGCATGCTGGGAAGCAGTTGAAGCTTATTTTCCGCCTCTATAGCGGGCGGGAGGCGAGGGCGGTGTGTGGAAGTCGAGGATGACGAAGGCGACAACGGTGAAGACAAGAACAGGGAAGGCCGATTGGCCTCTAAAAACTTGCATGTGGGAGTCCTGGTGATGGCGATGGAAAGAGCTGGGAAGGAAATTCGACTCCAAGAGCACCGACAGTAGGTGGGAGTCGCGGTCACGAAACACTAGTATTTGAACACTACTAACAATAACACGAAACACTACAAATCAAACAGGAAACAATACCAGAAAACAAAAACACGTACTACTGAAGATGAATGGAACACACCAGCAGCAAATACACTAGAACTAATTAAGAAACACTGCAATTTCTTTCTGCAACAATACAAAAACAACCAATCTTTAGAACCTAAAAGAGAATAGTTGTGGTATTGGAAACGCCTAACAAGGGAAGCACAAACCACTACCAAAAGAACTAATGAAACACAACTAACCAAACAAGAAACACTACTAACCATAACACGAAACACTACGTTCCGAGCACCACAAATCAAACATGAAACACTACCAACCACAAAACTGACTGATTGACTTCCGTTGGGGAAGATTTGATTTGATGGTAGGTGTCATTCCATTCCACCTATGTTTTGCAAGTGCTAGATTCCGATTTTGACAAGTTTTGCTCTGTCTCTTTGTCGAATCTTAACATTTATGCGGGCTTGGTGTGTGGGAAGTATTACCAAGGAAGAGGGCAGAAATCCAATCACAAGTATAGAAACTACTACCATCCGCACATACGAAACACTACAATCAACAAGAAGTGAAGTCTGCAAACTAAACATCGTCGGAGACCAAAAACAATATAATTGCATCCGACTCCAATAAACAAAACAGATTTCGAATCCAGAAATCTTACACTCAACCGGCCTCAAAGGCAGATCTTGAATCAACTATGAAAAGACAACCAAAAAGTTCAAGAGCTAGCAGCATGCAATGTCGCGAGATTACTAAATGGATCGACGATAGATCAAAATAAAAAACTACATATTGCGAGCTTGTCGACGGCGATGAGGTCAGGGGCGTTAAGGGCGGCAACGTCGAGGGCAGAGCAGGCGGCACCAAAAAAATCCCATGCGTTCAACCGGCTAATCTCACGGCATGATTTCATCTAATAAAACCCAACTTACCAATATGCCCCTGACAATTAAACACCCTTTTTTTGACGAAATCTAAAACGCAGTCGGTTTGCTTGGTTAGGACGGTGGTAACTGGGTATATAGTTAGCAACCCATCCCATCCCGCCCCGACTATAGTGCTTTGTTTAGTTGATTTAGTTTTTATTACAATGCTCACGTACTGATAAATAATATACAAATATATACATGCTTACGTACGTATACATAACATAACGGCTAACGCAATTGGACTCAACATGTTGAAAGAATCTTCAAAGTCAACACTACTCAATCGAACTGTGTATTATTATTATTAGTTTTGTTATTATTTGAGGTAAGCAACCCATGCATCGGTCAATCGCTCGTCTCGAGAAGAAAATCATGATTATGTATAGATTAGATATATAAATAATCAACTAGTGTGGGCCTGGCCAGTTGGCCGGAGGAAGGTGAGGTATGAAATTTGATAATATAATGGGGTGTATAGCTTATTGTTGTATAGTGCTTTTTGGGAAATTCGTGATAAAAATAGTGAATTTTAGCCGGAAAGAGACATGAATGATGCAATGAATCAAAAATCGGCCTTATGAACCAAAATCAAGTACATGTTACCTTGTGAAACAATATTGTTTCTGGTAATATGATGAGGTGGAGTAAGTTTTATAGAAACCGAATTCCAGAAAATCGAATAAAAAATCGCCTATCCCGTCGGTTTTCGGGAAATGAGCATCTCACAATCTTTGCTAGCTTTTACTCCGCCCGTTGGTCGATTAATTTGCTTTATAAAACTTTCATCTTGTCGTCATTGTGCTTTCTGGTTTTTGTTAGGCCATGATAAAATCTAAAGAAATCAAGAACGAATAACACAATTTGGGATAGGAACCGTCGTTGTCGTATCCTATAAAATGGTGGTAAACACAGACTCACCTGCCAAACTGGTTTGGATTGAGATTTTTATCGGGTATCAGGGAACCATGTGATTATAAATTAGACTTGATCAAAACGGGCCAAAACTTGAAATTCAGCATGTTTGACCGACCCATGCCAAATTCTAATTATTCTTTACTTTTAAACATTCTACTTGAAAATAAAAAATAGTGAAAGAAAAGAGATGGCTGCAAATCGCCATTTGCACATCACTTATTCGAAAATAAAACCATAAAAATTCAAAAGGAACTGAAAATGTTTAGGATCATTTTAATGTTTAAAATAACCAAATAGATCGTTCTGTTTAGTCTTTTACTAACAAATACCAAACGATTTCCTATAAAATACACTATAATTTGATCATTATGATATCAAATAATTATATAATATATATTTGAAATTAGGGATGGCAATTTCGACCTGACGCGATTTACCCGACCTGTTTGGCCTGTTTTGGAGCAGGTCAAACCCGCCCCGTAGGCGGGGCGGGGCGGGTATGGGTACCTCTCATCGACTCGACCTGCCCTGACCCACCCCATTCTCGACCCGTTCTTGCCTATATTACATATAATCTTAGTCAAATTACTTAGAATTTTCCTCTTATTACATTATATTTTAGCTATAATAAAGTTGTAAATAAGTGAAAACCTCAATTTCTTCAATAATTTAACTACATTTTATCATATTATGGTTTCTTTCTTGGTCTTTTAATGAAAATAACGAATGTTTCTAAGGGTCGACCTGCCCCTACCCGCCCCCCGTGATAAATTACCCGACCTGGACCCGACCTGCCATGGGGCGGGTATGGGTATCGAGATATCCGCCTCGGACCTGCCCCATTGTCATTCCTATTTGAAATGATAAAAATTGGACTAATTGGGTTGGTCGAGGTTGAACCATTGAATAACTTTAAAATACATTATATTTTAGCCACTAAGATATAAAATAATAGCATAATATATATTATGCGAGAGAAGATAGCTTGTTTTAGAATGACAAACCAATTATGTTCATTTGTTTTACTTGATGGTCAAATCCCGTGTAGGTCAGACCCATTCAACTCTTTTATTTTATGGTTAGCGGTTAGCCCATTAGATACCATGCATTAGTTTATTGTTAAATTTTTTTATTGTTAGCAATAAAAATGAGTATTGTTTTTTCCTTTTCATATATATTTTATCACCAGGGAGAAATAAAAGGGATTAAAGAAAAAAATTGACACTCCTGGACCCGTTTAAATCCGCATGTGTACGGTAAGTTGGCCCGTTCCACAGAGGAAAGGGGAAAAAATTGACACTCCCTATTCTACCCTTCCTACAAACGCTCTTGGAGCAGGGAATTTGAAATGGGGGAAGGGTTTTTTCCTCCATGCTATTATATGTTTTTAATTTAAAAAGATACAACAAATGTACTTAGTGTGATTGGTTATGATCCTTGCTTTTCTTTAAAATGGTAATGGTTCAAATCCCAGAACGTGTCGTTGTAGGAAATTTAAAATAGGGCTCCTGTTTTTCCCTTCGGTGTATTATATTATGGGTAGACTACGTTGACTTTTAGTTAATGTATACCTATTGTGTTTTCATCAAAGAAAATGTAGCTAAAGTGGAAGTTTTCATAAATATTGTTCGACAAATCTGAAGTAAAATTTTGAAATTTGGGGTGACTTGCTTTTGTGTTTGAGCACACTCTCCGTAAAACCATCAATTTCGTTTTTTGTGCGGCTACTTTAAATCTGATTTAGGTTAGCGAATCTCATGTGATCTGCTGATTATGTAGTCACACTTTCATAAAGAAGGTCAAGAGTTGTAATTATTCGTAACAATTAGTACTATATATGAAGAGCCATAAATTTTTTTCAAAAGGGGAAAGGCGGTTATGAATAAATAGATCGATAGGGGAACGGATCAGATCAGTAACCTTATGGTGAGTAACTATGAGTAACCCGCCCACATCAGCATGACATCAGCATCCTCTCTCCTGGAAAGCCTTTAATTTTCCCCTCCTTAATCTTTGATGGACGATTTCTCACTCGTTTTAAGTCGAAATTTAATTTTTTTTGCACAGTCAGATCAGATTAATTGTGCTCTTCAAAATGATATCCACTTTGATATATTTTTCGAACAAAAAAAATTGAGCCATTTTATACCAGTCTATACCATATGGTATTGACTGGTATTGAAATAAGAGCATACCTATGGTTTGAAAAGCGTACCATGATGGTATGACACAAACCAAAAAATGTAGGATCGTTGAATACATGATAGTAGAAGTATATTAATTGTCATTTACGACTTTTAACATTGTATACCATAAGATACCATAAGATACCACCCCGTACCAGGGTGGTATTGTATGGTATTGTGTGGTATTTTTTTGTCTTGTAATTTGTTCACCCAGAAATTTGTAGATCCAATAGATCATGATGAACTCGTCCCTGCTGTGCAAACGTTTTCAAAACGAATTAAAAACGAAGAAGATACCATATGGTATGCAGTTGGTACCGAGAGACCAAATTTTTTTTTTCCTCAAAAAATATTGAAAATTGTTCTCATTTTGTAGAGCACGATGAGCTCGTTCCATCTGTGCAAAAAAAATTAAAATCCGAGTTAAAACGAAAAAGATATGAGTCAATTAGGAAAGCTAGTGAAAATAAAAATGACCTTTGATTCTCCATCCTTAGATCTGGATTTTCTAAATGAAGGGTTCAGATTTGGTTATTGATGAGTGCATAACCACCCTAACTTGAGCCGATCGATAGGGCTCAAGATAGGGTGCATAACCATGGGTTATGCACCCATCAATAACCAAATCTGGACCCTTCATTTAGAAAATCCAGATCTAAAGATGGAGAATTAAAGATTATTTTTATTTTCACTAGTTTTCTTAATTGACTCATATCTTTTTCGTTTTAACTCGGATTTTAATTTTTTTTGCACAGATGGAAGGAGTTCACCGTGCTCTACAAAATGAGATCAATTTTCAATATTTTTTTAGGAAAAAAAAATTCTGGCCTCTCGGTACCAACTGCATACCATATGGTATCTTCTTCGTTTTTAATTCGTTTTTGAAAACGTTTGCACAGCAGGGATGAGTTCATCATGATCTACTAGATCTACAAATTTCTGGGTGAACAAATTACAGGACCAAAAAATACCACACAATACCATACAATACCACCCTGGTACGGGGTGGTATTGTATGGTATCTTCTTCGTTTTTAATTCGTTTTTGAAAACGTTTGCACAGAAGGGACGAGTTCATCATGATCTATTGGATCTACAAATTTCTGGGTGAACAAATTACAGGACCAAAAAATACCACACAATACCATACAATACCACCCTGGTACGGGGTGGTATTGTGTGGTATACAATGTTAAAAGTCGTAAATTACAATTAATATACTTCTATTATCATGTATTCAACCATCCTACAGTATTGGTTTGTTCATACCACAATGGTACGTTTTTCAAAACATAGGTATGCTTTTATTTCAATACCAGTCAATACCATATGGTATAGGCCGGTAAAAAATGGCTCAATTTTTTTTGTTCGAAAAATATATTAAAGTGGATATCATTTTGAAGAGCACAATTAATCTGATCTAACTGTGCAAAAAAAATTAAATTTCGACTTAAAATGAGCGAGAAATCGTCCGTCAAAGATTAAAAAGGGAAAAATTAAAGGCTTTCCATGAGAGAGAGGATGCTGATGTCATGCTGATGTGGACGGGTTACTCATGGTTACTCACCATAAGGTTACTGACCTGATCCATTCCCGATCGATAGGGAGGTGATTCTTTTGGAAGATGTGTTTGTTAATGTCATGAGAAAAACAATGTTTAACAACAAGATGTAAATAATAGATGCTAATAACATGATCAACAACTTGTACAACATTTGTGAAAGGAGGTATGTTGAAAACATGTTTTCTCGTAGAAGTTCGTTAGATTATACTTTTCTCGTACGAATTCGACATATCAATCATCTTGACTGCGTTGAATAGAGGTTTTTCCTCATAGCACAGACTTTGCTTAATCTTTTCCATATACCTAATCATTTGGGTAACTAGTTTTGCATGGATATAGAATGTGCGGAAAATTAAGTTGGCAACTTAAGTTGACTTGAATTCAAAGTCTCCAAACTAAGTATTATTCCTCGAAATCAAACCTGCCGGCCGGCCATTACTTTTAATAAATTACACATTTTTTCCTTCACGTAATAAACTAAATTTATTTTTCTTAGCGTAATAAAATACAATTCTTGCATGGCTGTAGCCTGTAGCTAAATTATCCCAAAATATTATTTCTCTTTTTCAAGTTGGGCTAGCTTTTATTATCGTGTTAAATATTTGTTTGCTTACCTCTTTCAGTCTCAGCCGCCCTATTGTCCCATACTAGTTTTTTCAATTTGCTCAACCCATAATTATCTTGAATCATCGCTGAAATTAAATGATTTAATATTCGTTTTATATACAGTATTAAATTGCTTCTCCATGAGATGTCGCATTCAAAATGTTGAAGATCCTCATAATAGACTTTGAATGCTTGAATATTATTGAAAGTACAAGGGTATATTTATACCCGTAAGTTACATTGTACAGCAGATGATTGAGGAATACTAATTACATAAGGACAATGATATACAAAGTACACAAGGACTAAGACACGTCCCTAATACGCCCCCACAAGATGGAGGCTGCGTTAGCAAGTCCAATCTTGGAGAAAAGCAGACGGAAGCGAGTAACAGGCAACGCCTTAGTAAGAGCATCAGCTAGTTGTGCAGCCGTGGGAACATAGCGAACGACGAGTTGCTGAGCCTGGACGAGCTGACGAACAAAGTGGTAATCAAGTGCAAGGTGCTTCATCCGGGAGTGAAAGACTGGATTAGAACTGAAGTTAACGGCTCCCAGATTATCAGAGAAGAGAACTGGAGCAGAAGGAAGTGGTTGATGCAGCTCAGTCAGAAGATTGCGCACCCACTGAACTTCGGAGGTGGCTAATGCAATGGCACGGTACTCGGCCTCGGTACTGGAACGAGCAACCGTACGCTGCTTTTTAGACTTCCAGGAAATGAGCGTGTCACCGAGATATATAAGAAAGCCAGAGGTGGACGTACGATCATCCGAATCGCCAGCCCAATCTGAGTCAGAAAACACACGTAGCGGCAAAGGAGAGGATTCTCGGCGAATGTGAAGACCTACAGACTTAGTACCAGCCAGATAGCGAAAAAGACGCTTCACATACTGCCAATGGAGAGAAGTAGGAGCATGCAACTGAGACAACCGATTAACCGCAAAGGCCACGTCAGGCCGAGTGGTGAGGAGATACTGTAGAGCGCCCAAAGCTTAACGATAGAGGGAACCATCAGCTGGGGCGGAACCATCAACCCGACAAAGCCTTGTTGTCGACGGAAGAGGAGTGGAAGTAGGTTTCGCCTCATGCATTTGAAACCGATGAAGAAGATCAATTATGTACTTGTTCTGAGAGAGTAAGAAGCCAGTCGGGGTAGGTATAATCTCAACACCAAGAAAATAGTTGACATCGCCCAGACTTTTGAGAGAGAAGCACGCCGAGAGTTGAGCTTCAAACTGAGCTAGAAAATCTGGAGAATTGCAGGTGAGGAGTAGATCGTCCACATACATCAAGAAGTAAGCGAGGACCGGTCCACGATGATACACAAAAAGAGAAGCATCATAGTGAGTTTTGACGAAGCCGCAAGTCTCGAGAAAGGTACTAAGCGTCTCATACCAAGCACGCGGGGCCTGACGGAGACCGTAGATAGCCCGACGAAGTCGACAGACATGTCGAGGAAACTGGGGGTCATGAAAACCAGGAGGTTGCGACATGTAAACTTCTTCCTTGAGGGGTCCTTGTAAGAATGCATTGTTGACGTCGAACTGAGAGACAGACCATCCATGAGAAAGGGCAACAGTGAACACCGTGCGGACTGTAACCGGTTTGAGAACAGGACTGAAAGTCTCAAAAAAATCAACACCCGGGCGTTGATGGAAGCCCTTGGCCACCAGACGAACTTTGAAGCGCTCAATAGAGCCATCAGGAAGATGTTTAACACGCCACACCCACCGATTGCCAACAACATTCATGTCAGGCTGTCTGGGAACAAGATCCCATGTATGATTTGCTCGAAGCGCATCATTTTCAGCATGGAGAGCTTGGCGCCACTCTTCATAGCGTAACGCCTCTTTGACTGAAGTGGTTTGAAGTGGAGGAGATACCTGCGAAGAAGAGACAGCTCCAAGGAACTTAGTGTTAGGTTTAAAAATACCATGTTGAGCACGTGTAGTCATGCGATGCCGAGGAGGTGGAGGCGGTGGTGGCGGTGGTGGCGACGACGGAGGAGTCTGCTGCTGAGATTCTGTTGCGGACGAAGGAGTTGTGGGCTCGGAGGGCGACGCTGTGTGACCAGGATCAGCTGCTGGCGTGATGGAGGGCTGAACTGCCGGTAGACGAGTAACTGGCGGAAGGAAAGCAGCCAGCCAGGAGTCCGAAGAAGGTGCTGCAGGGGGTGAACTAGAAGGAGAGACACCAGGAAATTCAGACTCGACAAACACAACATGACGAGATAGAAAAAGACGTCGAGACTGAGGATCAAGACACCTATAGGCACTTTGTTGATGAGAGTACCCGAGAAACACACAAGGACGAGACCTAGGATGAAGTTTAGACGCACTGTAAGGTCGAAGCCAAGGGTAGCAGAGACACCCAAAAACTCGCAACTTAGTGTAGTTGGGTGGTTCATTAAAAAGAACAGTGAACGGGACTCGACCTTTAAGAGAAGAAGATGGTAAACTATTGATGAGATAGACAGCAGTTGTAAAAGCGTAAGACCAATAGGACAATGGTAAATTGGCCTGATGAAGAAGAGTGATACCCGTTTCAACAAGATGTCGATGTTTCCGTTCAGCAAGCCCGTTATGCTCGGGAGTATATGGGGGAGTCAAAAGATGAGTGATTCCATGGTTGGCTAACTCGAGCTTGAGCTTCTGAAATTCACCCCCACCATCCGTGTATAAGCGACGAATAGTGGTTGCAAAGAAATTTTCAACAAGACGACGAAAGTCAAGAAAGACAACAAGAACATCTGATTTACGACGAATAGGATAGATCCATGTATAACGAGTAAAATGATCAACTAGAACGAGATAATAACAATATCCGTCAACAGAAGTGACAGGGGCAGGACCTCATACATCCGAATAAAGCAAATCAAACGGCCGAGAACTCGAAAGAGAGGAATCCCCGAAGGGTAACTTATGACTCTTATTCGACAAACAGGATGAACAATGAGACAGCACGGAGGACTTTAAACGAGGAAGGGAATAAACACGAAAGAGACGAGACATAGATTTAGATGACGGATGACCCAAACGACGATGCCAGGAGTCAGGAGTGACACGAGTGGTGACCAACGCCAACCGAACAGTTCTGGAATCGCCAGGCAGCTCATAGGTATCACCCTTGTTCCTTCCGGTCAGCAGCGAAGCCCCCGTGCTTAGATCCTTCACAACAAAATAGTTCGCAAAGAATTCAACAGAGACAGGGTTAGCACGACACAACTTGGCAACCGAAATTAGGCGTTTGCGAAGGGCAGGAACACAAAGAACATCACGAAGATTAAGAGAAGAGAGAGTAGTCGAGCCAATGTGAGAGATCTTTAACCCCGTACCGTCACCAAGATAGACTTCATCCGGACCGTTGTAGTCCGAATAAAGAGCAAGGTTGCCAAGATCATGAGTTACATGATGTGTCGCTGCCGAATCCATGAGCCAAGGTTCAGACGATGAAGCTTGAGTTTGCCGTGGCGCATTGGTAGTGTGATTGGCTTGAGGACGTCGCTGAGGATGTAGCTGGTAGCATTGTTTGGCCGTGTGACCAGGCTTGTCACAATATTGACACTGGATGCGAGGTCGGCGAGGAGATGAGTCTTCAGGAGAGGCTGGTTCCCAAGATGAGCCAGCTGAAGTGTTGGTACGACCAGCTCCCCGACCGGCCAAGCCACCACGACGTCCACGGGAGTTCCCAGGACCGTGACCACGCTGCGAGGCAAAGATGGTGGCAGGAGAATCACCACTGGAACGGCAAGCCTTGAGATCAGCTTCCAAGGACAGAAGACAATCAAGAAGATCATCAAGCGAAGGCGGAGATTCTCGAGCACGGATACCAGCAGCAAACTCCGTGTAATCAGGACCAAGACCTCGAAGACAGACGGTAACAAGTTCAGCATCTGAAGGGGGAGCACCAGCGAGAGCCATCTCCGTGGCAGTCGAGCGGAGAGCTTGAACAAAGGCAGAGACATCACGCTCGCCTTTCTTTTCGCCAAGAAGGTGATCTCGGAGCGTCATAACGCGAGATTGCGAGGTGCTGGCAAAGAGCTTGAGCAATATCGCCCATGCTTCAGCAGAGGTCTTCGCGGCGCTGATGTATGGACAGACGCCTTCGGTGACCGAAGCAAACAAGCTGCTAAGAAGAAGCTGATCCTGGCGAAACCAGTGAGTATATTTGGGGTTTCGAGTTTCAGCACCATCGACCTGAATCGTTTCAACCGGCGGCGGGAGAGAGCCATCCAAGTACCCGACGAGATCAAGGCCATGGAGAAGGGAAAGCAGTTGAGCACGATAGGACGGAAAATTCGCGCCAGTGAGTTTCAACGGTAGTGACGCAGCGGGATTGATCGTAACCAGCTGAGATTCAGCGGAAGTCGCCATGAAGAAGGAGGCCGATGAACGTAGACAGCTCCTGGAAAATTTTAGGGTTTGTTTAGGTATCCAGCTCTGATACCATAATAGACTTTGAATGCTTGAATATTATTGAAAGTACAAGGGTATATTTATACCCGTAAGTTACATTGTACAGCAGATGATTGAGGAATACTAATTACATAAGGACAATGATATACAAAGTACACAAGGACTAAGACACGTCCCTAATACCTCATTAATATCAGCTATTGATTTACAATGCGAAGAGTGTGTGAAAAGTTAAAATTTATTTTCGGACTTCTTTTAATGATTCGAGGTTATTCTTATTGAATACCCCAAACAAAATAAGTCGAGTTATGAACGGGATCCACAAGTAGTTAACCTTCCAAAAAAAATTAATTCACTCAATGTACAGAAATTAATTATTGTGATGATTAAACCCCTTTATATATCTCAGTATTTAAAATTGGTTTTGTGCCGACAAGGAAGGACAAGTTGGAAGGGCCACTTGTAATTAGCACATCATATAGTTGTCATTAAAGCCTACTAATTAATGATTCCCAGCATCAAATCGGTAAATCCAAAAGAAATCATCATTCATTACATAACAATCCAAATGTGCTTATTAGAGAGGGTTCAACTTTTAATTCGTGTTAACGGAACTTTGATTGGTCTTAAGGTCCCATGATCTGAATTCACCCCAACCCATCTGAGCAGTGGCGGATCCAGGAATTCTACGTAGGGGTGTTCTCTATAAAAAAATTAAATTAAATAATTATTAAATATAAAAATATCTAACTAATAAAAGTTTCATTAAAAGTTCAGATGTGCTTCATCAAATGATAAAATGCATTCGGTGTTTATACTGCTCAACAAATATCTCTCGACATATCTTACTAGACAAGGATATCCCGTAATTGAGTTTAATCGTTAGGTTTTGAAAATAATTTGAGATAAGAATAACATTTTACGATTATATTTGGATCTAAAACACAATAACAAATGAGTTGTAGCGTAATTGAAAATATATTAACTAATAGTGGCAGTGTCCCAAATTTAAATCACATAAACTACAACTTAAATATTATTTATACCAATACGCAAACTACTACGGGAGACTGGATAATCATTTTCTCAAATTTTAAAGGTGTCCCACTACCACTTAAACATTTTTTTTTCTCATACGCAAATTACTATCGTAGGTTGAATAATCGTGTTTCCAAATTTTATGGGTGTCCCGAGATACCCCTAACATGCATGTATCCGCCACTGCATCTGGGGAATTAGAAGTCGATAGATTGCCAAAGTTTATGATATAGACGGAATTAGTTCGGTTAAAAAGATTGTAAATTATAAATTTGACCAACAAGTGCTTAGTATTTAGTTGTAATACCAACAATTTAAAACTTGGAGGTTTCAAATTCAAGTATCTTAAATAGTATCAAACTAAAAATTAAACATATATCATTCTTATAATTTTTTTTATAAATTTGGAGAATGATTCCGATTTAAATATTCAATTTCTTACTAAATCCTGGCTACGCCACTGCATTGGTCACAATGCATTAATTTAACTTTCAATTAACTAATCACTTCCCTTCCTCTCTCCTCTTACTAGTTTCAAATACATATATGGGATTTGAGGTTGCTGTCGGCTACCATTTTGGATGGGCGGTAGCCCTAAGCTTTTCATTTTTGTCTTTCTTTTTTTGGTGCTTTGCTCATCTTTGGTTTTTCTTTCTTTCATTTTCACATCGCTGATTGCTTCTTTTGTTGTTTCTTTTCCCTTTCCAGATTTTCTCCATCCTAGTGATGATATTTTCCGATCTCCCCGAGGAGATACTTTTGTCGATCTGTGTGGATGTTCTCTCTGGTAGGTATTTGAGGGGGTCGAGCTCGTCAGTTTGCTTGCTCCTTTCTGGTCACCGCCACATGTTCCATCTATAAATGGGGATGATTGGGAGATGTATGGACCATGGCTGTCTTGGATGAAGATTCAGGGGGCTTGTGAGCTGGAATGGCACTGTTGAGGATGAGACCAGCTGAGGGCTCAGATCGGAGATGTTTTGGTCGCCTTTCTTCTGTCCAGGACTCGGATTGCTCTTTGTCTTACTCGTTTCGTGCAGGTGGAGCTCGGAGCTGGATCTGAGACTGGTTCCCCTCATTGAGGTTTCTGCTCTTCCTTTTTTCGACATGTCGAGGGTCTGCTGGAGGCGGTGGTGTTTTGGAGCCCTCGTCTGCTTCCTCCGTCGTTCCCCGATGATTGGTCACGTGAAGCTGAAAGGATGTCGGCGTCTGGTTCTCGGTGGTGGGGGATGCTTTCGGCAGCCATCCTCTGTGTGTTAGGGCTAGCGGGTTTAGGATTTTGCTTGGGGTGGGCTGGTCCACGTGTTTGGACATGGGTTTTGGGCTTGCGAGTCTTGGGCCTTGTTGTTCCACTTTTGGTTCAATCCTTTTCCATTTGGTTCTTTCATCCTTCCTTTCAGTGTTGTTTTCTCTGCACACCGTGTTTCATTTTTAATGAAACAACCAACCAACGTTCAATAAAAAGTATCACTAAAACCAAACTACCCCTTAAGACTGTCTCCAACCCTGGATGCCAAATTTAGAGAAGTGGGGGTTTTCCCCTTTTTTGATCTCCAACCCAACAAAAAGTGGGGATGCAAATTTGGAGAATGGGAGTTGGGGTGGATAGATAGCCGGAGAAATAGAAGGGAAGGCAAAAATGCATCCTGCAAGTGGTGGTTTTGATTGGCTGGTTTGGACTTGGGAAGGCAAAAAGGTCTATCGTGGGACCCTCCACTTTCCAGCTGTTTTATTCTTTTTTTTTTCATTTCTTTTGTTAATTTTTGATTGGTTGGTTTTGACTTGGGAAGGTAAATTTAGAAGGTATAGGGTTGGAGCAAATATTGTATTTTGAGAGGCAAAGATGGATGTTTGAGAATTTGGGAAGCTAAATTTAGCTTTTGGGTTGAAGTTAGTCTAAGAGTAGCGTCGAGCATTTATAGGGATAAGAGTAGTGTCCCCAGGAGTACGTAGTGTCGAACATTTATAGGGATAGGAGTAGTGTCCAAAGCCATAATAAAACAAAAAATATATATATACATACGATGGATCTCCCATCTACTTATAGTTAGTTACATCTTTAGTAACACACCTCACTAAGTGAATCAACTCGACGGATTGATTGGAATAGTAATGGAGCTCAGTAGTTGGAATTCAGGAAGAACAAAACATAAAGGGAAACAAAGGAGGAGGGAGAGAGAGTAAAAATATTGTTATAATCACTCATAACAACAGATCTGGAATGAAACCCTAAAGCTTGATCCATGTCATTCATCTCAATCGAATATATATGGTTGTTCTAGCACTAACAGACAACAATTGCCAGCTACTAACAGTACAAGTTTGTTGTTTACTTCAAAAGGAAACTACTCTATCTTGGACGAAAAGCAAACGGATGCTTTAATTAAACGGAACGTCGCCGCGTAGAGGAAACGTCGTGTAGCGAACAAAGAAAGGCTACAGGGGAACAAAACGGTGTGCATCGACTTGTCTTCTTTAATGATGATCCCAAAAGGCGGAGTAGCCGTTGGAATTGAAAATTCAATGTTGAAGCTCTGTTAGCTCATGACCATTATCAGCAGTGACGTGCAGTTATTTACACCTCATCCTGGCATTTTACAGTTTCGTCTCTTCGTTCATTTATTGTTACTCGCTAGTTCAATTATTAAGCTACCCTTACTTCTATCTATATACGACGTTACAAGGAAGGAGGATTCGTTACTTATAAATAGTGATGCATTCACTCCTGGTCTAATGAGTTAAGGAAACTGACTTCCAATTATATTTCTCAATCTCTTAAGTACCAATCATCAGTTTAAAAGTTATTGTATACCATAATTGAAATGACAAAATTCAACCCTTGAAAGAAAATTGAGGAATTAATGAGCTCTCTATAGGCTGTAGCTAGCTAGCTTCATTTTGAAAGCAACTGGTTCCAACCCCCCCATGAGGCTTAATTTAGTTTGAATCTCCTGCTCATGAGCATCCTTACATCAAATTCAATGGGGTCCTAACCATCAATAATCAATCTTTGGGGGGAAAAGAAGACAAAATGTTTGTGTATTACTCAATCCATACTATCCTATATTATTACAATATATATACTTCCAAAACCAGGACCTGGTTTTGTTGCCCTCTTATTATGATTTGCTCCCCTTTGTGCACTTGTTGGCCATAAGAACTCTCTCTCTCTTTCTCTCTCTAAACAACACATGGAGGGATGAAAACCCTTCACTTCTTCTTTTTCCCTTCTTGCTATACAAAATAAAAAAAAACAGCCAAATTACAGGAGCTAGCTGCTAGAAGCTAACTTCCAAGTCCTGATCTCCTCAGAACCCCATTACCTTCCAACAACAATCACCCCTTTCTGCTTGTTTTCTTGCCTTTGTTTTGCTTCAACCAGTGAAGACGAAGAAAACAAACAAGAAGAGGGTCTAATTACCCTTCTTTTTTTTTTTACCTTTTATCATCCATGTCAAATATCACAGGTGGTGGTGTGAGCTTATTCTCTTCTGGGAACACAAATGCTGGTGTTGGTGTAGAGCAAGAATTACTATTACCTCCCCAACAAGAAGAGAGTCTAATTACTCATCCTCATCCTGTTCTCAAGAAAAGGAGAAATCTCCCTGGCAACCCAGGTCTGCTTAATCAACTCAATTCCTCTCTAACCTCTCACTGAGCTAATGAATCCAACTATTTCTTGAGCTTATAGTTCTTCTTAATTTCTTACTCTTTCTCCAATTATCAATATACGACAAACTCATAGGAAGTTATGTTAATTATGAATCGACAACTCGAATTATTTGAACTACCTCTGAAAACCATAATATGATCTTTTCGCCTTTCATATTATAGATCTCATTTTTGTAAAATAGTTTGGAGAGGGGATAATACAAATCCGACCAGGAAGCCACACACAGATATGGCTAAAGCCAGCTTCCACTTTTTCCGCCATCTGAAAACCCTCCTTTTCTGCTCCATCTTTTGTAATATTCTGTCTTAGTTCTTGTTTTTCTTGTGCCTCTCTCCAGCTAGCTTAGCTAGCCAGATGAATTATTTGGTGTTAAAGCAGGGTGTGAAAAGAGCAAATGGTAGAGACCAAGGTTGTCAAAGTACTATTTGATCGGATGGTTCAACCAGGTCCAATCAGAACTGAATATTAGAATGGTTGAAATATGCTCCGGTTTGATGGTTTTCGAATATAGTCAAATTGGGTTAAACCAGTTAAAATCAGCCAGGCTGATCGGATTTGAAAATGAAGATTGATAATTTATTAATTTATTTTGAAGAAATAATTTGCTAATGTAGATAGTGATATTGTTTTAAAATTATGTCAAATATATGTGTAATTTATTTGGTATTAGAGATTTTCCCACATATTTTACTAAAACGGTTTAAATTGGTTGAACTCCATTGCCAAACTGGGTTAATGGCTTAATAGAATTTGACAACCTTCACAAAGACATAGATCATAGTGGTGGAAAGAAAACTAGTCAAGAATTATTGTTTCAGGGAAAAAAAATAACTCCTAGCTAGCAAAGAAAAATAAATACTAATAGGATTGCATAATTGGAGTTCAATTATTGGATGGGATATCTCAATCATTGCATCTGACTGTTTATAATGTTACGTGAATTAATTAATTATTATTCCTCTCCGATGCAGACCCAAAGGCTGAGGTGATAGCTCTGTCCCCAAGTTCACTCTTGGCCACAAACAGATTCATATGCGAAATATGCAACAAAGGATTTAAGCGGGACCAGAACCTGCAGCTCCACAGGAGAGGCCACAACCTCCCCTGGAAGCTCAAGCAGAGGAACCCCAGTGTCGAGGTCAGAAAGAGGGTCTACGTCTGCCCCGAACCGGGCTGCGTCCACCACAGTCCGGCTCGGGCCCTGGGCGATCTCACGGGGATCAAGAAGCACTTCTGTAGGAAGCATGGGGAGAAGAAGTGGAAGTGCGACAAGTGTTCCAAGAAGTACGCGGTTCAATCGGACTGGAAGGCTCATGGGAAGACCTGTGGGACTAAGGAGTACAAGTGTGATTGTGGTAACGTCTTCTCCAGGTAAATTAGAAAAAAAAAAACTCGATAACCCTTTCGTTCTTGAATCGATTTCATCTTCACATTAAGGTTTAAAAAAGCGTTAGGCGTAAGTGGGTGTTGGAATTGGCGGAGCCAGCCTTGTGACATATCCAATATGTTGAGGAAAAATTATTAATCCCTAGTAGGTGAAGTGCGAATATTATACATTTACGTTAATATGAGAAGATTTATAGAAATAAAATAAAATAAATGAAATAACTATCAAAAGATACTTATTTGAGAGTATTAATAATATAAGTTTTTTGTGATTTTTTTCGTGATATGAAAATTAAAAATACGTCGTATTTGTTTATACAAAATAAAACTTGCATAATTTGGTTATTTTGCTCCACAAAGCAACTACCCTGTTTATTAATCTTCCAAGTATATATTTATATAGTATAAAAGAACACTCTTTATTCTAATTTTAGCTCTGCCACTGGGTTTTGGATCTTTTCTAGGATCTAACTTGATTGTAAATTGAAAAATAGAGAAATAAGAAAGAAGTAGCTAAAGGAGCAAATTGTCAACAATGTACAGAAAGTGGACCCCATCGGAAGTTAGGAACTAAAATAAATTCTATGTTAGATTACTAAATAATAATGCAACTTAATTAATCTGCATGCCATTGCTGATGAAGAATAAGATGGCGTGGATTGTATAAATATGATTAAATGGAGGACTGCAATGAATAAACTAAAATAAAATTGTAGGGATCGAGTTGTCGTTTGACTTCTTTAGTGTTTGCAAGCTAAGAAGGAATATTTAATTAATTTAACGAGATTGACAAACGTTTGCTGTCCTTATAGAAGAAGGGAATTCAGCTCATTTATGGCTTTATTGTACTGCCTTCCTCTTTTTCCCTCTAGTCTCTCTTTGATTGCCTCCTATCCTATGAATGTTCTTGTTGTTAGACATTTAGCTAAAAGTACTGTGAATCACACAAAACACCACATTAGACATTCACTCTATAGCCCAAGTTTTTAAGTTCTAGAGGGGTGCGGTATAGGGCAAGTAAGTTTTAATTATCAACCCAGACTGATCCATGTACCCATACTTCAATTGCTTAGGTTGTTATTTAGCAAGCAACTTTTGGGTTTAGAACTAATGGAACTACAACTAAAGAAGCAAAGAAAAGTAAATAAAGGAAAATTCTAACTAAGCGAGCTTCACCCAGGAGTTGCTTCCCCCTAACTAGCTACTATGACTCGTTGGATTGAATGGAGTCGTGTGGGATGGGGGTTGTGAACCGCGAGGGTGAGCAACTAGTGATCGATTTGTCACTGAATCAATTCACTAGTGATCGATTTGTCACGGGATCGATCCACTCACGACGTCTAGGGGAACCGCTAGGAGGAGCAACTAGTGATCCATTTGTCACGGGATGGATTCACTAGAGATCGATTTGTCACGGAATCGATCCTCTCACTCAATCTCTAGGGGTTGCCTAGGTCTCTCCCTCAAACCGGAATTTGAGCGGCTTAATCACGACCAACCTAGATGCAAACTTGAGTCAAGGGGATGCTCATCTCTAACCTAGATAGGAAAACCAAGCTTGTCAAGCCTACCTAAAAAGGTGTGGTTTTCCTCTAATCTAGGTTAGGTAAGCAGACAAGATTTGGAAAGCACAATCACCATGAAAACACCTCTAATACTCAAATTGATGCAAACTCATACAAAATCATTCAATCTAAACAAGTAATTACAAAGTATTAGTTAGAGATCTACAGCACACAAGAGAAAAGAGTGAGTTTCTAGAGAGAGAAGAGAGGGATTACAAATTTGCGCTCAAGATCTTCTTCTTCTTCTTCTTCTAGGCTCGAATCCTTGTCTTCAAGATCCACCCAAGCCTCCAATGATGCTCCAAGATCACTCTAGCACTCTCTCTCTCTCTCCACCCCCCCCCCCCCCCCCCCCTCACACTAGAACTCCCCTTTGGTGTTTTTGGGCAAACCCTAGAGAGGGAATTGAATTTCTCTCCAAAAACCAGCTCTCCCTTCTCTATCCCCGATGTTGTCTTCATACTTGCCTGTCGTCTCCAAAATGCACCGCTTCGCTTTTGTTGTTCACGATCATTGGCCCCAGTTCACGATCTTAGCGACCGTGAACTCCTTTGGCGTCAGTAACCTCCGAAACCTCGTTGGACTGCTCGATGTTCACGGTTTGTTACTCCTTTTCACGATCTTAGGAGATCGTGAACTCCCTTGTTTGACCGTGAACTGCGGCTGCTTCCTGGACGACTGCACTTCACTTTTACGGGGCAATTGTCACGGTCTTCGGACTTTTCTTCGGTTTTTGCGCTTATTGACCTCCAATTATCCCAAAATTCGACCTCCACCCTTCCACACGTGCTAGGACATGAAATATATCAAAACAAGCACAACCTAGCGTGAAATATGTCGAGGGACGATGAAATACTAAGCTAAACGAATAAGAAATGAGGGGTAAAATGTGTATATTTGGGCCCGAATCATATTGATTAATTTAGGCATTTGGAAAAGTTCTCTAATGATCAAGATGAAACATGGTATTTATGGTATATTGTCTCCATGTGGATTTCGAAGGGCTTAGAAGGATAAATCCCTTAAGAGGCTTGCAAGTTTCTCATGCGAATTGAATTAAAAGCACGATGTAGATAAGATAGCATATGCATATCTGATCAATATCGAGCCTTTAGTCTGATCTTCTTCATTGAACTCCCTACTACTATACAATTTTAAACGGAAAGAATACAGTAAATCAAAGTTGTGTATTTCTGCTTCTCAATGTAGTATAAAAAATTTAGTAATAAAATAATTAACAAAATGTTTCCACACCCTTTCCATTTATAATTGTTAACTTTTGCTTCTTTTACCCAAATGCAGGAGGGACAGCTTCATAACTCATAGGGCATTCTGCGATGCCCTAATTGAGGAACACAACAACAACGTCAGCACTTTAAACCCTCCACCAACTCATGTAATGATCAATTCATCACAAACTCAACCAAATAATCACGGTATTAATAATAATAATAATATTGTTATTAAAAACATTATTACCTCACCACCACAAATTGACCATTTTAACCCTCTAGACACCAAGATCAACCCTTTCATCGTGACCTCTTCACCAATAAGACCAACCCCATTTTCAACTGCCGACAATTACAACTTTATCCCTACAACCTCCACCGCCACTACTACACCTGCTCCTAGCCTCTTCTCTTCCACCTCCTCCGCCACCTCACCACCATCCTCCCTCCACCTCACCACCAATTTGTACCCACTCTTCCCTCTCGACGTGGACCATCCCGCCAGCTCAGTATCCATGTCAGCCACCGCGCTTCTTCAGAAGGCCGCCCAGATGGGGTCCACACTCAGCAGCGTGGCGCCAAAACAGCTTGGCAGAGACCATCATCAAGGATTCATGGACCAATTCTTCCACGTGGCGGGAGGAGGAGTACTATTCAACGGGAACTTGCCAGGCTGTCACACCGGCTTCTTCGACGACGGCGATAGTGATAATAGTAACGCTACCGCTTTGTTAATGAACAACTTTGGTGGCGGGGATGTGATGACGACGGTTGACTTCTTGGGGGTTAATACTAATGGTCGGCCGGCGCCGTCGTCTACGTCGACAATTGCGAGGATTAATAATATAGTTCCGGGGTTTTCGCCGCCGATTTGAAGCACTACTTTCGCCGGCGCATCCACGCACGGAGGGCATTAGTTATTATTTTATTATTATATATAATAATCGGAAAAGTTGGTTGATTAACTAAAGTAGTGAATTAGTGATCATCATTTACTTTTTCAAGTTTCGTTTGGTGATTTAATTTTTCGGAGCCTTGCATTGTCCTCCTAAAGAGCGGGCCGGATCGCCGTTCATATATATGGATGAATTCTTCTTAATTAGTAGTGCAACTTTCATACCTGGTTTATGGTAAGTATGGGCATGTTGGCGATACCTGTACTTGCCCTCTGTCAGATTGGATAATTTATTAGAGGGTACAAATTGTAACAGATCAATTCATATAAGTATATAATTTAAAAAATATATATTAAAATGTTCATTTTTCATTAAAAAGCTAAGAAACAAACTATAATATGATATATTTAATTAAATTATTCTAGAAATTGAGTTTCTCATTTATTTGCAACTTCATTATAACTAAAATATGCGATCATAATAGTAAAATTCTTAATAATTTGAGTAAAGTTACATGTAATTTAGACAAAAGCATGTGTATAATGGGACAGGTCTGGTCGAAATCTTCACCCCTAGTGGTAGGATACCGTATTGTTTGTTGAATTAAAAATTACCTCAAACCTGACTATTTTTTTTAACAATCAACCTGAAAATTTTATTAATTGACTAAAGCATCATGTTCCAAAATAGATAACAAAAATATAGGTGGTCTTCCGGTCCAAAACTCCTCTACCTGGCTCAAGATAGGGTGAGTAACCTTAGGATGAGTAACAATGAGTAACCAAATCTGGACCCTTCTCTTAAGTGACTGCAGTAGGGCTGGCTATTTGGACCGGGACCGGATGAAAAACCGGAAATCGGACCGTATAACCCGGACCGAGACCGGACCGAGACCGGATAGTAAACAATCCAATCCAATCTTTGGGCTTAGATTTGAGGTAAAAAACCGGATAAAGACCGGATAAGAGAGCTCAACACCCAAAACTTAAGGGTAATTTGCATAAACGGTCACAAACCTTTGCACTTATTACAAAACTAAACCAACTCCTCACCCTTTTAGGCCTTAGGCCACTCAAATTCCCACAATCTCAATATAAAACCAAGACCGAATTGGGACCGGACCGGATCAAGACCGGACTGTATCCAATCCAATCTTCGGTCCTTATATTTTCAAAAAAACCGGACTGGACCGGATCAATTTGGGTCAATTTAACCGGACCGGACCGTATAGCCACCCCTAGACTGCAGATCTAAGGGTGAAGAATTAAAGAAATTTATTTTCCCTAGTTTTCTTAATTAGATCATATCTTCTTCATTCTAACTCGGATTTCAATTTTTTTTTGCATAGATGGAACGAGTTCGTTGTGCTCTACAAAATGATATCCATTTTCAATATTTTTTGAGAAAATTTTTTTCATCCCTCTCGTTACAAACTCCATACCATATGGTATCTCCTTCGTTGTTTAGTCATTTTCGGAAATTTTTACACAAAAGAAATGATTTAATCATGATCTATTGGATTTCAAAATTTTCTGGGGGAAAAATTTTCAAACCTCTCGTTACCAACTCCATACAATACTATCCACCCTAGTATGAGGTGGTATTTTTCATACCATATGGTATGCTGTTATTTAATACCATATGGTATTGGTTGGTATTAAATAACAGCATATGGTATTGACTGATATTTTTCATACCATATGGTATGCTGTTATTTTGATACCAGTGAATATCATATGGTATAGTCAACGGTAATAACTGGCAAATTTTTTTTGTTCCAAAAAATATCAAAGTGGATATCATTTTGAAGAGCACAATTAATCTGATCTAACTGTGCAAAAAAAAAATTTCGAGTTAAAACGAGTGAGAAATCGTCCGTTAACGATTAAGGGAGAAAATTAATGATTTTTCCAGGAGAGAGAAGGAGAGGCGAGGCTGATGTGGCAGATTCTTATTAGGTTATGCATGAGTTATTCACCACAAGGTTACTCACCGGATCTGCTCCCCTCTACCTCCCAATAACGTTGCATATGGGCCAACAGGTGGGTTGCCTGATTGCACTATCTTCTTCTAATTCCAACAATTTCCAGGATTAGTAATATGGTTTTGCGGCCGCTTTGAAGCAGTGCTTTCGCCGGCGCATCTACTAATGGCGCGCATTAGTTATTAATGTTACTAGTACTCAGCCCGCGCTCCGCGGCGGGGTAAGTTTGACTTCAGTTATTTTGTGGATTCTGCTATATGACACGAAAATAGTTGATATAGTTGGTTGAATTCCAAAATGATAGAATGGGAGATTCATTGCAGCAGACTGTGCAGAAATGTAATGGGGATTTAGTTTGTCAAGGCATATAAACAAACGACAGTATTAGATGGCCTCGATGAAATCCAAAAGTTTGTGCACAGCACATAAACGCATCTGTCATTGTTTTGTCTTCATTGAAGATAGAGAATAGAAACTAAGTTCAAAATGGAGGATGGTAGGGTTGAATAAGATACTTCAGTAGGTCTTTCTGTCATTGGTGCTGATGGTCACTTGTCTATTCTTGAGGTATGCCAAAGTGTTGGTACTCTTATGTGGGGTACGGCCGTCGTAGTTCTATTCTTCAGATCTGAGGAACCGATGTAGAGCTCTCCTGCAAACATTCTGCTACATCTTTTGACCAGCAACGCCTTGGCTTATTCTGCATCGAGTTTTTTGTATTTGTTGGGTGACATTCCGATTATTGAGAGCGTAGCCTCATGGTCCAGTATGACATCAATGTCATCAGTTCCTTGCTTGCATTTGACCTCCAACTCATAGTGCAGCCTATTTATGAATATAAGTTCAAAAACGTGTTAGCTTATTCGTAGATAGACTGACTTGCATGAGATGTAATTGTCATATTGAAATAGAAAACTTACTCTGGCCAATCCTCAGTTGCTCGGCATATGGCTTTTCGAAATTTCATATGTGAGATGTAGAACTTAGCACGATAGAGTACCTAGTATGAACATCAGATATTGATAAGACATGGGTCTACGTAAAATGCAGGTGCACAGTATAGTCATTTGCTATATATTTTATCCCTTACGAACCTTGTGGCAAGTCTGATCAGATGCAAGCATATTTTCTATGTCAGTGAGTGTCTTCTTTTCGATTCCTGATCGAAGGCAGCCTGTTTTCTTACCGGTATTGGCATCCATGTAGTAGACTTGCCTGCGACTATAAAGGAAACTGGTTGTGGCAAAAAAAAAGTAACAGAAGTGTTAATTGAATTTGTTTTGGCCGACTGGCAGTAAGTATGATTCAAAAAATGAATAGGATTCTGTCAAACTAAATTTACATGTGCATGATTTCCCGGACTGGGACTGTATAAGATCTGATTATCAGCTCACTGGCAGGAGTGGATTCGAAATGATACTTGTATTTCTGGCTGGATAGAGGTGCCACCCGAATGACAGATTTGATTGTAACAATGAGGGGCAAATGAGTCTCAGCTGTTGGGGCATTCTCTAAGAACTTCGGTATATCGTATCCACGATACTGAACAGTTGCCTTAGCGCCACTGTCAGCGACACAAATATGTGAGGTTGTTTATTCATACGATCCGCAAATCAAAATTTTATTCTACAAAATGTACCTCACATCCTGTACGACCATGTGAAATTCTTTGAGAGTACTGCGAATTGTTGTGGGAACGTTGAGACGCCTAATGCATACGGTGATGTCTATAGGCAACAGAACAGTTTGTCATTTTCAAGTTTAAGTTCATTTTACTATGGCGAATAGATATAGGTAATGTACCTGTATGATAGTCGATGGTGTTTTTCTTAAGTGGTACTATTGGAAAAAGCCATCTCGATGTCCCAGCCAACGGGCAAGCGTGGCTCATCTGGGTCCTCCTCAATCCTGGAAATGTTTTGATCGACGGTTATGTGCACCCTTAACTCTCCTAGGACGATCTTTGGATTTTCTCTTGCTGGTATTGCTTCAACCGAATCAAACCGATAAAGGTTCCCGACCTTTATCTTGCGAGAAATCTCGGTGATGTCTTTTTCATCAACCATCGACTCGATCAATCGTGCATGTAAGGAAAACAGTTTAGCGGTTCCAAATTGTGCATTATATTGGTTTAAAATTGTTTATGAAAAGATTATGTAGTTTTGTAACTGAATTACGAACAAACCTTTTTATCTATCCAAATCATGTGCATGCTGAGATTTTTAAGCTTGGGTGCCTCTCGGTACTCGAGCCACGTAATCACGGGCCTAGCAATTACTGTGCGAATGTTGGTGCCCAAACGCAACCCCCGAAATGGCATGCAAGTTTCAATCGGATCTATAATAAGACAGTAAAGGGAAGTGAAATTCATATTTTATCTTTTTTGCAGAGGATTCGAGATTCCTGGCAGTATTCTTTAACAAAAATGGAAGGTATTCACCTTTGTTATCGGTGGGGACCATGTGAGCGTCCTCTGTTGACTGGTGGTTTTTGGGCAAACCCTCCATGTTAGGTGGGGTCTCTCTGCAAACAACGTGAGCGGCGATCAGAAGTTGTTTTCCAAGTGTGAAGGCGGTGAAGAAGAGGAGGACGTGGAGTTACCTTTGTTTTAGAGCTTGTCTTGTATTTTCGGTGGTGGGGCTTCCGCGGCAGAGCAAAGCCGATGAAGATGTGGACGGCGGATCTGGTTGATGAAGGTAGTTAGGGTTTTAAAAGGAAATGTTCATTTTGGGGGGGTTTCTCATGGGCTTTAATCTGTAGGCCTAAAGCATCTTCGGGCTGGGCTCAAAATCATTTCATTATCATCAAAACGTAAAAAAACGGGTCCTCAGTTTTGGTAAGCGTCTAAGGCCGAAGCTGCTTGGGCCATAGTAGATCCAATATATTAGCATATGCCCAGAAATTTTAATGGGCCTGAGATGTTTGCAATTTCTGAGAATTAAGAAACTATTTGATCCATTATTTAGGCGATTATATTTCTTGACTTAAAGCAAACTATCTATGCAACCCTGAAAAACTAATTCCCACAAACAAAGATGAATACATTTCTTTACTACTTATCATCTAGACATGTAATTGAGACAAGCTATTGACCTCTTTGGATTGACATGGTTGCATCAGGGTATTACTGCAATCCTACAAAACACATAGTTTTTGTTAGGAAAATTTGCTGGTAGAAGTATCGAGTAGCTTGTTCAATTTAACGCACTCACCTGATATATGGTTTAGGTGTTCATAATACCAGCAAAGGCTTCGGTGAAGACTATGTTCCTTGTAAAATCGTAGGGTATTTCTGCTGGGTTTTGTATAAGAATCCTCAAACCTCTCGCTGATTTTACTCTTGAAACCCCCACATATAGCTGGCCATGGCTAAATACGGGTTCAGGCAAATAAATCCCAACTTTTTCAAGTTTTTGTCCTTGGCTTTTGTTTATAGTCATTGCGTAACATAAGCGTACTGGGAACTGCCTCCTCCTGAGTATGAAGGGCCACTTGGAGTTCTCTACATTGAGTACTATTCTTGGTATAATGACTTCGTCAGTGTCGTAGGAACCGCCCATGATGTTGCCTTTTATAAAATTATCCCCTAATGTTGTGATCATGATTCTTGTGTCGTTGCATAAACCAAGGGCAGGATTTAAGTTGCGCAAGAGCATAACTGGTGTGCATACCTTTAATGTAAGCTCGTGTTCTGGAACTCCATTGAATGTGAGAGTGTTGAGGAACTCTGTTGGATAGCTTTCGTCAAACGAATCCGTTGTTTCTGTTGATAACTGCAATGAATCTGAACTATAATATGTTTTAGTATTGCCTGGTACCCTTTGCAGCATATAGTCATTGATTCTAGAGACTGTCACATTCGTTGGCGTCACTATTGCTCTACTGGTTAGGTATGCTGGATCCCTGTGACTGTCGAGAAACAAATCATATATATCATCTGCGATTGACTGAACAGAGTCATCCCCGGGACCAATTAGGAACAGTGGTGGAATTTGTATCCAATCTGGTGACCCATCTTCTCTGAACGATCTTGCTCTAAGTCTTCCATCTCCTAAGGCAAGGACCCAATCTGGAAACGTATATCTGACACGCTAAAACACAACACCTAACAATGGCCAAGTGTAACCAATGAAAGGGACTGCAGTATAGGCAAGTTTAATTATCAACCCGGGGTCTAGATCTACTGCTTACTCCGTGATTCTCTATTATCTAGCAAACTAGTTCGAGTGATTGTTGTGAAAAGTAAAAGCAACAAGAAAGCAGTAAATTGTTCGGGTTTCTAAAGCAGGCAAGAGTCACTCGGGATTGAGTCCCCCTAGCCCCTTAGTTAGGTTCAATTGCAATTCCCTGGGTTGATTTACTGTTGATTAGACTGCGGAAGATCCGACAGTAGCTTGGAATCTCTTAAGCTGACCAAGCCCTCTCAGTCTAACTACCCGGCAGACGACTAGTCTTCACCGGGATAGAAAGCTGAGGCTATGAACACAGAACTCCACTACTGGCGTCAAGAACACCAGTACAAAGCAGTAAACTGGCTAACTCTCGTATAGCCAATCTCCTACTATCGAATGAAGAGGCTCTAACAACCTAATCAGATTCTATCTATCTCAGGTTGCAGCAGAAATTGAGAAAAGCTGATCAGACTCCAATCAATTCAATAAACATGCATCATTCGATTAAAATCAAACAGTAACATCATCCCAAGTCATTACAATCAAATCCCTAACGCAAGGAACTAGGGTTCTTCATACCCAAGTGAGAGAGAGGTTCTACTCCATAGAGTGAGAAAGGAAAACAGAAATCAGAGTAGCCATACTCATAAAGATGAGGAAAATCTGCTCTGGGATGTCAATCTTCACTCCTAGGGACGCAATCTGGGCTTCAATGATGAGAAATCCACTCCAAAATAGCTCCTAGGGTTTGTCCTTCGCTCTTTCTCTCTCTAAAACTCTGTTTTTTGCTCAGAAAATCGAATTCTTCTTCCTTGGCTCGAATCTGCCTCCAAAAACCCGACTCTGGGCGAATTACGGCCAGAATTACGGCCGTAATCACGTCCTGCCCATAATTCGCACCAAAAACGCACGTTTCACTTAAGCCGGAGGAGGAGGAGTTACGCCCGTAATTTCCCAATTACCGCCAGTAATTTGGGAATTACGGCCGTAATTCTTGGGGTCTTGCCCGTAATTTTATCACCGCGAGGGAATTCTGGGTAGAAGGCTCGGCCAATAAATTACGGGCATGCCCTGGCCAATTACGGCCGTAATTTGTCAGGGGCTGCCCGTAATTCTGTCTCCGCTCCTGTTCAAAGCTTCGTTTCTCCCTCGTCCGGACTCCAAATCAGTCGCCGTTTGAACCCAGACGCTCGTAGTCTCGTCCTCTTTCTTTTCATGACAAGCTTGCATGATTCTTTGTCCATAAAGTGAGGTAGAAATCCATTCTTCTTCAGGTCATACCCGAGTTTCTTCTCCCGAATCGTCAATTGATCTCTGATTGACTTGAAACTTGCGCCTATGCTTCACTTTATGTGCTAGGACCTGAAATGTGACAAAGGAACACAACCTAGCGTAAAATAGGCCAAGGAACAATCAATTCGAGCCAAAATGGGCAGGAAACCAGAGTGAAAACACGTGCAAATACGATGCTATCAAATTCCCCCACACTTAACTGTTTGCTTGTCCCCAAGCAAACACCAAGTACTACACAAGGTAAGCTCACATATTTCAGTCAACCAACATTGGGGACAAGTCATAAAGGCACAGAACACGTGAATCAAACTGGTTTTCAAACATCAACACATGAACAACTTTAATAGCAACCTGAACAACCACCACAAAGGACATTCGAGTGCAGCAAAATCGAGCAACGGAAGAGTTTCCCTTCTGTTCACCAACCAACCCAGACTTGACTCGACCACTCACTCAAAACAGTCAACTCATGCATCCAACTCAAGACATCAGAACAGAGACCGAGCAATCTAGGTCCTCACCGGGGTACAAGAGTATAGAGAATATGAAAATGTAATACGCCCCTGGGGGGTGTATGTTATCAAAGTAACGCAGCAAACGACTCAATCGAAGAATCGATTGAGCTCGAATCAAGAACGAAGCGTTCTTAATACGAACTTGGATAAAACGGAACCAAAAGGACGATTCCACACCTGGGGAACGCTCGATTGGTATAAAAGGTAGATGCCCGACCACGATCAACGCGTTCTTGATCGATACAAGAGCTCAACGAGCTTGGAATCCACCAAAGCTCACACAAGTACGCAAACTTGCAAAAACCCAAAGGTTTCGATTTCTATTCAACAAAGTCTCAGTTTTACAACGAAATAGAAAGCTTAAATAGGCCTAGCTAGGGTTACACACGTCCCATAAACTCCTAATTACAGTCTAATACGAAAAGTAATCAAAAACTACCAAAACAATGAAATCCTAACTAAACAAGAAAAGGAAAATCTGCATTTAGCTCCAAGTAACCAAACAGCTTTGATGCCATCTTTGAGCCTCTCGATCAAAGCCTTCCAAGTTTATTCGAACTCAACCAATTCCTTTCCTCTGTAGAAGAAAACTCCCTCTTTCACCTCCAACTTGAAACAGCCCGAGATCATTCTCCAAACTCCAGATATAGGCCTTCAAAGTTGGTATCTCAACACAGTTTTCTGCCTTAGATATTTTCTGGCAGTTTTCCAGTTTTGAGGTAGCAACTTTGAGACTTTGTAAAACAACCTTAATGACATCTTCTTGAGCAACCAAGCATACCAAGGTGTAGATAATCACTCCATGTTCAATACAAGCCATTAAACTTGAATTTCCATTGAGCCAATTGAGAGAAACTTGCCTCCAAAATTGGCTACTTGAACACGGAAAATGACACTGACAGAAATGAACGTTCTTCAGGCAGCTTGAGCTTGCTTCTTCGTCAAGTAATTCCAACTTGTAGAGTGGCCTATTTGGGATCATATCAAGCTCCCCCTCTTCAAAAAGCTTTGCCCTCAAAGCTTGTGCCTTCTTTTGCTCGAAATCTTCACTGAATTGCTCCCAAATTGGGTCGGCATAAGCTTGCTTGAACTTCCACTTTGACACAAAAATCCCCTCTTCCCTGCTCGTGTTGTCCCAATTGAGGACGCCTTCCTCAACCAATACTTCCCTCTCTTCATTCCCAAGCAATCTCTGGCCTATCTTGACGCAAATCAGCTTCGACAAGTGATCTGTCCATTTCCCAGAATTCAGCAACTTTGTGCCGAACAACGACCTATGCCCAGAATTGGAATTCACACAATCCAAGCTGCCATTCTTCAATTCAGGGCTCGAGGGAGCTTTTTCCATCATGGAACCGAACTTCTCGTCCGATTTTGCGCTTCGAATACCCCTGGGAAGTGATGAATGGTCATCTGCAGTTTTCCCAGCATTCTGAAAGTTGAACGTTTCTGCAGAATTCTGCAATTCTGGATTCTTTGGCGTTTTGATTTCCGGCCGATTTGAGTCGCTTTCTAGGTTCATAAACCTTCCACAAACATCTATGAACTGATTCCCTTTGCTGGTTTTGCTCGACTCGTGCTCAATCTCTCCGACAAGATACCCGTTTTCAGAGTCGGACTCTGGTTTTTGCAGAAGAGCTTCTGCAGAATTGGGACTTGCTGTTTGATGATTCATTGCGTCGATTCTTGCTAGGGAAATCATTCCTGTGCTAGTTTGGAATGTATCTGAAGCATTTATTTCCTTCGAATCGCCCTGTAGTTTATCTTTTATGTCTGCACAGTGAGAGCTCTGTTTTCCCGGCGAAAGACAGGGGTGCTGTCCTCCGACGGACTGCTGGTTTTCTTGAGCCATCATCGCTTGAACTAGGGCAGCCAAGGTTTTCTCCATCTCCTTCCAATGGCTTGTGTCGACTAGACTCTTGCTTTTTTCCATAGATTCCTTCACATCGACCGCTCCAAAACACGGCCTCTGTTTTTCCGGAGGAAAGCAGAGTCGATTATCTATGGCAGTCTGCAGCTTGTCGATCCCACGCTGTATCCGATCGAATTGGGGCTGGAAAGCTGATATGACCATCTGCTTTAACTCCTCGACGTTGATTTGTTGTTCTCCCATCATCTCCTTGTCAAAGAACTCCTCTACTCTGTATACTGCCCGCGAAGAAAAATAGACTGAAAAACAGAATTTTCAATCTCCTCCTTGCTCCTGCGTTGAACGGGGCTCTGATACCACTTAATACGCCCCTGGGGGGTGTATGTTATCAAAGTAACGTAGCAAATGACTCAATCGAAGAATCGATTGAGCTCGAATCAAGAACGAAGCGTTCTTAATACGAACTTGGATAAAACGGAACCAAAAGGACGATTCCACACCTGGGGAACGCTCGATTGGTATAAAAGGTAGATGCCCGACCACGATCAACGCGTTCTTGATCGATACAAGAGCTCAACGAGCTTGGAATCCACCAAAGCTCACACAAGTACGCAAACTTGCAAAAACCCAAAGGTTTCGATTTCTATTCAACAAAGTCTCAGTTTTACAACGAAATAGAAAGATTAAATAGGCCTAGCTAGGGTTACACACGTCCCATAAACTCCTAATTACAGTCTAATACGAAAAGTAATCAAAAACTACCAAAACAATTAAATCCTAACTAAACAAGAAAAGGAAAATCTGCATTTAGCTCCAAGTAACCAAACAGCTTTGATGCCATCTTTGAGCCTCTCGATCAAAGCCTTCCAAGTTTATTCGAACTCAACCAATTCCTTTCCTCTGTAGAAGAAAACTCCCTCTTTCACCTCCAACTTGAAACAGCCCGAGATCATTCTCCAAACTCCAGATATAGGCCTTCAAAGTTGGTATCTCAACACAGTTTTCTGCCTTAGATATTTTCTGGCAGTTTTCCAGTTTTGAGGTAGCAACTTTGAGACTTTGTAAAACAACCTTAATGACATCTTCTTGAGCAACCAAGCATACCAAGGTGTAGATAATCACTCCATGTTCAATACAAGCCATTAAACTTGAATTTCCATTGAGCCAATTGAGAGAAACTTGCCTCCAAAATTGGCTACTTGAACACGGAAAATGACACTGACAGAAATGAACGTTCTTCAGGCAGCTTGAGCTTGCTTCTTCGTCAAGTAATTCCAACTTGTAGAGTGGCCTATTTGGGATCATATCAAAATGAATCACTCACTCTCGACCAGTGGGGTCAGGACAATTTAATGCGAAAAATGCGCATGCTATTTCTCTCAATCCCTAACATCTCTTCACCATGATGGCAGCCTCTAAATGCTAGAGTTCACAAACATAATGTCATCACTAACTAATCAGGAGGTCTTAGACACAGGTTCAAATGACTGGCTAGGGTCTTGGACATGGGGAAGAAGCCTTTTAGGTGGTGGAAGTATTCATAGCAAAAGGTTCCACATTTTCCAAACACACAATCACAGTCAGACAAACCGGTATTTCCTTTCTGCTATTCTGCAATACTCAACATCTCAAGAGCACAAAAGCGAAAGAGGCATAAACGTCAGCATTTCCAAGCCAGACTGCTAAGAAACACTGCTTACTGGGCATTATTCAGATTTTTGGTAGTGGCTCTCTTTTGCTTTCAATTTTTTTCTTTGTTTCATTTTTCTTTTCATTTCCTAAGAGAGCCACCACTTCTGCATAAATTTTAAACACCTGCCCAACTTTTAAGCACTACCTCCAACACTCACATAGACTTTAGCAGAAACAGCAGAGAATATGTAAAAACCACTCTGTGGAACCTTCTAAAAGATGCAACAAGGGTGATTTTTTCCATTATAGACCAAAAGAAAGGATAACACACGGCTCAAAGGGGCTGACTAGGGGATATGACACATCAGGACAGTCAGTTTTGGGCGTGGGCTAATCCTATGCCCCCATCATCTCAGCTAGTGACAACGTGAATGCTACACATCATGGAAGAGGGATCTATCGCACAAGAAAGAAACGAGTAGGCTCAAATCTCACATGGCTACCTATATGTTCTATCTCACATTCTGATACCCTGAACTAGATGCATAAACGACTGTCAAGAACAAGTAATCAGATCAAGGCAGATCAAGTCACAGTTGGCAAGCAAACAGTTGAAAAACTGAACCCCTACATCGTTCTACTGCACATCTCAGTCCTCATCATAGGTTGTCCTAGTCGCAAACAAGTTGTCATGCATTAATCCGAAAACCAATCAATTCATCCATCAAAACATAGTGCCAATATGATCAAACAGCAGTACTTGGAGCCCTCAAATCGTAAGATTCGGACAGCAGACTAGGCTCCAAGCACCATCATAAATATTCCAACCGATACAAAGCACCCCCCCACACTTAAGCACGACATTGCCCTCAATGGAGTAGAGGGAAAGATAAGGGGAACGATGTTACCGGATTGGAACACTGCTGGGGGACTGGAAGTGGACCAGTCAGCGGGCTAGCATCAGCAAAACACACTGGGTGATAGAAACCATAGTTCCAAGTGGACAAACCGACAAAAACAAACGAAAGAAAAACAAACCTTGGTGGGGTTGCCTCCCCACAAGCGCTTCTTTACCGTCTTTTAGCTGGACGCCAGTATGGATGCTCAGGGAAGTGTAGGATCAGGTGCCTTCAAGAGCGGATCCACATCGCTCTTGAGGTACAACTTCAAATGGTGGCCATGCACGCGACGAATGTGGCCACCTGCATTTGCCAGCTCGACCTGGCCATCCGGCAAGATGCAAGCGAGTGAATACTCGGATGGCCAAGGTGGGGGCGGGACCAGCTCATAGTGGTCTCCGACTTTCTTTCGAGCAGGCTTAGCTGCCTGCAGTTTCGGCCGCCACTCCTCCTTGATCTGTTCTTTTGATGACAGAGTGGTCCGGAGTGGCGACGAAGGTGTGGGAGGCGGGTCCTGCAAAATAGGCAGCACAGAAGGATACACGACAGACTCGTGCTCCTGGTGAGATACAGCATGCAAAGGTGACGAAGCAGGTATAGTGTTAGCAACTGAAAACGTTATTCGCTCCTCGCCATCCCTCAAAACTAAGGTCCCATCATGCACATCTATGAGAGCCTTGGCGGTGGCCAGGAAAGGCCTTCCCAGTATAAGAGGCACTTCTGTGTCCTCACTGATGTCCAGGATAACAAAATCCACAGGATATGTGAATTTGCCAACCTTGACCAGAAGGTCTTCCACTATACCCCTAGGATGCACTACCGATCTGTCAGCTAATTGAAGGGTCATCCTAGTAGCACGGGGTTCACCTAGGCCTAGTTTCATGAACAATTTATATGGAATAACATTGATACTAGCACCTAAATCCGCCAAGGACTTCTCTACATGCAATTTACCAATAGAGCACGGGATAGTGAAACTACCTGGGTCCTTTTTCTTCTGCGGAAGCTTGTTCTGCAGAATAGCCGAGCACTCCTCGCTGAGCTCCACAGTGGCCAGCTCACTCAGCTTCTACTTCTTTGAAAGAAGCTCTTTTAGAAACTTCGCATACTTCGGCATTTGCGATAGGGCCTCCAGGAAGGGCACTTGGACATTCAGCTTCTTAAGCATGGCCATGAAGTTCTCGAACTCTGTCTCCAGCCTGTCTTTGTGCAACCGAGTAGGGAAAGGGAGTTTAGGGACATACTCCTTCACTACTGGTTGCGGTTTAGGTGCAGGCACCTCAACCTCCTTCTCCACTTCTTGTTCAACCGCTGGAGATGCTGCAACAGGGCTTTCTCTCTCCGGTTCCCGAGCAGGGGGATCAACAGTCAGCTTGCCACTCCTGGTCATGATGGCATTGCAGCGCTCATCCGGGGTCTGCGGATGAGGAATGGTCTGCCCGGGTAGAGTACCAGGAGCCCTTTGTGCCACTACCTTGGCCACGCTCCCCAGCTGGGTCTGGATATCCTGCAAAACAGCCTGGGTGTTCCTCTGACCAGCTTCAAGAGCCAATAATTTACCCGAAGCCTGCTCCATGAACTGCTCAAAGGTATTGAATTTCTGAGCACTAGCACTGGCGAGAGAACCCACCAAGTCCCGCAGGTCAGCCATCTGATCATTCTGCACTAGGGCAGCAGGGGCTGCACCTGGCTGCTGAAAAGGCCGCGACTGTGATTGAGCAGCATGCCCTTGCATGGGCTGATAGAGAGACTGTTGTTGCTGCTGGAATTGCCCCTGTCTGGGCTGATATGGTGGCCGCTGGAAGCCTGGTGGTCCCTGGGGAACTGGTGGTTTGGGATTTGGCCCAGCCCAGGAGAAGTTAGGATGCTGGCGTCACCCCTCATTGTACGTGTTGCTGTAGAGGTCATTGCGCCTGGCATTGTTGATGAAGTTCACCTGCTCCTGGGGTGTGGTTGATTCCTTCATCGCCTGGCAATCCTCCATCGTATGATGGGTGCTTTCGCACCATTGGCAGAGCATCGCCTGCTGCTGTCCGGTCCCTGCAATCAAACCAGAACGATCGATAGCTGAAACCAGCTTCGATACCACCTGCACCAAATCAGAAGACTGGGTGCCCACAGCATGCACACCCCGTCCAGGTGCTCTTCGCGATCTCCTGGCAGTGCCCCAGTCATAACCGTTCTCCGCCATCTCCTCAAAGAGTTGATTCAGCTGTGGCGGGGTTTTGGTCAGCATGTTCCCGCCACAAACCGAATCGATCAGCTGCTTGTCCTCCGGGAAAAGGGCGTGATAGAAAGTGCCCACCTTGAACGCATCATTGAAACCATGATTGGGACACCTGAGAAAGAGGCTGGTGTACCTCTCCCAAGCATCCCTAATGGTCTCATCCTCATCCTGAGAAAAATGTGTAATCTGCTTCTGGAGATCAGCTGTCTTGGATGGAGGATGGTAGCGGGTGAGGAACTTGTCCGCCAGGTTGGCGAACGTGGTGATGGAGCCCGGAGGTCGAGTGTCTAGCCACTCCTTGGCCTGCCCCTCCAGAGTGAATGGGAAGTACCTCAGCTGGATGGCATCTGCTGGTACCCCATTGATCTTGATTCCATCGATAAGCTCGTGGAATCGCCTGAGATGTGATCGAGGGCACTCTCCCTCCTTACCACGGAACACTACTGAACCGCGCAGCATGGTGATCACGGAGGTGCTCACCTCAAAGTTGTTGGCTGGGACCTGAGGGTGTTGAATGGGTGACCTCATGTCCGCAGCCCTAGCGGTCCAGTAGGATCCCATAGTCTGCTCCCCGGGGATCACATCGTTGTTCTGCGGATCACCCATCTCTCCTTCTTCTTCTTCTTCTCCTAACTGCAGCTGTGTTAGCGCCTCCTCCGCAGCCAGTCGCGCCTTTAGAGCCCGCTTGAAGTTCCTACAAGTTCGTTCAACCTCCTGGTCTAATGGTAGTAGATCTCCCGACTGGCTACGGGTCATGCACTACCTGCACACAATCAGCAGAAGCAACCCGTGAAGGCACACAGGTGGAAGAGATAAAATGCATTAAAGAAAAGCTAGAGTAACAAATTCTCACGTTTCCCCAATAACCTAGAGGGTTCCCCGGCAACGGCGCCAAAAACTTGACACGCTAAAACACAACACCTAACAATGGCCAAGTGTAACCAATGAAAGGGACTGCAGTATAGGCAAGTTTAATTATCAACCCGGGGTCTAGATCTACTGCTTACTCCGTGATTCTCTATTATCTAGCAAACTAGTTCGAGTGATTGTTGTGAAAAGTAAAAGCAACAAGAAAGCAGTAAATTGTTCGGGTTTCTAAAGCAGACAAGAGTCACTCAGGATTGAGTCCCCCTAGCTCCTTAGTTAGGTTCAATTGCAATTCCCTGGGTTGATTTACTGTTGATTAGACTGCGAAAGATCCGACAGTAGCTTGGAATCTCTTAAGCTGACCAAGCCCTCTCAGTCTAACTACCCGGCAGACGACTAGTCTTCACCGGGATAGAAAGCTGAGGCTATGAACACAGAACTCCACTACTGGCGTCAAGAACACCAGTACAAAGCAGTAAACTGGCTAACTCTCGTATAGCCAATCTCCTACTATCGAATGAAGAGGCTCTAACAACCTAATCAGATTCTATCTATCTCAGGTTGCAGCAGAAATTGAGAAAAGCTGATCAGACTCCAATCAATTCAATAAACATGCATCATTCGATTAAAATCAAACAGTAACATCATCCCAAGTCATTACAATCAAATCCCTAACGCAAGGAACTAGGGTTCTTCATACCCAAGTGAGAGAGAGGTTCTACTCCATAGAGAGAGAAAGGAAAACAGAAATCAGAGTAGCCATACTCATAAAGATGAGGAAAATCTGCTCTGGGATGTCAATCTTCACTCCTAGGGACGCAATCTGGGCTTCAATGATGAGAAATCCACTCCAAAATAGCTCCTAGGGTTTGTCCTTCGCTCTTTCTCTCTCTAAAACTCTGTTTTTTGCTCAGAAAATCGAATTCTTCTTCCTTGGCTCGAATCTGCCTCCAAAAACCCGACTCTGGGCGAATTACGGCCAGAATTACGGCCGTAATCACGTCCTGCCCGTAATTCGCACCAAAAACGCACGTTTCACTTAAGCTGCAGGAGGAGGGGTTACGCCCGTAATTTCCCAATTACCGCCAGTAATTTGGGAATTACGGCCGTAATTCTTGGGGTCTTGCCCGTAATTTTATCACCGCGAGGGAATTCTGGGTAGAAGGCTCGGCCAATAAACTACGGGCATGCCCTGGCCAATTACGGCCGTAATTTGTCAGGGGCTGCCCGTAATTCTGTCTCCGCTCCTGTTCAAAGCTTCGTTTCTCCCTCGTCCGGACTCCAAATCAGTCGCCGTTTGAACCCAGATGCTCGTAGTCTCGTCCTCTTTCTTTTCATGACAAGCTTGCATGATTCTTTGTCCATAAAGTGAGGTAGAAATCCATTCTTCTTCAGGTCATACCCGAGTTTCTTCTCCCGAATCGTCAATTGATCTCTGATTGACTTGAAACTTGCGCCTATGCTTCACTTTATGTGCTAGGACCTGAAATGTGACAAAGGAACACAACCTAGCGTAAAATAGGCCAAGGAACAATCAATTCGAGCCAAAATGGGCAGGAAACCAGAGTGAAAACACGTGCAAATACGATGCTATCAATATCCATGCATTAGTTGTTGGTCAGCAGAGTGGACCGCTGTTATGCGCATGTTTGTCGATAGGCACATCACTTTAAAAGTATTCCATAACTTGGACCTAGTTAATGAGCCATCAATCGTTTGTTCACGTCCAGCATCAGTTATAACTGAGAGTGTTTGGCGAAAATCTCCACCAAAGAGAACTGTATTCCCTCCAAAAGGTTTATAATGATGTCCATTCAGTGGAACATTCAATATGTCGCACAAGCTGCGATCTACTGCCTCGAAAGCCTGCCGATGGGTCATTGGTGCTTCATCCCAAATGATTAAGGATGCTTCTTTTAACAGGTCAGCTAAATCTGTTCCGTGTTTAATAGGGCATGTCGATGTTGCATCTAGAATCAGAGGAATTTTGAACCTTGAATGTGCAGTGGTTGCTTTGGGAAGTAGTGTTGCTGTTATTCCCGATGATGCAACCAGTACAACTATCTTCCCCAAACTCCTGAGTCTTGCTGTAATGACATTATAGAGATACGTTTTGCCAGTACCTCCGTGACCATATAGGAAGAATGCCCGACCCATCTTGTTGAGGACTGAATTGATGACAGATGTATATACATTAGTTTGCTCAGGATTCAATGAATGCAGCATAGAGGTTGCTAATGCACGCTGCTGGTCTGTATCGAAGGCCAGATGCTCGTTAATGAGTGGGTTCTCTCCATCATCATGTGAACCATCAGATGGGGTTGGGAGATTAAAGTCCTCAAGTGTCATTGAAAGAGAGCTCAACATAGCCTGCAATTCACAAAGTACCCAGTTCTGTATTCGTTCATCAGTGGGCTTCTGGGTTTGATCTCTGAGATCTTTGGCTAACCTATACGCGTAGTCTTCAGCCATTGATTTTCATGATGAATTGAATAAAGCTGCTGGACTTGGAACTTCACAGAACATGAGCATTGACACGAAAGTGCTCCGTATCACCCGTGGCATGCTGGAAGTCGAAATATCGGACAGAACACGTATCCATTCTGAAGTATCTGATAACAGACCCAATTTTTCACAAGTTTTTTCAAAATCTGGACACAGTTCTCCATTGACAGTTCTGAGATGAGCATAGCTAAGAGCGCCACGGACTTTTGTGAGCACCATTCGGAGGAAAAATACGTCGCCAGAACCTGGTGGAACATATGCAACCCTCCCTATCGCAAATCCTTTTTTGCGAGGGTTCCATTCTTTACAATCAGGAAGCCAGGTGTAATTATTTGGTATCTGTGCATATGTCAGGACTCTTGCCTGAGGATCCCTGCGATTAAGAGCAAACCATTCTGTCAAATGTGTCTTTCCGACATTAGGATTCCCCAAAACATTTAGCACATTGGACTGTTTCTTATAAGGTACTTTTTGCTGACCATCCAAGTGAACACCCAAACGCACCACTGATGGTTCTCTTACATGAATTGGATACTCATTAAGCCTCTATATGGCTTCATAAGTTGACAGCGATCGGCAGTCTATGTACTGTTGGATTTCATCTCTGTGCCTCTCAGATTGCATTTCTGGATTATTTTGCGGTGCATCAGCGTTTTCAGCAATAACCAATGATCTGTCCGGCCCTTTTGTCACATATTTAAAGAGATACTAAATAAGTTTACCCTTGTGACATACCTCAAAATTTATATGAGCCTGCATTCTGACCAGCAAATTCCTGTTGTATGGAACAACATGTCAATTGTCAAGTACTGTACTTCCCTTTTGAACCTCAACGCCAGTGTTTGATCTTCTATATACTACATTTCCGAACTTGTCAAATGTTGTGGCTGAGTTGAACTCCTTTGGGAATTGTTTGGAACATTTGACATTCGCGCGTTTTTTCTTGTCTCGCATACATGGTGCATTTGTATTTGCTTCGCCGCATGGGCCATGCAACATGAATTTACAGACAGCTTCATATCCAACTGGATCTTGTTAAGGGTCTGGAATTTCAGCTGAGATTACCTCGTCAATGTCGGCTAACGTCCTCAGTTTATTCTCTTCAGACAACCAAACCAGCAGATGTATGTGGGGCAAACCCTTTTTCTGAAACTCCACTGTATACATAATTGTGGCAAAGTAAAGAAAGTTAAAATTGCGAATATCCAAATGTGTATTTTGGAAAGCATTGAACCGGCGGAACTTGTATATTGATATTAAATGAGCAACCTATACTTACTTGCAATTATTTTTCCAAAGTAGTAGTTTTTCTTAATGTCATCTATGAGAATGCTTAGCTTAGCGTGGAAGACCCTTGAAACCACCATCGGTTTATCTGAGCTATTTGGACCAACAACATCCCGAAAGGCTTCGGTGATTTCTTCCTACAATGAATTATAGGTGAATGTGATGAATAAATCAGGATTTCCAAAGAATTCGACCACTGCCATAGCATCATGATATAGTTGTTGCATATATCGCGGGCTACCTATATAGGTACCCGGGAGTACAATATGGCCCATTTTATCTCCGTCAAGATCACCCCGTGCCATCGCGTCCTGTAGTCCTTGATAAACCTCGGCTCTAAGCTGTGGCTGATGATAGCGCAGAAAAGCCAGCCTGTTTAGTTCAATCGATGAGTAAGCGTCAATACAAAAATGCTGAAGAGCTTTTCCAGCCTGAACAATCATGTGACCTTCGTCATTGCGATACTGAAGCCTGAATGCATAGTACTCATGCTGAGTAACAAACTGCCTACGCATAGAAGGCGGGCAGAAAGCTGACCTGTATTTGATGAGTGGATGGTAACCATCCTCTCCATATGGAAATAGAAGTGGGAAATGTAACGCATCAAATTTTGGATTGAGACTCGTAATCCTCTTCAAACCCTCATAGACATGATCAACTATTATATCGCGATCATCTTTGTCTGGTACGAAATCACCTGGTATAAGCGCTGCAACCTCAGTGCTGCTAGGCAAATCATATTGCCGATTCCTGCTCTTCGCTCCAAATATTCGTAGCTTTAAATTCGTTGTTGAAGAATCCAGAAGGTGCTGCCGAACTCGCCTAAAGGTTTTGACGAGTTGATTATGTTGATCCAGCATTTGGAGCAATGAAGTGAGTAGCTCTGGCATAAGTAGACCATCACGGGATGCGAAGTTCGCTAAGCGATTGTCGATTTCATTCTCCGGTTCAAAAATATAAAGCTGGGCAAACTTTGTTTTTTCACCATCAGGAGGCAGCAATGAACCGATCCTACGATAGTTTTCTCCACATATAACCATCGAATACGGTCCCCTACCAGAAAGAGAGCGAGGGTCAATAGAAGCACCAAATGATGTAAAACACAATGAACCGTTATATGGCCTGATGTTATCTCTGAAATATTTAGACATTGCGCCACCATCAAACTGCAGAAGCTCAGCTAGCAAACGCGGAGGTTGGGCTATATACGGCAAACCAACACGGCCTTTCTGACAGCAGAGTCCATAGATAGGATCAGTTGTTGCTCGGCGGCGATCAAGCCTCTCCAAATCCCAAAACAATGCACCACAGAACTTGCAGACACATTTTGATTGACCTATGTTCAGAATATCATCATGGAGTGGCTTTCTAGCCGTGGGAATGGACCTAAAACAGGATGGGGTTCCAGATGAGTTCTGTAACCGGCAACTACCAGTTTTCCGCTGTTCAGCTTGCTTCACTTGATTGTTATTTCTGTTACATTCAGCTACCACATTGGGTTCCCCTTGTTCCAGAGAAGAAATATGGGTCGTTGTATTCTTGGAGGCCAACTGTTTCAAAGTCTGGTAGCGCGATTTCCTTGGCCTTGAAGATCCTGATAAGTGCAATGCATACAAAAGAGAACATTACAGTAAAGCTTTTATATAATCGAAGATCGATAATGCTTGATGTCTTCATGAGAATCTTATAATTCAGATAATAGTGGTATGGTGGTAGTGCATTCATCGCCTGATGAAGATGGTAGGACTCGACGAAGCGACCGAGATGATTCCTGCATATCATTCTCAGACACAGGATCTACGGCCCCAAACGATGTCTCAGGAACTACTGAACCTTGCGATGGATGTTCCATAAATTCAATTCTGGCTCTTTTACTTGTCAGAGTTTGATATTGAGTCTTTCTTTTCTTGGGAGGCATTGCTGCACAGAAAAAATAGAAACCAAACATGATCAGAATCATTACTGTTGGGATGTTCGAATAGCATAGCCGAGACAGTAATATATTGAGTCCAATGCTTTTAGTAAGGAAGAGTTAGAGGAAGATCATAGAAATCATTCTCACTCATTCATCAGACTCATCAATGAGGATGTCAGATAAAAATCCAGGTTACCTTTGTCCTATTTAGCCCATCAAACGAAGGATTTAAGTGAACAGATGACAGATGAAATATATGGTGAAGTAAAGGAAGTTCCTGGAGAAAGTGACATAACCCATTGGGGAAGAAGATGTATATTAATATGAAATAGCTATCATGGATATGTGAGCTATGTATGATCCTTATAATATCATTATAATGTGAAAAGATCTAACATGTTGTTGGATTAATAAAAGGGTTATAGGTATAATATGCCTCTCTATTATGACGTTTTATCAAACATGCCCCTCTAATATTTTTTATATCAAATATGCACCTGTACTTTGAAAAAATTATCAAACATGGCCTTCTGTTAAAATTTCCATTGAAAAAATCGCCAATCATGGTTAAATCGAGATTTAGACGACCCGACATCGGCAAATGGGAGGAAAAATGTCAGTTTTGTCCCCTGTTTTATTTTCCTGGGTCTTTTCAAAGTGAAATTGTTTGAATGATTTGATTATACAAAAGAACCAAAAAATTCTAAAGTGAATTTATTAGAGATATGTTAGTCATTTGTGTCGCCCAAACTAAAGTTCGGCCTTGGTTAACGGTCTTTTGATGAAATTTTTAACAAAAGGGCATATGTTTGATCATTTTTACAAAGTAAAGGGGCATGTTTGATGTAAAAAATAGTAGAGGGGCATGTTTGATAAAACGCCATAGTAGAGGGGCATATTATACCTATAACCCTTAATAAAATGATGAAAAGCAATTAGATTAGTTTAATCTTTTGCACAAAAAGAGGCTGCATTATATTAAGTAAGAAATATCGAGAGGTCCAAGAAAGATAAGGAAGATGTCCTCATAATATAAATCGTATTATAGATCGGAACAAACGTTTCGTTTGTTTGAAACATGCGTAGTCAATCCTAATTGATACAAAGTGTTATCAAATTGCAATTTAACAGTTCTGGATATAGTCTATAGGCTCCCCAAAAATGACAGTGTCTCTATTCGAACTGCCTAAGAGACATTGAGACAAAACCCCCTTCCTCCTTTCGTCAACAGTGGACGTATATAAGGGAAGAATGACCAGATACTATGGAAAATAGAAACACGACCTCGCTCATATTAGCATCAAACAACATTTAATGAAGGCAATAACTGCTAGGCAGCAGCCTTAGGAAAATCAAAATGCACAGAAGCACCGTGTAAACATCAACAACTTATGAGCTAACATTAACTAATTAGGTGCTGATTATCCAACAAAAGATAGAAGGCTATATAAACGAAATGCACAGAAGCATTGTATCTCCTGATAATATCCACACAGATGCAGCTACTACATTCTCGAAACCCAGAATCCAAAATGAGAATATCCATGCAACTACAAGCGCTGCATTCCCGAAACCTAAATATCCAAAATATGATTGTCTAAACAAGGAGAATAACTTGCGTAAACTAAACAGAATATGTCATCTCCTTGAAAGTCAGGCACCAGCATTTCTGGGAACATCATCAACCACGCAGAGAAGGATCAGACCCATGCATGAAAACTTCAGTCCAAAACATATCTACTTCCTGCAATAAAATAAATAGCGAAGAAATAAGATACATAGCAGCCACAGGAACTTAATCGCAAATGAAACATGGCAGAAAATCAAAACAAACTAAGAAAATAAGAAAAGACCTTGACGTTATCCTCACCTCTTGAACATAACACGTTTCGTAGTTGGGTTTTTCTGACTGTCAGCTGGAGAATCCCCTTCCATCTCAGCACCTGCCTGTGAGGAACCGCCATGTGGCAGAGGAGGAGCCTCAGCATCGTCTAACTTCTCCACCTTGATCTTGGCGAGTGGAGAAACCAATCTTGAACCAAACATACCTCTCAGAATGAATATTGTGGGAAAAACACAAAAACTCTGAAAAATATTTAACTAACTTGTGAACACCTACAATGTCGCAGGCGAAGAGCCAGCGGCTAAACCAGAGGTCTTCCCAGGAGATGACTCAGGGGATGGCTTCAGAATCTTTGCAGCAGATGCCAACGAACCACGACTAACATCCTCAGGGCTGGCAGACTCATCGATTCTGGTTGTACGCTTGGTAATCATCGAAGGAGTGGATCTGCCAGATGGTGTACAGGACTGGGCTGAAGAAGGAACGGGTACAGCCGCAGCAGCTGGGCTAGAACCAGCCTGTACACTAATCCCAGAGGAATGAGATCCCCCGAGAATCTGGGGGCCAGCAACGGTACCTTCGCTTTCGACATTTGCAAGAGGAGGAATATGTAAATCCTCAGCTATCGGACTGGGAAAATAAATGGCAAATAACTTAGGACACATTCTCCAACAATTCCATTAATATACGGAATAAGTATTGTTAGAAATGCGAATACCTGACAGCCTCATCTGGCCCTTCAGTGATACTAAACGGGGTTGCTGATACCTCAGTGAGTAGAGGACCTGAAACATTTTCCTTTCCCTTCGCAACCCTTGAGAACATAAACAGACAGTTCATAAGGCATAGCCAACAAATCAAAGAACATAAACAGAAAAATAAAACAGCCAACACCAACCTAGATGAAGCCGAAGAACCACCCGCGACGCTTGCTGCACCCATGGTCAAAGTCGGAACAGCAGCAGAACCAGCTAATGGAGATTGCGAAGAGTACTCGAGCAAATCGCCAACCACCGTAGGGTCATCAAGCGGGACAACCTGAGTTACACGGAACTCACCCGAAGAGAAGCCGGTAGGACCAGGCAATGGTAACTTACAATCAAACTTGACATACTGTCCTCGCAATTGATACAACTGCGGGGGCAGCTGACCAAGACGATGAGGAAACCTCTGGGCCAGATGTGCAGCGGAAACATTAATCAACGCATGGGCACAGCCACCCATCAGTATGAACCGAGCCTCGCAAGAGTCATCCCTCAACGTAAGTTGGAGCTTATAACTGAGTAAAAAAATACGTTAGCAAAAAAACTTGAAACAGACAAGAGATCTGCGCTAATAATACGCAGTCATACTTGACTCGGGTCTGCTCCTCTTCTAGCTGCCAGTCTTTTGGACACCAAACCCTATTGTCTCGACGCTTTGAAACTGCTCGCGAATATAGCTTGCACGAAATGTAATACCAAGGAGTACTCGACTCGACATCAACAATCACTCCACCACAACGGTACTTCTCTTCCTAGCAAAGCAAAGAGAGCTCATTCATTTCCAAGGGGGAAAAAACAAACACTAATTTTTCCAGAAAGAGTAGTAATAAACCAGTGAGGAATTCGTTCGAGACAAGCTCAACAACTGGTCCAAACTCTTGGTACGCCAATCTGCATCAGCAATAGCATCAGAAACGGAGGTAAATTCCACTGGCAAGGACTCAACAACTTCGTGCTTTTCAGCAAATCTAAGACAAACATAAGCAGAATAAACTTAACTATAATGTCACTCGTGCATAAAATGAACACCCAAACAGGCCACACAAAATCAACAATGGTCACAACCAACTCACCTAGATGCAAGATAGTAAGCCTTTGGTACAGGAGGGTTGACTGCTATGCGTTTACCAGCTGAGCTCGAGAGAATATAATCATCTGAAACAGAAAACAAAAGGCGTAGAGAAATCAGCACACACCAACATTCCTTGCATAACCCCGATAAAGGTACATGCACTCCAGGGGAAAAAACACACCTCCCAACTTATTAACCAGCAAGCCACCGAATGCGAGAATCATAGCTTCAATCGAGTCAGCCTGAGTGAGTGCAACATTGTCTAACACCGCAGAAAACTCATCCCAGAGTGTAATAGTAACCTTCGCTCCACTGGGAGGAAAAAACACGGGGATGCGTGAGGAACAACACAAAAGGAACATAAGGCACAAAGGTGAACTCAAGAACCCTAGAAAAGCGAGAGAACCTTTCATCCTCGATGATAACCGTCTGCTTGACTATAGGGCCGTTATTAGTGATTTTATGCGATATCCCACTGATTGAATGGAGTCGGTCAACGACATCTACGAAAATAAAATGAAGACAAAACATCAAAACACAATAAAAAAACATTCATATACACAAACACATGCATATCAATAAGAAGCTAGCACAAAAATATCCACTAACCTGTCAAGAAACGGTGATTACCAGCACGCATACTCAACTGGGAAAAAGACACAAACTCATACGCATCAACCGGAAAACTCTCAGCAGGAAGACCACAGGCCTGAAAGGAAGTCGAGGGCGAGAGACCCAAAGCCAAATCAAATGAACATGGGCGATACTGATTCGGCGGGTTGCTCAAGCCAAAGGACTTTACAACATAAATCTTCCCAACATAAAGGTTACGACGGATCCCAGCAGCCATTGAAGTCGGCGAAACACCGTGAATCAGCGTCCTCTGCGCAGAACACACCACAATGATTTAAAAAAAATGAAATATAGCAGCAACGACAGAACAAAACAAAAAAAATATCGGCGCAAAGGAGCGGTCCAGAGAGTACAGTAATTGTAGATCCTGATATCCCCTGGAGACTTCGACGGCCACACATGCAGCAGCCGAAGACGTAAAGAAACGGCAGCATTGCGAGGGCCGCCGAGATTGCAAAGCAGCGTGAACTCCATATTCTCCGAGACGAAGAGCACTGAAGAGAGAAGAAACAACGTTTAGAAAGAGAGTAGAATGACGGGGAGAGGCCAGAGCGAAATGATGAACTGCTGCACTAAATTAAAAAAAAAGGACATATAAATCAGAGAAGGAATTAGCAGGGGCAAGGGAGGCTCATGTCAGTTATCGGCCCAATCGCGAATGGTAACGTACAGAAACCGAAACAGCGCCCCGCCGAAGAGATAAGGACGATGTCAAATAGAGGAACCGCCAGCAAGAGAGAACACAAAGAAGCGGGAAAAAAATTCGGCACACAAAAGCGGCGGGCTTCAGATATCTAGGCAGCCCTAGACAGTCTCATTCTCCCCAAGGCCCAAATAGCTCAGGCCGCGCATAGGAAACCGCGCCCATCATTACCACCAATTCCGAAAGCCAAACATCAACACGCAAGGCGAGAGAGAGAAAACAACAGATGCAATGATTATGACAAAGACCGACGAGGAATAGCCAAGAAACACAATAAAAGAAAATAAAAAAAGAAGACAGCGAAGAGGAAATCAGGGCGCAGCTGAGAGCAACGCGGATCTCAGAGAAACCACCGCAGCCAAAACCGCAAGGGCCACAACCAAATAGGCAACCAATTAAGAAATAGCAGGTGGGGCAAGATGCAGACCCACGACCAACTAGACGGAGGTACAATAAAATTGAGGCTAAATGAATAGTAATTTCGTGTCTAGGCGAACAGTGGATCATGTCTTTGCAAATAACTTTTTTTCAATTATTTTTACACAAACACTAAGTTGATTAAGTAGTGAATTAGTTTGGCTTTATAATTTCATTTTTGGAGCCTTGCACTGTCCTGCTAAAGACCGGGCCAGCCACCCAGGTCGACGTTCATATATATATGAAGGAATTTTTCTTAATTAGTAGTGCAACTTTCATATGTTTTTGTCTATTTAATAAAGGCCTAATACCAGAAAAGGGCCCGTAGTTTAGAGTTTGGGTCATTTGCACCCCTAGGTTTATACCGCGTCACTTATGTCCCCAAGTTTATAGTCCGCATGCTAATTATGTCCTCACTCGTTTCGTTGACTGTTAGACTTGACGGTCAACCTAACGGCGGTCAACCCTTATTTGACTTTTATACCACATGTCAGCCACATCATACACACGTGGCATTTATATATTTAAAAAAAAATATTATCTCAATTAAATCAGAAATATTTTTTCAAACATTAAAAAATCATTCCACTTATGCACCAAAATAAAATCCTTTGCTCAATCGGGGTATGTTTTCTCCTCCACCTACTCGACTCCTTAATCTCCTTCCGATCACCCTGCCGACAGAAGTCACCGTCTCCACCACTACTCCTACTGCCAATCTCCCTCCCACCACCGCCAACACCTATCTCCTTTCTCGCATCTCTCCTCTCCAGAGATAGCATCAAAGAAGAACCCCCTACCCCCACAAAGGCGGCCGCTCTCTGGCCACAAAACTAAATCTGATCTGCGAGCTCGAAGGCTCCCCTGGCGGCACCAAATCCCTGATCGAATTCAACAAGCCCTAGATCTGATCCGCCATATCGACGACTCAACAAATCGCCAACCTGATATGAAAATAAATGGCGGTTTCATCCACCAGATACATCACGAATTCCCGCCGGATGCAGGAGCTATTGGGGATTTGGCTCGGAAGCTCTGCTGGTGACCGGATTCATCCTTGCCACCATCTTCTGGCATCTTGACAACTCGCCGAAAGGGATCTAAGAGCGGCTCGGATTCTTCGCCTTCGCAATGTCGGTGACGCACGACTCAGGGAAAGGAAATTCAAAACTTTTTTATTTATTTTATATTAAGTGGTGTGCAAAAAAAAAATCACATAATATGCCACATCATCGGTCAAAACTTTAACTGTTGACAACTAACGGTCAAAGTTAACGGAAAGAAAAAATAAGGACATAAGTGACGCGGTATAAACCTAGGGATACAAATGACTCAAACCCTAAACTACGGGCCCTTTTCTGGTATTAGGCCTTTAATAAACTTTCCTCTAATAACAATTTTCTTACCTTAATATATTGTTATTCATATCATTTATTTGATAAACGAGAACAAGAAAAAACTGAACTCGGCTCGAGTAAATGACAAAATATGGAGACCCAAGAAAAGGGAAGACATCTGTGTTATCTTGACTAACACATAGCTGGGCTGGGCTGGGCTGGGCTGACAGGGCTCAGTTAACCCCGAATGATTCTCCATCCCGGCCCAGGCCCAGGCCTAGCGGCAACCATTCCAAATCAGCCGCAGAAAATTGACAGCCACCAAAATTAGATAACCTTTCTGGCTCAATGGCATGCACAACTGCGCCTATCCGCAGGGTTTTCCCGACACAGGCCTCCGGCGATCGGAAAGATAGTTATCAGAACTCAGCAAAACCGCCTGCCGAGCAATTCGCACCGCTGGCATCCCAATTTGGCCGCCGGTTGCTCCTTGGAACAGGGTCAGCTGCTCTAGTCGCCGTCGGGGCGAATTTCGGCGGAATCACCAGCTTCCTTCTAGGCTTGTCGCCGGGGACCGGCCGGGATCTCAAATTGGATGTGGTTTATCCGATCGGGGGGTACAGCCGTTGCATCGAAGCAAGCGAAGGATTCGGTCAGCATTGAGTGAATTTGATGAATTTCTCCATTTCCCGTCTCTGTTTTCGTTTTCTCCTTCTTCCGTTTAGTTTAATTTCCCGTTTATTGATGGACGACAGAGTTCATATACCCGGCGAATTGGGTCGGAGATCAGACGCTTCTGTACCGCGCCGCCGCGAAAGCAGAACTAGAGCGATCGCTCGACCCGCCACCTCTGGAAATTCGAGGTCCGCGAGGAGAAGGAGTAGTGTTAACGAGCCGGTGATTGCGTTTGGCCCGCCCGGTTCGACCGGAGAGCTCAATGTCAGCGTCATTGTCTCCCTTGTTCCTCCGGATTTCAAGTGAGTGATTCTTCTTACGGCCCCAAACAGCATTTAGCGCCAACAGAAGTGAACTTTCGTATGATTAAACCCAGAGAGTTTTACAGCTTTTGCTGCCAATGGTTTACAGGATCGAGGCTTTTGGAGGGGCGGAGGAGGTCGGCGACGCCGTGGTTCGGGCGATCACTGGGTCGGCACGACGCCCAGAGGTGAAGGGAACTCTGATACAGTCAAGCCTAAGAGAGGACAGACTGAGCAATGTGAACTACTACGATCTGGAGTTCAGAGTTGAGAGCCCTTCATTCCATAGGCACAATGTAGCAGTCTGTTGCGCTCGCGGCGGCCGGTTGTTTACCTTGAATGCTCAGGCGCCGGAATCAGCCTGGACCAACGTTAGCAAAGACTTCCGACAAATCGCCAAATCGTTCCGTCTAACCTCTTGATGATCAAACAACGACAGGAGAGGCATTTCTACAATTGTTCATCTTTGATGTATAAAACATGCTTACACTGAACTAAATATTGAGACGACTAAAACATGCAATTCGGCCTGATAAGCCACTGTTACCATGTTTGTTAATCCCGTCCAGCCTCTGTTTTGATTCATTCATCTGCAACTCCATAGTACAAAGAGTGGCCTAAAGAATGAGATGAGCAATTGAATTTGTTTATGAACATCATAATACAGCCAGAGAGATGGCCAGAAGCCAAAGATACACTTGAGTACACATTTCTACATAGGGCAGGCGGTTAGAGTACTAATTAATGTATTCTGTCATCCAACTTTAACAATTTACTGTATGATACAAATTTCATGCACAACTTATCTGCTTAGGACCTGTGAGTTTCTCCAAGTTGTCGGAGATTGCAGCTGTCAGATTTGGATCCTCGAAGCCAACCTCTGCACTGAATCTGTCATTCAGAAAGGTAACACGCCTTTGTTAATACGAGAATCGAAAAGGTATAGCAAAATGGTCAGGTGGAATATAGGGTTGATTTTGTTTTATTTGGCTCACTTTGGATCAAGCACCAGTTTCTGGACTTCTTTGATGGCTGAACTAGCAGCATATAGCGATATCTTCCCCACCTGCAACAAAGCAAAATCAAAGAACGGGCGATTAGGGCACGTAATATTAATGAAGGAGCTAGCAGCAAGCGGAAGATGCATTTTATTCTTGGCTCACCTCCATAACTTGAAGTTTAGCTTCATGGTCATTTGGAAGGCAGCGAATTTCGTCTGCTAATCTAGCGGCTTGATCCACACTCTCCGGAGACAAGAAATCGAGGGCCACATGAACAGTGGACTGCAAGTTCAGAATGCATCAGCTTGAGTGTCAACCTCTTCAGAACTCTAACCAAAGGGGAATGATCATATGGAAACCAACCTGAAGGTTCCTGGCTTGGAAAGGGCATCCAGCTGGGATAAACATAGCTTCTCCTAAATGCTGTTCAAATGACCATGGCTCGACTCCTGAAGGATTTGGAAAGAAGTTACTGTCAACCCATAAACAGTCAAAAAGACCTATTTTGAGAAAGAAAAGATAAACTTATAATTATTCTCACCTAGTTCTTCCTTCAATTTTTGCTTGTGATGTCTGTTGAGGAATACTGTGCCGCTGTAAAGCAAGTGGGCAGCCTAAATTGTAGAGAAGAGTAGGATGGTGTCAAGCATGCAAAGTGAGGATTGGTTTTCAGTTTCGATTTCTTTAGCTGAACAAATTTAATACTCATGAACGTGAAAAATGAACCAAAACTATACAAAAGACGCGCCAAAATAAAATAGTGCTTTAGTATCAAACCCCGAGAAAACAAACCCAGCAAAATTCGAAGAATCAATTGCAAAAGTGTAAACATATAATTCAACATCCTTAAATTGTAATCATTTGCAGGAAATGTAAACCCTAAACATAACATGCAACAAAACTTGGCTTGGTTTTGGTCGATCATTAATCAACCACCAAAACCAAATAATTCAGCTGTGTGTTAACCAGAAGCAGTGGATTTGAAGTTTGGTTTAAGTGAAAAGAGCAGTTAGATGCAAAAGACAATCTACAGTTGGATAAAACTTACTGAATCAGCATCAACTATGTACCCAAACTCCTCGGCATGGTTCCTCACATACTCAACCAGCTTCGAGATATCTTGCCTACGAAAGACATCCCAATGAGCTCCTGGGAGAGCCTCGTTTGATATACCTCCTTCAATCTCTTTCTTTGAGTGCTGATGCTTCACACTCTTGGCATCGTCAGAATGCTCCAACTCAACGTCTTCCATTCTCTCGTCAACATCATCATCGATGTTTGTGGAAATCCCAGCAACCTCTTGGTCTCCAGTGATCTTGTTGTCATCAGAAGTTGCCATCCCCAAATTTTGCATCTCCGGTTGGCCAAGAGATAAATCTGGTAGTACTACTCCCTCGTCCGTGCTTGTTTCAGAATCAGATGGCTCGCTCTCAGGGGCAGAACCCTGTAGCTTCACCTCGTGCGTGTGCACCAGAAGATACATCTGGCAACAAGTGGGGAAAATCTCAACCCAAGTTCTTCTTTCAACACATTCAGATAACAAGGAGATGGCTAGTTAAAAAGCAAAACAGTAAACTGGTAGAATGGTTCTGAGAGTCTATCTATAGATCAGTTGCGATTTCTTTCTGTGTAATTAGTGTTTAACTCTTAACGAGATTTCTTGAGTTAGTAAAATCATGAATCAAACCAAGATAAAGATGATTTAAATTTCTTGTGTGTTTCTCTTCATTTGTTATCTGCTATTATTTAGCTACATTTTTATCATTCATTTTCTACATGATCTACACTTACCCAAAATCAAAGAGACCAAGCATCAATAAAACCAACAGAATTCATTCCTTTTACTGCTGGGTTCGGGTAGTTTGTTACCTACCTGTTGCTCATGGGTCAGTTTATTGAAAATCGTCAAATCCGACCAAACCAACCCATGTTCACCACTAGCAACTAACATCTGTTTAAGTTGAAGATTAAGTTCAGATTAAAGTGCCCCTATGTGGATAGCAACCTCAAAATGTTTAGCATCAATCAAATTCTTACTCTGCCTGCCTTTAAGAAGCTATTAAAAAGGCTTACCATATCACGCATTTTCAAGTGAATATTGGTTACTGAATCGCCTCTACCGAGTTCTTCCATCCTCCCATAGGACAGATAAATTTTAGGCCCCACGTCATTCTGCAAAGAATAATGTGGCAACTTGGCAGCCACATTCAAGACACCCAATCTCGAATGAATGAACTCGAGTAGTGGCAGTTTACTGACAAACTCAGGCCGCTGGTACAATAAGAACTCTTCAGAAGCAGTTGGGGAAGGCCAGTCCTTCAGCTTCAACAGCTCAAGTGAACCATCTTCCCGCATTCTTCCTTCTTTGTAACCTTTAATGAATTGGCTTAGTTCGAGATCAACCTGTGAGTAAATCAAGGTAAAGGGCAATCAGATTAACCAGGACACTATTTATTCATTTAAGCCAAGAGAAGTAAACTTGGAACCAACCTCGGACCGGGTTAAGCAGTCAATGGCCTTGACCATTCTATTCTCGTCTTTCGTTCTTCCGTCAGATGTTTCACAGATGCCTTGCCATATAACCATTGGATCCCAGCTTGGCGCCGACAGCGAGTCAAATACTCGCTTGAGAATTACTGGTTTACCCCTACCCCAATGCTTTCTGAAAATATTGACCCCTTGCACTTTAATATCATCAGAAGAACACTTGAACAGTGTGGAATCATCTGACCAAAGTGTTTGCGGATCATTGACTTTACACCCGTTGACCATCTCTTCCACATTCTTGACCAGCTTTGCAACCCAATTCATCTTGAATATGCGGCTTAGACTCATTGATGAATAATCGCAGCCGCTGTACTCCCTTGGAGGGCAAGGAATGCTGCCATCCCTGTTGGCCTTCCAGAGAGGATACTCCTCTGATAAGTCCAGTCTTAGTTTCGATTCTTTGACTTGGTAAACTGCACTTCCTATGTCTCGACTTCTATCTACCACTTCACCACTAATACCAGATGCTTTTCGGAGATCTTGACAACAATGAAGGCAAAGATCGTACGAGCAATTAGGACAATGTCGATGGTAGTCAATAATCGGTATCCTGCATATGTTGCTGAAATAACAAAAAGTTGAGTAACAATATCCATAATGACTTTAAATGAAAGAAAGACTGGATAAGGCAGGCCAATTACCAGCACATCTGTTCATCTGCGTTCAATTTGACTCGAGCAAGATCTATATTATCAGTTCCTGAAAAATGTAGGAGACGATTCTTGAATGTTTTATTACATCTTAAACTTCAAAGTTAAACTTAAAGGGACATACCACGAAGCCTTTTCTCCAGCTCTACTTCAGAGCACTGCTCATCATGGATCTGTTTAACTACTGGAAGTACTGAAGATAATAGGCAGTAGAGGTATTGCAATTTATCTAAGACCGGTATCTCCCGTATTCTAACCTGCATTTCAAATTGACATATAAAAAAAACATGAATGAACCAGTAAATCAGATGATCCAGCTAATCATTTTTAAGAGTGAAAGTCCCTTACCTTCACCATATTATCCCCTCGCAAACACACCTTGCAATTACAGATACCTCGACAAGCAGGGCAAACTTTCTCAATTTCTTCTATTGAAATATCTGGGTACCTAGGGTTTTGTTTAGAAATGCTCGTTACGATTGTCAACGAAAAGAAAAAAGACACCTGCCAAGGAACTTAATCCCTCACCATGCAGAGATGCAACTATCACAAAAGCCTCTCTTGTCACATTTGAGACACCAAACAACTCTGCCTCCATCTTTTCTCAGGCATTGATGACAAGCCTGTCCTCCCATGTCTTCAGAGGAATCTGTGGTTCCACCAGAGTAATCCTGAAAAACTTATCCCATTTCAGTTTCCATTACGGCATTACCAAAAGAAAAGCTGCCAAACAGCAAACCCAGAGGTATTACCATCACGGGTGTGGCATCAAAACTCCTCTGTGACCTACTTCTGGAAGAATCCATTGTCGAAGGTGGCGGCGTATCATACGATCTCCAATTCTCTTCGTACTCCACGTCTCTCTCCATTTCGTCGTCGTCCTTCTGAGCGTTTCTAGCAGACAAACTCCTCATCGGCCCTTCAGGAGAGTACCGCCCGTGATTCTTGGACAGCTTCTTCTTGGACGAGACTGAAACGTTATGGTCCTCGGATTTTATGCTAGCAAGAGGCATATCGAAATCATCACTCTTACTCTCCAAGTAGACATCATGATCACTTTCACCCGCTGATTTCCTCTTGGCCTTCTTTAGACTAGCCCTTAGAGCTGAATTAGCCGCCCTCCTTTTAGCCTGGATGTAGTGCTTCTCACATACCGTTTTATCGGGCATAGACAATGCAGTGCATCTCCACTGTTTCCCATCGGATCTCTTGCACCGCAAATCATCTGGGATCCCCACATTGTCATCACCTTGTGGGTTATTATCCATAGTCCCTTTACCCCTCACGAAGTCAACTGTGATTCACTAACACTGGCCGTAATTGAGTTCAACACTCCTGTAAAGCCCCATAGGAAGAGAGAACGCAATTCGCCGCAGTAAGTAATGACCCACGAGAGGAAAACTAGTAAAGATCACGAATTTAGCAGAATGGAAACAAACCCAGAAGCAGCTAGAGGGGAACAGGAAAAGAACCCAGCAATTAAGACCAAATTTTACCTGGCGAGACTAGGGTTTGCTAGAGTTGGGCAGAAGCGTGAACTGAAACAGCTACAAAATTGCAGAAGTCCGGGGAAGTATATAAATGGCGAAGAAACCTATAACTCATTAGTTTCGGCCAATTCCTCTTTCTCTTTCCCCACTCCGACACAAAAGAAGAAGAAGAAGAAGACAGGGTTGCAACCGGTTTTCTGTGAAGGTCGTTGCTTCGCTGGGTTTTGGTTGGTTCCTCTCTTCCTTTCCCTTGCTGAGTTTTTCTCTTTTCTTTTTTACCTTAAAAAGGTTCAGAGAACTGTAGTCTGTGTTTGTGGGATGTGCCGCAGTTGGGAACTGGCCTTCTGCGGCGCCCGCTTGTGATCAAACGGTCAATTGGAGCTTTTTTAGATGAACATATATAAGTACGTCCAGAAACTTTGCTACGTATCAATTGAGTCGATGTATCCCAATTATCATTCCGTTCACATCTTAATCCTTTTGTGAAGAAAACTATTTTCAAATTTTAACCTTTCACACCCCACTTGGATGATTTTAAGGGGTTGTCAGATTGACAAATAAGGGTATTTTGGGTATGAAAAAAAGAAATATATTAATTATCTTTTTTGTATTAATTATATTGGGAATTAAAAACTCATATTAAATACAATTTTTTGAAATTTAAATCCTATACATTAATAACTCTATCTATCTCTCTCTTCCTTTCTCCAGCGGCCACTCCGCATCGACGGACAAACTTTTTCTCCAGCGAATTCTCTCCGGCAGACTCCCTCCGGCAACCTGAAAAAATGTACCAGTGCGTTAAAAAGTGTATCAATCCATTAGTCTACTGGTAATTAATATACCAGTGCTACTGGTACGTTACCAGTGCGTTAAAAAATGTACCACTGCTAGTGGTACGCTACCAGTACAACGCTACCACTACCATATTGTATCGTACCACTAGCACTGGTAGACCTGCCAGTGCTAGTGGTACGCTACCAATGCTAATGATAGCGTACCACTAGCACTGGTAGCGTACTACTAGCATTGGTAGCGGTACCAGTAGAGAATAACACAAAAAAACATATGATAGTGGTACTAGATGATAGTGGTACGCTACCAGAAGAAAAATGGTACCACTAAAAAACCAGATCTAGAAAAGGGCAGTTGGTGACGGGAGAGAGAGGCGGAGGGGAGAGGGTTACCTCGCGACGGTGGCAGTGGTGGGGGACGAAGGGGAGAGGATGATTGTGCCGCGATGGGCCGGCGGAGAGAGATTTGCAACAACAGGGTGTGGAGGGAGGCTGAGGATGGCGGAGACGGCGGCGGTAGAAGGCTCGACAGGCGGCTGCATGAGACAGGGGCGCCGACGCCCGCGGTGGAGGGCTGTGGCAGCGGAGGGCTCTGCGGTAGAGAGGGAGGAGAGACGGTGATGGCTGCGGGAGAGAGGGAGGAGAGACTAAGGAGAGAGAGGGAGGATGTAGGAGTTAGGGTTTTTTACTATTTATATGGTAGGGTGAATGATTGGGTGTGGTAAATTTTTATCCTTCCAAAAATACCCTTCCTTTAATCTTAACCGTTAATTTAAAAAAAAAAGAAAGAGACAGGAGAGAGAGCGTATCCAAGGGCTATGAAGTGGGTTGTGAATCTGACAACCCCCTTAAGGGGTTGTCACCGTATCTCGTCCCATGTTAAATTCCTAGTTGAGCTCATAGAAGTTGAACAATCAAGTTGAACAAAAAAATAAGTTGATGTTGGTAGAAAATAATCTATTGAAAGCGTGATTAGATCACTCTCATTAGAGTGTTATTTGCCCCCATTACAAATTGTTGGTAGACTCGAGCAAACCACCCCCAAGAGTCCCTTCAATTCTAAGTCTGGAAGTAGCAATCTTGGAGACTTTTGTATTTGTGAAATAGAGAATGAAAACGGGAAGAAGAAGTAATCTCTCGTTCATGTTAAAATGAGTTATGACAATTCTCTATTTATACTTGTGAAAACTGAAAGTTATCTTCCGAAAAGACACGTCATTTTCATAGGAAAAGGTAGTTACCTTTACCGAAAGGACACATCCTTTCACAAAAAAAGGGAAGTTACCTTTCTGGAAGGACACTTCTTTTCACAATATTCAAACGTTAATTAATTAATATAAAAAATTAATTAATTAATTAAACTGCCAAAGACTCAATTCTTATACTTTCCTTCTCCCATCAATGTGGTATTACAACTCTATTGACTAACTCTAACAATCCCCCACTTAGTCAACAAGAGTTGATAATACCTGCCTTGAACAAGTAACGCATACAAAAAGGTATCTTCTCGATTTGAACAGTTACCTAGTGTAAGCAAGTCAAAGTTGATAACGAATCAGTGACAGGCTTAAGCCTAGGAGTCACGATCCAAAGCTATAACTGGAGATGCCACACACGTACTTGTCTCTTCTCTATACCACAACCACCAACAAGGGTAGCACTATTATGGCCATGTGTTGATCCTGGTTCATGAGCATATACAAAAGTTGACTTCTACTTTTGTTAGAGCGACATCACTCTTAATGCTCACATAGGTGACATTCCAAATGAACTCATTAAGAGTTCTATAACTCACCCTTCTTTGGACTAGTTGTACAATAAATTAGTACCTCAGTTAGAGTAACTTGTTATTACCACATTGAACCTTTTAATTAGTGAATACCTAAAGAAATGTTGGATTCCCATTACTTCTAACGTCACAAGAGGTCTCAATCCCTTCCCTTGGGATGTCTCATAGATCTTAGCACTTGACAATCTCTTGGTAAGAGGATCTGCCAAATTATTGTTTGCTCTAACATACACGATAGAAATGATTCCATTAGAAATCAAATATCTAACGTAATCATGTCTTAGGCTAATAGCTCTAGACTTACCATTGTAAATCGTGTTATAAGCTCTCGACAAAATAGCCTCACTATCACAAAAGACAGAAATGGCTGACATTAGTTGTGGCCACAAATTTATATATAAAAACATGTTTCTTAGCCATTCTACTTCTTTTCCAGCCGTCACAAGGGCTAGGAATTCAACTCCCATAGTGGAGTTTGTAATACATGTTTGTTTCTTTGAAGCCCAAAAAACAACTCCACCACCTAGTGTAAAAGTTTACCCATTGTATATTTATTATCACTAGTACTTGTTATCCAACTAGCATCAAAAACATCTCCCTCACAATTCTACCACTTGTCCAACTATCATGGAATAATTCCATTTAATTTTTCATGGTTTTACTTATTGAACTTTCACTACCACTACATTGATCTAATTGTTTACCAATGGTATGGACTAATTGAATTAGCATACCACAAACAATTAAGATATTTTTAGAAAGATCATCTAATTACTTACCAATGGAATTGGACAAGGTGACTTGAGATGCCAGAAGTAATTCAGTTGCATTTCCAGATTGTATTGGAAATCTAATTACTTATCAATGACATTCTTCAAGGTAACTTCGACATACCACAAGTAATTCAGATGAAATTTTCTAAGTCGATAGTGTACTTATTACTTTCCAATAGTATAAATTTGCATAGTATACCGTATGTAATTCATTACAATAAGCTCATCTTAATTAAGCTCTCATGTCAAATTGTTTGCCAATGGTATATGTCTACATATACCATAAACAATTTTGACTAATAGCTTCACACAATAGTCATACGTCAGATTGTTTTCCAATGGTATAGTGTACATATACCATAAATAATTCTGACGATGATTATTTTGATGATCACCATTCTTTAGCAAGCTTATTCAATCCCAATAAGGATTCATCTTAGTTTCATTTTTCTTGCCCTCATGGCATATGAAACATGAATTCATAATCCAATACATGATAAACAAATTATCATGTCGGGTGAATGTTTTTCACCATTATTTCAATTTACTTTATGATCACAACTCACAAATTTTGTTACATAAACCAAATTGTTGCATCTTGCAAGCATAAAAAATGAAACTCATACAAATTTTGGTGACAAAATTTATTTCAAGAATTCAACGTGAATTCTTTCAAATTCAAACGCAGTTGAATTTTCTTGAACTCTTCTCATAATACAAATTATGAGTTCGTTCACATTTCAAATACTACAAAAAATATTTGGTATCATTAACCAAATCGAATTGGTTTACTATTTTTTTCCTTTCACACACACGTTGCATCTTGTATGTGGATTCAAACCATGCATGACTCAACAACTTGCATGATGATTAGTTGGAATTACTCACCATCATTATGCACGAATACAAAATCACATTCATGACAATTACAATGCATAACAGAAATGACAATCTTTCTGATGCTTCATGAAAATTAATAGTGGTCAATGCATTGCACTTCCCACTTTCATCTTCGACAACAAACAAGGAATTAATTAAAATTCCCGTTTCAATTTGCATCATGAATAATTGGTTCAACTGACCTATGACAATATGAATTGGAATGGCTATTGCAGTGCTCTACCACCACCATTCGCATGACATTAGATGCCATCATTTGTCATACTTCCTTTCTTTTCGATTACTTCCCCCACTACAAATTGTTGGTAGGTTCGAGCAAATCACCCCTAGGAGTCCCTTCAATTCTAAGTCTGGAAGCAGCAATCTTGCAGATTTATGTGTTTACGAAATAGAGAAAAAAACGAGAAGAAGAATTAATAAGCAATGTGTATTAAGAATGGGTGGGTTTGATGGGGGAATGTAATGTGTAATCAGAGTTGATGTAATCGAATTTTAAATGAATTATGCTTGTGTTTAAGCTTAATCAAATTTGGTCTCTGAAAATGCAAGGCGTAATGAAAAGATGTATGTCATGGGACAAAAGATCATTAGCATTCTTAATAAGCCTGCCATGCCATTAGATAACCATCTGGAAAGATCACAAAATGAGCAAATCATTATCTAATTACAAGATCAATCAAAGGTTTCATCAGTTCACCAAAGAGGCACCTAATGACCAAAATAAGGCTAATATAACTACAACTACTTGCTCACGAAAAGAGTAGATCGTCATACGATTTACATATAACTACCACAATGACCTACAACCACTCTTGCATTAACAACTTCTAATCTTCATGGATTCTGCAGCTGAGTCAATTGACTTGCTACTTGCGAGTCTTGAGTGGCTTGACTCCCTTGCTGGGACGTCTCAATTGATGGCCTCCTGGTACTTCCCAGCCAAATGAGTGAGATTAGGAGTTTTATCTATGTTAATTAACTATGAAAACAATCAATTAAAGACATACATTTGGCATTAATTGGATAGTACGAGGCTGACTTGGTGCTTGTTCTCATTTCCAGCTGCTTTCTCCTTTACTCCAGCTTTTGTAAGGCATAAAGTCGATTACGTTTAGATCTTTCTTGTTGCTTCCTCCTTTGTTCTTTTTCCCTCTCCTTCCTTTTTCTTTCTTTCCCCATGACAACTTGTGTCTTCCTTTCAGCACGAGCTTGTTCCTTTGCAGCTCGATCATCGTGAAAAGTCTTGTTTTGCCCAACTACACCATATAAAGTACACATGTATTATTTGCTAGGTTGTTTAGACACTTCCCTTCCATCCTTCTTTTGTTTCTTAGCTTTGTCAGCCTCGTAGGGTTCCTTTTGTCTCGCTTTCTTCCTCTCTTTGTCGAATCACTAGAAGCAGGGACTCCAACCTCACCTAATTAAAAAAGACTCCAACGTTTCTTGCCAGCAGAAGGTAAAGTAGAGAGCCGATAAATCTTGGCAAGATATTGGTTGATTCTCAATGAAAGAATGTACAAATCACAAGGTTCCTCACACACTGCTTGTAGCCTCTTTCCATCATTCCTCTAGAAAGAGATTGGTCAATTCTCAATGAAATAATGTGTTTTATCACCTCAATCAACACATACTTGATGCTAAAAATTTTATCAAGTGAGAACTTTGGCTTCTCCATGTCCCGATCGACATGCAACTTAGACACGTGTGCATCATCGGAGTTATCCTCTAAACTGTGAACAGTTCTATGGTCATCGGAGTCGACAAAATCAGACTCCTCATCTCCTTTGTCTACCTCCCGATCTTCAGGGTCTCCACTACTACATCTTCCTAAGTCATCTTCCGCATCCTCAATACAATTATCCTCGAATTCTTCATTGTCACCATCACTGTTAACCGTTTTAGAATCACCCTTATAGTCACTGTCATCTTCATCTTTTTTGTAGTCCTTGTCATCTTCCTCGGAATCACCACAAAATAAGGCTTCCATTGTTGAACACTCGGTTGCATCTTCATCCAAGTCACTACTCATAAAATCCTTCATTTCATTCTCTCCAATTGCAAACAACTTAATGATTCAAGGATGATCATTAGCTACTGTAGCCATGTTCAACAAGTCTCCATCGTTAGAAATCTCCAACATTGACTCAATGTAGGGAGCTTTCCAATAAAGTCTTGGATTTTGAATCTCCCCATCACACTTCTCATAGATGTCAGGCAAGTCGAGGAGCAACAATTCATCGAAGTCGACATAGTCATAGAACACACTAGACTTCTCCTTCAAGAAATGTTTGCCACTCTTCATCTTCTTCTTCAACTCGTGGTCTACATGAACTTCGAATGTAAACTCGCCACTGCATGCGCTTGTTGGCTACAAAAAAATTATTGGTGAGAATGCAATTGAGAAAGTAAATGGGAGGCAGGTGTGGGTTAAAAGTAAAATGCCTTCTGAAAAGAACAAAATGCCACTTTTGCAAATGCTTTCCTCCATAAAGAAAAACATAAAAATGACAGAACTTACGATAGTTTGGTAGTGAACCATTTGGGGGCCGCACATGACCCACCGTCATTCTAGGTGAAGAGTCCGACAACATGAGAAAAACAACACCAACTTGCAATTTAAGTATAAAGAATCAAATATCAACCTTGAAAAACCCGACGATGTGACAATCCCCTTTCGGTTTGTTCATAAGAAACCCACACTGAACCCAAAAAAACTCAAATAACAAAATATTTACCTTTAGAACTGCTCCCTTGTTGCATGCCAACCCCCCAAAAGAAGAGTAAAGCAATTGAATCGAGAGAATTGGTAGCAAACTTCAATTGGTGGATTTAGGGTTTCGATTTTCGTAATCTATCTAACAATCGCAACAACTTGTGATGTATGGGTAACCAAACGAAGGAGAAGAAAAGAAGAAACAACAGGCGTTAGAAATCTTTAACACACAAAGATTCAAAGAATGAGATGCATGCAATCTTCTTCTGCTATGGACACTCGAATGAGAGAAAGAAGAAAGGGAGATGAAGTTGTCTTTCATTTCTTCTACCCGAAATTCCTTTGTTTTAAATTTTGCTACTTAATCGAGTTGGGTCAACGGGTCGGGTTGTTAGCTTAATAGGCAGGTTCTTTCTTCTCATTGTTCGGGTCGGGTTTGAATTGGTTCGGATTAAAAACCTGTGACTCGACATTGAGTTTGCTAGCTTGGCACCCCCGTTTACCACGCCAGCAAAAGTGTAACGCCGTTGACGGAGCATAACGGACCCAGACGACGAGTGATCAAAGATGACATAAACATGTAGCAAAGGCGGCTAAATTATAGGAAAATTGATTCGAGTGACTAAAGTGTTACAAGTAGATAAATGAGTGACCAACTTGCAATTCACCCCAATTCTGCCTTTCAAAGTCCCCCAACTCGATGATATGGTAAAAAGGGTTAATACCTTATTTTGGCCTAAACTATGACCATATAATCAACTTTGGCTCGTGGTTTCAGAAATTAACATCCTGGCCTCAACTATGCAACATATAGACTCAATTGGCCCGACACATGGTTTGACCGTCAATTTGGACGGTCAACACGCCATGTCAATGTCTCGCCAGCTTAAAAATCAGTAAAAAAATTCAAATTATTTTCCTAATTTCTATTATTTATCATTATCAAATTAACCAAAAAATATAAAATAATTTTTTTTGGGTAATTTGAAAATGATAATTTTATAAATTAACCAAACTTTATCAAATTATTTTAAATTTTATTTTTTGGTTAATTAGAAAATTATAAATAATAGAAATTATGAAAATAATTTGACTTTGAATTTTTTTAATGATTTTTAGGTTAACGAGGCAATGACATGGCGTGTTGACCAGCCAAATTCACGGTCAAATCATATGCGTGTCAATTGAATCTATATCTCGCATAATTGAGGCTAGGATGTTAATTTCTAAAAAAAAGGACAAAGTTAATTATATGGTAATAGTTCGGGCCAAAACAACGTATTAAAAAAAACTTCCCAATTCGAAAAAAAGAAACCAAGTTGGCGGGATCAAAGGACGTTGATGGTTGATGATTTCCGGGGTAGGAAAGTAGGGTCCAAGATAGGGTCAGTAACCACTGGTTACTGACCCATCAGTAACAGCACGCGGGCCGTAGATTTGGGGAGGGAGAAATCGTGTGGATGGGCTGGACGCTGGGTGGAGAGGGGCATTTTTGTCCGTTTTCGTATTTTTAATTTTTTATTTATTCCGCATTTCAATGGCTGACTTTTCAATGAAAGAGAAGGAAGAAGAGAATCTTCCTTCTCGGCAACTCAACTTTCTTCCTTCTCTCTTCCTTTTTTTCAATCTCTTTCCATAACATTTCTCTTTCTCTATTCCTTCTCTCTTACTTTTTTTTCTCACAATCTTCTTTTCAAATCTAAATCTGCTCTCTTCCTTCTTCATTTTTTTTCTCTAGCATAAAAATTCTAGCCACTCTCTTTCATTGCATTTCTTCTCTTCATCAACTCGTTGGACTCAATTTCGATCTTTCTCATTTTTTTGGCATTTTGGTGTTCTTGATTGAGGAAGAGGAAATGAGAGGCATCAGAAGACGATTTTTTTTCTCTCCCTCCTTCTATTTTTTTCCTTTTAGATAATATATATTGATATTATGACTCTATACCATATGGTATTGGGTGGTAACGAAATATATATTGACATTACCACACTATACCCTATGGTAATTTATGGTATTGCGTGGTAACGAAATATATATTGATATTACCACTCTATACCATATGGTATTGTGTGATATTACCACACTATACCATATGGTATTGTGTGGTAACGAAATATATATTGATATTACCACTCTATATCATATGGTATTGTGTGATAATATCACACAATACCATATGGTATTGTGTGGTAACGAAATATATATTGATATTACCACACTATACTCTATGGTATTGGGTGGTAACGAAATATATATTGATATTACCACACTATACCATATGGTATTGGGTGGTAACGAAATATATATTGATATTACCACACTATACCATATGGTATTGGGTGGTAACGAAATATATATTGATATTACCACTCTATACCATATGGTATTGTGTGAATTGTGTGATATTACCACACTATACCATATGGTATTGGGTGGTAACGAAATATATATTGATATTACCACACTATACCATATGGTATGACTGGTAATAATTGACAAATTTTTTTGTGTCCAAAAAATATCAAAGTGGATATCATTTTGAAGAGCACAATTAATCTGATCTAACTGTGCAAAAAAAATTAAATTTCGACTTAAAACAAGTGAGAAATCGTCCGTTAAAATTTAAGGGAAGGAAAATTAAATGTTTTGCCAGGAGAGAGAAGGATGGGCTGATAGGCTCCGGTCAAAAGTGAGCATCAATAATAAATAGGATTAAGTGCAATTTTACCTTACTACCCTTTTCACTTTTAATTTAAATAAAAAAGTGACTGACACGTGGGGACCAGGGAAGGGGTTTGACAAGATCTGGACCCGGAAAGTAGTCTCTACTCCGCGAGCTGCATCTCTGGCTGCTCTGCTCTCAGCTCATCTAGGGTGTCGGATTTAGCCTCTTTCTCTTTCACTCTCTTTCAATCTTCCGATTATTGCTGAATGACAGTAATATTTTCGCGCGCCCAACTTAAAGTGTGATTGTGGGATCCCCAAACCCTAATCGGGCGCTGTTCTTTTCGAATTTTGGTGGGAAAGAATCATGGCCGGGAGCGGTTTGACTCCCGATGAAGCTATTGAAAAGCTCGTGCAAATGGGATTCGAGAAACCTTCCGTCGAGGTGGCGGTGAACCAGATGGGTCCTTCGTTGGATGTTGCCGTTGATTATCTCTTGAATGGTAATTCTCGGAAACCCGGCGGTGGTTTAAACAGTTCGAGGTATCCTACTTCTACCGCTAGTAATGGGAAGAAGGTTCTTGGTAAAAGAGCGATGGTGTCTTCCTCTAGCTTGGGGCCCAGTCAGCAATCCAGCATTTTGGAATATTTTGGGTCGGGTAGTGGATCCAAACGGAGCAAAGGTCCTGGTTTACCCCGGGTTGAGGAATGTTCAAAGGGTATTGACAGTAATCGCCACAGAGAGAAAATGGAAGAGGCCGAATCAGTTTGCTGCTCTAGAGAGGTCGTAGATGGTGGGATGAATTGGGAGGAGAGAGCTACTAGTCTATTGCGAAAGCATTTTCGTTATTCATCGTTGAAGAGTTTTCAAAAGGAAGCTTTGGCTGCTTGGGTTGCTAACCAGGATTGTCTTATACTTGCTGCCACTGGATCTGGTAATTCTGCTTTTCAAGAGCGATCCTTTTTGGTAGCAGTTGCTTAAGTCTGTTTTAATGGATGATTGTTCGACCAACTTGTAGGTAAATCTCTTTGTTTTCAGCTTCCAGCGCTCTTGACAGGGAAAGTGGTTGTTGTTATTTCACCATTGATTAGCTTGATGCATGATCAATGCTTGAAGCTGTCAAAACATGGAGTCTCTGCATGCTTTCTTGGATCGGGACAACCAGATAGCAGCGTGGAAAAGAAAGCAATGAGAGGAGCATACGATATAGTATATGTCTGCCCAGAGACAGTTCTCAGGTGAAACATGAGTTTTCACTTAAACTTGAAAGGAATGAGGTTGTGACATCTTTTGATTGAAGCAGTAATCTAATCTACCCCCCCTATGCAGACTGATTAATCCACTTCAAGGTCTAGCAGAAAGTCGAGGGATTGCTGTGTTCGCAATCGATGAAGTTCATTGTGTTTCTAAGTGGGGCCATGATTTCAGACCTGATTACCGGTTCGTATCCTTCACTTTGGCCTATGTAGTATCTTTTCGTATATGTTTCTCACGTAGCCTTCCCTCTAGTTTATACGTGGTAACAAGATATAATGTTTAGAAACTCCAGCAACTCTGGGAAGTGGGCACGTTATTTGCTTTTTTTTTCCTTTTCCAGGCGGATGTCCGTTCTGAGGCAGAATTTCAGTTGTAGCAGTTTAAAATGTTTGAGTTCTGATATTCCACTGATGGCATTGACCGCTACAGCCACGGTTCAGGTTCGAGAAGACATCCTTAAATCATTGAGGATGTCAAAGGAGACAAAAATAGTTCTTACTTCTTTCTTCAGATCAAACCTACGATTCGCGGTAACCACCCTGTCCTCCTTCATCAGCTCTTAGACAACCTAGATGTTTTTTGTTACATAGATGGACAATATTCTGACAAATGAAAAAGGGGTTAATCAATGAATAAATGCAAAATGTATTTATAATTCACTTGTAAGCCAGATAAGGTCTCTCAAGGAACAGAGCTTTGCCTCTCCCTGTCCTAAAAAATAAAAGAAAGTCGGAACACATGATGCGTCATTGAACTGCTATCTTCTTTCTTTATTCTTTTCTTTTAAGTATTTAACCTGTTTTCTTTCCACCATTGTGTTTTTTTTTTTTTTTTGTCAGGCTGAAAAATCTAATTGTATTTGTTTTTAACAGGTAAGACATAGCAGGACCTCTTCTCCAGCTTCTTATAGGAAGGATTTTCAGCAGCTGATTGAAATGTATACCGGAAATAGGAAGTGCAACAATAAAACACAAATCATGGCATCAAAGAAAGTCAATGATATGTCTGAGAGTTCTGCCTATGATAGCTCATCTGAGGAAGAAAGCAGTGATATAGATGAAGCTATAGTAGATTCAACTAAACAAAGTGGATCACCTGCTTCAAAGATCAAAGAGATGTCAATCGAGTATCTGGAGAATGACGTTGATGTCTTTCAAGATGTAGATGATTGGGATGGTAATCATTCTTCTCTTCCTTTTGAAATTGAGCTATTTTGTCATTGGACATTCAATTTTTAGAACTTAGAAATAAAAGTGCAAGTTAGAAATTTGACTGAGCTAATGATGCAACCTCTGTGCTGTGTTTTCATCAAACTATAGTTATTCTAATTCCATATATTTTATTTTGAAGTTTCACATGGGGAATTCCATGGGCAGCCTTCTTCCTCAGAATGGGATATGGATGAGTCATCTGAGGCAATCAATCCTCCTGACAATCCACAAAAGAGGCTAAAACTAAAGGAAGAGCAATTGGAGGAAGGACTCAGCATAATATACGTTCCTACAAGGAAAGAGACAGTGGGCATCGCGAAGTATCTCTGTGGTTTAGGTGTGAAGGCTGCTGCTTATAATGCATCGGTAATTATAGGAGCCTCACTTTAGTCTAGGTGGATGCGTACCTCGCATTATGTTAATGTGTTTTGTTAATGCCATTTTTGCCACATTTTCATTCCTGTGCTGCTGAAACGAAACTGAAACTTGAGTGTTTTATGTATTGCAGTTGCCAAAATCACATCTACGTAGGGTCCACAAGGAATTTCATGATAATATGCTCCAGGTACAAATATTAGAAACTGCAATTTTGGTTACAATTTTTGTCTCAGATCTAACTTGTTTATCATTTCAAGTGGTCTTTTTTATCTGTTTCCCTGTTAGTCTACAGTGATCTTGCCGTAATAATGAAGCACTATCTTAAACTTGCTTTCCATTTGAAAACTTATTTACATGTTCTTTAGTTTCTAACATAATGGTTGATTGATTAAGTCAATGACAGCAGCTTGAATATTTTGCTTACATACTCTTTCCTCCTTTCTAGGTTGTGGTGGCAACTATTGCATTCGGAATGGGGATCGACAAGCTAAATGTTCGAAGAATTATCCACTATGGATGGCCACAGGTTTGTTTTCGAGATTTGACTGTGCTGTATTTAGATTATGTATAGCTGTATTATTTTCAAAATTACAGAGTTGGGACAAATCCAAGCTTCTTTGTAACTTCATCTGAAACAATGCCATCTTCTGTGACTTCATGAATCTTGATCTCTCTATATATCAACTCTTTTCCAGAGTATAGAGGCTTACTATCAAGAAGCAGGCCGTGCGGGGAGAGACGGGAAGCTAGCAGAATGCAGTAAGTTAAGAATCACTTTCATAATTGCTGTAGTTGTTCAGAAACTTCATTCATCTCCACAAGTGAAAGGCCGACAACCTTTGTAATATCTTTCAGCCTTGTACGCCGACCTGTCAAGACTACCATCTCTGCTTCCAAACAAAAGAAGTGAAGATCAAACAAAGCAAGCGTATAAAATGTTGTCTGACTGCTTCAGGTTATAAGCGTGGACATCTTTCTTTCACTGTACTGCTGACTTCACTTTCATCTGATGATTTTGTGGGAGGCTTACCTTTTCATTTACTTGCTTGCAGGTATGGAATGAATACCTCGAGTTGCCGTTCCAAGATCCTCGTGGAGTACTTTGGGGAAGATTTTCGTCACGAAAAGTGTCTATCGTATGTGATCTATTCTTCCAATTTTACATCTATAACATTAACGCTGTGCTTGTTTTAGCTTTTGCTCGGAAAAAAGTGAACTTTTATGAGTTTCTTACATAAAGAATTAGTGTGTCTGTGGGACTTAGAAATTTCTAGTAATAAAGCTGAGTTATGAGATGATAGATAGTTTGAAATACTGAAGAAATGAGTGGGTTTTGGTCTTCGAGAAACGATTATTGTAAGTATAACTTTCAGATAGATTCTTATTTCACCATTAATATTTCGTGCGGTTCACCATTTTAAGCAATGTTGTCAGAATCGAACCGGAGCATGACCCGATAATGCGAATGGCTCGCATTTTAGTGGTCCAACCGGCATTAGACCGTTTAAAAACCGTTAGAGAACCGATACCTAATAAACGTTATCAGCATAAATAGTGGACATTTCTTAATCAGAGCTCGTCTCTTTCGTTTGAAATTGTGAAATGGAAATAAGGATTCAGTTTGAGAGCCCGATGTTTTTGGTTTATTTCAATTTTTTGCAATTTTCTTAATTAAATTTAAAGGCTGAATGGCAAAACCGGACGAGCGGCTCGATCGGCTCAAGCGGTTAACCGCCTCGGCCACTCGTCAACCGCTACATAAAACCGGAGCGGCTTTTAGACTGTTCCGAACCGGTTTTGTGACTGGGTGGCGGTTTTACCGGTCGGGCTGAGCGGCTCGGTTCGGCTTTAATAACACTGATTTTAAGATTTTAGATAGGTTGGAGTGGGAAAATTTTGTTTTAGCTAAAACAAACGTAACCTTTGCTTTGCTAAAACTGCCTACTGACTTTTGAAGCAACTTCCCACCTGAAACCTCGCGTGATGCAGGTGTGATGTATGTGTCGGTGGACCTCCCAACATGCAGAACGTGAAAGAGGAAGCTGATGTTCTGATGCAGATTATTGCTGCTGCGTATCACGTAAGAAACTCTAATAAAGGCTCCACATTCTTACTCGTGGTTGGAAACATGTTTTCGTTGGAGTCCGATAAAATGACGTATTCGTCGTAAAGTTCTCACATGAAACTTGCCGTTTAAATTTCAGGCACAGACTGATTTCGGTGATGGCTATTATGATGATTTGATTGGTGATGCAAAACCACAAAGACTAGTGCGAACACCTGATCTCAGAACTTTAGTTAGTAAGATAAGGGAGCAGGTACACCAAGTTCATAGTCAACAACATAGCAGCAGCAGTAGTATTGTATTTATCCATGTCCTGGAGTCTCTAACAATGTCTACTATGAACCAAATGCAGTTACCAAAGTTCTGTGCTACTGATCAGCTGTGGTGGCGAGGTCTGGCTCGAATCCTGGAACAGAAAGGATTCATAAAAGAGAGCGACGGCAAGGTATGAATCCTTCAATCATGGTTCCCTAGTACATGGCAAATGGTGGGCATTTCTAGTGGTGGTATGCTCATCCTACTAAAGTGTACTACTTGTTTACTGGATTCTGTACTATCCGGTTTTGATCTGGTCCATATAATTATCTGGTTTCAATCAAGCCAATAGTACCTAATGATTCCCTATCCCTACTAAATCTTGCTACTTTATTTCCAGGTCCATGTGCAGATAAAGTTTCCTGAACCAACGAGGCTGGGGCTTGAATTCCTGGAGTTCGATCGAGATCAGCCTTTCCATGTTTACCCTGAAGCAGACATGCAACTGTCAATAAACAGCACCAAAACTTTCTCCAGTTTTGCAGAATGGGGGAGAGGCTGGGCTGATCCAGAAATCCGTCGTCAGCGCTTGGCGAGGAAGAGATCATCACCATCGAAGAGAAAGCCAAGGAAAGCGAGGAAGAAGGGTCGAGCAACTAACAAATTTGGTGGTGGCCGGAAACCTGACTTGAAGACCGCGAGAGGTAGAATAGCATCAAAACTCTTTAGTCACTAGTGATAAACCAGACTGGTGACTGATGTAGCAAAAGCATGTAATCAAAGTTAACTCAGAGAGCTAAACTCTCCGGAGTCATTCTTTAGTCTTCCTAGTAGCACTACTCAAGAACCATACACAAGTATCAGAACTGGCTTTGTGGTTCAGGAACAATGTTGGAGAGGGTGATAATTATCCAATTCATCTTTGATGGCAATTAGGTTACCATAATACTCTGACAGACTGACTACATTGTTTTAGACTGCTTAAAGCTTCAGTAAGTTCAGCTATCCTTATCACATCTCCTTGGCCATACCTCGATCTGAGACTTCTTCAGGCTTTAAGGGAAGTTTTGCAGGACATGATGGTCTTTCGGATGCTGGGATCAACTGCTTGTTGGATCCATGAAAGGACCATGACATTGTTCTTGTTTCGGGCCCATAATTCTGGTGATTCTCTCCTGGACGTGTGATTGTGTCATTGACAAATCCAAGCTTGTTTTTGGCTCCCAAGGCATTTAACATGGCCTGGCTCCAGTTGTTATAGTTGGCAGTGGTAAGCTTCTCTCCCACCAACGGCATCCCTGATGATAGAAACCTATTAGGTTCTATCGGGTTTTAGGGATTTGGGCAAGTAACAATCACCAAGGTGGTGATTATGGTTGATTTGGGGAAAATGGGTTGGGATAGGGGATTTGAAAATTGAAGTGGAGGAGGGGAAGAGGCTGCTGTCGCAGCAGTAGAAGGGAAGGGAAGAAGTTGGGTCGGCCGAGAGAGAGAGAGGAAGGGAGAGGGATTAGAGAGGTATTAGGGTTTTAATCTTGCTTAGTGGTTTAATTCCCACGTACAAGTAGTTTATATAAAAATAGGAAATTCCCTACCACTACCCGAATTATTAAATAACTCCCAATTTGCCCCAATAATTCTCAAAGAACAATAAACCGACAAAGTAATCCGAATAAACAAAACTATGAAAATGCAGGTTTCTATCATCCCCGCCCCTTGGAAACAACCTTGTCCTCAAGGTTGACTTGAGCTCACTGCTTCTCTTCCAAGGCCTCCATCGCCTCATCTTCTGCTTCATCTTCCCAACGTCCCACCAGCATCATCACATCTGGCCTTGCACACTGATGACCGAAGGTGAACCGCTCATTGCAGTTGAAGCACTTGCCCTCTTGGCGCTTCTGTTCAATCTCAGCGAGTGTCAGCCTGACGAAGCCCTTCGGTGGGGCACGCGGACCTGGTATTGGCCTTGTCGCCGTCGGTGGTGGTGGCGGATCTCCTCCTGCAGCTCCGGTTCTCGCTCCTGCGGCCGCACTACCCCCTCCACTGCCCCCGGGGTTGCTGCTTCCCCCGCTGCTCGGCCTCGGGTAACGGCCGATGACGCTCCTCCAGCTAGCCAGTTCCTCCTCCTTGTGACCTGCATAACGGAAAGCAGTTCTTACCGAGTCGGGTTCGAACACCCAGACAGCTGCCGCGATCTCCGGCTTTAGGCCAGCCAAGCATAGGCCCACCAGTGTTTCTTCCGGAACCCCTTTGCAGTGTTTCCCTAGCTTGAGAAACTCCGACCGATACTCCGCCACTGTTCCGGTCTGTCTCAACTTAGCTAGCTGCTCGGGGGTCCATCCCTCTGATTTTCCGAACTGGTAACGAAGTTCCTCTTGGAACATCGGCATGTGATCAGAGTTCCCGTAGCCGCGTACGACCTCTCCAACCATTCCCACCAGTGCAGCGCGTCACCTTCCAGGTAGAAAGACGCCAGATGCGCCTTCCGCTCCTCCCGAGTCGGGTGGTTCTTAAACCACCTATCAGCTGCATACAACCACAACCTTGCATCCTCTTGCCCATTGAATTTCGGAAATTCAATGGTTGGAGGCTAAGCTCTGAAAACTAAGTCATCATCCACATCATTAAAACGGTCATACCCAACATACCTTCCACTGTGCAGATTTCTTGGCCCTCGGTTCATGAACTCGGCTCCCTCCTCGCCTCGGGGTGGCCTGGCATACCAAATCCTCGAGTCAGGGGTTACCCGCTCGGTCCGTCCGGTCCCACGCGCGACGGGTGGAAGCCTCCCGCCTCACTACACGATCCGCGACCGCCCATAGGGAATCCTTGATTCGGCCCGCCCTGCTGCTGGTTACCCCGACCCGGTTCAATGTCGGTTCGACCCGGTTGGGTCCACCCGAGCCCGATCGGATCGGTCCTGGCCCACCCGCCTTGACCGGCCTGATGGGACCCGAACCCGTCCTGGTCAATCGCCCACCTCGGGTCTGACCCGGCTGCCCGCTGGTTGGGCTCGGCCCACTTCTCTGGTTGGCCCGCCAGACTAAGCTCATCCTCTTCTTGAGCAGATTCTGGGCTCAACCATCCTAGCCCGTTAGGCACCCAGGCCCGGCTCCCCTCTTCTTCATGGTTCAGTGGACCCACATTGTCATAGCCCGACATTTTGGCATTGCCCTTCCGAGCCGCCATCTCTTGGGCCGTCGGGGTCGGAAGTAGGCCTGCCTCACGGTTGGGCCCAAGGTAAACTTGGCCTGCACGCCCGGTCTCCAGCCCTAGCCTGGTGGCCGAGGCGGCCGATCCTCCTGCTCCTGTGGCCACCGCCGCCGCCGCCACTTTCGCGGCTCCGGCCGCCGCCGCTTGGCTCGCCGCCGTCGTCGTCTTGCCCATCACCGCCGCCGCGATCGGCCCTTCACCACCCTCACGCCCGAAATCTACCGGTGTCTCGATCCTCGGCGGATTGCCTTGTCTCGCCTCTGCATCCCGCGTCAGTTTGCTTAGGGGTCGCCGAATTTCATCCATCTCTTCGCGACGTCGCTCCTCCACCACCTCCCGCTCTACCATCAGCCTCTTCACAGTAACCTGGAGTTCGCCCACGGCGATCTGGAGTTCTTCCAGCCCGGTCTCGTCCACCACCCTGACCGTCTCCACCGCCGCAGCAGCCGCCGCAGCAGCCGCCGCCGGCCCACCTTCACCGCCGCTGCCTTGCCCCGTGGCTGCGGTGGTCGCGGTCGTCTTCTCCCGGGCCGCCTCCTCTACGGCTTTCTCCGCAGCCTTCTGAGATTTCGTCACCGCCATAACGCGATCCTGCTCTTGGTTGATTTGCTTAGATTAGAACGGGGCTCTGATACCAGATGATAGAAACCTAAAATTAGGTTCTATCGGGTTTTAGGGATTTGGGCAAGTAACAATCACCAAGGTGGTGATTATGGTTGATTTGGGGAAAATGGGTTGGGATAGGGGATTTGGAATACTAGGGGTGGAGAAATCGGTACTATATCGGTATCCCAATACCAAATACAGAAATCTTGAATACCGAATTACACTTGAAAATCAATCCCAATCTCAATCTCAATCCCTTAATAATTTCGGTATCCCAATCTCAATCCCTAAATATTCCGGTATCCCAATCGTACTTCGATATCCAATCAGTATTATCGAATACGAAATTAATTATATTTGAAGTTAATAATAAAATATATAAATTAGATTTGATTGTTTAATTTAGGACAAAGAGACTAAGCAAAGAGTATTGAGTTTGCCTGGAGCTAGGATATGGATAAGGAGAATGAAGGAGAGGTGACATCTCAAGTTCTTGTCATTGATAATCTTTAATTTGACGAATTGGAGACTGAGAGATGACTATACTAGTGTTTATTTTTTGTGTTATGAAAATAACAAGTGATTAGGTGAGAGATGAGAGTGACTTAAATTGTAAAGTCAAAATTGAGTTGGATGGTGATTTCTGAGTTGTGAAACAAAGATGGAATGATCTATGTATAATTATAAATCACTTTTGGTGGTTGAGGGTCGTGTAGTAGGGAATGAGAGAGTCTAGTTGAGAGGATAAAATACACACTATCTTATATTTTGGTATTGATCGGTATTTCGGTATATACCGATTCCAATCTCGTAATTCCTAATACCGAATTACAATTGAAATTCAATCTCAATCTCAATCCTAAGAAATAATACGTGTATTCGGTAATCTACAATGTTAAAACATGGGTTGGAATTCACCCATTTCAAATTTCGTGGCTTGAGAGTGATTCTTGGAAGGTCATTTTTGTCATTGCACCCAGTTCTTGTTTATATATTTAAAATGTTATCATTGGAGTTCAAACCTTGGTCACTTGAATGAAGAAAGAACATTATAACCAACTATGCTACATTTTATTTACTATTATTTCTTTGATTGAACTTTAGAAACATGTTTGGTGATGATGCTTCTATATTTATATTTATCTTAAGTTATTTATATTTTATAGAAAGATATTAGTTCTGAAATTGGAACTCAAGTATTATTGATTCAAACATTAATATTAAATTGTAGGTTAATGTCTATTTTTTATCCAAACCTTTTTCAGATTCTTTTATATTATCTAAACCTATTAAAATGCTTTTTTTTTTTGGTAGTAATTAAAATGCTATTAATTAGCCAAATCTTTCGTAATTCATCAATATATTAGCCATTTTTACGTTATCATTAATAATTTTGTAACTCTTTTCTTAGTTAAAATACTAAAATTTTGGAATGTTGACCTTCATGTGTCTCTTCCAAGTCAGTATCATGTTGCCAAGTCAATATTACTAACAAATTGCTAATTGAAAGTTAACATTTGGCTAATTCTTAATATTTCGATAGGTTTGGATAATATAAAAGAATTTGAAAAAGGTTTGGATAAAAATATAGACATTACCCTAAATTGTATGTAGGGATGGCAATGGGTCGAGTTGGGGCGGGTTTTGTCAAACCCAAATCCAAACCCATGGGTTTATCCGCCAAAAAAACCCGGGGTAAAACCCGTTGGGTTTGAAAAACTCAAACCCAACCCAACCCGCTGGGTATCCGCGGGTTCATGGGTACCCGTGGGTTTTTGTGGTAAAAAATTTACAATAACAAATTTCTTTCAAAATAAAAGTTTAACATCAATTTTCTCATACAAATTATTCATACAAAAAATACCAATCTAGAACATACAAGCAAACCGCAAATGATCAATACAAATTGTTCAAAATTAAAGATAAACATCTATAAACAACAAGATTAATTGAAATCTTCTTCCTCGTCAAATAAGTTTCTTCACTCTTCACTCCATAATATCAACTTCATTCTAAATAATTAGAAAGAACAAATTATACATGTCTCCACAAACATAAATAATATTAGTTGTTTAAAGAAGATATATTATTTAGAATATTAAATATATCGGGAAAGTAATTATATGTGTGGGCGGGTACCCATGGGGCGGGTTTACCTAAACTCAAACCCAACCCAACCCGGTGAATAGTGTAGCGGGTTTAAAGCCGAACCCGGCCCAAAACCCGTCAACACGGGTTTTACCCGCGTTGACCGGGTTGGGTCGGGTGGGTACCCGTGGGTTCGGGTTTTGTTGCCATCCCTAATTGTATGTGTTATTTAGTTCAGACAAAATACAGAAGTGTGACCAAAACATGGAACTTTGTGACGAGTATAATCGTTTTTTTGTGACAAATTTACACATAATATAATGATAAAATTGGAAAATGAGAGTCTCATTTCAAATTCCTTGGCCGGAGAGTGATTCTAGGAAACTCTTTTTCGTCATAGTGTCCAATTTATTTTTATATTATGTGTAGATTTATGAAAAAAATTACTATATTTGTCACAAAGATCTATATTTTGGCTACACATACGTATTTTGTCTAAACTGAACCACACATACAATTTATTATTTACTATTTGTATCAATGTCACTTGAGTTCGATTTCACAATTAATGACTTTCTATAAGATATAATAATTTCAGGTAAAATACATTTCCTACTTGGTTGAAGAAACCATTTCTATAAGATATATTCAATGTTTTAAAATTTTCTATTTCAAATTTCGTGTAGCGAGAGTGAAAGTAGGAAGAGTATTTTTGTCATGATAATTATTATCTACTTCATATGAAAAAGTATCAATATCAAGATTTGAACTATGGTCTCTTCAAACAAAAACAATAATCACAACCAATTAAACTAAACAAATTTGTTTTATCTTTTTAAATTGTAAACATGCACTAAGCGAAGATTTGAAAAGCAGAGGACTTTGACGGTTAGCTAGCCTATTAATCTTCTGAAAAGCAAAGTTTAGGACTTTGCTACGGTGACATGCATGTCATGGTGACATGCATTTTTCGGTCGACCTCATATAGGATTAGGTCGACCTAATCTGTTGTTTCAGTATAAAAACAGTTTAATGGTGCTTACTTTGGAGATTCATATCTTACAATTGGCTAGATGGTAATTGAAGATTAAAGGCTTGTATTGAAACTGAAGTGTCCCTCTACACATTAAAGTACTTGTGAGCTCAATAGAAAGTTCAGAAGACCATTTTTGAACCTGCCCAAAAGACTATGCCAAAACTGGGAAACTGCCTGAAAATGGCTAAGTCTGGCAACGTGTTTGTCAAGGCTACTTTGGAGCTCAATTTGAGAAGCATGGATGCGAGTCAAGTCCAGGGGCCTCTACCACGTTAAATTACGTATTTTTTTATACCAAGGAAAGTCATTGGATGAAAGATTGAATATCTTTAAGGATTCAAACAAAAGGCTCGAAATTGCTACGAAGGCTGTTTTTCTGGCAGCTTGCTTGTGCTCGAAGTCTGCCAGAAAAAACAGCCTTCGTAGCAACTTCGACCCTTTTGTTTGAAGCCTTACAGATATCGAATCTTTCACCAATGCCTTGAATTTGTATAAAAACATACATAATTTAACGTGGTAGAGGCTCCTGGACTCGACTCGCATTCATGCTTCTCGAATTGAGCTCCAAAATAGGCTTCACAAACACGTTTCCAGACTTAGCCATTTCCAGACAGTTTTCCAGTTTTGGCATAGCCTTTTGATGAGGTTCAAAAATGGTCTTCTGGACTTCCTATCGAGCTCTCAATCACTTCAATATGTAGAGGGACACTCCAGCTTCAAAACAAGTCATTAGTCTTCAATTTCCATCTAGCCAATTGTATGATATGAATATCCAAAGTAGGCACCATGAACTGTTTTTACACTGAAACAACATATTAGGTCGACCTGATCCTATATGAGGTCGACCGAATCCTAAATGAGGTCGACCGGATCCTATATAAGGTCGAGCGGATCCTATATGAGGTCGACCGAATTCTAAATGAGGTCGACCTAATCCTAACTGAGGTCGACCGGAAAGTGCAAGTCACCGTGACATGCATGTCACAGTAGGCACACCCCAAAGTTTAATGTGTGATTTATAATTTATATAACCTATAAAATGACGAATAATCTTAAAATTGCAACACACATTTCATTGCTTGAAATATTGCATATCGAACTGCAGTATTGAATATGAAAAAGCGATTTAGAATTCTTTAAAATAATATTAAATTTCATAACTAATACGAAACAATAATATTTTGTACAAACTATAGGTTACTGGTTCTCTAAAATTTTAGCCTGGTTAACTGGTAAACGTTAAACTCTTGCTAATCGGGCATGAATGGACCCGACAATAATGAGACGATATCGCGTTTAATGTGATATTCATTTCGTCGGTTTTGGATCGGATGTGTTGATCAATTTATAGGGCATTAACAAATAAATGAGTTATAATTAACCTCATTATACAATTTCTACTCTTTATAATAATTAATTTAATCTTAATATTTGTGATGTTTGAAATATTTTATGTATGATTTAGATGTATAATTATTATTTGTGACATTAGTTGTAGTTTATTCAAATGTAGTATTTAATAAGGTAGTCAAAATCAAATAGTGGGTGCATTTATGACTGTTTTTATCTTGGTGTTGTGAATAGGTAGAAACTTAATTATTATAATGCCTATAATTATACCTAGGCACATGATCGAGCTAGCACGACACAGTTAGAGCATACCATGAAGACAATGTATATGGATCCACCATGTACAAGCATGAAGAAATGTGTCATTTGATAAAATAAAATAAAATATTCTAAAAATAACATATAAAATTTGAATTAATGAGTAGTTTCTCACATCAACGTGTAATGACTCATATTTTAAAAGGTTTATAAAATAAATTCATTATTTATTTTGAGACTCAAGCCTTTTTCAATGTATACAACTAAAAATTCATTTACAAAATCATTCTTGATTAACTCTATAGCTGAAAAGTCTTTTTTACAGCTTCCAGTAATAACAAACAACGTCAACAATAACTTTAGAAGCAAGTAAAGTGAAGAAGAAATTGGGGTTTAGTATTTGTTTGCAAATGTGGTGTGGGGGGGGGGAGATTTTTTTGTCTAAATTTTTTCAGGAAGGGTTGAAACTCATATATAATTTGTTTGCAAATGTGGTGTGGGTGGGGGGGGGGGGGAGATTTTTTTGTCTAAATTTTTTCAGGAAGGGTTGAAACTCATATATAATTTGTTTGAATATTGAATATTTCATATTGAATTGGAGTATTGAAAATTTTGAAAGCTATATATAATTCTTAAATTAGAATTAATTTTCAGCTCGGTGGTTGACCAATAGTCTTAGACCTTTTGCTAATTTGACATGGATCCAATAATGATGAGATGAAATTTAGATTAATATGGCGTCGGTTCAAAACCATTTTTTATGTGTAATGAATTTGTACGACAAATACATATAAAGTGAAGATGAACCTGATTATGCATTTTGATTCTTTAGATAAATACAACGGTTTAAGACTTTAAGCGATGAACTAACTATACACTCACTCGATTGGTTTAATGAGTTCTCATTTTTATCACTTTTAATAATTAGTTCATTCACAAACTATCAACCTACTTTGCTCCGTCGATGAATAAGCGACCATCTATTTGCCAGGTTTCAGGTGCTCTGATTCACACTATCAACTGTGAATGGAAAAGAAGCATTTCGAACGTAAAATTGAAAAAGTAATTGAGATGTTTCTAGGTTTCTCTCGATTCCATGCGGTGGGAAGAAAGAGGAAGGGAAAAGGGGGAGAGTTGTGAGATACAAAGCCGAGAGAGAGAGATGAAAGAACAAATGGAAAACAAAGAGGAAGGCAAAGAGAGAGTGAGAGAACACATTTAAAAGAGGAGGAAAATGAGGTAGTGTGAAATAATTGTCCTTTTGTTTTGATTAGTGGATATTCTTGGCCCTATTCTGTTGACTTTTTATTTATTTAAGGAGATGCATTATATTTGACATATTTTTTCCATTTTAATTTAAAATTCTAAATCCATATTATCATTTGGAATACTTTTCCTTAATACGATTATTGTAATTTCTAAGATTTAAAAGGTATTTGATTTTGTCAATATTTTAATGGTTTTTTATTTATAGTTTGTATTGAAAGATTGTGCGTACTGGCGGTTAGACCATAAAACTTCACATAATAGGCTAAATCGATAGGTGATATTTAGCAATATGAAACGGTTGAACCACAATTAAATTATGACTTCAATATAAAATATTCTACTACCAGCTTTTTCGATACGATTTTACAATCCTTTGGTTCAAACAATTCTTTTAGACTTGTGGAAACAAAAGTTTTAAGGCACATTTTGAACTATTTATCGCAATAAAGCATAAGTCAGTTAGCAATAATGAGAATATGTGATCTCATGCAACCCAGAAGACACTTTGCAACTTCTATCTTTTCAAAATAAATGTATGCTACTCATACCCTCGCTCTCTATTGAGAAAAATTTTAAGGACATACTAAACTCTATTAGACAATTTCTTTCATCCTAAAGGTTGATTATTTATGTATTATGAGAAACAACTCTAATATTCAACTATATGGTCTAATTAAGTAATGAATGACAATTAGTTATATTTTTTTCATTCAATAATTATATGTAATACTTATATTATATTTTTTCTCTTTTCATGGAGGTCTAAAAACATTATGCATAGTTGGATCACTTTCAAAAATGTTATGTGCTTAACTAAGATATAAAACAATCATTTCATGCATTTCAAATTATCTATTATATCTATTATTATATACCATATTTCTCGACAAAATTATTCCGGCTAACAGGTCAGACCCTATGCTAGTAACAAATATAGACAAATTCGATATGATATTCGGTGTATCCCAAATACCAATACCAAACTTCCAGCCCTAGGTAATATCGTGCGTATTAGCGGGCCTGCAGGTAACGAACCCTGGGCCCAAACAAAGCCTCATGAACTGTATCAAATTGACTTCTCGTCCACGTGCCTAGTGGCTGCGCTAACACGCGTTGCTTTCTGATTGCGCAGTACATTACATCACGGATTGGTGACATGTAACTATACAGGCCGTACAGATCTGGGTTAATTAATCTAATCTGTTTATAGATCAGGAAATTCGACGCGGATCGCCAGCGTGGCGGGTGATTTATAAACGAACTCGTTCCCTAACCCAACTCAGTTTCCCCATCAATCTCCCAAAAAAGCAAAAATCCCCCAAATCCGATTTAGCAGCCATTTCCGACCCATTTTCTCTCCATTTTCAAATTCCGCTTCCTTGATTCTTCTCCCTGCTCGTGATACACATCAATGGATTCCGTAGCGAGGTCAGAAACTACGGCGGCGACACCGAAGGGCGCCGGCGGGAGACGAGGAGGGGGCAATCGGAAGAAGGCGGTTTCCAAATCGGCGAGGGCCGGGCTCCAGTTCCCCGTCGGCCGTGTTTTCCGGTTCCTGAAGAAAGGCCGTTACGCCCAGAGGTACGGCGCTGGATCTCCGATCTACCTCGCTGCCGTTCTCGAGTATCTTGCCGCCGAGGTAATTTTCTTCAGATCCGATTCTCTAGCTTTCCGTTCAATTATTCTCTTCTCCGAAGTAATCGAAACGTTTGGATCCATCTCGTCGTCTGTCTAGGCAGCAATCGCATTTTCGCGATTGTTTTTCCCTGCAAAATTTCCCCAGTTTTCTCGACAACCAAACAGGGGGGTTGAATTGGCTTGATTTTAATTTTGAACAGGTTCTGGAACTGGCTGGGAATGCGGCGAGGGACAACAAGAAGAACAGGATAAACCCGAGGCACCTTCTTCTGGCGGTGAGGAACGATGAGGAGCTGGGGAAGCTGCTGCAAGGAGTCACCATTGCTAGTGGAGGTGTTCTTCCCAATATCAATCCAGTCCTCCTGCCCAAGAAGAAGATCTCCGAAAGTTCCTCTGCATCGGAGCCGAAATCCCCAAAGAAGAAGGGCGCTTCAAAAGCTGAATGAAAATCCATAGTTAGATTTTGTTCCCGTGTAATTGAATGAGCGAACGATTGTAGTAGTTAAAATTGTCAGCCATGGCAGTGAAAATTTGCAGTAGCACTAGTTCTTAGGTCATATATAATATATAGATCAATTAGTTGCTCTCTTCTTGTTCAAGTACTCTGTAGCTAAAGTTGATAATGGAAAAATCATCCCTTTGTTGAGTTCTCTACTTCATTCTCAATTGCATTTCATCGTGGGCTGAAAAAGATGGCCTGATGCTTAATCCCGTGGGCCACGCAAGGGGCCCAAAAGGCAATAAGTGTTTGTGTTGTCTCCCAATTCCGAAGCTTCTCGAGGTTCTTTCCGCGCGCGGTGAGAGATTAATCGGCGCAAGCAACCAACAGTCGGCACAGTAGCAGAATGAATTCACTTCTGGTAAGTGGGAAGAAGCAGTATCCATGGTTCTGCTTCAGTTCAGGAGATTAGCCCCGCGCTACTTTTGGTTTCAAGCTTCTTTTCCGGTTTCTCTTCCCTTTCGGTTAAGCTTTGCATTTGACAAGATTGCTTGCTCTCTGTTTTCTTTTGCTTCATTCGGCAGAGAAAAGCTACCGGAGATGCTTTCCGCCGGATCGCCGCCTTAGCTGCTGGCGCCGGCGGTGGGACGGCTCTCCTTTACGCGGATGCGAAGTCGGATTACAGTAAGCTCTTCGAAAGCTTGCTCCTTTTGATCACTTGACTTGTGGGGTGGAAATAGAATGCGCATTTGAGTGAACTGATTGATATTTTCAGGTGCGAGGGTATCACTTTCGATACCCGAGGAATGGCGGCAATCGCAATCGGTTCTGTGCCCGGTTCCTTCTTCCGTTTCAGCAGAGTACGGGGAATTTGGTTGGTATTCATTCTTTCTTCAAGGCTTTCATTTTTGTTTCAACCCCATTATTTCCGTTTTGAAGTGTGTTGTGTTGTGATTGGTGTGGTAGGAAATCTTCTATTGTTTTCGTCTAGAATTGGTCCGGTGCCTTCGGCTGGCGCTGATAATGGAGGTAGTGAAGATGTTGGAGATAAACACAAACCAAATTGCGGATGTTTGGGGAGGGATACTATTGCCAATGCAGCTGCTAGGGTTGCTCCAGCTGTTGTCAATCTTTCTGTTCCACATGGTACTTCTAGAAAATCTTAGGATTATCTCATTGAATGCTGATGAGGATAACTGGAGCTTATGGACGAGAATTCACAAGGGGATTTGGCTCTCATTTTGTAGGGTTATATGGGTATCCTGCTGGAAAGAGTATTGGGTCTGGAACTATTATCGACGCTAATGGTACAATCTTAACGTGCGCTCATGTGGTGGTTGATTATCGGGGCATGAGACCTTTGTCTAAGGGAAAGGTGAGTCAATTCATATGATTGCACAGCAAGGGATGAACTATGATATCTACCATGACCACTGAGACTTACGAGTCTATTAGATGGGCAACTGGCATGCCGTGTTTACTGACGCTTGATTCACCTATTTGTTGTTTATCTATTGTGTTTGGGGGAAAATCATGAACTTTAAACAATTGTATATCTTTTTCTTTGTGTGTTGACGTGTTCCCTTGACTGTCCGATTTGATGTTTCACTGTCCGCTGGGTTATTTCAGGTTGATGTCACTTTGCAAGATGGCAGAACATTCGAAGGCACAGTTCTGAATGCAGATTTACATTCTGATATTGCCATTGTGAAGATAGATTCCAAAACTCCATTACCAGTAGCAAAACTTGGTTCTTCATGTAAGCTTCGTCCTGGGGAATGGGTGTTGGCTACGGGCTGCCCGCTCTCTTTACAAAATACTGTTACAGTTGGTATTATAAGGTAGACAACGGCAACTGAAAGATCGGCAGATTTATGGTTGAGTAGCGTTAGATTGCTGAATGGCTTCCCACTTTACAACAATGTATAATGCTATTTACCCTTTTGTTCTAGTTGTGTTGATCGTAAAAGCAGTGACCTGGGTCTTGGAGGAGTTCGACGTGAGTATCTACAGACAGACTGTGCAATCAATGCGGTAGATTTCTTATTAACCATCTCTTCCTTGGGTAGAAGTTAGTAAGCAAATTTTTTTTTTTCTGGTATTGTTAGTAAGCAAGGTTTTGACCATGTGATTCGTCAATTTGCTAATGTGCAGGGAAATTCTGGTGGACCGCTTGTTAACATTGATGGAGAAGTCGTCGGAGTCAATATCATGAAAGTATTGGCTGCAGATGGACTGAGTTTTGCCGTTCCAATTGATTCGGTTGCAAAAATTATAGAGCATTTAAGAAAGAGTGGGTGTGTACTCAGTTCTCCTTGCTTTCAAGTTTTTCTTCTAAATTCTGTGATGACACATGAATCCTTTTCAATCTCCTTGATTTAATAGTTACGCTTTTGCAGAAGAGTCGTCCGGCCTTGGATTGGTTTGAAAATGATTGAACTCAATGACATGATCATCGCTCAACTGAAAGAAAGGGATGAGATGTTCCCTGATGTGGACAGTGGCATTTTTGTACCTATGGTATGCTCTGGAACTTCAATGTACGACTGAATCGTATATAGAGCGTATTTGGACGGCGTTTTCATGAACTGAGAAGGAACGACTTAAGAATGCAGTCAAATGCACATATGTTCGAAGTCATGTTTATTTAAACAATATTATTAACTCTACTTAAGATTCATGGTGTATCACCTGTGGAGTTCCATTTCAGGTTACGCCGGGATCCCCTGCACACCGTGCCGGATTTCAACCTGGCGATGTTCTGATCCAATTCGACGGAAGACCCGTTGGGAGTGTCAAGGAGGTAAACCAAAACAGATGCTCTGTGGTGCAAATTGCAAGTGTTTCTTGTTGCTCTTGCCCTTTAGTAGCATTGACTGTTGTTTTACTACGTAACAGGTGATCGACATCATGGATGATAGAGTCAGCGTACCCTTAAAAGCTATAGTAAAGAGGTCGAAAGACATGACCGTAACCTTGACTGTCATCCCAGAAGAAGCAAATCCACAGATCTGAATGCTAAGTTTGGCACCATCTCTTTTTGTTACCAATTGAGAATTGAGTTTGTCGAGGATTACAAATTGGTATGACGATGGTGCAAGGGATGTCGGGTACTCCAATAACCATTCACACCCGGCATTGCATAGATTACGTCGGATAGTATGGCTCAAGGCGTTGGCTCAAGGGCAGCTAGATAGGATGAGTTTAGAACAGAGAGGCCTGACAGCTTGTTTGAATTGATGAGTTGTTTTTCTGAGTGTTTGTAATAATGGATTGTGCATTGCATTGCTTTTCGAATAGTGAATACATAAATTTGAAGAATGCAGCGTGGATGAATGCTTCTGGTTATGGATTCTGAGACGAAATTTTGACTTGAGAGATCGAACTTTCACTAAGGGGTCGTTTGGAGAACAGGATTCAGGATGTGGATTTACTGAATCTGTAGATTTTATAGAAAGTTATGTTTTTTTTGTTGCTTTTTGTATTGTGGATTCTAGTTTTAAAATTTTTTTTGATAAATGGATGCATCGCATCTAGCTTTCATTCACAACCAAACGGGTCTCAGAAAGACCTTGACAGTCATACAAAAGAATGTGTTGGAAATCAGGGATAGAACAAGATACATTATGTAAGCCTAAAGGAAGATCGTGGCCATAGTTTTAAAATTTGCAGATATGAAATCTCTCATAATTAGAGAGATTCTATATCTTGATTCGTGAAATTTTTTTTCTCCTAGTTTTTCTCTTCTTTTTATTAATTTATCACATGAAATATATTTATCAACAAAGTTTTTAATATTTCTTGAACCACTTTATTTTTTTTATTAAGGATAAATATGTTATTTAATATAATATTGAATTTTTATTTTTATTGAATGTTAACAATCACAGTTACTAAATAATAAACATTTTAAAATTTGTTTTCAACAATCCGAAGAGTTAGAATTTTTAGATTGTTGACAATCAGTAGATTTAAACTCATATTCTACAAACGACGGGATACCCGTCCCGTTTGAAACGGGTACCCAGTCCCATTTGGAGAACAAAGTCCATCCCATGTCCCAACCCATATAAGTAAACGGGTACCCATTACCCGTACGGAACGGATAACGGGTACCCATACTACCCATAAATACCCAAAATTTGAATCACTAAAATTTTAATAAAAGTTTAAACTTAACTTGTGCCCCTACTTAACAATCACAATATCCATTCGTATTACAAAATTCATCCCAATCACACAATATAACAAATACTCGGTTTACAACCTACATGAACAATCACAAGGCATAGTATAAAGCATTCCAAGCACCCATAACATAAACAACTAAGAAAGTAAGAAGCTGCTGCTGTTGCTGTTAGTTGCAAGTTGGAACTATAAAATTATAGTTGCTGTAAAACTAATTTGGGGAATGGCACGCTGTTGTATGTTCCAACTAGCAAGCTGCTAGGTGTTTTGCTCCAATTTCGAATTCAAATTCCGATGACCCCGCTGGCAGCTGCAAGCCTGCAACTTGCAAAAATGATAATTCTTATTGTCGCGACAGCGTGGAAGGACGGCTGGGCTACAGAGATTATGATTGTTGCGACGATCGAAGAGAATACAGCCTGGGGAGAGATCAAAGAGTCAAGGCGAGTTGCTGGGCACTGATTGCGCGGTGCGCTTTGGCCTTTCAGTTTCAGTTTCAGGTTTTGAGCCTTTGTATAATGAACGGGTTTAACGGGTACCCATATTACCCAAACGGGTATTTGCGGGTAACCCGAGGGTACCCATTGTAGTAATGTACAATCTCAAGTCCCATCCGTTAATAATATTACGGGTATTATGGGTACCTGTAACCCTCAAAAAACGAAACGGATATGAGTATACCCAAATACCTGTTACCCGTTGCCCACCCCTATGCCACACCCCAAACCTACAGTTTCTAGCCTTCTATGAAAGTATCGAATACTGCCTACCTAAAACGGGTGTAGAGCTGTCAAAATCTAAGCAGATAGCACAATGGTCACAAATTTACCCGACTGGTGATTCCACTCATCAATTAACTTCAACTATTTACAAGTGACGAATTATTACTCCTTTTAACTGGAGAGAAACAGAATCACAGGCATAAATAAGAATTTTATACTAACAGCAAAGAGGGGCAAAATTTTTAGCACAGTTTACTTTTCCCTTCATAACTACATTGTCTTGGTGAAAGTTTCTCCTGGCTTCAAGAAATTGTCGGCACTAAGATAATTATGGTGTTCCAACTGCGTCATCTCCCCCCCTTTGGCAGGATCAAACTCGCACTTGTAAAAGCTGCAACCAAAACAACAACCAAAAGTGCTCTATCACAACTAGAACTCAATGCACAGCCGGCGCTTATTAGAAAAGACTATTGTGCTTATAGCTGCAACTGGACTGAGACCTAGAGCTTTGGTGACTAGTGATTACCTTCCATTCAGTCCGATGATGATAACCGTGTTCTTTTGCTGGCCAAATCCAACAAGGTACTGCGAGCCTTCTGGCAATCGGAACTGAGCCACAGACCACTCTGAGCTGAAATACTTTGGCAACACACCTGCAGATTACAAACCCATATGGTTATACGTCAAACATTGAGAGAAAATGGATTATTCGCCAGATGAACAACTTCTATCATCCTAAAGCATTATCACTACTCACCCATCTGATGATAAAAGGTGAAAGGTTATATAGATCCTAATGAGCTAACATTGACGATTCATTTTAGCCCAATGCCCGGTTCAACCAATCTCATCACTAGACCCAATTAGCACCCGCATTACACGTGACCATCCTAATTCATTTCTTCTTCCAGCTAATTTGAGGGCTACATATTTCTGCCTCTAATTATCTATTAGTTCGGATGAATCGACACACTAACATGGATAATTTGGGAAGAACTAACTTACAGTGATGAACTTAGTGACTGCTAAATTAAATATTCTGAATAATTAAGTTGTGTCACTGATTTGATAGTGACCTAAACTTTATGACCATGTATGTGAGTGTGACTGAAGCTCGTGAAACCCCAACAGCACATGACACAAGAACAGGGCTCTTACCTTTCAAGATGGAAAGAGATGAAATGCCCAAACCATTGGAAGGATTCTGAGCAGCCACCACTTGTGATCGATCATTTGTCAGTGTTGCCAATGACCCTGAATCGACCTTGAGGCTGAAGACATGGATGGTTCCCTTGTCACTAGAGACCGCTAGCCAATGAGCATCCGAGGAGAATGCAAGGCTGTAGATTTCTGCTCTGTCTGCGCCTCGCCTAACCTGAGATCCAGCAACATCTCCAATTAAAACAAGCAAGAACCAACGTCTATAGCTTAGGAATAAGTAGAATTATACCACCAATTCACAAGCAAGGTTCTGCGCCAGTATTAAGTTCTAAACACCAGAAGAACTTGATCAGAGTGCCTGTGACGTACTAATTAATAATTTATATCAGCCATGAATATCTAAAATTCATCTATGTCCACAAGACTAGATCATCAACTTACAAGCACACGTTGGTCCATTATTATGTTCCTAAATACCAGAACAATAGAACTAATGGACAATCGGCCATGTCATATCTAACATTCATCGACACCCTTCCTTAATCCTTACCAATTCAGCTGACCAGTTCAAAGCATTTGGCAAGCACATTCTCCAGGCAGTGAGTTCCATCCAGGTTTTTCACTACATGGCTTGTATCAGTATTGTGAAAATGCAAGACCACAACTCACAAGCACGCTTGCTTGCCTCAGTATCAAGTTCCAAATACCAGAAGAATTGAAAAAACTCTTTTTTTTCCCCGGTAACAGGCAGACACAAACAGCGTCCAAAGCTTAAATTAATATCGAGAGTTCCTGGGTAATACCCATAATATCATAGTTAGCCAATATCTAAACTCCGTGTTGCACTCATCGAATAGATGTGTGCCAAAAGGAACAGAGTGACCCCTCCTAGCAAGAAAATCGGCAACAAAATTACGTTCTATCAGAATGCTTGTGATATACTAATTAACCATGAAGCAATTGCATATAAAAAATTCACCCAAAATCCACACCAATAAATATCAAATACAAATGTAGTTGAAGCCATACGCCACCACATCAATTGAGCACTGAATTGAATCTGGGTTTCTAACAACAATGCTTGTATCAATATCTAGGAAATCGGTCAAGAGGAATCTGAAATTCAATAGCGGCAGTCTGAGTCCAGCTAACCAGTTCATAGCATAAGCTAAACTGAAATGAATCCGGGGTTCATTCCACTAAATTATCTCTATTATCAGCACCCATGACAAAAATAACTAAAAGGGGTGAGCTTTCTTACCTCCTGAAGCAAGGAACCATCCAAGGCATTGAAAACTCGAACCAAAGTGCCTTTAGTGCTCGCAGTGGCTAGCAACCTCCCATCTTGGGTCATACTCATACAAGCTAGCCTGGAATCATGTGCCATCACGAATTTGGTCCTCTTCGAACCATAATTCTCTATCCTAATTTGCCCCTTCTGCAAGCCAGGGCACGCCAGGACCATCGGCGACGAAGTATGCGAAACCTCACAAATCCCCTTACTGTTCAAAGCCGTCTCAATCTGATGCACGAGCCTCAAATCCACGAAATTGTAGACGAAAATCTTCTGAGCCAGCACGACAATGATCTTGTCGCGCCGAATTCTCACGTTCCTCACTTCGGAGCGGAAGGAGAGCTCGCCGAAGCACCGCGATAGGTGGTCGTCCCAGATCATGACCTTGTTCGCCGGGTAGAGCGGCTCGGTCCCGCCGCCGACGAAGCAGAGCACGTTGCATCGGAAGAGCATGGCTACGAGCCCGATTCCGCCGCGCGAGGAGGAGGAAGAGGGGGAAGAACTAGAATCCATGTCGCGGCGGAACAGGGCCTTGAACGGGTCGGCGTTGTAGATCCGGAACCCGTTGTCGAGGCCCGCGACGAAGCATCCGTAGTCCTGGTTGAAGGAGAGGTGGTAGACGGAAGGGACCTCGGCGACGGGGGCGGGGTCTTCGAGGGGTGTGAAGAAACCAGCAGCGGCGGAGGAGAAAGAATCGTCGGAGACGGAATCGGAGTCGGGCGGGATGGAGTAGAGGCTGGCTGAGGAGGAGGAAGCGGAGGAGCAGGCGGAGAAGGTGATAGGGGAAGGGCTGGCCATGAAAAATTGGCCGAGTGGTGGTGAATTAGGGTTAGGGAACGGCGGCGACGGTAGTGGCGGCGGTTGTCATCAGGGAAAGGAGTCGGAGAGATTTTTTTTTATTTTTTTAGGAGGGAGTGAAGGGAATACGCTTTTTTTTTTTTTTTTGAAACAAATGACGGGAATACGCGAGGGGAACTTTATGCAAGCGAGGGACACGTGGCAGCATCGGATCGTTAATCGTTATGATTACGACCCGCGGAGCGATGCGAAGAGCATATCCTAATCGGATTTGGTTTTGTTTCTGATCTTCTTTCGGGTAAATTACAAAAATGGTAACTGAATTTTGGAGCCACTCAATAGTGATTTATCAACAAAATCTACCAATACCGTAAAAAACAAAACAAAATTTAGAATATATCGACCTCAATAGTTACAATGCCATCGTTATCAAATAAGGTAGATGTTCATCAAAATTAATTTGAGTTACTTTACGAGAATGCTAGAGTTCAGTCTATACTCGAATCAAACTCATTATCCTATCCAATTTCATCCCACATGATCCGAACATCATCGTAACTTTATCCCCTTGTCAATCGCTAATTAGAGGGCATGTCAGTGATTAACTTGAGTAAAATGACACTAATATGTATAATTTAAAAAATTGTTATTTTAAATTGACGAAGACTGTTTATGCATAAATTGAGTAAGAAACTAGCCAAAATAATAATAAAAAAAAAGAGTTATTTCTAAGGGTCGTTTGGTTACCAAAGCTAAGATAGCCTAACGGTAAAGCTGCCGCGACAGTGAAGATTTGGGAGTTGCAGATCCCAGGTTCGAATCCAAGCAAGGCCCGTTGGTATTCCCGGAGGTACAAGGCTGCTGGGAGCGAAGCCCCATTGGCATCGAAATTGATTGCAGGTGGCCCCCAGGTTTAGTAGGACCCACTGTCACAAAGTGGCACGTGGGGTGAGGTTCCTGGGTAATAAAAAAAAGGGTATAATATACATGTATATAAGAAAATTAGTGTATTGTAGTTTACATCGTTTGGTTTCTGTGATAATTATTGTAGTATTTAGATAAATTATATGATTTTTTGGGTGAAATGTCACTTTTACCCTTTGTTTTTAATATAAAAAGGCAACACATAAAAAGGTAGAGACATATTTGGAAGAAGAAGAAGAAAACACAACAATCTCCATAAAACAATCTCAACGAATGCATTGTATTGTTTGCGCAGAAAATTCAAGCAAACAATGCATGTATTGTTTGCGCAGAAAATTCAAAAAAACGATGCATTGTGGACATTACATGCATTGTAACTATCCCAACCAAACTATCGCCTAAGTATAGTGATACATTCGTCGAAAATTTAAAAATTGAGTGGCTTGACTAGAGGTGGAAATCGGTACAATATCGGTATCCCAATGACAAATACCAAAATCTCGAGTACCGAATTACACCCTAAAATCAATCCCAATCCCAATCCCTAAATATTTCGGTATCCCAATCGGTATTATCGAATACAAAATTAATTACCTTTGAAATTAATAATTAAATATATAAATTAGATTTTATTGTTTAATTTAGGGTAAAGAGACTAAGCAAAGAGTCTTGAGTTGCCTAGAGCTAACATCTCAAGTTCTTGTAATTGGTAACCTTTAATTTGACGAATTTGAGGTTGAGAGACGACAAATACTAGTGTGAAATAGTGATATAATAATCTGTGTATAATTAAATGACACTCTTAATAGTTGAGGGCCGCATAGTAGTAAATGAGAGAGTCTAGTTGAGAGGAGAAAATACACACTATATTATATTTCGGTATTGATCGGTATTTCGGTATATACTGATCCCAATCCCGTAATCCCTAATACCGAATAACAATTGGAATTCAATCCCAATCACACGAAATAATACGTGTATTCGGTAATACCAAATATAAACAAATTCGGTACGATATTCGGTATATTCGATACAATATTCGGTATATTCCAAATATCTGTATCGAACTTCCAGCCCTAAATCTGATTGTGATCATTCCCAGTTTTGTGGTTGGTGCACGTGAGGAAGCAAGGACAAGTTTGACAATTTTCATGTTTCATCTAGTCGTTTTGTGCTTTGTTTAACCAATGTTTGTAATATGAATCGCTATTTGCCGCCCGTGCTTTTACTATTTGCCGCCCGTAGTTACAAAAATATGATGAATTTGCCCCTTCTCTAATTTAAACCCTAAACCTATCTATCCCCAACCCTCCCTCCCAAACATGGCCGCCGGCCACCTGTAAAATCTCCGCCGCCGGCCACCATAAACAACCTCCGTCGCCAACCACCCTAGTCACCAGAGACCACCTCCGCCGCCCGTCACCTTCTCACTCCCTCCCTCCCAAAACCACAGTCGTTATTCCCCTCCCCTCCCTCACCTCACGACAGAGATGGGTAGGCCGACGCTTGCAATCCGACGGTCGTAGAAGCTCGGTCCGTCGTCGGAATTCGGACGGGGTTCGCTGCCGGAGTTCGGACGGGGTCCGCCGACGGGAGACGGACGGGGTCTGCCGCCGGGAGTCGGACGGGGGCCGCCGGCAAGAGTCGGACGGAGTTAATTGTTTTTTCTAATACAGATTAATTTTTCTTTAATATTATTTAAGATTGTTACCAATTGGAAACAGAAAAATGGATTATGATAATAATTGACAACAAAATCAATCTCTCCTCAATTCTACCAACGGAATTAGGGGAACCAAAATTTAATAATTAATTACCTATTTTAATAGTAGTAGGTTATTTTAATTTAATCACTTAAGGTAATTTTTTTATTTTTTTGCGTAACGGAACCAAAAAATAACGGATCCAAAAAGAAGGGTTTGACCCAGATTAGAATTTGACTTAATTAATATTAAATATTTTATTAAATACCAAAATTTCTCTAATTAACCCATATATATATATTTCTCTAATTAACGTCCTATGGTAATTATGGAAATAATTAAATATAGTAATTAGTTCTCCAATTAACATCCCTAATTAACCCACGTCTAGGTTCAATTCCCTAATTGACACGACTAAGCCCATCAAAAGAAATTTTTTTATTATTAAAGACAATCCAAAAAAATTACTTAATGAAACAATACGTGGGTATGGGTTCAAATAATTATGTATTGATTTGTATTTTTTACCCGTAAAAGGCTTCACTAACTATTTTTTTGGGTTTGATTGATCGAAGAGCCATTTGGGGCAGAAATAAAGGAGTTTGTTGTGTTAAATAATTATAAAACAATAATAATCATTTAATAATACCAAGGAATTTTTTCCACCTCCGTGTATTTGATTGACAACCGAAAATAAGTTGTTATTAATTATTTCCATTTTTTTTTGGTAAAGTTATTAATTATTTCCTTAATCAAACCGAAAATCTATTTCTCTAATTACCGAGCGCCAATTTTGTAAACACTTAATTATGAGAATTATCTTGATAAAGATGAGAGTGAGAGAGGATTATAGGGAAATTAATTTGATAACTACTTATTGACGAGCGCCAATTAGGGAAAAGACATTGTATTAATTAATTTATTTTTCCTAATTAACCCATGTCCTAATTAGCTTTACATTCCCCATAAAAAAATAGCTATTACATTTCCCTAATCACTAATCTACTTGCACAAAACAAGATACTGAATTGATTGAGCAATTAATTAGTGGGCCGTTTCCATTATTAATTGACGTAATCACTAATAACTAGCATACAATGAATTCATTTGGAAAAAAGGAAGGTAACGTCTGACCTCCCAAGACCCAAGTCTAATTCCGGTCATTTCTTTATTAACAACCGAATTTTTTTTCCTTAATTAAAACACATGACAGTGATAAAATTATAAATATATTATTTTAATATATGGTGTGACCGGATTATAGTATAATGAGATTAGCATTTGATCAATAGTATAATGATATAATTAGTAAATTATGTATATTCGTTAACTTATACAAAGAAGCAAAACATCTCTTTCCCAATGTACATCTTCTATCCCTCCCAAACCCTAAACCCTTATTCCAACAAAATAGTTAACTGGAACCTCAATCCATTCATTCCTACTACGACATTGTTTTAGAAGCAAAATCATCTCTACCACCACTAACAATATTTGTTCGCATCATCGAAATACGCGTAGTAGGCTCAAGAAACACCTCGTTACGATCCACGGAGCCTCCAAAAACTAAGAAGGAAATTTCGACACTATTCATTTTTTTTTATTGGGACATTAAATCGAGAAACGGTTGATTCCACCACAATCCTCTCCACGTGTTAAGGGATCGGCGAGGGTTTCAACCATTTTTCATGTCCATGTCTCTAGTAATTGCGAAAAGATATTTTTGTTTGACCTTCAACAAGCCACAAAGAGCCCTCTCCGATCCCCGATTCCTTGGATAATGTTTGATAAAACGTAGCTTAGGAATGATCTAATTAACTATGAAATTAATGTAATTAAAAAAGGTTTAAACAAATTTAATAAGTATTTTATAACCATTCTACATAATTTAAATTAATTATCCATAATTTTTTAGAATACTTATGATAATTAATAATTAAATATACATACTTCTAGTAAGCATATTACAAAATACCAAAGAATATATATTTTAGAATATTTATGATAATTTATAATTATACTTAAATATACATATTTAAATTAATTATATATTAATTGTTGATCTTATAACTTATGGTAATTAGTTATTAAATAATGGATTCACCTCCCCATAGGCCATAACCCACGTCTAAATTCAGTTCTCTAATTAACTTACCAAATAATGTTTTTACAATTTTTATTCTTAATGGCTCTTTGATTGCTACAACGGAGTTAAGAGAATCAGAATTTAATAATTAATTACCCATATAGGAATCCGAATTCCTTACTGGCTCACTGCCATGAATTTTAATTAAGACAATTATTTCCCCTAATTAGCAATAAAATCCACATCCAAGATATTATTTTAGGTAGTTCTCGTATTTATGTCCGTCGGTTGAGTAGAATCAGTTTAGGTATTTAAATAAATAAATAAATAAGAAAAAAAGGCATCGGGCGCCGTCCGCTCGCCGGGTTCGGGAGCCATCCGCCGCCGCCGGTCGGACAGGGTCCGCCGCCGCCGATCGGAGGGAGGTGAGTAGGCAGAGGCGGTGGGGAGACAGACTCCGGCGTCGGGAGCAGTTGGCGACGGGAGGGAAGGCAGAGCCGGCGGCGGATTGAAAGAAGGGTAAAATTGTAATTTTATTTATAATTATGGGCGGCAAATAGTAATGACACGTGCGGCAAATAGTAACCCTCTTTGTAATCACATGTGAAAGCTCCTCGAAAGAATCATGAATTTTTTAATTGAAACTCAAAATGTACAAGTCTTGTATCACATATTAATCAATGAAACACCCTAACCCGGCCGTGTACTACTTTTACTAAAATGGCCTTGATAAATATAATACTCAAATCTTAAATTGAAGCGGGAAAAATTTCCATAAATAAATTTATGAAAACACACTCTTGTAGTTCAAAGCAACGCCCTAACACGTGGGCAACTTAACTCAAAATTAAAAAAAAATCTCAACTTGATCTCCAGTCTATACTCATAATCATAAATGTAAATGACTAATAATCTCTAATGTTGCTGCTACTGAAACCCTTGACTAAGCATCCTCCGTGACGCTTATACTGCTTTGCTCTAGCTGACTGGCCTCGAACTCGCTTCTCACTAACTGCTCCTCTAGCTCTTCAAACTGGTGAGTGAGATGGGGTCAGTCTACGCCCTTACGTTTTAAAATTTCTTATACTAGAGTACTTTGCTTAAACACTTAACTTTAACCGGTGGAAGTTGTTTGCACTTCCAATCTTAAAATCTTAACTCTTAAACTTTGAGGGAGTTGAAGTTACTCTCCTCTCTTAAAGCTCAAATCTTGACTTAAATACTTGACTGACACGGGGATTACTCACTAGCTAGTCCGGTTGCCAACTCATACGTATGAGAAGCCATCCAGGCTTTCCTTAAACTTAAACTTAGTTAGAGAAGTCGTAACGATTCATCCCCCTAACATCTTAAACTTATCGTGGTGGCTCTTCACCACGATTCTCAAGAGCATAACTACTGCTCATCTTAAAAGTCTCAAGAGCATAACTGCTGCTCTATCTCAAAATGTCTCAAAAGGCAACGGATTGGCGCTAGTGACTAAAAATACTTAAAACGACTTCACCTTCTTGAAGGTGAGTTACTTCTTAAAAAGAACTTGTTTCTTAAACTTTAACAACTTATACCCATAAAATTTCAAAGTAAATAGTAACCCTTCACTTCAAGTCATAATCCAGTCATAATCCAAACAAGACACATATCATCAACCATAAGCACAATCAAACAACAATAGTCACTTCATCAAATATTAAAGCTCGTAATACTTGAAATAACACGTAAGGCGTAGAATTTACCCCCTTTACACTCACCTTATGATGAAGTCGATTGCCTTGAATTTACTTCGAATGGGCCTAGTTCTTTGTACGATCGAAAAGTGTCAGCAATATTTCCGCAACCCCTCAGCATTGCTTGTAATACCATGATCCACATCCATTCCATCCACTACACGTTACCATTCCAAAAAAATCGACTCCTTTTGGCAGTTAGGGCCGAGCACCTCGATCACCACTGTAACCATGGCATAAATCTCTAAACCCCACCGCCTCAACTCCATGAACGATAACCCTCACTTCCCTTTTAGCCTCGTGAAAATAATTCCATTGTGGAGACTCACCTCAATCCCATGGTGGTTTTGTCTCTACTGCTTGGCGGACCAATTTGCTGGGCGGTGATGATGGAAGGCAAAAGAATGGCGGCTGGAGCTTTGGCCGAGAGCGATGAGAGCTGCCTGCTTTCCTATGCCGAAGAGGGAATTGAACGGGCTGGGCAAATTTGTCTCCTGCCCTCTCGGTAATTGGTAGATTTAGGTTTGGGGAAAACCACGTAACTACGAGGGCAGAGAGAGAAGTAGGGTTAGGTTAGGTTAGGTTAGGTTAGGTTTAATTTCCTTGGGGTTATTTTGGGAATTTCATAATTACGGGTGAGTTTAATCCGAAACTCAATTAACGTGCATAACTTACTCGATTTATATCGAAACTCGACACCGTTTGAACCGAGAGTTTGCATTTTTAGTCCTCATGAATAATACGGTGGAACTTGACCCAAGGGTACAATAGTCATTTTGACTCTTGGGAAGAGCGGGGTGTAACAATATAGGTATAGAAAGATGAATTATTTAAATCATATACAACAAAGTTTGGTATAGATCGAATTTGAAATATTCGAGTCATTTATTCCACATGAATCGACAAGATCCAAATTTCAAATGTAATATTATCATTTATTATTCAGTGGAGTGGATATATGTAAGGTAATCTAAACAAAGAAAACCCTCCAATAACAGTACTCCTCCCTTTCCTCTCTAATTACATGATGATCTGTTGATGATAATTGGACAGCAAAGCTTTTTTGTTCCAGAAGATTAAGTTGGGGCAGGTAACCCGCTTGGGCCTGCGGTGGGGGAGCCTGTTGCTGGTATGGCCGACTCCGAGATTCGGCGGGTAAGCCATCGTCACAGGCTGGTTCTGAGCGGCAGCCGGAGCGAAGAATTTCTCCCTGGACTTGTACTCGAACGTGAGTGTGCCTTTACTCTTGCCGTTGGCCTGGTCGAAGAGCTCCTTGACGGGGACGTTGACCTCGCCGATCTCGCACTTGATGGTGAGGCGGTTCTGGCTCGTCGACTGACGCGGTGGTTCCTCCTAGGGTTGTGGCCGCAGTCCTTGTCGACAGGGGTCTTAGTGCGGGTCGCCTTTGATGGAAGGTCAACGAGAAGAAAAAATGTGGGGAGGGGAGTTTTCTTTAATTTGAGTGTTTCTTTTTCGCTTTATTTATTTTGTCCATCGGTGTTTCTTTTGCTTAGTTTTTACGGAATATTAACAAAAATAATATCTAATGCGTGACTCAAGATAGGGTTTAAAGTGCATAACTTTAGAGTAATCAAATCTGGATCCTTCTTTTAAGTGGCTGCAGATTTAAGGGTGGAGAATTAAAGAAATTTATTTTCCCTAGTTTTATTGATTGGTTCATATCTTTTTCATTCTAACTCAGATTTCAATTTTTTTTTCCACAGATGGAACGAGTTCGTTGTGCTCTACAAAATGATATCCATTTTCAATATTTTTTGAATTTTTTTTTCTATACCTCTCGTTACCAATTGCATATCATATGATATATCCTTCATTTTTTAGTCGTTTTCAAAAAATTTTGCACAGAAGGAACGATTTAATCATGATCTATTGGATTTCAAAAATTCTATGAGTGAAAAAGTTTCATACCTCTCGTTACCAACTTCATACTATACTATACCACCCTGGTATGGGGTGGTATTTTTCATACTATATGGTATGCTCTTATTTAATACTAGTCAATACCTATGGTATAGACTGGTAATAACTGACAATTTTTTTTTGTTCCAAAAATTATCAAAGTGGATATAATTTTGAAAAGCACAATTAATATGATCTAACTGTGCAAAAAAATTTAAATTCCAACTTAAAACGAGTGAGAAATCATCCGTTAAAGATTAATGAAAATTAAAGCTTTTTGAGAAGAGAGAAGGAGGCGCTGATGTGGCGGATTCTTATTGGATTATGCATGAGGTTATTGCACCACAAAATTACTGATTGGATCTATTCCTCTAATGCGTTTCATCTTATCTATAAATAAATGACCAAAAACTACAGAAAATAGGGAAATCGGTTAGGGTTTGCAGTTTTTTGTTCTCCTGGGTTCAAAAGGGGGAAAGGTTTTAATTTGGGGATTTGGGTTTGTTGTGTGAGAAATGAATAGGACAATCAGCTAATGTATGTGATAGAAATTTGATGAATTTGTTTAGAAATGTTTAAGCTAATTTACTATTGGTGCAAGAATTGATATATAAAATTTTAATTGAGTGTTTCAATCAAGATTACTATTAAAATGCAAGTTTTATAATTGAAAGTCAAGAAAATTGATGTTCTCTTTCCAAATTAATTATTTGACTCGACTTCACAATACTGTACACCATTATACACCGATGTTTGGTTTTGAATTTCCAAATCTATATGAACACTTTTGGTCCTTGAGTGTAAAATGAATGTATCGTACAATAACCAAAGAGTTTCAATGATTTCATACACGATCAAAATGAAACTGAAATTAATTTATATCTATTTTCATTATCTTTGCAACTTCTTCCTGAAAATGACCTTTTGTGAAAGCAAGTACAACACATTTTAAATTAACCAAAACACTAAAAATAAATTAACTTTTTATACAGAGGATAAAATGATAATAGAGGTTGGAGGTTCCAAATATCTATGGGAAGTCATATCTTCCTTACTATTTAAGGAGCATGTAGAAGCAAAGTGCGGCACAAACGGGAAGGCAGGGAAGAAATATTAAACAAAATGTTGCGTTTCCTTTTTTCCTTGTTATCAAATATCAATGAACAAAAGGAGTAGAATATTCTAGGGAGAGTTTGGAAATTGGAATATTATATGATGAGACAATAAATAAAGAAAATAAAAAGCAGTTTGAGAAAATGAACGAGAGCCGTGTACAGTGCACGTATCTCGTGCCATTTTTACCCTTTCCCTGCCACTAAACGCGATGGAGTTAAGGCACTGCCTCTTTCTCTCAATTCTATTAGCGGGCCGATCCGTTTTCCTTTCTTCCTAAGGGTTCGACATACAGCCTCTCCCACCACGCGCACAAACAAAACGTGTACACTGAACACTCGTTACCAAATTAATAAACTATAGGCAGTGTGCTTGGCATGTTCTAAGCCGTCAACCTAATAAATTTAAGTAGTAAAATGAAATTAATAAAGTTAATCATGTAATACAAGTTCAATATAATCTAAGCATGTAATCTAACTACAAAAGAATAAGACAAAGAGTCTGAATTGGTATCACTTACCATCGAACCCCACACAACACCTTACTTTGATACCCATCTAAGCGTGAATTTCCGATACCACTGCATGTACCCATCGTGGTACCCCATTGGCCTCGTCTCCGGGATCCCTTGGACCACCCAATTCGCTCTATTCTTCCAAATGTTGATGTAGAACTCATGCTTGCAAATCCAATCCTTTGATTTGTGGTGTAGGTCGATGGCATGGAGATCCCTGAAACCTACGGGCAGGGATGTTGGAATTGGTTGCTCCTATCGATATTGCCTCAAGGCTCGATCCGGCAGGTGCCACTCCACCACGTGCCAACAGATCAAGGGCACCTTGCACAACCACTCTTCAAGATCCTCGGGGTGTCTAAGACGATACAACTCTACCACTTCTTGTGGATATGGATCCCGTGTCACCTACATTCGTTAATAATTGGCAATTAGTACCAATTATATCCACTGGAAGGTAAAAATTTAAAATATTCATAAAGACATTTTTACCTAGTTCCACCAAGACTTATCAAACTCAGCACGATAAAACATAATAGAGTGCTCAGACTGGTGGTCATTTTTATTTGCTCCGATTCACCTGATGAGCAAAGGTACGCATATAAGAACTTTTTTAAAGCATAGAGGCTAAGCATGTGATAATTTCCTAAACACTTACTTAATCAATTTAAGTAATAAATCTAAATGAAATAAAATTTCATACTTGAAATAAATTTAAATAAAATAAAATTGCATACTTGGAATTTATCTAAATTAAATAAAGTTGCATAATTGGAATAAATCTAAATTAAATAAAATTGCATACTTAGAATAAATCTAAATTAAATAAAGTTGCATACTTGGAATAAATCTAAATCTAAATCTAAATTAAATTAAATTTCATACTTGGAATAAATTTAAATTAAATAAAACTTACTTGACACCATAGGGGGGATTTGCTACATCTCGTAGCTCATCATTTGGCAACCAGAATTTCCGCGGGTCTCGAGGTGCGAACATCGGAAGATGCTCCCATGCCCTTAGCCAGAGGATGAACATCGCACCACCAGCTTGTCTCGCTCCCAACTTCGAGCAAGTACACAGCTCCCGCTAAATCCCATCTAACACGGCCGACCCCCAACTCTTTCTCTCGATCTCATCCCAGTCACCGAGGAGCAACGACAACCACATGCCTTGTATCCACCGGTTTGCTTTGTCGGGGAACAGAATTCCACCAACCAAGCCAATGAGGTAGACGCATGCATACCATTCCACTTGATCTTCGGGGGTGTCTGGGCCTAAATTCATTGCTGTTTGGATGTGATCAATGAGCCACAGAATCAATATTTGCCCCACATTCAGCGGTGGATGACCATGTCTTTGGATTCCAGTTCGGGTCGGCATGTCGAACCCCAAACGCTCGAGAATCAGCGGCCCCCAACCATTTTCGGGTTTTCTCGAGTTGCCGATGATTGCCTCTCCAATGACCGGCAGCTTGGTGAGGATGGCAACGTCTCTGAGGGTAATCGTCATTTCCCCCTTGGGAAAGTGGAAGGTATGTGTTTCGGGGCGCCATCGCGCTGCCATTGTCGTCAGCTAGGGCTGGGCATGCGGGCGGATCATCCGCGGGTTTGGGCCAACCCACCCGCATTTGACCCGAATTTTGTTAAGTGGGTGGGTCTGTGGGTGGGTGACGGGTTGCGCTGGGAGCCATCCGCCGGGTGGGTTGTGGGTGAGTGTGCGGGTGACCCGCTCAACCCAACAACAAAAAGATCAAAGTCATTGGCGCTAGAGAGAGGAGAGTGGAGACGTTAGATATAAACTCGGACTGCTCCTGGAGTTTGAACCTCAAAGCCAACCTTCCAAATAGAGATCCGCTCTTCTTTCATTTACTTTTTCCTCTAATTCTTGTGCCTAGTTCACCGCTCTTTCCTTTGTGGAATTGTTTTCCTTAGTTCCTTGCACCTAATAATCATCTCAATCTGTAGAAAAATCTTTCATAATAGAATTTCTATCCAATTTAAGAACTAATTCGACATTTTTCGCCCTATTTCAACTTCTTTTTTCCCTCGATGATTCTCTTCACCTATTATCATGTCAAGTTGACTCCTTTATATTATATACATTGTGATGTGGGTGAACCTTGTGATGGTCTCTCTTCTCTCCACTGCTGGTTTGGCGGAGGTTCGCGCCGAAAGAGAGAAGATACGGCTGATGCAATTTTTGATGCGGCTGAATCGGGAGTTCGAACCAATCCGTGCTTCCTTGCTTAATAGAGAGAACTTGAAGGCTGAAGGGGTTCTCAGCTCATTGATTCAGGAGGAAACCAGGCTGCGAACCCAGGCAGCACTCGACATCCGACCTGGCACCGACGACGGGGCTGCTGTCTTCAGCGCCGCGAACAGCTCACCACCGCAGGGTTCTTCAGGAGTTGTAGGTGGAAGCGGCCATCGTTCCTCTACGTCGCGGGACCAGGCTGAGCAGCTAAGAGATTCGGCCTATGCAGCGTATAGGCCCTCCTTTCAGTGCCAAGTTTCAGTTGCCGATGTCGAATGTTTCCATTGCCATGAAAAAGGGCATACGAAGAAGTACTGCAAGAAAATGAATTTTTGCCACTATTGCAAAAAGACTGGACATATAATTTCAGCTTGTCCAACATTGGAGGGCCGATTCCGCGAAGACGAGGGTCGCGGGAATGGTCGATCTCGCGATGATGAGGGTCGCGGGAATGGAGCTGCGTCTCGGGGAGGCTCTTCTGCACCGCGTCCTGCATATGCTGCGCAGGTTAGTGGTGACTCCCAAGTCATACTGGTGACTCCCGCAGCTCTTGAGCAAATGGTTAACAAGGCGATTTCCACCGCCTTTGCTAGTCTTCAAGTTTCCGGTAAGATTCCTCACTGGATACTTGATTCTGCTTGTTTCAATCATATGACTGGTGATAGTTCTACGCTTAAGCAATTACAGCCTGTGAATGATCTATCTCTTCAAGTTGCTAATGGTGAGAAGTTAAGTGTAGCAGGCATGGGCACAGTTCATAATTCTAATGTTGTTTTACCATCTACGTATCATGTGCCGACGTTGGTGCCTAGTTTGGTTTATGTAGGTCAGCTTACTGACCAAGGCTATTGTGTCACTTTTGCACCCTCTGGCTGTGTTATTCAGGATCAGAAGACAGGGAGGTAGATCGGTAGGGGCAGCAAGACGGGGCGCTTATTTGTTCTTGACCAGCTGCGCCCCCCATCGTCATTGTCATCACCAGCCACCTTCTTTCCTACAGTGTTTTCGAGTCTTCCCGATAAAAACTTTCAATTATGGCATGCTCGGTTAGGCCATCCAAACTCTAGTAGACTTATGACAATGTTTAAACAGTAGTTATTTAGGGATAACACCCACGGTCAGTGTTCGTCGGATTTTTCATGTACTAGTTGCATTGAGGCCAAAACTACGAGAATCTCTTTTCCTTCTAGTCTTACCATTATTTCTGAGTCTTTTGATTTGATACACACTGATCTTTGGGGGCCTAGTCCTACGACTTCTCGACTGGGTTATAAATATTTTGCTCTGTTCATTGATCATGCTACTAGGTATACATGGGTGTACTTTCTTCGCCTAAAGTCTAATCTCTTGACTGTTACCACTGAGTTTCTTGCTATGATTAAAACCCAGTTTGGCAGAACTGTTCGTGTAGTCCGTTCTGATTCGGGAGGGGAGTTTAGTTCTGGTATCGTGATATGGGGATTTTGTCTAAAAAATCTTGTCCTGGGGTGTCTCAACAAAATGGGGTCGTTGAAAGGAAAAATCGTCATGTGTTAGAAGTCACTCTTGCTCTTCTGCTTTCCTCCTTTGTCCCATCGTCTTTTTGGCCTGAAACGGTTGCTACTGCTGTGCGTCTTATCAATTATCATATTACACCAGTTCTTGACCAAACTAGCCCTTACTTCCGCCTGTTTTCCAAACCTCCACCATATTCCCGCCTTCGTGTCTTTGGGTGTGTCTGTTTTGTTCTTCTCCCTCGATCTGAACGCACTAAGCTTAGGGCCCGTTTAGTATTGTTGCTTGTTTTTGTTTTCTGTTGTGTTTTAAGAAATTTGGAAAACCAAGAAAAAAAATCGTGTTTAGTTGGGTTTTTATTTTTTGTTGTGAATCAGAGTTGCACAACAAGGCCCAAATATGAGAAACAACAATTTATAGCTTTGGATCTGATTCTTAAACATGTTGCACACGGGATTCATACTGGTTGGGCGCTTGATTTCATTAAAATAGACTAGTTTTCGAATCCCCACAGAAGCAATTTTTTTCTTTTTTAACACATACCACCCCCAAAACCTACTTACTTTCAGCCGCCCCCAACCCCTCCATTTTCTATCGAACGAGAGGCAGCACTCTCCCCAGCCGGCGCCGCTCTCCTCACTCCAGCCATAAACACCGGCTGCCTCCGCCCTCCCAACCCTCCGCCTCCGCGCCTTCCGACCCTCCGCCTCCGCGCAGCGTTGTACCAGGCCCCAGCTCAACAGCCGCCGCCGCGAGCCCCGCCTGCCCAGCCGCCACCACTCCCTCGCCGCCGGCTTCATCTTTCCCTCGCGAGCTCTCCTCTTTTCGACGGGCACAGAGCTGACGCTCACTCTTCCGCGCGACAACACAGCCGGTCACTCGTCCCTCGCCCTGGCCCGCCCCTCCGTCCTCTCCATCGCCCTCTTTGCTCCATCGATCGAATACACGGCTTTACCTTCTCAGGTGGAGTTGTGTTGGCCGCGGATGCCGGAGGAGGAGGAGTCGCCGCTCACCAGAGATTAAAGCCGGCAAATTATTTCCTGTTGATCCATTTGTTGCTCAAGGAAAACCATCTTCCAATTCTTCAGAATAGTTCTTTCGATTGAAGCATATCATTTTGAGAAATGGTCTTTTGATCCCAGCAGCTCAATCCAACGTTTCCTTTGCTGTATATTGAGAAATGTTCTTATGATTTTTCGTTACAAAGAACTAAACGCGTTTCTGTTTTTTGTTGTCGATTTCTATGATATGTCATAATTACCAAATAAACATGTTTTTGTTTTCTATTTTTATGTTGTTGTGGTTTCTCTTGTGTTACACAACCATACTACAATCACAACAACAACAAAACCATACTAAACGAGCCCTTACTTCTAAAACTGCACGTTGCTGTTTCCTTGGCTATAGTGACATTCATAAAGGCTACCTTTGTTATGATCCCTCTTCCCGTCGTGTTCGTATTGCATGTCATGTTGTGTTTCTTGAGAATTTGATGTACCATTCTTCTTCCTCTGTGTCCGACCCTCCCTTGTTCGACCTATCCCTTGCTCCGCCTTCTTTTGGTGATGATGACGATGGATATCTTGATGATGAAGCTCCCGAGCTGCCCCCCGACTCCCCCTCTTCGCCCGCGCCTTCGACTTCCAGCTCGTCCGACGAGTCATCGTCTGCCTCGCCTTCGCCTTCTCCACCTCCAGTGGAACCACTTCGCCGCTCACTTCGCAGCACCCGAGGTGTTCCACCGGTACGTCATATGGATTATTTGGCTTTCGGTGTTGATCCCATTCCTGTTCCTACTCGATACTCACAGGCTTAAGGGAATCCGGATTGGGATAATTCTATGACGGAGGAAATTGATGCTCTCCATGCCAATCATACATGGGATATGGTCCCTCGGCCTCCTCCTTCTGTTCCAGTTATTGGCTCTCGGTGGGTCTATACCATTAAAGTCCGACCTGATGGCTCCATTGAGCGGTTCAAAACTAGGGTGGTGGCTCAAGGTTTTTGTCAGGAATATGGCATTGATTTTGAGGAGACCTTTGCCCTGGTTGCAAAGATGGTCACAGTTCGTGCTCTCTTGGCTGTGGCGTCTATTTGAGGTTGGCCATTGTTTCAGCTTGATGTTAAGACTGCATTTCTGCATGGGGAGCTTAAGGAGACTGTCTATATGGAACCACCTCCTGGTTATACCTACGGCGAGCCAGGCCAGGTGTGCTTACTTCGTCATTCTCTCTATGGTCTGAAATAGGCTCCTCGGGCGTGGTTTGATAAGTTTCATTCCACTATTCTCGCTCTCGGCTTCGAACAGAGTCTTAATGACCCTTCTATGTTCACACGCAGCTCTTCTCGTGGGCTTGTGGTGCTCTTATTGTATGTCAATGACATGATCGTTACTGGTGATGATGACTTGGGGATTACTGCTCTTACCAAAGGACTTCATGCTTCATTTAGTCTTAAGGAGCTTGGGTATGTTTCCTACTTTCTGGGACTTGAGGTTAAGCGCAGTAGCGCCGGGATTCTCTTATGTCAGAGCAAGTACATTGATGACTTACTGGCCTCCTCTCGGTTTGGTGAGTGCTCCGCTGTTTCTACTCCCATGGAGCTCGGTTTGAAGCTTGGACACGAGTCTGGTGATCTTTTGCCCGATGGTGGTAAGCATTATCGTAGTGTGGTTGGGAGCCTTATATATTTAACGTCGACTCGTCCTGATATTGCCTATGCAGTTCAGTTCAGATTGTGAGTCAATTTATGTCTTCCCCTCGTACGGATCATCTTGTTGCTGTCCATCGTATTTTGCGGTACCTACAAGGCACTCGCGAGGTGGGGTTGTTTCTCCCATCGTCTGGTTCACTTGATCTTCAGGGTTTCTCTGACTCTGACTATTCTGGCTGTATAGATACTCGTCGTTCGACTACTGGTTGGTGTATTCGTCTTGGTGAGTCCTTCATTTCATGGCGCTGTAAGAAGCAGGACAGGGTGTTTAAATCTTCTACCGAGGCTGAGTATCATGCTATGTCCGATGTTGCTTCTGAGCTGGTCTGGCTTCGGCGTTTGCTGGGTGACTTAGGAGTGACTTGTGCTATTCCTCTCCAGCTTTATGTGGATAACACGAGCGCCATTCAGATTGCTACTAATCCGGTGCTTCATGATCGCACGAAGCATATCGAGGTTCATCTTCATTACATACGAGACTTGGTTCGTGATGGCGTTCTCCGACTGTTCTACATCACTTCTGAAGACCAGATTGCCGATCTGTTAACCAAGTCGTTCTCAGCTAGTCGACATTTTTACCTTTCTCGCAAATTGATGATGAGAGATCCTCATCAATTTGGGGGAGGCTGTTGAGTAGTATGTATGGGCTTCGGCCCACTTCCCTAGTCGCGGATGATTAGTGTAAGTGACTTAGGGTTAGTCGAGTAATGGTCTAGGGTTAGAGACCCTAGCTTGTATATATATGTATGTAAGTGAACCGGTTAAGGTTAAGCTGAATAAGAGGAAAATCTAGCTTCGGCCGTGGACTAGTCTCGTTCATACAAAACCAGGAAACCATGTAAAAAAAATCTGTGTGTCTATTTCTTTTCCTGTTTCGATTAACACATCGCGCTCTCAGATCCCGAGTAGGAATCACCACCACCATCAACGCTTTTGCTGCCGCCGGGCATAACAATCATAGTCTCTACCGCCGATGTCAAGTGCACAGTCATTGCGCAGTAAGATTCCTATACCTAGTCATTCGGAATCACCATGGCATCAACGCTCTTGCCACCACCAAAGCGTAACTGTACGATGGGATGCCGATTAAAAAGTTTGCCAGAGTATAATTCTTTTCAGCGATGGTCTAGGGAATCCGCCATTGCAATACCAGATTATAAGAATTGTGATCAAAATGAGACGAAGAAGATGGATTTGCTGTGAAATGATTAATTATGTTGCCGGTGTTCACTTTCACTTCCTGCCGGCGATCAATAGAAGACCATGATTAATTATTTTTCCGTATCCGACAAGGAAGCGAGATGTTTTAGAAACAAATCAATTTTTCGGTAATTAACAAATAATTTTTCTAGGTTTAACCATATAAAACAGGTTCAACCATATTCGGCTAAGTGCTGGTTATTAATCAATGATCCTCATTAAACTCCACAAATCCAACGGCTAAAAAAATGGCGCCACTAATGCCGTACCGGTACCATAGAAATGGCCTTGAGTTGGGATATGGGTACGGTAATTATAACATTGAGAAAATGATTTGTAATTGATGTATTATTATGATTAATAAAATTGACATTTGGATAGTTTGTTGATTCGGTGATTAAGGGTTTAATTCTAGAAAGTGAAAGTGTAGATGTTAAGTTTTTGTTCAACTTTTGTATTTAGGTATTAGAATAAATTTAAAATAAAGTGACATAAATATTGTCAAATGATGAAGGTTTTTAATAAGGAAATGCGTATAAGGTTAAGTTAAGCATTTAAATTCTTTGTCAGATATCATGGAGTCGAGAATATAGATGAGGACGTGCATAACTTACTTATACTTCTTCGATTTAGGAATTAGGAGATTGAATGGAAAAAAATTATCGAAAGATATGGTTTTTTTCTTATTGCACAAGAGGGATGAGAATATCATGACATAACTGAAAAAACATACTCATAGTATGCTTAAGACTTAGATAAGTTTACGAATAAAGTATTCAATTGAGAATCACGAAAAATCTTATTTGAAATAATTTATTAAATAATGAACTCAAATCTTCCGGGCAACTAGCCGGGTACATGCTAGTTGATTAATGTAGTTTGTGCAGCTTCAAATTATTTCGGAGGTTGTTCGGAAATTTATGTGTTTGCTTGTTATATAAGCAAATGTCAACTCATAATTCTTAGCATGATGTTAACTTATTCCGACAAGCTCCCCACAATTTTTCCTTTAAAAACACATTTTTTTGACATATACAAGTTGTCAAAATCAATGCTTGTTTACAGAAAAAGAGTTATGTTTTTGCAAATATCTTATTTTCAAACGATCTCTAATGTCATTTTTAGTTATTTAATTTCATTGGTACTTCTTGTGTATTTCTTTCAATGATTAAACGGAAAATTTATGACTGAATTGAAATGATATTTCATGGTTGCCTCTAGGTTGGCTAAATTACACGTTTGATCACTCAAATTATATAAATGTTTCACGTTTGCCACCCAAATTACTTTCCTTTCTTATTTGCTATTAACTTTATGAACCATTTCACCGTTGATCACCGGCCGTTAGTCTCCGTCAGACTTTGTAACTCAGTCAGTTTTTTGATGATGTGGCAAATATAACTGTTGATTGGAACGTAAAATTAATGACATGTCAATTTAAAATTAAATAAATAATAAAATAATTTACTCCTTGTTCTCACATCTCACCCTCGTGCCCCTCGTTAAAAATTTCCAAACCCAATCCCAATCCCCAACTCTCAATTGAATCGAGGAGGAGGCGGTGGCCGTCGAGGATCTCTGGGCGAAAGCACGAGAAAAGGCGAGAAGAGGCATTTACATCCACTGTTTCCTGAGCTTCAAAGGGTCGACATCCACCCCGACGCTCGAATAGGGGAAGGGGTGTTGCTCGATCACGCCACCGGAGTGGTGATTGGGGAGACAACAGAGGTCGGGAACGATGTCTCGATTCTGCAAAACGTGATGCTTCGTGGGACCGGGTAGAAGGAAGGGGACTTGCACCCGAAGATCGGTGATGGGATGCTGATCAACGACATGTCTTCTCCTTCCACACTTCGTACTCCTCGTCCACCACGTCCCACAGGTCGTCGGTAATGTGGAATTTCCGGCCCTCTCTTCCATGACGGAGAATGTCAACGACAGGAGGAGTAGGAAGATAGCTGGATTGGGTTCACTCGCCATTGCAGAAAAAAAAAGTGTTGAGATTTGGGAACGGATGGCCAAATTAAAAAGATAACAACTACAAATATTGCTTCACCTTCGCAAATCGCAATATCCTTCTAACTAATTTTCACTACCCTGGTGTTTACACCTAAAAATTAATCTCATACCACATCGATTAATTACAAGGAATTTAATGGATTTATAAGGCAGATTCAATATTAATCATTAAATGAGCTAGTTGGATCTTATTAGGTTTTTGGGCCTAAGTGGCCAAGCCCCGTATCCCTGGCCTAGTGTTTGGCCGCCTATATAGCCCGGATGATGCCTCCACCCCCTTGGTATCAAAATCGGCTCCCAAAAACCAAGTCTGGAAACAAAGCGACAAAACAGGGTGCCAAACGACACGGTACCAAGCCGACGAAAGAGGCTTGGTAGGCTGAGGGTACCAAGCAATGCAAAATAGGCTTGGTAGGCAAGCAATAGGCTTGGTACCAAAACACATGAAAATTAGCTAATTATGAGGCCAACATGGTACCAAGGCGGCAAGGTATGTCTGGTAACGACTAACCATCCAACAGGGTACTAGACCGAGAGGCAAGCCTGTGGTACCAAGCTGGTAAGGCAGAGCTTGGTACCAAGAAATGAAATTTGCAATAGGGGTCAAGCACTAGATACCATGCCGCCTACTTACCTTGCACTAGGGTGTCAAACATGATGCCGTGCAAGGAGGGTTGTCAAGCATACGAATACCTCTAGTACGTGGCAGCAAAGGAGAAGAAATTGGACTAAGTGTTGAGACCCAACCACAAGGGGGTCATACAGGACATCGTACAAGAGGGGTAAAGCATCATGTCATACCAGGGGGGTCAAGCACCAAGTACCATGACCGCTTACCTATCTTGCACTAGGGTAGCAAACATGATGTCGTGCAAGGGGGCCATTGCGAGTACTAGCTGTTATGGAAAAAGAAGGAAAACCCCGATATTTGAATTTGGGTTCGATCATAACAAATGAACGGTTCGGTTGACGGTTACGTACGAAGGGTTGCAACCATGAGTTAGGAATAATAATAATTATTATTATAATATTCTTCTTAAAAAAATGGGCCAAGATGGTGCTCGGCCCTCATAACCCTTTTCACATATCCTTTTACCCCGCCCAACAGCAAAAAAAAAAAAAACCTCCCTCAAATTTCCCAGCCTCCAAATAAACAGCAGCAGTGTGAGCGTCGGACGGAGAAAGAAGATGAAAGGGAAAAGAAAAAAAAAGAGGGAGAGGTATGATTTCTCCACCGCCGTCTCTTTGATTTCCCCGACCCCTCCTCGTTGCTCTCGTGCCCCTAGGTAAGGATCACGAATCCTTTCACGATTCAAAACTCGATTCATTGGTAGTCTAATCCGAAACTCATATTTTTGTACTATAGCGTTTGCGATAACGGTTCGAGGGTTCAAAACATCGATTGACGAGGAGATCACCATCTCGAGACATCCGATCTAGTCCTATGCACGTTCTATAGGTAAGAGAACTCGATCCCTTCGATTTAGATTGATCGGTTTGGTGATTTTTCATGAGGGTGCAATTCTGTGAATAGTAACAGATTTTACACTCTTTTAGTGACAGATTTTGGGTGGTCACTAAAACTGCAGGAAATTTCCAGAAACGTGTTTTTAGATGTTTTAATTGTTTCGAGCCTCTGCGGGTGTTTATTTCGGGGTTTAACAATTTTATAAATTGAGGGGGTCATGCGGTTAAGACATCAGCACTAAGCAAGAGAGGCAGCGGTTACAAGAGCTAGTTATATGGCGGTTACAGGGGATGGCTATAAATAGGAGAAACTAAGACGAAGCAAGGGTTCCACAACCAACCTTTTGATGCACAATGTCAAAATTTATCCTTTCTCTGCAAATTAGCTTTACTCTTTAGTTTTCGGAGCTTTAGATGAACCTCCATAGGAGTAGGAGTAATTAACATAGCTTGTTCCCAAAAAACCATCAAAACGTCAAACATCATTGTCCAAACATTGATCGGAGAGGAGTGAACCATGTTGATTTTCTCAAGGTGCATTTCATTAATTTCAAACACCAGATTTTCCTCGTTGGAAAACAAATTGGCACACCTAGTGGGATGATTGTCCATGTTATTATCGTTCTTCAAGAAGTCTGATAACCCCTAGATGGGTGGTTTTGGAATCAGAGAAGCAAAACAAGATTCAATCCAAAGATTGAATCAAAACTCGGAAATGACGAACACAAAACAGAGTCTGAGTTCGTGTTCGGGATGGTGATTTCGTGCAACCTTCTCGTAGGGAAAGAGGCTCGAAAACTTAGGGTAGATGCTTGGCCACGAACAGTGGGAATAACTGAACGATACAAGCTCGAAATCTCACCTAAAATCATCTAGGAAGATCTCCAAATTCACAAAGCAAAAGCTATGGAACTCAACCTTGTGGTTTATTCGATTCAACTCTAAAAACTGAAAATTACAATGAATCAAAGCTACTTAAATAGACCTAGCCAATCTTACTACTCTTGGAGAAGTCCTAAACAAATTACAATTGGAAAAGGAAATCAAAACCATTAATGAAAATGAATTAAACACAAAACAACAAAGGAATCCTAATCCGATAAGGATTCGGATTGCCTGGTTTCCAAAGATAGAAACTCAGCTTCGATACAATTTTTGGAGCTTTCGTTCGAGGCCTTCTATTCTTCATTCCATTCATCCAACACCATGTCGTTGTAGTAAAAGAAACCTACTTTCACGAGGTATGGTTCTTGAAGCTCGACTCTCATGCCATCCCTTCGATTGAGGCTTCCAAAGTTCCTTCCCAAACTCATTCCAACACTTAGAATATATCGGCAGTTTTTCCCATGTCGAGCTAACAACTTGATCGACCTGTAAATCACTCTTCTGGGCTTCCTCTCGAGCTTCAAAGCACATCAATGGAAAGATAAACTCTTCATCTTCAAAACAAGGCCTTAAACTCGAATTTAAATTAAACCAATAACAAGTTCCCAACGTGCAAAGTTGGCTACCCAAAACTATAAAAGAACTTAGCCAAAATTCAGTGTTCTTTAATGTACTTTGCTTACCTTCTTGATCAATCAATTCCAGCTTGATTGAAGGCCAATTTGGGATCATATCAAAGTCAAAGGTGCATTGATTGAGATCAAACACAAGAGATTTTCCTTGCCGGAAAACAAATTGGCAACACGATTGTGTTTAATTTGATGGCTCCACGATAAAGACAACAAGAAGGTGATTTTTCACCTAGGTTTGTGATGGATTGAGTAGCCAAGTTTGAACATGGTCAAGAAACAAAAGGATCTATCGGAAACAATGGCAAGGTGGAGACTTTGCCACCACTGGCAACTTCTGTTAATGTATCCGCCACATTATTGTCACTCCGTTTGATAGTGGAGGAGACAAAGAAGATGATGGTGGAGAACCTCCAGGACATGAAGGAGAATCGCCAAATGGTGGCGGAGAATCGCTGACTCATGGACGAGAGTTGGGATGAACTTGTTAGATGTTCACATCAGAGAAGTCTTAAACTCGCTTCTTTTAGTTCTACCTTAGATGGACGGTTGGACCAATTATTTGAAGCAGTTATAAAAAATAAAAATTGCTGGGATAAGTTTAAAAATGATTTTATAGAACCGGTGGTGCGAAAAATGTGTTTACCTAAAAATGGTATAGATCTGCCACCAAGTATTGTTACTGAGGATACAATTATTCTGGTCTCCGGTGGTCGGACTGCGCAGCCACAGTCCGGAACTCGTCGCTTCCGGTGATAAGTCAACCACCTTTTCTACGTGGTGGTTATGACGAGAATCTCACTCATAAGTTCTCCACCCACGTGGAGCAACCGCTTGTGCAGGTTAGTGTAGATCTAGTCAATTTGGGTCAACTACCACCACAAACCTGCCCACCCTCATTGCTACCCCTGCTCAACGTGTATGGTGGATGCAAACCGCCTAAGGGGAGGAAGGAGGGAATGGTAGCCTACCACCTGACAAGTTGAAGGTGAAGTGTCAAGCTGGGGGGCAAGGTGATGTCGAGAAAGCTGGACAAAAGGTTGTGTCCAATAAAACACCATATTTGTTACATAAGGATGGCATGGGGGGCAAGTCATCCGCTCCATGAACTGGACAGGGGGGCATGCCATCCACTATGAAGAATTGAGTGGAGAGAAAGTTTAGGAGTATTCATCACACCCAAGCCACTCAAAAAAATTCCAAGTATGAGAGGGTGTTAAAAGATGGACAAAGAAGCATGTCTATGCCTAACAACCCTCATGGCATGCCAAATATGAATGGCGGACAAGGGGACTTATAAGACGTTTCGACACAGACTGACCAAGTATGGTCCTGCTATGGACCACAAGTGGTTATGTGATAAGTAAAAAAACCAACGAGGCATAGGGGTTGGAAGTCAAGTTGGCGACAAGAGTGGTCGTCAACTTGTTAAGCTCAAACACTCGTCATGCCAACCATGCGAGGAGAGTAAGCATGTGTCAAGTTGGGGGAATCTAAGGCAACGAACAACTCGTGGTCCCTTTGATGGGTTAAAGAATTTGAGAATGTCTACCATACCACCTAGAATGAGGCAAACATACACCAACATGTCTGGTAAGGTAGCTCGAGAAGGAAAGCATGAGACCCCTTGCAAGATCATCAAGGCAGGACATGTTGAGCGAGTACTATCCTTTGTTAAGTTGAAAATTTTGAAACCAACACCAAAAGGGTCATCCCGCGTAAAGTGGGGAAGTCAAGTAGTGTATGGATGGTTGGTCTGGTTTAATCCGTGAACTTGGCAGTGGGAGTACACCTTTGGCGCATTAGTTACTAGTAAAAAAAATCATAGGCCATTAATGGCTACAAAATGATGAAGTGTTGTAACACATGCGATGCGATGACCTTGTAATGAGTGCTAAGCAACAAATTATGTGACTGGGTATATGAAGCCCCCTATGCTCGTTTAATTGGTGGGTACACATGATAAAAACCCGGGGGGGGGGGGGGTGTTTTGATCAAAGTCACGCAGCTAATTCAACTCAAAGTATTGAATTGAATTGAAAACCAAAAGAACAGGATGTTCTTGGTACGATTTGGGATGGGTTTGAAACGAAAGGACAAATCCTCACTTGGGGACAAGCTCAATCGGTTTCGAAAGTAGATTCACTACTCAAACAAGTATGAATGACTTGAAAGAGAAGTCTGCAAGTCTAGGACGAATCCAAGACCAAAATCAAGCTCGCAAGCTCAATGGGATAAACTCCTCGGAGTAATTTTTATTCAACAATTCTCTGACAATTATAACAAAAACTAGAGGGCTTTTATGGCTAAATAAAACCTAATACGATTCTAAACTAACAAGGAAACAATTAAGGTAAAAATATACTCTAAAAAGGACTCAAAATTCGGGTTTAGACTTCCTTTCTTGAAGCACAAGGAAGCTGCCAGAACAGTCAAAAAGCAGTTTTCGTACTAACTCACGCTTTTCGTTCGACGCCTTCTAGAAATCCGACCTTTCATCCGATTCCTTCCCTTGATAGATAAACATTCCTACTTTCATTTTGTAGAAGCATTTGGTCTCGAATCAGATCCATGCTCCTTGCATTGAGCTCCAAACTAGGCTTCTTGAACACAATTTCTGCCTTAACCAAATTCTGGCAGTTTTCCAGTTTTGAGGTAGCAACTTTGAGGCCTTGGAAAACAACCTTAATGACATCATCTGGATTCACAAAGCATACCATTGGAAAGATGGAAACTTCATCTACAAAATAAAGCCTTAAACTTGAATTTCCACCAAGCCAATTGAGAGAACCATGCCTCCAAAGTAGGTACCTTGAACATGGATTTTGACTTAGCCAAATTCTGCCCTTCTTCTTTCCAACTTCGATTGCTTCTTTTTCAAGTAATAAAAAAGTGTAGTGTTGGCCATTTGGGATCATATCAACACACCATGCCATTTTCATGGCATGAGTTTCTCACTAGGTGCCCGACATGGAGTGTTTACCATCCATGCCATCCAATCCAATAGGACCTACTTGTTGAAGATCTACATGGATGTTACATGATCAGTGCTAGTATCTCAAGGCCTATGACCAGTCTTATTGGGACATGGGGTGTCAGCCAGGTCAATAATAGTCGGCCACTGATGACTACATATTTACACATGTTTTACCCCTCATTTCTTGATTGTTTAGCTTGGTATTTATCCTACTTTGTCTATTTTATGCTAGATTGTGTTCTTTGTCACATTTCAGGTCCTAGCATGTAAACTGAAGCCTTGGCGCAAGTTTCAAGTCAATCAGAGATCAATTGGCGACTCGGGGGGAGAAACTCGGGAATGACTTGAGGAAGAATGGATTTCTACCTCATTTTATTGATAAAGAATCATGTAATCTTGTCATGAAAAGAAAGAGGACAAGACTATGAGCATCTGGTATCAAACGACACCTGAATCGGAGGTCAAACGAGGTCAAACGAGCTCAAGGAAGCTTAGGAGTGCATGTTGGAAATTGTGCACGGCCATGTAAAATTCTGCATGGCTGTGTGAGTTTTCCAGGGGGTTTGCACGGCCAAAACCCCAATTTTCACGGCCGTACAAGTAGGGGGTGCGAATCTCAGTAGGTATAAAAGCGGTTTTACGATTTTTGGAGAGAGGGAGCTGGGTTTTGGATCCCAAACACCCAAGGGACGAACCAAAGAGAGAGAGAGAGAGAGAGGGCGATCTAGAGCTATTCTTGGAGCTATTTTGGAGGATTCTTCACCATTGAAGCTCAAGAAACAAGTCTAGATATGAAGATTGAAGATCTGGAAAGTTATACTGCAATCTCTCTCTTCTCTATGGAGTAACTTCCCTTCACTTAGGTTTTGAGGAACCCTAGTTCCATGTGTTAGGATCTTTTTTGTTTGAAACTTTGAATGTTATATTGTGTGATTATAATCGATTGAGACATGATTTATTGAGTCAATTGAATCCCGATCAAATTCTCTTGATTTCTGCTTTAACCTATGATAGATAGAATCTGATTAGGTTAAGAGAGCTTCCTTGATTGATAGTAGTGATTTTGTTGTGCGAGAGTCGGTCAATTCACTGCTTTGTACTGGAATTTATTCCATGTAGTAGAGATCTGTGTGAACCGCCTTAGCAGTCTATTCCGGTGAAGGCTAGTCGCCTGTCGGGTATTCTGTCTAAGAGGGCTTGGTCAACTTAAGAGACTCCAAGCTAATTTAGGGTCTTCCACAGTTTAATCAACAGTAAAACAACCAAAAGGAATTACAACTTGGACCTGATTGAGGAGCTAGGGGGAATCATACCTAAGTGAGTTCCCAACCTGTAATTAGTAGAGTAGTTTAGTAAATCAATCCTTAATCTAGTTTGCTAGATAATGAACTGAAGCTGAGTAATAGTAACTCTAGAGACCCGTGAATTCGATATTTATTACTTGTGCCACTATACTGCTATACTGCAGTCCCTTTCATTGGTTACACTTGGCCATTGTTAGGTGTTGTGTTGTAGCGTGTCAGCCACCATGATGGCCGGCATGTCAAGCCTATCATACCCTAATGCATGGCATGATACCCTTTTAATAAAATATGGCTTGAGTAGCTAGCCATGACATGGAAGGGAATTTGAGCTAGTTAAGTTTTATTTTATTTGTTGGGCCCTAACATTCTATAAAAGGTTACGGGTGCATGGCTTTATACTAAAGGCAAAATTTGGCTAAGGAAGGTGGGACAAGATAAGTGTTATTTTTAGGTGGCAAGTTGAGTTCAACAACTTAGTGCATAATACTTATACACTAAGTTGGGGGGGGGGGGCATTTGTTTCCAACTAAAAATTAATCTCATACCACATCAATTAATTGCAAGGGATTTAATGGATTTATAAGGCCAACTCAACATTAATCATTAAATGAGCTAGTTGTGTCTTATTAGGTTTTTGGGCCTAAGTGCCAAGCATCATATCCCTGGTATAGTGTTTGGCCGCCCCTATAGCCTTGACGATTCCTCCACCCCCTTGGTATGAAATTCGGCTCCCAAAAACTAAGTCTGGAAACAAAGCAACAAAACAGGGTGTCAAACGACACGGTACCAAGCCGAAGAAAGAGGCTTGGTAGGATGAGGGTACCAAGCAGTGCAAAATAGGCTTGGTAGGCAAGCATGCTAGGCCTCATGGATGGTAGACCACCTTGTGGAGATCCTACAAGCATGATGCCACCCCAAAGGGGTCAGTGTGCATCCATCATCTCCTCAAGCAACCGATCATGACGTTAAGCAAGGGTGATCAACATGAGTGCCACTAAGGCATTGTACGTGCAAGACAAACCACCAATCAAAATACCACCATGGCAAAAGGTGGCTACGTACCAATTAAAGTCATCAATCCATTAAGATACCAAGTGGCCAGCAGGCAAGCAAGGCGGTTAAGACATCAAGCACCAAGCAGGAGAGGCAGCGGTTACAAGAGGCAGTTACAAACGAAGACGAAGCAAGGGTTCCACCACCAACCATTTGACACACAATGTCAAAATTTATCCTTTCTCTGCAAATTAGCTTTACCTTTAGTTTTCGGAGCTCTCACTGAAACTCCATAGGAGTAGGAGTAATTGACATAGCTTGTTCCCATAAAAACATCAAACACCCTCGTTCGAACATTGTTCGAAGAGGAGTGAACCGTGTTGATTTTCGTTGTTCAAGAAGTCAAGGTGCATTTCATTAATTTCAAACACCAGATTTTCCTCGCCGGAAAATAAATTGGCACACCTAGTGGGACGATTGTTCGTGTTAATATCGTTGTTCAAGAAGTCAAAGGTGCACTGATTGAGATCAAACAAAAGAGATTTTCCTCGCCGGAAAACACCTGGTTCTTTAGAATAGGAAATAATGGAGAGATGGAGAACAGAGCCAGGGATCCCTCACCTCTCCCATTTTCCGGAGATACTTGTCAGATCTGCTACTTCGCCGGTGGTCTTGAAGGATGTTTCGGCGAGGACGACGGTGGTGGGAAACCCAGCAAGGTTGATTAGTGGGAAGGAGAACCCGACTCTACACGAATTGATCCCACTAGTTAGTGGTCGTGTGGTGGGCGGAGTCTGTGAACAAGATCTTCCCCTTCAGCAAAATCACCTCCGTGCATCGAACCACCATCTTGTTACCTTTCGCGCCGACGAAGATGACGGTGGGTTTGCCGGCGATGTGGGTCTTGAACATGGAGGCGGCGCCCTGCCATTTCGCTCGCTGTGGGAGGATCTATGGACTAAAGACACTTTTAATGTGCTACTTCTCATACGAACTAAAGACACTTTTAATGTCCACATTTTTAAAACATACAGACTGTCAATACCAAAGGTTGAAAAGCACACTAAAGCATAGTTGTCATGTTGTTGGAATATCAATCAGTTCGACCTAGCATAACCAGTGTCGGTCATGAAGCCAGTTGGAAAACCACATGTATGCCCGACATGATCAATTCTAAACAAAATAATTTCATTTTGGTGAATTTAGTTAACAAAAAATTAATATGTGATTTATTTTATGAATTTGAAAGTTAAATGTTGATGGTATTTGTTGGATTCATATATAAAACGTTTAACTCATATAAAAAATATAAACGTTTGGATGTTGATGTTAAATATTGTATTTTAAACATGAGTATTTGTTATTTTGGTTGGTATATTGTATATTATTTAAATATGAATATAATTGGTAAGTAGTGTCTTCAACAATATTTTATATATGTTTCAAATAATTTAATAAATATGAATTTTCATATTTTTATATATTTTATTAAATTGGGTTGAAAGATTTGTACGCCGATCAAATCATACCACTTGTTAAATCAGCACAACGGTACAAATCGGTTCGACTACCTTGCAAAATTTTAATTTTAATTTTGTGAAAAAACTTATTAATCTAAAGTATTTTCGGTTTTCCAATCTTCGAATTCGGCCATATTTTGTCCAACCCTCTCGCCTGAGAGAAACAAAACCAGAAGGAAAAAGAATAACAACCCCGGCTTCGTATCAGAGATCCCAGGGAAAAGAGAGAAGACCGAGAGAGCGGGAAAGGAACCAGAAATGGCGATGGCGAGGGCAAGCTCTGGCCTCGCGTATCCGGAGCGATTCTATGCAGCCGCGGCGTACGCTGGATTCGATGGATCTCCCAATTCAACCGCTGTTGTCACCTCCAAGTTCCAGAGCGACACTGCTTTACTCCTCTACGCCTTGAACCAGCAGGTACGCGCCGAAATCCTCGATTCCCCAATGTCCGATTTGCTATATCCCTCGACCAATTTTAGCTGCCGCCGATCTCTGTTTTCATTTCAATTCCTGCCCCCTGCACATGTCTGTGGTGCAATGCGCGGTTCTTTCGCAGTTTCAGCTGAGGTTTTTGGATATGGTTATTGTTGCGAATCTTAGCCTGCTTGAATGTGGAGTACAGTAGATCTGGTATAGGAATTGAGATTGGAGGAATGCAAAATTTTTTACCGGTTTGCCGCCAGTTCTAAAACGATATAAACCGTTGGTTTTTCCGAATGAACCTATTCGAAATTGGAGTGTCAGATCTGATATTATGCATGAGGCTGGGAGTGATCAATTTTGAACTGTGAGTTTGAGAATGAGGGATTCAAGCTCAATTGTTGCATCTAAAGTTGCACATTGAACCCTCAATTGTCTTGCTTATGGATGAATCTCTTAATGCTTGAACTGCTTGCCAGTATATACGGGATTCAGAGATCTACTCCGAAACATGGGGTTCCTTCCTTTTTTCATTTTCCCCATTCAAGGGCCAATGCAACCTTGTTTGATCTTGCTGTTCACTATATGATACCAGGCGACAGTTGGACCATGCAACACTCCAAAACCTAGTGCGTGGAATGCTGTGGAGCTAAGCAAGTGGAAGAGGTAATTTAGATTTTAGCTTTTATCTTTCTCAGTCGTGTGTTTATGGTTCTGAAGCCTTCTGTTTGTGATGTATATGCCTGTTCATACGGAAACAGCTTCCTTTTTCATTTTCTCTTTGTGCATCTATTCCAAGAATCTGTTCCTTTGGTGCTCTGAGATCTTTCCTGATGCAATGGCCATTGTTTGGAGCATTAGTGACACCTTTTTGTTTGATGTTCTCGTGTTCTAAGGGATTTAAAATTATTGCAGTTGGCAGGGCCTTGGGAACATGGTTACTACCGAAGCAATGCGTCTCTTTGTGAAGATATTGGAGGTTTATACTTTATAGCAATTTGACTTTGCTAGTTATCACATCGTGAATGATTTACTGCTGCTAATCCTTACTTTCTGTTTTCAATTGGCTAGGAAGAAGATCCCGGTTGGTATTCTAGAGCATCTAACTTTGTTTCTGAGCCTGTTATAGATATGCCAGTGAGTGTAAGTACATGGATATTGTTAACTGTTGCTATTTCTTAGTCTATTATTGGTTATGTTTTCATTTTTGTCTTGGTAAGACTTAAATTTAGTGAACTCATTCATTCTGTTGATTTGTTTACTCACTGTTCTCAAATGTTCTATTGTAGCACAACTCCAAAGCTGAGCATGCTGTCGAGAATGGCAATGCTTTGCCAGAGACTAAGACTGTAGCTAGTGAGAATGGGAATGTAATGGAAACTCAGGACAAAGATGTCGTTTCCGAAGGGCTTGGTTCAATCCTTGTGTATGACCAATGGATTGCACCTCCAATAAATGGTCAACGCCCTAAAGCCCGATACGAGGTGCAAACTTGGGGCGTGTCCTCATGTTGGTTATTTGTTTCTCTGATATTTTGTTTCTAGGATCCCTCTAATGATATTCTTTTGGCCGGTAAAATTCTTCTGTTGCAGCATGGGGCAGCAGTTATCCAAGATAAGATGTATATATTTGGTGGAAACCATAATGGGCGTTACCTAAGCGATCTTCATGTAAGCAAAACTGTGCTCTTGGTAATGTTGCAATAGGCGAGGATCTTGTTGCCTCTTTTCGTATGTCGTTCTTTGCATCCAAATAGTGGAGCAAGTGGTGTGGGTGGGATTTTCCTTTTGCTGAATCTATTATTGAATATGATGCTCAAGTATCTGAACATTAACTTGTTCATGCTCATTTCTAGGTCATACTCGATTTTATCTGTAGTAGTACTCATGCATTTGCTTCTATAATAATACCCCCCCCCCCCCCCCCCCCCACCCACCCCACACACACACACACACACACACACACATGGATATAGTTACTTATGGATTTGCAATTCAGGTTTTGGATCTGAGAAGCTGGACTTGGTCAAAGGTCGAATCAAAAGTTGGAGCTGAACCTCCAGAGTCTGCTTCTCCGTCTATATTAGCACCTTGTGCTGGTCATTCTGTGGTTGGTTCATGCGTTTACTTTTTAATGGTTTATTATAAAAATAGAAGTGAAAAATATTGGAACGTAAACCAGGGATGACCTGCTGTAATGTTGAACTATCTTTTGTATTCTTCAGATACCATGGGAAAATAAGCTTATATCAATTGCTGGCCACACGAAGGATCCTTCTGAGACCATTCAGGGTCTGTAGCTCACGTTTGTATGGTTCAAATTCTCTTAAACCCATTTAATTTTAATAATTCTTCTTCTTCTAATGACAGTGAAAGGATTTGATTTAAAAACTGGTACCTGGTCAATGTTAAAGACTTATGGGAAGCCACCGGTATGTTCTTTGCTTGTGCTTGTCCTTCTTCTATATCTGCTGAGTTGAAAGTTTTGAATTAATTGGGATCCTGGATCTAGGTATCCCAGTATGAAAACTTTAACGACCAACTAGATGGCCCTTTGGTTATTTATTCAATTAATTTATGCGAGGAATGTGAACTTTGTCTATGTTCCTAACATGCAGGTCTCACGTGGGGGACAATCCGTCACCCTAGTTGGAACAAGCTTAGTGATCTTTGGTGGAGAAGATGCAAAAAGATCTTTGTTAAATGATCTTCATATTCTTGACCTTGAAACTATGACCTGGGATGAGATCGATGCTGCGTAAGCCTTCTTTATATGGGAAATATTATTTTTTTATAGTTCGAGTTGCCTTATTAGTATTGTTATTTTATGATCATCACGTTCATCCTTTGTTGTGGTTGGGGTACAAATGGTGTTTTGGATTTCATGTCCTTACGTTTAGGCAACTTCTTGCTAAATATAAACCTGTTGAAGAGATGGAAGGTTCACAGTTCTTGTTGGTGAAGAGATGGATTTTATCTCGCGTAATCTTTATCCATCTTTAGTGTTAGTAACATGTCTAGGCCGGATTTCTTAAGACACTACCCGGAGGTAGATGGTAATGTAGGGGGTTGAAGATATATCTGGAAACAGGTTTCTGCATTGTTCAACATCGAAATTTGATTTGTTTGCAGTGGGGTGCCTCCTTCTCCTAGATCTGATCATGCTGCTGCAGTACATGCGGAGCGTTACTTACTTATCTTTGGAGGGGGCTCGCATGCAACCTGCTTCAATGATCTTCACGTGCTTGATCTACAATCAGTGAGATAACTTGGCTAACTATCTTTTATTTATATTTTGTGCATAGAGTGTGCAGTAATTGATGTCTTATATTAATTAACGTGGTGATAGATGGAGTGGACAAGACCTACGCAACAAGGAGATATACCAACTCCACGGGCCGGACATGCAAGTGTGACAGTTGGAGAGAATTGGTTTATCGTTGGTGGGGGAGACAACAAAAGTGGTAGGTTTGTACAGCTTGAAGCATTCGAACCAGAACATCTTATCTATGTTTTACATAAGGCAAACATAAACGGATCAACAATCTGCTAAAAGATGGTAGTTTTTCTTAATGGGACCAGTATGGGACTAATCTAAAATTGAAGTTCCCAGTGGTTAGTTTGTTATAAATACTATAGATGTTGGCAGTTGATGTGATAAACTGTAGCATACATCCAGTTTAGAGTTTGGAGAATCAGATGGGGTCATATCCGCTATGTTGGGAAGGAAGGGAGAGGGGTTGCTGCTATTCAGTTGCACTAAGCCTTTAGTCATCCTGCCTAGTAAGGCAGGCGTCACCTATTTACCTGTTAGGAAATTGCCGATAGAAGCTGTTTTTTTAACCTTCCAAAATTATCTCAACCATGTATTTGTTGCTGGTGTGTAATTCTCCATTGTCTTTGGTTTGGCTCTTTGCAGGGGCATCTGAAACTGTTGTGCTAAACATGTCTACTCTTGTATGGTCTGTTGTTACATCTGTTCAAGGTCGCGTTCCTGTTGCCAGTGAGGTAAAGTTGGAAGTTTGTGTAGAAATAGAGCAACGAGTTGTTATTACTTTGAGTTCGATTTATGTTTCGAAGCGATAAAGTTGGAAGTTAAATTCTGTTGGTGAGGCCATTTTTAGATTTTAATAATTCATAGGGTCCACCATGATGAATAGTTCTTCTACACAGGTAGATGAAAGAAATGCATTCATTTTGGCTTTTAAGTCACAACTTAGTTTAGGTGACTTATTTTTGCTGGAACCTACTAGTGTTTCCATCACATACTTCTGTGAACTATGCCTGAACATTACCTATTGGCTAAAGTAGGAATATTTCTTGTCCTAACTTCCGCACTTGTGTCAGCCGGCACAAAGAAAGTGTTTCTGCATCTTAAACTGGCAATTTGATCACCCTCGGTTTCTAATTTGCTAATTTCTCCAGGGTTTGAGTTTGGTTGTGAGCTCGTGCAACGGCGAGGATATTCTATTGTCCTTTGGAGGATATAATGGTCGCTACAACAGTGAGGTTAATGGATTTATTTATTACTTCTTGATGTATTTCCTTATCTCCTTGTCTCCTTTTCACTCCCCTCAACAAGTCTTACCTTTCTGTTAGGTCAATGTCCTTAAACCAAGTCACAAATCAACCTTGCAATCGAAGATCATGGAGACTCCTGCGCCTGACAGTGTTTCCGCTGTGCACAATGCAACAAATGCAACAAGGGATTTGGAATCAGATTTTGAAGTCGGTCAAGATAGCAAAATCAGAGAAATCGTTGTGGATAATGGTGATCCAGAACCCTTGGTATGCAGAAATTATGAATCCAGTCTCCTTATTCATACTTAATCCGAGTAACCATAGATTTCAACTGAAGATCTCATACTGTTTTGTCGCAGAAATCTAGAGCCAATGGGAATAATGAAAATTTCTTAGTGACCTTGAAGGCGGAGAAAGAAGAATTGGAATCTTCTCTTACCAAGGAGAAGATGCAGACTGTTCAAATAAAACAAGAACTATCCGAAGCTGAAAATCGTAACACTGAGCTTTACAAGGTAAATCATATATCTTGTTTTGTACCCGTTACTTTACTTGCTGCCATCTTCTCGGGCTAACCTAGTCAGATGGACCTGAAACATTAAAATGTACTATTTTTTCTCTAAATTTTGCAGGAACTCCAATCTGTCCGTGGTCAACTTGCTTCCGAGCAGTCAAGGTGTTTTAAATTGGAGGTATATGCCTTCTTAGCCCCTGTTGTTCACTGATGACTAGAGGCAGGCTCTAGCCCCGAAAGTGTCTGCAAACCCTATTCACCGTAGCCATTGATACCAAGACTTTTATGTTGTTCTACTCCCTTTCAATGCTGAATCCAAATTTCATTTCCATTACAGGTAGATGTTGCTGAACTACGACAAAAGCTGCAGACGATGGAGGCGCTGCAGAAGGAGCTCGAGCTCCTGCAGCGCCAGAAGGCCGCCTCTGAACAAGCTATGAGTGCTAAGCAGCGACAGGGATCTGGAGGGGTGTGGGGTTGGCTTGCTGGTTCCCCCGGCCACCGAGATGAAGACGATTGATTCAAAAGAAGCCTGGAGGACCCAACTCTTGTCTAGTAAAAAACATACCTCAGTAGAGAGAAAGAATACTTTTGCCTAGATTTTTTCCCCTTCTTTCTGTGCCCTCCCCATTTGATCCAAATGTTGTCCAAAATTATATTTTTGGTTCTTCAGATATATGCCCCCCATTTGGCCATTTTCTTTTGGGTATCATATGAATAAGTCTTTTTTCAGGTCTTCAAAGTCCTCTACCGTATATGGGGGGAAATGTATGGATGAATATGTATTGCCTATTTAGTGTTCTTTTCTGTAACCTAAACAACATTGTTTGAGAGAAAGCATTGAGGTTTCAATTGTTTGCCAATAGGAATTTGTAATGAGATTTGCTTGAAAACTGCATTCTTTAGGGGTTGAATATTATTTAATTTCCCCGATCATTTTCTATTGCAAGTTTGGTTACTAGAATTACTAAAAAATTTCACGTTTGTCATTAAGATTATTTTATTCATTTCATGGTTACTTAAATTAGTTTAACAGTTCAAGTTTGATCATTGACCGTTAGTCTCTGTTAATTTTTACTGATGTGGCAGTTAACTCTCATATTTGATTGTTAAATAAGTGATGTGGCAGTTAAAAATAATAAAAATAATAATTAACAATTTCCACCTCATTATAAAAATAAATAATTTTTTATGTTTATTATAACATAAATAATTATGGAATTTATTTACTTTTTTTTTTATATATCCTGCATACAACAACAAAGCTATCGGAATTTTTTCTTCTTTTCCAAACCGATGCAATTAGTTTAAGTGTTTAACTAGGTGGCGATGTCGCGCCTGGTCGCGGGACGAAGATGGTCTATGTGCATGTATTATGTGGCCCGTTATGGTGTTTTGTTAGTATTATTAGTCTAAAATTAATTTTTTGTTAGTAGTTTTGTTAGTAATATGGACTTGACAATATGATGTTGACCGAGAAGATATATATGACGGTCAACATCCAATTTTAAAAAAATTGTAAATTTTGGCTAGTAAATGATATTTACCTAAACTCAAGTAGACCCATTGATTATAGGTAAGGTATGGGTGACATATATATGGGTTTGGAAGTTTGTAGATGGGTTTGGGTAGAGTTCGGATATTTACTTCCATAATCTAAATGTGTATGAGTTGGGTATGGATACTCATTTATTCGAGGGTGTTTTAATTACACATACAAAAATTAAACCTATTTGCAGAACTTTAAAAGTTTAGGTACAAAAATGTAATACAATTTTTTTTTTAAGATCACAGTAATTTACTTTTTTACAGAAAAATGAAAACTATTTATTTGATGTGTAGATACCTAGCCAAACATTCCATGTATAATTGTTGAAATTCTTGCACGGTTAAAAAGAAAAACTATAGAGAGAAGCAAAAGGAATACAAACTGTAACTCGCTCTCATAGTAGAAAATGACGACTTTCTAATATAACCATATATATATTTATTTTTTATTGGACTGGACATTGAGCTGAAAAATTTAGTGGTTCATGGTTCAATTATTAGTTCTCTAGACTGTTGGTGAGTCGTGTATGAACCCGTTTATACTTGTGATTAGTATACATAAAAATAGTATACTAATTAGGGTTAGACGAAGAAGGCAAAGAAAGAAATAAAAAAGGGTTATGGAAGGCGAGTGAAAAATGAAACGAAAATGAAGTAGATGATGGAAAGGTTTTGATCAATTCTTTTAGTTAAACGTCAATATAACAATCAGTCCCTTTCACCGTAGCAATTTATTGACACTTGCTTATGTAGATGTCGCATATTTTGTTACATGTAGCTAATATAAGTTTGTTTAGTATCCCTTAAATGTACTAAATGAGTTTATAAATTCGCTCTTTTAAAATGGTCAAATCATCTCCTACAGTTTGAGTGATACATCTTGTATTGTACAAACTAAATTTATACTTTATGTTATGGTTGATTGGATTCATGAATTCACGTGAAATATAAACATTGGACCAATATGTAAATTAAAAAAATTGTAGGTACAAAAATATCATAAAATTTAGAACCAAAACATAATTGTTCAATGATTTTACATTAAAATTAAATTTGGGGTATCAAAATGTAAAATATACATTATAGTGACTAAGTTGTGATTTAATTAAATTTTGGTACCAAAATGAAAAAAAATTAGGCAACAGTAACCAAGCTTCAGGTTTATATATATTAACTTTACGAAGAAAACTAACTCTCCACCTCCTCTCGTACTATCCTTCCTCGCGACGACTTCAGCGATGAAGATCATCATTATCGACGCAAGCTGATCGGTGAGATGGACTTCTTCGTCGAGAGAAATACCAGCAACGGCCTTGATCTCATGACTATTAACAAAGTCCCCAACGCCGGCGCCTACCGTGGATTGGAGTTGAAGGTTAATAATCGAGGAAGACGATTGCTTTCCCTTGGCCTATATATATATATGCTTCTGTGGGAGCGGCGATGCCGAGCAGGGACGCGATGGCCTATTTTTGTCGTTGTTCCCAGAACTATCAAAATTGAATATCCACCTTTTTCGAATTTTCGTCCTTATTCTCAAAACTCTAAACCCAGAATCATCTTCCCCGCACACCGATTTAGGGTTTTTGGAAATCTTTGTAAGCACGTCGACCACCACGACGGTGGCGATGGAGATGGTCGCAAGGAGAATGCAGGCGACGAGGATCCCTGTAGTCTCCCTCTCCTCTGCCCCTACTCCTCTGTCTTCGCGTCATCGTGAAATAGACTCCTCTGCCTCCGCGTCGTAGCCAGTTCTTTCTATCCCTCGAGTTGAATCGCCAACTCGATCGGATACTTCGTCGTCTCCAACGATATATTGGCGGTGCAGTGAATTAGGGGTTTCAAGAGGCTGAGGTGGCCGAGGAACGGAAGCGCCGACGGCAGGCTTGGAGGTAGTTTCCGGTGGAGGCTACCATGGCTGATGTCGAGGAAGAGGAAGAGCTCTCATGGCTGTTCCTAAAAATTATAATTAAATATTTTGTTTATTTTTTAATTTATTATGATAATGAGGTGGAATTTTTAAAGATTTTATTTTTTAATTGCCACGTCACTTAGTTGACCGCCACATCATTAAATTTAACGGAGACTAACGGTCAGTGACCAAACTTGAACCGTTGAACTAATCTTAATGACCAAGAATGGAATAAATTAATTTTAGTGGCAAACATGATATTTTTAAGTAATTCTAGTGACAAAATTTACAATTTAGGCAGTTTCTATCTTTCCATTTGCATATCAGGAAATGGTTTCATGAAGCCAGAACAACGTATTGGAGGTTAAAACGGTAATACGATTTCAATATGGTGGTTTGTCAGGGTAACCGTCAGCTGTAATAGAGGAAAAGGGCTTGGCCAAGTTGTAATACCACTAGTCTAGAACTTGGAGGTTCTAGGTCCGAATTCGTTAAATAATACATTAATCACAAAAAAACTAAAAGTCTATATCGCTCTTATAAGAAAAAATCTCATGTTCCTCTTCTAATCGAGGCTCTTTCTCGTTTAATTAGCTCGATTATTTTGTCAAAGATGTGATTGAACCAATCTGAATCTGAACACTACATCTACTAAATCAGTAACTCCAATCTCAAACCGAAAGAGATAAAGATTAAACTCTAAATTCTGGGCTTCATATAGAGAAAGAAATTTCATGAAGATTACCATCTACCATTGCCTTCGTAGTATATGCCGATAGGTTCTCCGCACACAGTAGGAATAGATACGGAGACAGCGAACTTCATACCGTAGAGTATGGCTGGATAAAAACGACAGAAATGATAACCATATGCTACCTTCAAAAAATTGTTATTGGTAATCCTTCATGTCGTTGAAATCTTCAAACTAACAAAAATTTTCCAATCTTTTTTTTTTTTGACAAAAGATAATCTTGTATTGATATAAAAAAATAGTTACATCCTGGAACACAGCCAGGCCTGATAATTAAAGCTACGATTCATGATCGGGTACAAAGAGAGGGCTTTCCGAGCCACCAAATGGGCTACCCTATTACTACGCCGACCTACAAATCGAACCCTCAAACCCGGGTGGGTGCGGAAATACTGCAAGACCTCCTCCAACACAGCCCCCACCCGATTGTCTCTAGCCTCCCCTTGGTTGATTTTATCAATGATCACCTTCGCATCCCCTTCAAATAAGATATTAGTGAAGCCATTTGCCAGACACCATGAGACCGCCTCCCTAAGGACCAGTAGCTCCACCGTCATCGGATCACCCAAAAGCGGGAAGTGGACGTCCTTGACTAAAAGGACCTCTCGATTAGGGGATAACAGAACAATTCCCCCAGCCGAATGTGACCCTGGCCGAATCGCCCCATCCCACATACAAATGACTCCCCCAGTTACGCCTAGCCCTCTGTCCTCCCCCATCTGGGCTGAGGACTGGAGAACCCTATCCCTCGGCAGACGCACCCATTCCTCATATTGCTGATAAAACTGACGCATCAAGGCAGGGGTCCCAAACTGTTTGCCTTCAAAGACGACCCAATTCCGTGAGCGCCAAATCCGCCACAGACTAGCAACCACTCCCATGAACCGCTGGGGCTGGTTAATCAAGCCCATCACCTTTTTAAGAAACAGAGGGAAAGTGTGCTGGGCCAAACCCTCCCCTACATACTCCAGCCCTGAGTAATCCCACAAAGCTCGCGCCACCGGGCAATCAAGGAACAAATGTTCCATCGTTTCCGGATTATCCCAGCAAACCGGACATCTAGGGAGCACCGGCACTCGCCTGCTGATAAGGGCCTCCGTAGTTGGTAAGATTCAATTAAGAATCTGCCAGACAAAGACTTTCAGCTTAGGAGGGATATGTGCATTCCACAACCGGATCCAACTCGCTTTATCCATCCAACTAACCGTGGCCTTCCAGCCATCTCTTCGCATATCTAACTTAACAGCTAGATGGTAAGCAGACTTGACCGAGAACAACCCATCCACCGTATCATGCCAAATTAATTTATCCGCCACATCCTGACGAGGAAGGGGAATCGATTTAATGGCTCGACAAGAGGGCGGATCAAACCACTGACTAAGCTTCTGGTCATCCCACCGCCCCTCTCCTTGGCATATAACGTCCGCCACGGGTGGATCACCACCCTCTGGAATGATCATCGGATTAAAAACCAGGGTGTCAAGTTGGAATTGGGGGACCCAGTTAGACTTCAGCAAAGACGCTGATTTCCCATTACCAATTTGCTACCTTAACCCCTTTTCTAATAACTGACGCCCAAACAGAATGCTTTGCCATCCCCAAGAGGGTCGTGAGCGGGCCGTAGCTTGCAAGAATGACCCATTTGGGAAGTACTTGCCTTTGTAAACCTGGGCGAGAAGGGAAGTCGGCTCATTAAGGATGCGCCAGCCAATCTTAGCTAGAAGGGCCTGATTAAATTGTTCAAAACGCCAAAAACCCATCCCACCCTCGTGCTTACTCCTGCACATATTTCGCCACGACATCCACCGAATCTTAGGGTGTCCCTCCACATCCCCCCACTAGAATCTCGCCACATACTTGTCCAGAAGACGACAAAGGGAGACAGGAAGCTTGAAACAAGACATAGCATGCAAAGGTAACGCAAGGGCAATCGATTTGATTAAGGTTTCCTTGGCCGCCCAAGATAACGTCCTTTGTTTCCAACCCTGGAGGCGTTCAAGTAACTTAGTCTCCAGGAACCGGAACGTATCCATTTTAGATCGAGCAAACAGGGTAGGTAAGCCCAGATACTTATCATGGACCCCACAGCTCCCACGCCCAACACTGCCGCAAGGAATTCCTGATCCTCTCGCACAATATTCTTGCTGAAGCAAATTGCAGATTTTGCAAGATTTATCTTCTGACCACTCAGTTCCTCATATTCATTGAGGACCACCAGCAGATTCTCACATTCCTGGAGTGTTCCTCGTAAAAATAAGTATGAATCATCCGCAAAGAACAAATGCGAAATCCTAGGGGCCCTGGGGGCAACTTTTACACCCTCAAGCTTCTTATCAGCAATAGCTTTCCGGATAAGGGCCAAAAACCCTTCCGTACACAGCACAAAGAGGAGAGGGGAGAGCGGATCGCCTTGACGCAATCCCCTAGTAGGTGAAAAGAAACCCGACGGCGCCCCATTCATAAGGACCGAGAACGAGACCGATCTGAGACATTCATAAATCCAACCTTGCCAGACAGAGTTAAAGCCCATCTTGTCCAGGACTGCGAGAAGAAAATGCCATTCAACCCTATCATAGGCCTTTTCCATGTCAACCTTTAAGGCCATGAACCCTTTCTTGCCTCGCGTCTTAATTTTCAAGTAGTGCATTAACTCATGCCCCAGCAGGATATTATCAACAATTTGTCGCTCCCGTATAAAGGCGTTTTGGCCGTCCGAGATGATCTCCGGAAGGATACCTGCCAGCCTCTCCGCCATGATCTTAGTGATCACTTTATAGACAAACTGACATAAGCTAATCCGCCGTAATTGTTTCATGGTTTCCACATTCTCCACCTTTGGGATCAACGTAAGCCAGGTATGGTTGAAACTGCGCAGCATCCTACTTGTAGCAAAGAAGGAACACACCGCGTCAATAACCGATGGACCCACAACATCCCAAAAGCCTTAAAAAACTTCCCATTGAAACCATCCGATCCAGGAGCTCGTTTTGACCCCATAATAAAGACCATCCTCCGCACCTCCTCAGGGAGCACCTCAGCCGTAAGGGTTGCGTTCATTTCAGGGGTAACACTCCGCGCAATGGGAAGAGCTTCCACCCTCTCAGCCATATTATCCACCTGATTCTCAGTGGTAAAAAGATGCTTATAAAAGGAAGTCGCCACACCCGCCTTTCCAGGTTCATCAGTGACCCATACCCCTTCATCATTTCGGAGACCCTCCACAAAATTCTTTTTCCGACGAGTCCTGGTCACTGTATGAAAATAAGACGTATTCTTGTCACTTTTTTTTAACCAATTAACCCTGGATTTCTGCTGCCAGTACAGCTCCTCTGCCTCCCATTGCCGGCTCAACTCCATTTCCAAAGCCCGGACCGCTTCCCAATCAATTGGATGAGAGCCTTTTATCCTCTCAATTTCACCCTGCAGAGTATTAATATTCCGTAACGAATTGGTAGTCCCTGCCCGACTCCAATCATATAACAAGTGACGCAGCCTCTTGAGACGCTCCCAAAGGCAAAACATAGGAGTACCCTGAACTTCTTCGTTCCACACATAATTAGCCATTGCTCTAACCTCCGGGTTATCCGCCCAGCGAGCATCAAACCGAAATAGAGGGCGGCAATTTCTGGCATAGGCTTTGTCGGAGAGAAGAATAGCCCGGTGATCAGAACCTTGATCTGTGAAATATTTCACCAAGGTCTTCGGGAATCGTTCCATCCAAAGTTGGGAGCAAAGGCCCCTATCCAGACGTTCACGGATACAGGCTGTCCCCATCCTCTTATTAGTCCAGGTGAACTGATCCCCAAGGAACCCTGGATCATGGAGCCCCAGCTCGTGAATAAACTCACGGAGACTATGCGCCTGAGTGGCATTCCAGGGGTTACCACCATCCTTCTCACCCTCATTAAGAGTAGAATTGAAATCGCCCATAACCACATAGGGCAGGTGGAACGTAGAGCAAAGCTCCTGGAGATGAGCCAATTGGGAGGCTCTGATCGCATTATTACAACTAATGTAGGCAGAAACCACGATATAAGAAAAATCAACTTCATTAACTCTGGAGAAAATACAAAAGTTCGAATGATAAAACACCGAAGCATCAACTCTAGGGGACCAAGCTACAACTAACCCACCCGATGCATCAATAGCATCAACAAAAAAACAATTAGAAAGAACAAAACCCAGCCCTCTCATACGACGGGAGACAACACGCTGGCTCGATCGCGTCTCAGAGAAGAACACGAGATCCGGTTTATTAGAGCGGACCAAACCAACAGCCGTTTGGAATGTGAGGGATGGTCCAATTCCCCTCACATTCCAGGCCAAAAGCTTCATTTATCTGACTGGGGCCATTCTAGGCTGGCTTCCTCCACCTTTTCCAGATTTTCAGCAACTTCAACAAATTGTTTTTTTGGTGTGGGTCTATCACCCAAATCACCTTCAACAGCCTCCAGTGGGCGCTTGCGTGTCCCAAACTCTGGGTTCGATAAATTGGACCCATACTCGTCCAATAGTGAACCATCTCCCTGGATCATAGCCTGCTCCTTAGTAGTCGGAATGGCTAAACCCATTTTTTCCAGTGGGCCTGGCCGTGCCTCAGATTTGATTGTAAGCCCAGCTTCAAAGGCAGCCACGACTTGGCCCACCCACCCCTTAGTATTCGCATTAAGGGCCATCGGCCTAGAGGCTGGGTCGCGTTTCTTAATTTCGAAGTAGTGATCCTCGTCTGAATCTGAGTTGTCCGACACGAGAGCCGTAATCGGCTCAGCAGTGGGAGCCGGACAGTGGATTTGGCCCGCATCTTCGCCAAGATCTGTGGGCCTGGGCGGCGGAATTAGCCCAGCAGACTCCGTGGGTCTAGGCGGACGTGGCCCATCAGCTTTCCCAATGGATTTCCCTCGCTTCGGCCCTCCCTTCCGCTGACCAACTCGGCCCTCATTCACCCGGGCCTGGTGGGATTTACCCCTCTTAGTGGGCCGGGTCTGGGGGATCAAGGCCTGGGCCGAGTCATTACCCTTGCTGGGTGTAGTTCCTTCAGCAGCAGCAACAGCATCGACCGCAGTCCCTTCCCCTGCTGGGCCGGCCGTCAGTCCAGGCCCAAGCCCTTGATTTGGGATAAGTGCTAGTGGATCAGGCCCCTTAACCTTAGCAGGTTCCATAGCAGTGGCATGATTTTCTCGGTCCAGATCCAGGGCATCATCATCAGAGTCCGTATCCAGAATCAGGCGACGACGTCGGCTAGTAGCGAGGATACCGGGAGGGCTATCGTTCATCACTGATGGATCCGAGCTCGGATCCTCAAGGGGAAGACAACCCCGTCTCCCTTCATCTGTTTGCAATCCATTATCATTCAGCATCCCACGTTGGTCTTTCCGTCTGAGTTTTCCCTTCCCGAGCATAATCCGAGGAGGTTTAATAATGGGAAACCCACGTGGGCTTCCAGTCTTGCATGGTGAAGATCGACCGCCAGTCTTGAATGGTGAAGATCGGCCGCCACGGGGTTTTACGGCTTTACTCCCTTGAACTGAGCTGCTCGCAGCAATAGGAGGGGCCGCCCCAACAGTTTTCCTGGCCACTTGTCGCAGCTCATCACGGCCCCGGATGTAAGTCCGAGCATTACTGTTCTCGTCGTGAAATTGGCGATTAACCCAGACTGTCTGTCGAGTGCCTCCTGCCCTCATGTTTTCCATCTCTTCATCATCAAAAAGTCTTCTACCCAGTTTCTTGGTCGACATATGTGGACCAAAGCGCTCCTTCCCACTAGGTGGGTCAAAAGAACATTCGCGACGAGCGTGACCCACGCGACCACAGTGGTAACAGAAACTGGGAAGAAACTCGTATTTCAAGCTCACCCAAAAACCGTCAATATCTTCACTCGCCGCCATTAATTGAGACCGGAGCGGTTTAGCAAAATCGATGACCGCGCGAACTTTGATGAATCGCTCCCCCGTATCCTTGCAAGCAAAGACGTCTGATTCTAGAACTTGGCCAATGGCCGCTGCCACGATTTTACGCCCAAAGAGCTTGGTGCAGCAATCTTTTTGCACTCCCCATAGCTGGATGCGAAAGGGAGCTATCGACATTTCCTCAAAAATCGGCCGAGGGATCGAGGGAACCCAGGTACGGAGGGTGAGGACTCTATCTTTAATAATCCATGGGGATCGCTTCAGCGCCCAGCTTTTTGCCTCGACATTAGGAAGCATGATTTCGAATAGTCCATGCTTTGTCATGGATACTTTGACCCGTTGCTTGATCTGCCAGGCATCAACCAGGGCCTCTCTCAATTCCAGCGTCGAAATTTGGTCAGCCGTGAATAAACGTCCCAGAAGGGTTCGAGAAGCACGGAACCTGGTGGATTGGACCTCATCTAGGGAAAACTGGATCCTGATCCTCAGCCATGTGGACCATTCCTCGAGCCTGACACGGAAAAGCAGAGGTTAATCGGTTATCATCAAGAAGAATATCCTTGGATAAGCCCTGCGAAAGGGATGGATTTAAAAGAAAAGCTGGGGCTCTATAATAAGACTTATCAAATAGGCTCTCTTTGGCAGGTAAAGTATTCGAAACAGCGGCCTTAGAGGATGAGCACTCAACGTCCTCCATACCTGATTTTGGGCCGGTCGTACTCTGCGTAGAGAGAGCTGCTGCGAATGAAGGAATCCACACTCGATGTTTCGTCCGGTACTGGTGGTACAACAGACGCAGCAGAGGAGTATATATAAGGAGAAACGCAGTCAAGGCTGCCTCTCTTGAGTTTATCCCATTAAGCCATTGACCGTTGGCTATTGGAGTTGTAGTGGGAGTAGGAGAATTACTCTCCTTCCACCGGTAACCGATAATAATATTCGGAGAGAGGATATTTCGCCAACCCTTTCCCCCAAGCCACGGAAGATCCGTGCAGAATCGAGTCACAACAGAATTCGAATCTGTCCCCCGATGTTGTCGCGATTTTTGAAATTTTTTTTTTCAGTGACCAGCGACCGCCGACGACGACAAGACATCCCCTTTGAGGAGTCGTCGCGGTCGTCGCCTGCCTGCTCAATGCCGGTCTTTGCTTATCTGCTACCCAGGTTAACACATAGGGATGGCAATGGGTCGGGTTGGGGCGGGTTTTGTCAAACCCAAACCCAAACCCATGGGTTTATCCTCCAAAGAAACCCGGGGTAAAACCCGCTGGGTTTGAAAAACTCAAACCCAACCCAACCCGCTGGGTATCCGCGGGTTCATGGGTACCCGTGGGTTTTTGCGGTAAAAAATTTACAATAACAAGTTTCTTTCAAAATAAAAGTTTAACATCAAATTTCTCATACAAATTAATCATACAAAAAACACCAATCTAGAGCATACAAGCAAACCGCAAATGATCAATACAAATTGTTCAAAATTAAAGATAAACATCTATAAACAATAAGATTAATTGAAAGCTTCTTCCTCGTCAACTAAGTTTCTTCACTCTCCACTTCATAAAATCAACTTCATTCTAAACAATTACAAAGAACAAATTATACGTGTCTCCACAAAACATAAAGAATATTAGTTATTTAAGAAAGATATATTATTTAGAATATTAAATATACCGGGAAAGTAATTATATGTGTGGGCGGGTACCCATGGGGCGGGTTTACCTAAACCCAAACCCAACCCAACCCGGTGAATAGTGTAGCGGGTTTAAACCCGAACCCGGCCCAAAACCCGTCAACACGGATTTTACCCGCGTTGACCGGATTGAGTCGGGTGGGTACCCGTGGGTTCGGGTTTTGTTGCCATCCCTATTAACACATACGTGTTTATGATGGATCCTGGGCATTCATGTTCTGACGTCGTGGTGTGTACTTGACTATTACCACCACCAGGATGGGTAACCGGCATTTCTTCCTCACCCAGAACCGCTTCCGGTGGGGGACAGAAACGCCATCCCTTTTTTTGATCAGAAAAGTTATCATGGGTTATATTTTCCCCATCATTAGCTTGGGGTACCGGCGGGTCCTCATCTCCCAGAATCGTTGCAGGTGGGAGCCAGAACCGCCATCCCTTTAACGGCAGCAATCTACCTCTTTTATGGGGGCCGAGATGGAGGGTCTCATCAAACTTCCATACAACACCGCGTCTCCTTTTCCGGCAGCTTCTTTCCGATTCGCGACTTGGTAAGTTCCGAGTCCAGTTCGATTCTTGGCCCTGTGGCTTGCTCAGGTGTTCAGCGCAATTGTTTGTGTGTTCTTCGCCCTATGGCTTGCTCGGGTGTTCGGCGCGATTGCTTGTGTGCACTCCAGGATTGGTAGTTGATCTGCTCCAGCCGGAGTGTTGATTCCGCAGACTCGCCGGTAACCAAGAAGAGACCATCCTTGTTAGCCATTCTCCCAGCCAGAATGAGAAACCGAGGAGAGAGGAGAGCTCCTCTCACCATATCTTTTTTTTTTCTTATCAGGTTACAGCTTCAACAAAAAAATTTCCAATCTTATTTCAATTTCATACAAATTAGAGGTTTCCAATAACAGCTTAACACAACAACAAAGTAGCAGTCACACACACAAGAGGAAAGAAACTGATGATCCCAAATTGATCAAATTCCCCTATCGAAATGGCGCCAGAGGATTTGGGCTATAAGCCATCTTGGAGCTTCTTAGTTCTTTACAGACATGGTCGAGCATCCCCAAGAAATCCCTCACAATTACGAAAATCCTTAATGGGTTTGCTTCGTCTTTGCTCACATGGTTCCCATGAAAGTACTCTGTAATCTCTCTAACCAGCGCAATGACTCTATCTTCTTCCTCCTTCACTTCTTTCAGATTGCTTCCTGCATATTTCAAGAACGCACTCATCGATTCCACGAATCCCCGGCTTCTCTCGTCGCGGGAGAGCTCATTCTCCACCAGATTGTTCAGCTTCGAGATCCCATTCGACAGATTCGACACGGAGGTCGCCAGAACGTCGAGGTCGATGGTGGCTGTCTTCTTGACGTTGTAGAGCTCCGTGGTGAGCCCGGTGACGAGGTCCAATCCCATCCGACGGTAATTCTCCTCCCTTTCCTCGACGGTTCTGGTCTTGGTTTTCTGGTTGATTTTGCCCATTATACTTTCCGAGACTCGCATGCCTTCTGTTCGAATAATTTCCTGAACGACAAAATGAAGCAGTGTGGTTTTCCCGTCCGTGCCTTTAACGTCAGAGAGTTTGAGGAGGGCATCGAGTTTGAATGCCCTCGCCCCGCCTCGAATTGTTCCCACGTTCATTCGGTTGCCGGTCTTGAGCACTGCTTCGAGTAGTTTTAGGAACAGTCTGCTTGATCGTAGTTCTTTGCATGCTTCCTGATAGATGAATTGTCTAACTTAGAATCATATGATGAGGGTACTATTAGTATCGCGAAATGGGATTCATTGAAATTGTTTACCTCAAGCATTGAGAATGAGTTTCTCAGATGAAATACTTCATCTTCGAAGGTTTCTCTGAAAAGCATTGCTTCAACCCTATGGAAGGCTAACGGTACAGTGAGCAATGTCTTGACATATCTTTCAGCCGAACCCAATTCATTGAGGTTCCCTTTAAACCCGCGTAGCTTCAACTGTTCTTCGTTGGTTGGCACCATTTTCGCCAGTGCCTCCAGTTGCTGCAAGCCAAGGCCATCCCCTGCATATCACATATAGAGAAATTATTAGGGTGCTGATAATGATATTGTTCGATCCTGGATGTGAAGCATTGTTAAGAGCTCTATACTACCTCTCATTAGTGAATCGCAAACTTGGTCAGCGGTGGAACTCAGGGCTTTTGATAGAATGGTTATGTTCTGGAGTCTCTTGGGGTCCAAGACATGCTTGCTTGGGGAAGGGGTTTTGCTGTTTGCTTCTTCTGTCTTCTTAACCGTGCTTCTTAAGTTGTACCCAAAAAGCGACTCGATCATCTCTTCATCCAACCTGTTTTTCAAAAAAGGTCCATCCATGGATCGTTACACTTAATCTCTCGAGTTGTCTATGCTGGAAGAAAGAAGATTGTGAGAGAGACAACTCACTCGAATGAGCTTGATCTAATCTTGTCCCACACCATACTTTGCTCTGGTGGTGCTCTGACTTTATCCCAATGAAGGGGCTTCAGTTTCGCCAATGGTACTCCATCTTTCCCCAAGGGTGGTGTCAACTGAGGAAGCTGTGATGGTGGAGGAGGTGGACCTTTTGCTGAGCTGCTATTGCCCTTCAGAAATGGTGGAGGAGGACAAGGCGGCGGAGGAATCCCAGATTGAGATTTCTGAGGTGGCCTTGACTTTCTTGGAGATGAAAGATTAGGGAATGTGGATGTGATCTTAGACCGCCACGACCACTCGCATGGAGGAGATAGCCGTGGCAATGGTGGAGGTGGTGGAGGAGGCGGTGGTGCCGTGGCGGTACGTGGAACTTCCACACTTTCCATTGGAAGATTAGGCTCTAGAGTTGAGCCATTACTCAAGCTATGCACTGGTTTTAATTCTGGGATATCCAAAACCATTGGAATTGGAGAAATTCCAGATGGATCACCAACACTACCAGCGGAAGAAGCATTGGAAAGCCTGATATTTGATGAATGCGAGTCAACGAATGAATGGAAAGATTCATCGTCCGATGAATGGCACTCAATTGGAATGATTTTATCCTCGCGACAAGAAGAAACAGATTTCCCTCCATCGGACTCATACTCCACACATTCCTCTGCATCTCCATGGACAGAAGCAATTTCTCTGGTGGAAGAGCTACTGGCACTGCTGCTACTACTATTAGTTTGTTTCAGTGCCTCAGTAGTCTGTGAAGTTTCTTGCTCAGAGTGTTTGCCTAATGAATTCGGGTGCAAGAAATCAAGGCCGGGGTTTAAGCTCACCTTGTTACCTGAAGAAGCTAAGTACTTGGATTTTTTACCTCTGCTGCTTCTCCTCCATTTTTTACTGCCCACCGACAAGGTTTTTCCTCGAGATTGCCTTTGGTGGTTCCTGAACCAGATGAGCAGAAGCATTGATACCACCAATGCAGCTCCTGAAGACAAAACGATTGCCACTAGAATCTTCACTCTGAATTTTCTGTTGTTGTTGTTTTTCTGTTGGATGTGTGGTAGAGGAATGGGTCTTGGGTGAAAGGATGGAGGATGAGAATGCAGGTGAATTGGTGACAGCTTTGGAGATGGAGCTGGAGCTGGACCCCCATTTGCTGAACTTGGAGATGGAGATGGAGCTCCATTTTCCGGGAATGGAGATGGAGAAGGTGAGAAACGCTCATTCCATGGCATTCTGTGTTTGATGCTGTGCAAACCAAGTAAAGCTCTGAACTTTTGCAGTATAGCAGTAGCATGCTCTGCTTCTCTCTCTTCTCCCCCCGAGACTTTCTCAGAAGAAAAGGCAGCAGCTGCTGGAGAAATGTGGGCGTTCTGGAATGATGAGAGGATAAAAATGATTGTGAAGACAATCATGGGGAGAATATGGGTGAAAGAAGAAGAACCCATGATTTCTCTTCTTCTTCAAAGCCAGAGATCATCAAAGCATCAATATACTCCAAAAGGGCGGTAAGAAGGTGAAATGAAAGATCTTTTCCAGGTAAAGGGTAAACAAATAGTTATTGCTGGTTTTTCTGTATGTCTGTGGCTGGTGGGTTTGCAGTTAAGAGGGGGATACACACAGCAATGGCCAAAGTCTTTAATGCTACTCCAAGGAATCCCTGAGGCCTCTGGCAGTTGTGGTTGTACTAAGAGAGAGAGGTAAGGGACCTTCTTTACTTCTCAATTCATTCATGTTTCTTCTTCTGCTTCATCTTCTCTTATCTCTCCATTTAACTCCATTAATTCCCTTCTGCAAAAACTCACTGTTTAACTCTCTCTCCCCCCACACTAGCTTCTCCTACTTAAGGCAAAAGTTTGTCATCAGGAGCCCTAGCAAAGCTTTTGCCTTTTATACTATATGTGTAAACCCATGATGAGCATAACTCTTTTCCCCCTTTATATTCATATATTGTATTCTCTGGGACAGTGCAAGTGATTTCAGCAAACTCTGCATCACCCAGATAAACAGTTGCTCTGTTTTTAAGTATGTGACAGGAAACAAACAAATGGAAATTGGGGGGAACAGAAAACAGGTTTTGGAAATGGGGACCCATTTGTTCTGTTTGGACTTGTTTGCCTAACTTGAATACAAGATGGTGTTGGTGGCGGTGGCAATTCTCTCCAACCCCCATTATTGTAACCAAAAATGAAAGAAGAAAAAGAACAACCAACCTTTTTTAATATATATAAGAGTTTGCTGCTTTGGAATTGTTTGGATGGATGGATGGTATCAGAAATGGAATGGTTATGTTTGCTTGTAGAGTGGGGATGTCACAATTGAAATTAGTTATTCACCACCACCAAACATGGTGTTGCTGATACTATGTTATCATCCATATGTGCTTTTCTTCTTGTAAAATACTTAAAAAGTTTTCAATAATAATCTCACATTCTCACATGAACTTTGCTTTTAATTTCCATAAAATGGATTATCTTAAAAGTAATATGAAAAAAAAGAGTTGAATTGAAACGACCAAATTCAATTTGGAAACACTTTTTAACTGATTCTAGTATCTAATAACTTAAATCGAATGTATATTACTTTTCATTCATCATCGGATTATAATTCAGGACCACATTTTATTAGAACTTACATCCTTTTCAAGTTGACCAAACACTCCCCAAATGAAAGAGAGCAATTTTTTTAAGGGCAATGTCTATTTTTTACCCAAACCTTTTTCAGATTCTTTTATTTTAACCAAACCTATTGAATTCCTAAAAATTATCCAAACGTTAACTCTCCGTCAACTTTTCTGTTAGTAATGCTGACTAAGTATGACCATAATGAGTTGACTTCCTACGTGACGGTCAAAATACCATTATTTACTATTTTTAATAAAAAGATTATCAAAAAACAAAACAAAATCCCACCTCTCACGTGGACGAAATAAGTAACGGTAACAGAAGAAATGCCCAGACTTTGATAAATTATAATACGTTTGGATAATAAATAGAATTTCTATAGGTTTGGTTGAAATAAAAGAATCTGAAAAAGGTTTGGGTAAAAAATAGACATTGCCCTTTTTTTAACATTGAATGTGATTGAAGAATAAGAAGGGTATGGTATCACTTTCCTCGTGTGTGGAGAGAAGGTGATCATCCCACCTAAAAGAAAAAAAAGGGAAGAAAGACAAAAAGATTATTTTTATTGGATGGTGCCATCACTTTCTTGAATCATAATTTGTTTGCCAAAGGTAATGAATGGCTTATAAAGAGCTTGAGAGAGAAAAACTGAAAAAGAGAGCGACTAATGAATAGGAGTCGTTTTCTGTTTTAGCTTTGGGTTGGTTATGTTTGCTTTCAGGGTTCCTAAGTAGGCAGCAGCTGTGATTTTGGGTCTTTCCCAGACAAACTTCCCTTTTTGTTGTCCTCTAATATATCTACTAACGAAGTTGTAGTCTATCTTTTTCTACTTTCTGGCAAATTTTTTTTTCTTACCGAACTGTTGAAGTTAAAAGAAACACAGTAAAGGAGGGAGAAACGTAGTGGTTACAAAATCCATTAATGTTGACGTAACTACCATGGAACTTGTTCTCTTTCTCTTGGAGTAACATTTTTTTTTGCTTGCAATGGAGGTGGAATATTGTTTCGAGCTAGATCGTGAGACCCGGTTGATGATTGTAATTAGGGCATTGCTTCGGCCTCTCTCGTTCGATCTCTTCGTGAGGCGAGGAACTTGTGGTACGTTATTGGGTACATTAGTAGAAGTTCTTGAACTTATAATTCTTGTTCACCTTCTAAGCATCTTGCATATTTCATCTTACAATGGGGTCCCGAGCTCAACTTAACTAGCACAACCTTCCGGCAACCTAAACCTGATAAACATGGACCTCAATCACTGTGGGAGGTGGATAACGTGATAAGCATGGACCTCCTTCACTATGGGAGGTGAGGTAACCGCGCGCTAGCTAGGCGACCGTGCGGTACCTAATATGTTAACTTGAACATGGACTCCTTGTCTGAAGGAGTGGGTAGTATACATGGACTTCCTCACTCTGAGAAGTGAGGTGGATGCATGCTTAGCTAGTGAGTGAGGTTTGATCTTTTTCTTACTTATTAACTTGATAACTTAACATACTTGCTTGAATCAATCTCTCACACGATGGAGAGATGCACTTAAGCTTATACTTGTTTACTTAACTTGAGAAGTTTGAGCTTACTTAAGGTGATCTCTCCCACAAGGGGAAGATATGAACTTATTAACTTGCACTTGATTAGCTTAGAATTGAACTTGTATTTGCTTGGCTTAAAATGTAGTTTATTAATGCTTCATGATGTTATGCATACTTAAAGTAAATGTTGAACGCAAAGAGCTTAACTTAACAAAGAAGCGTATAACGAATAATTGAAACATAAGGCGTGAACTGAAATGCAAAACATAAACGTGAATGCATAGACTGATAACGAAAACTACTCCCATCATGCTTATTATGATGTTGATCCCTTCAATTCTCTATAACCAAAACAACCGCCTAGCACTCAACTCCTTTATTGAAATACCCGACTTGTTGAATTGTTCTTCTCACAGCTAGCTCCCATTTAACTATAAACGCCACCCAGGTATGGAACAAGCTAAGTCCACTTAATTGCTTCCCATTACCTTTTACATGCATAGGCATTTCGCTGTCCCTTGAAGTCTATCACAGATTATGTAACAACATATTAACTTGAGAATTGGGGAGTCGAGACTCACGACATTCGTCCATCGAAGACATACAGGCTGATGCCTCCCGCTCTCCGTCTCCGTCGATCTAGTGCAGCATATATACGTTGATGGAGCAACCAAGAAGCTTAGAGTTTACCGCCAGCACCCCAATCCCATTGCTAGCTTAGCTATTGTTGTCGTTTATACAAATCTCAAACCACCACCTGCCCTCCAAAAGACAGAACTAAGCTCCCTCCACATTCCGCTCCCTCCGTAGTTACTGAAAATCTGAGCAGTGGGGTTTGATTTTCTCATTTGGGGAAAAGATCTAGGGTTTCCGCGGCTTTTGCTCCATGATTAGTTTAGGGTTTTTCTTTTCCCCCTCGTTTTAGGTTAAATAGGACTATTTATATTAATAATGGAAGGGTGGTTTCGGAATTTCATATATGTAGGGATGGAATGTTACACTAACTAAATGGAATGGTTGGGTGACACACTAAAACACAACAGCAAACTGCGACCAAGTATAATCGCAGTCCGGGAATGCAGTAAAGTAGCAAGTTCTAATGTTATCCCGGGGTCTAGATCTACTGCCTACTCCGTGATTATCTATTATCTAGCAAACTAAGTCGAGTGATTGTTGTTTAAAGTAAAAGCAGTAAGAAAGCAGGAAATGGTTCGGTTTTCCAAAGCAAAGGGAGAGTCACTCGGGAATGAGTCCCCCTAGCTCCTTAGTTAGGTCTCAATTGTAATTAACCTGGGTTGATTTACTGTTGATTAAACTGCGGAAGATCCGACAGTAGCTTGGAATCTCTTAAGCTGACCAAGCCCTCTCAGTCAAACTACCCGGCAGACGACTAGTCTTCACCGGAATAGAAAGCTGAGGCTATGAACACAGAACTCCACTACTGGAATTGGATTCCAGTACAAAGCAGTAGATTGACTAACTCTCGTATAACCAATCCACTACTACCGAATGATGTAGCTCTAACAACCTAATCAGATTCTATCTATCTCAGGTTGCAGCAGAAATCAAGAAAAGCTGATCAAACTTCAATCAATTCAATGAATCATGCATCATTCGATTATAATCAAGCAGTATAACAATCCCAAGTCATTACAATCAAAATCACTAACACATGGAACTAGGGTTCTTCATACCCAAGTGAGAGAAAGTTCTACTCCATAGAGAGAGGGGAAAACAGGATACAAAGCAGTCATACTCATAACAATGGGAAGAATCTGCTCTGGGATGATGATTATCACTCCTTTGATGATCTCCAAGCTTGATTTGATGAAACCCAGCTCCACAACCACTCTTAGGATGAGTTCTTCGCACTTTCTCTCTCTAGGGCTCTGTTTTTGCTCCAAAAAGTCGATTCCCTCACTTTTGGCTCGGAATTGGGTAAAAACCCAGATTTCCCGATCACACGGGCATGCCACACGGCCGTGTGGCTTACCCAGATGCCCGTGTGAGCTCCAAAACGCTGCATCCCGAATAATTGCACTTCAGGCTTCCCACACGGCCAGGGAAACACGACCGTGTGGAATTTCCACCATGCCCGTGTGTGCTCGGTAAATACCACACGGCCACATTGGTGACATGCACGGCCGTGTGTATTCTCCAGCTTGCCCGTGTGAAGCCTCGCTAAATCCCACACGGCCACAAAGGTGACTTGCATGGCCGTGTGGGTTCCAGGAATGCCCGTGTGGCTTCTTCAGCGACTCGCCACGCGTCTGATCTTCGTCCAATCGACCCAAACTCGCTCCCAAGCCTCCATTCACGTACTAGGACCTGAAATATCACAAACAAGTTCAACCTAGCATGAAATCGGCCTAAAACACGAGAATCCACATCTCAAACGGTGTAAGAATAGGGGTAAAAACATGTGCAATTAACGGTCTATCAAACTCCCCGACACTTAACCGTTTGCTTGTCCCCAAGCAAACCAAGTCAGACACAAGGTAAGCTCACATTTTCAATCATACCAACGTTGGGGACAAGTCATAAAGGCACAGAACACGTGAATTGATAAAGCACCAGTGAGTGCTTTTGATCAGAATACGCAGCTCACACATACAATCGAACGATAGATGATGGATAGGTAGAATTCTCGCCACAATCGAGGTGATTAATCGATTGATAAGAGAACTTGCTAAACGATTCTGGAATCCACTCAGAATAGTTTCACAAGGGTCTTGTAATTAGCTAAGGAATCCACTCATAGCTAATGACAATGGGTAAACTCTCGAGACGCAACTCAAGAACTCAAACACTCGGTTTGTATTCAATTCAATAACCTCTAACCTTATAACGTGAGAATGAAAGCTATTTAAAGACAATAAAATCCTAATACAAACCTAATAGAACTAGGAAACAATTATGGTAAAAACAAACTCTAAAAAGGACTCAAAATTCGGCCATAAACTTCCTTTCTTGGCGCACAAGTAAGCTGCCCGCAAAACAGTCAAAAGGCAGTTTTCTTACTAACTTCGCACCTTTCGTCCGAGGCCTTCCCGAACTCCAATTCTTCATCCAATTCCTTCCCTTTGTTCACAAGCATACCTAGTTTCATGTTGTGGAAGCCTTTTGACTTGAATCTCATCCATGCTCCTTGAATTGAGCTCCAAAGTAGGCTTCACAAAACAGTTTTCTGCCTTGGTCATTTTCTGGCAGTTTTCCAGTTTTAAGGTAGCAACTTTGAGGCCTTGGAAAACAACCTTAATGACATGATCTAGATCCAAAAAGCATACCATTGGAAACATGGAAACTTTATCTGCAAAAAAAACTCCTAACCTTGAATTTCCACCCAGCCAATTGAGAGAATCATGCCTCCAAAGTAGGTATCTCGAAACTGTCCCAACACTTAGCCAAAAATCAGAATTCTTCTTGTAAGTTGAGATGGCTTCTTTAACAAGTAATTGTGAATTGTGGATTGATCCAATTGGGATCATATCATGAATCGTACTGGCTTTCAAACATCAAACATGAGCAAATTCACTAGCAACTTGGGCAACCACCACAAAGGACATTCGAGTGCAGCAAAATCGAGTAAAGGAAGAGTCTCCCTTCTGTTCACCAACCAACATAGACTTGACTCAACCACTCACTCAAGACAGTCACCTCATGCACAAAACTCAAGATATCAGAATAGAGACCGAGCAATCTAGGTCCTTACCGGGGTACAAGAGTATATAGAATATGAAAAAAATGAATCGCTCACTCTCGACCAGTGGGGTCAGGACAATTTGATGCGAAAAATGCGCATGCTTATTCTCTCAATCCCTAACATCTCTTCACCATGATGGCAGCCTCTAAATGCTAGAGTTCACACATGGGGTGTCACCACTAACTAATCTGGAGGTCTTAGACACAGGTTCAAATGACTGGCTAGGGTCTTGGACATGGGGAAAATGCCTTTTAGGTGGTGGAAGTATTCATAACACAAGGTTCCACATTTATAAACCCACACAATCACAGTCAAACAAACCAGTATTTCCTTTCTGCCATTCTGCATTACTCAAATTCTCAAGAGCACAAGAGCGAAGGGGGTTATATAAATGTCAGCATTTCCAAGCCAAACTGCTAAGAAACACTACTTAATGGGCACTATTCAGATTTTTGGTAGTGGCTCTCTTTTGCTTTCATTTTCTTTTTCATTTCTTAAGAGAACCACTGCACATATTTCAAACACATGCCCAACTTTTAAGCACTACCTCCAACCTTCACATTAAATTTAGCAGAAACAGCAGAAAACCTGTAAAAACCACTCTGTGGAACCTTCTAAAAGATGCTGTCGCAACCGTCCCTCCGGGGGGTCCGATGTCGTCGCGTCGGCATTTTTGGGAGTCGCCATCGATCTTACTTGGAGTGGATCGAACACTCGTCGGTCGGCTCTAACCTTAGGGTCAGAACCGAGATATGGTCTGCGATTAAGAGATATGGGTTCGGGAGTACGGTTACGTGTGGGGAAGTGAAATCACACCCCACAACGCCCTAAATCGGTACTACTTAAGTCGATAAGTTTTTATATGAGTTGGGTGTATTTTAATAATATTTTTGCAATTTTAGGTCCCACTGGACCATTTAATGATTTTAATCGTATTAGCTTTAATTTAATTGTACGCCCACTGACGTAAAAGATGAAGTTAATTGGTTAGTTGGACTCGAACCTTATCGGTTGCTTACGTACCCGTTAGACGGGATCAAAGTCCACGTAGTTCGTTCGTGACTTTGATCGTTTTGAATGTAATTTTTACCACGTTCCACTGAACGTAAATCTCGTATTATAATTTTGTTAATAAAACTTCATTTAGATTATTATGAGGTTATGGCAGACCAATGATTTTAGTTATTAGGAAGAGGTTTGACGCGTATTATAAAAAAGGGTAATTAACCTAACTAATGGCTTCTTTTGCAATCAAAATATGGTATTAACTGTGCATATAAGCTGATGGATAGAATTGGCAACGAATGATTGCTACCTAGCCCACTGGCTAAAGCGTAGGTCATAAGACACACCCACTAAATGACCCGGGTTGAAACCCGGAGGAGAACTTTTTCTATTTCTCGTTTTGGTGCAGCGAGGGGGGGGGGGGGGGAAGGGTATCTTGGTAAATGATTGAAAACACGGTGGCAGGGAGAGTAATATCTAGAAAACCCTAAGGACATTTTTGCCATTTCAAATTACGGGGTATATAAGTCTCTCTTAGCAAACCCTAATCCCCTCTAACCCTAAGCGGCGGCTGCCCTCTCTCTCATCTTCCCACTCGCCTCTCTCTCGTCCTCTCCTCCAGAGGAGACCCAAAAAACTTAATCAAACCAAACGCTCCCCTCTCAATTTTCTTCTCCCTCTCGCGTTCTTCCTCTCTTATCCGAGAAATGGAAACTGATGAGCCCTCTCCCCTATCCGATCTACTTCTCTCCCTCTTCTTATTTCTGAAAACGACAAGGAGAAAGAAGAAGGGCATCGCCGGCGGTGACTGGGGGAAGCGTCGACGGTGGCGAGTGGGGGAGGCGCCGCCAGCGATGACAACAACGACAACAAGGGGGCCTTAAAGGTTCGTTTTTGTTTTGCATGCAAGATTTTTTTACCATTTTCAAGTATTGATTTCCTGGTTTTCGAGGTTCTAACCCTTTCTCTTGTTTATTTTTCCGGAATTCTGCCCAAAATTGAGGAGGCTTCCCGATCTACTTTCCCTTGCCGAAATTACAGTGACGAGGGGTGAACCTTACCCTATGGTAAGATTTTCTCACATGCATGTCCATTTTTAGTTGGATTTAATGAATTAGATCGAGATTTAACTTGTTTCGTTTTTGTTTTGTTTTTGTTTTGGATCTCCGCCGAGAGAAGGAAGGGAGAGGCGGTGGTCGCCGGCGCAGAAACAACTGCCACCAGCCAGAGGTAGCACCAGAATCTCTCGAACCCTCCCCTTTGCAGTGACTAAACGAAGAGATTTAGGTGATATCCCCTGTACAACTGGAGATTTATGTCTGTTTTCTCTTTAGTCGATTGGGTTCTAAGTAGTTAGGAGTCGATTTCTTAATCTGCTAGTGAATTTTTTTCATGGTAATGCTTGGTAAATCGCTTGTTTTGTTGATTTTTGCTGTGGATTTTGAAATCTGAAATTATCGTGTTGTAGAGTTTTAATTCAAAACCTTTTAACATAGCCGAAAATCACAGCCACTGCTTGTGATTTCGGACTGAGAAAGAAAATTATGTTCTACGTTTGGGGTAGGAGTTTAAGAATATAGTATCGACAATGGTTTGGAAAGAACGGTTAAGAACAATAACCTAAGTCACAGCCACTGCTATGACTAAATCGGAACTTTGGATCTTAATTGATTTTGCCATTAACTGGTTTCTTATGCTATGATTTTGTTTTGTGGGTCGATTGTGAGGTTGAAGGTTTTTTTCTATTTAACTGGCTTTTATGTTGATTAGGGATTCACGAAAATTTCAATCTCTGCCTATTATTCTACATGGATAGAACTTAAGTAAACCTACATGGATACTGTGAATTATGAAGCAGTAATAATCACAAAACAAATCTAGCAAAAAGAAACATACTGATCTATCATGTACATACAGATAATCTGGCTGGTTCGATCCATGATTTAGTCTAAAAACGACAGAAAATGGTAGCAAGAGTAGATATCGATCTATCAAACACACATGAATCTAACATATACATATAGGCTACCAAATGAAGAAATATTCATTTTCTGTTTTCAACTAAGCTTGTTAAGTAGATGAATGAAGACTCTTATACACGGATCGAATATGGGTTTGAGAAATACCAACCTTAACTGCCGAGAATGTTTTCTTGTGTTTGATTTTCTGCTGGTTGATTGCTATGTCCTCTGCCTTCTGCTTCTATGCCTCCAGAGCTGCTTTTGCTTCTCCTTTCCTCTATCGATTAACTGCTCTCTTCTCTATCAAAATTGATGTTTACTTTTGTGCTATTCTCCTTATTTTTCTGGAATTGAGAACCCTCAGATCACTCCCCCCTCACCGACCCCTCCTTTTATACCTGGATTTTACTGTTCATTTGGGTGTGTTGTCAATTGTTTGTTCGGTTTGCAGAAGAGCTGGCCATTTTCCTCCTTTCAAGAAAAGGCAGTAATCATTGTTGGCCTTTGGGATGAGATAAGGCTGTAAGAAGTCGGTTGTTCCAAGCTGACCGAAGCTGATCCGTTGACTTTGTTTGACTGGGCTGGTTGACTTGTGGACTGGGCCGAAAATTATGGGCCTGGATTGGGTTTATGGGTTGAGAATTGGGCTGCTGGTGTGGGTTTGTTTCTGATAGTTTTCTTTTTTTTCAATGTATAATTACTAAGTGTATCTTAAAGTTTATAAATTGTAATTTGTAGTTACACATTTATTTATTTATTTATTTATTTATTTATTTATGTTATTGCCTTCAGAAATAGATAATCATTGCATGTATTGCTCAAACATTCAATTGATTCTTCCAGCCCAATTTGTTTGCTTCTCCAATTTTAAACCATATCCAAACTTCTAATCAACGTTTCCCACACCATGGATTACTACCATTCGTCCATTTTACCACCTTTAGACCAACTGTAAACCGAATACAATGATATTAGTATAGGTTGTGACAGCACACTATGTTATTCTAAATAAAGCAAATTTTGTAGTCATTAGCTACTGCTAATCCTACCTAGTACAAATATTTGAACCAAATAAAACGGAATTAAAAATCGTTGGTACTTATTGATTCGCCACTGCTAATCTCAACCAACCTCGTCCAAATTTTACTTGAGTTTTCTTTTTGAATTTTAAAAAGGATATTCTTCCGAGTTCTGAGTAGGATGGTTGCTCCGGACAAAATGTGGTGTCTACAGTTGCCCCCCTTTGTATATCTCTTTGTATAAAGAGTTATACAAAGTTTCTATAAAGACACCACATTTTGAAAAAGTAGCGTCATGGTTGTGTTAAGGATGTGAATTTGGAGTGATGTGAGAACTGTAAGTAATTTTGTGGGTTTGTATTTGATCACCAATTGTGACGACTTCCATTTCTTTGATAGTCTTCACCAATGATGGAAAATTTACGTTTTTTATATAGCGTACGCCAACGCGAAATTTTTCTGATACTCACTCTACTGTACTTCTTTGACGCATGACAGCGTCGACGATTTTTCTGATGCTCTTCAATCAACTTCTGCTATATTTCTTTAGCGCTTGCCAGCTCCGTCAGGTGTTTACTGGTAGAGACGCTCTTTATCTCTCGTGCGTTGTTGAATTATAGAGGGGCTCGCCAGCTCCTGTGAGGTATTGATTGGTAGGAGTGCTCCTCAGCTCCCGTGCGTTGTTGACTTATAGAGGGGCTCGCCAGCTCTTGTGAGGTTTTGAATGGTTGGGGCGCTCCTCAGCTCCGTGCGTTGTTGACTTGTAGAGGGGCTCGCCAGCTCCTGTGAGGTTTTGAATGGTTGAGGCGCTCCTCAGCTCCCGTGCGTTATTGACTTATAGAGGGGCTCGCCAGCTCCTGTGAGGTTTTGAATGGTTGGGGCGCTCCTCAGCTCCCGTGCGTTGTTGACTTGTAGAGGGGCTCGCCAGCTCCTGTGAGGTTTTGAATGGTTGGGGCGCTCCTCAGCTCCCGTGCGTTGTTGACTTGTAGAGGGGCTCGCCAGCTCCTGTGAGGTTTTGAATGGTTGAGGCGCTCCTCAGCTCCCGTGCGTTATTGACTTATAGAGGGGCTCGCCAGCTCCTGTGAGGTTTTGAATGGTTGGGGCGCTCCTCAGCTCCCGTGCGTTGTTGACTTATAGAGGGGCTCGCCAGCTCCTGTGAGGTTTTGAATGGTTGGGGCGCTCCTCAGCTCCCGTGCGTTGTTGACTTGTAGAGGGGCTTGCTAGCTCCTGTGAGGTTTTGAATGATTGAGGCGCTCCTCAGCTCCCGTGCGTTGTTGACTTGTAGAGGGGCTCGCCAGCTCCTGTGAGGTTTTGAATGGTTGGGGCGCTCCTTAGCTCCCGTGGTTGAGGCTCTTAAGGCATCTTCTAATGTACTTATTTAACGCTCGACAGCGTTGGCGGATTTGCTGATGCTCGCCATTCATCTTCTACTGTACTTCTTTAACGCTCGACAGCGTTGGCGGATTTGCTGATGCTCGCCAGTCATCGTCTACTGTACTTCTTTAACGCTCGACAGCGTTGGCGGATTTGTTGATGCTCGCCAATCATCGTCTACTGTACTTCTTTAACGCTCGACAGCGTTGGCGGATTTGATGATGCTCGCCAGTCATCTTCTACTGGTTTATGATATTTGTTGTAGATATGCATGAAGTGATGCAACGACTTGCCATGATTGTAAGTCAAAATGCATGCCAAACTTTTACAAGAAAAACATGCAATTGTTGTATAGTTTGTATAAAATCGTCCGATGGATGTCTGAAGTCCATATGGATGTATGATTTTATGATATGTTATGATGATGCCATTGATGTCACATGAAGATAAAGTATGATGTATGATTGCTAGTTATAAGATATGTTTGCTTCTCTTTTATGTTTTAACCCAGGGTTTCTTTAAATTGCTCATCCTCTAGAAACTGTCATTTCCTTTTGATCAACTTAATCTTTGGTTCTGTTTATGTTGGAGACTCTCAGCTTGCTCGCTTGAAACTTATCTTCGTGGTGGCTTTGTATAAGGGTATACTTTGTGGGGTGAGCTGATGGTGTATATTGCTTCATTCTTCTTGTCGGACACGCTTGGACCTACATGTTTTACAGTTGTGTATCTCTATGTATGTGCCATACGTTGGTTCCTCCTCCTTCTAACCATGAAGTTGAAGGATAGTAGGTTTGTTGGTTGGTTTAATGAGATTTGATTGCTCTCAAACTCCTTGAGATTTCTTCATCGACTCGTGAGTGAAAATTTGATTTCCGATTCTTGGGTACTCAGGCTTCCCTTTCTTCCATGGTGCACCATTTTTGTCGTCGAAGATATGTTATTCACTTTCTATTCTCCGGAACAAAGAGCGACTTATCAATGTTGACTTAAGACGAATGCAAAAATGTTTGAAATATTTATTGGAGAATTAAAAATGAAAGCCATATCAAAACTTCGCTTCGAGAGGTGTGTGCAAACTGGAGAAACCCGTTTTTGTGTGGTAGTTGTCATGTTGCCAAAATAAGATAAATGTAAGCAAAGCCATGAGAATATCAGTAAGCCCTTGCTCTCACTCTTGCTTTTGATTTCGCTCGCTCTCGCTCCCACTTGGATTTCGCTCATCACTCATTCCTATAGGTGATTTGAGTGTACGACACTTCAGCTACATTAAGATTCTGGTCACTTGAGATGTCGCCTTTATGTTGTGGCCAACTGTGTTCCTTGTGAAGATTTACTCAAATATGGAAGCCCTTGGTATGATTGATTTAGGAGACCTCCATATGGCTCCGTCGCAGACATTGGCTTCCCATGAAAGGGGCTTTTGTCCGATATGACTTTGATGGTAGGAGTCTTCTTGCTCTTGAAGTGTGGTTTATTCAGATGGGTGACAGATAAGTCAAATCTTGATCTTACCCATATAAGGCTTCTCGTAGAGGGATTTTGGCTATGCCCCCAAAGTATGGGATTGGCATGATGGGTTGAGAACCACTATTATCCTGGTCATTTCGACGAAGATTTGTTTGAAAATGTTGCAGTCTTGGGCAATATTTGGGGGAATGTGTGTTTGGCCGGCTTTGCCCCCTTTCTTTGAGATTATGGTTTCATGAGTCGTGGTTTGAGATTTTTGCGAATGTAATATGGTTATGGACTAGTCAAGATTTTTGTTTGACCTCAAAATGTTGAATGTTGTGGATTTTCAGCTTCTGGCTTTCTCTCAAAATGATGAGTACTTTGGATGATGGGTTTTGGTTAGAACGGCTTTCTTATCATTGAAGTTCTCTTACTCGAAGGTTCTTTTTGCTGTATCTTGAGATCGATCTGCTAGGACCCTGACTTGGTGCAGGTATTTGGTACTTCAAATGCTACACCGGGGGCACCCAGATCGTAAGTCCCATGACATTTTGTTTGTTTTTCTTTTGTCTTTTTTTTTTTTGCTTTTCGTTCTTTTTTTTTTTGCGTGTGGGACTTACTTGACTCTGTCATGCCCCCAACTATGCTTTTTCTTCCTTAATCTGGCGCTTGTCTTTGGTGGGATGAGTATTGAAAGGATCGAGAGTCCATTTTGATGATTGATCGTGTGGGTGTCACTTCTCGTTAGCTAGGTTGAATTGGCTATTCTTTTTGTAGAAGTGAGGATTTTGCCATGCGCTTGTTTGTATAGATGAGTGCTTCACTCGTGTGATTCTTGGGTTTTGATAAATGGGATCCCTGAACTTCCCGGTCTTCTTGACACGAGACATTGTGAGAGTTTCCTATCCGTAATGTTGTATCCCTTGTACGTCGAGATCTGGCTATTTGAGTTCATGTAAGCTGAGTCTCAATTTGTTGGCGAAAGTCGACTTTAGTGCTGACGAGATTCTACAAGTAGCATGATGTCGTATGCTCATTACACCTTTTTACTATTAGCTCACGTAATTTATGAACACCAGTAGGGTGTTTGTCTCTTGATTTTAGTGGATCATGCACACTCTCAACACCAGTGGATGCTCAAAATATTGACAGTAGCAGGGTATTTATAATCACTCAACACCACTGGGGTATCCCAAATCTCAACACCAGTGGGGTGCTCATAATTGCTTATCATGGCAGTCTCATGGCTTAACTTCAAAAATAAAGTTGGATTTGGATGGCTTCCATCTTTTGTAGAAGATAAATCTGTTTTAAAAAGGATCTGTAGTGTCATTCGTTATTTTGATATAAAAAAAAAATCCATTGATACAAACTCTTAAATTAAGATTGATAATGGTCACGCAATGCTCCGAAAAGGTTGAAACGTGAAAGATCTTTTATTCATGATGTCGAAAGCAAAAGTGATACATATTTTGAAATGACAAATGATCTCGATATTTTATTTACTTAGATAGGCTCGACATCATCCTTTAATTGAGTTTTGCCTTGTAGTACGTCCACTAATTCTAATGCGTTGGCACTGAGTTCCTGTTGACGTCTGGGCGTTTCGGCTCTTCTTCGAACTTCAACCAACCAACTTTTACCATCTCTTGAATCCTTATCTTCAGAGCGTTACAATTTTCCATTGAGTGCCCTTGGACTCCGGAATGGTAATCGCATTGCTTATCGAACCTATACCATCTTGGATATGGAGGTCGTAGAGTCTCACCCGGAATAGGAGCAATTAGTCGTTCATGGAGTAACTGAGGGAAGAGTTCGGTATACGTGATTGGGATTGGATCAAATACCCTTTTTGATTTCCTTGGGACAGTGACATCTCGATTAACACCTTGTTGTGGTACCGGTAATGAGATTTGATTCGCTGGTGTCATGAAGTTCAGAGGTCGCGATATTGGTGTGGTTGTTGCAACATAAGAAAGAGCTTGATTCTTTTGAAAGTGACACTTCCAGATATTCTCTTCTGCTTCCCCCTGGGTTGACTGTAGTTTTCCTTTATTTCGTTCCCTTTGGATTGCCCTCTCATCCATTTCGTAATTTTTTAACTTCCCTTGTCCAATGCAAATCACACGCTCTTCAAGCCTTTCTGATCTTCGCGGATTGTCACATTTTGATTGTTCTGCATCATGCACGTCCTTTGAGAGCAGGAGTTGAGTCTTATCACTTGACGTTACTTTGCCGTGCGGTTGGTATAAAATTTCTTCGCCAAATGGCGCATCTCCATTTTTCGCTTCCATTGTCCTCTCAATTTTTGACAGAATCCTCAAAATTGTGCTAACATCCTCTTTCATTTCTTCAAGCCCAATCACTCTTCTCTTGATGTCATTTAAATCCTTCTGAAATGCCTCCATGACAAGCTGAGCCTTGGATCTTGTCGAGTACTTAAGGATTTGATTTTTTCCTTGTGGAAGAGCAATTTTAAGAAAACCTGGACCGTCTTAATACTGTCAAATTATTATTATTTTTTTAATGATAGTGTATGCGTGATGCTTATGCAAAATGTTAATGATGTATGAATGCAAATTCATTTTTCATTTGATGCATGTGAGTTACTTTTTTAATCTTTTTACGATAAGTTGTGAATGAGTGAATGAAAATATTATGAGAGAATGATGCTTATGAATTTTGAGAACGTTTTTCATTCATACAACCATACAGTTTAACGAGTGAAAGATAAAACGCATATCATTACGTCGTAAGTAAACATACATTTAGATAAGCAAACATATATCCTTAAATCATTACCCTGTTTAGGTAGACCTAGGGCTTTCGGATGGCGTACCGACATGGTTTTAGGGTGGTTTCGGGATAGTTTTGGACGGCTTAGGGAGGTTTCTATGCTTACTATATGCTGGCAGGGGGAATTTCTAAGGATTTGGTTCCCAAGTTGTATCCTATCATAGCCCTTTCGGACTGGCTGGATACCTCGAGATGAACCTCGGATCCGAGTTCAACTTGGTTAGAAAGTTTTGCGTGACTACCACTACTGTGGATGTCACGGTACTCCTTTCAATTTTCTAAAAGGATAGCTCGGGTATAGAGCTTTTATGCATGAATACAGAATTTAATTGCGAAAATATAATTGCGCAAATAAGAAAGTAAACACCCAACACGTAATAGAAAAATAGAAAACTTATCGAACTTAATTATGTAGCTCGACTCTCGAGGTCCCCAGCGGAGTCGCCAACTGTCGCAACCGTCCCTCCGGGGGGTCCGATGTCGTCGCGTCGGCATTTTTGGGAGTCGCCATCGATCTTACTTGGAGTGGATCGAACACTCGTCGGTCGGCTCTAACCTTAGGGTCAGAACCGAGATATGGTCTGCGATTAAGAGATATGGGTTCGGGAGTACGGTTACGTGTGGGGAAGTGAAATCACACCCCACAACGCCCTAAATCGGTACTACTTAAGTCGATAAGTTTTTATATGAGTTGGGTGTATTTTAATAATATTTTTGCAATTTTAGGTCCCACTGGACCATTTAATGATTTTAATCGTATTAGCTTTAATTTAATTGTACGCCCACTGACGTAAAAGATGAAGTTAATTGGTTAGTTGGACTCGAACCTTATCGGTTGCCTACGTACCCGTTAGACGGGATCAAAGTCCACGTAGTTCGTTCGTGACTTTGATCGTTTTGAATGTAATTTTTACCACGTTCCACTGAACGTAAATCTCGTATTATAATTTTGTTAATAAAACTTCATTTAGATTATTATGAGGTTATGGCAGACCAATGATTTTAGTTATTAGGAAGAGGTTTGACGCGTATTATAAAAAAGGGTAATTAACCTAACTAATGGCTTCTTTTGCAATCAAAATATGGTATTAACTGTGCAATATAAGCTGATGGATAGAATTGGCAACGAATGATTGCTACCTAGCCCACTGGCTAAAGCGTAGGTCATAAGACACACCCACTAAATGACCCGGGTTGAAACCCGGAGGAGAACTTTTTCTATTTCTCGTTTTGGTGCAGCGAAGGGGGGGGGGGGGAGGGTATCTTGGTAAATGATTGAAAACACGGTGGCAGGGAGAGTAATATCTAGAAAACCCTAAGGGCATTTTTGCCATTTCAAATTACGGGGTATATAAGTCTCTCTTAACAAACCCTAATCCCCTCTAACCCTAAGCGGCGGCTGCCCTCTCTCTCATCTTCCCACTCGCCTCTCTCTCGTCCTCTCCTCCAGAGGAGACCCAAAAAACTTAATCAAACCAAACGCTCCCCTCTCAATTTTCTTCTCCCTCTCGCGTTCTTCCTCTCTTATCCGAGAAATGGAAACTGATGAGCCCTCTCCCCTATCCGATCTACTTCTCTCCCTCTCCTTATTTCTGAAAACGACAAGGAGAAAGAAGAAGGGCATCGCCGGCGGTGACTGGGGGAAGCGTCGACGGTGGCGAGTGGGGGAGGCGCCGCCAGCGATGACAACAACGACAACAAGGGGGCCTTAAAGGTTCGTTTTTGTTTTGCATGCAAGATTTTTTACCATTTTCAAGTATTGATTTCCTGGTTTTCGAGGTTCTAACCCTTTCTCTTGTTTATTTTTCCGGAATTCTGCCCAAAATTGAGGAGGCTTCCCGATCTACTTTCCCTTGCCGAAATGACAGTGACGAGGGGTGAACCTTACCCTATGGTAAGATTTTCTCACATGCATGTCCATTTTTAGTTGGATTTAATGAATTAGATCGAGATTTAACTTGTTTCGTTTTTGTTTTGTTTTTGTTTTGGATCTCCGCCGAGAGAAGGAAGGGAGAGGCGGTGGTCGCCGGCGCAGAAACAACTGCCACCAGCCAGAGGTAGCACCAGAATCTCTCGAACCCTCCCCTTTGCAGTGACTAAACGAAGAGATTTAGGTGATATCCCCTGTACAACTGGAGATTTATGTCTGTTTTCTCTTTAGTCGATTGGGTTCTAAGTAGTTAGGAGTCGATTTCTTAATCTGCTAGTGAATTGTTTTCATGGTAATGCTTGGTAAATCGCTTGTTTTGTTGATTTTTGCTGTGGATTTTGAAATCTGAAATTATCGTGTTGTAGAGTTTTAATTCAAAACCTTTTAACATAGCCGAAAATCACAGCCACTGCTTGTGATTTCGGACTGAGAAAGAAAATTATGTTCTACGTTTGGGGTAGGAGTTTAAGAATATAGTATCGACAATGGTTTGGAAAGAACGGTTAAGAACAATAACCTAAGTCACAGCCACTGCTATGACTAAATCGGAACTTTGGATCTTAATTGATTTTGCCATTAACTGATTTCTTATGCTATGATTTTGTTTTGTGGGTCGATTGTGAGGTTGAAGGTTTTTTTCTATTTAACTGGCTTTTATGTTGATTAGGGATTCACGAAAATTTCAATCTCTGCCTATTATTCTACATGGATAGAACTTAAGTAAACCTACATGGATACTGTGAATTATGAAGCAGTAATAATCACAAAACAAATCTAGCAAAAAGAAACATACTGATCTATCATGTACATACAGATAATCTGGCTGGTTCGATCCATGATTTAGTCTAAAAACGACAGAAAATGGTAGCAAGAGTAGATATCGATCTATCAAACACACATGAATCTAACATATACATATAGGCTACCAAATGAAGAAATATTCATTTTCTGTTTTCAACTAAGCTTGTTAAGTAGATGAATGAAGACTCTTATACACGGATCGAATATGGGTTTGAGAAATACCAACCTTAACTGCCGAGAATGTTTTCTTGTGTTTGATTTTCTGCTGGTTGATTGCTATGTCCTCTGCCTTCTGCTTCTATGCCTCCAGAGCTGCTTTTGCTTCTCCTTTCCTCTATCGATTAACTGCTCTCTTCTCTATCAAAATTGATGTTTACTTTTGTGCTATTCTCCTTATTTTTCTGGAATTGAGAACCCTCAGATCACTCCCCCCTCACCGACCCCTCCTTTTATACCTGGATTTTACTGTTCATTTGGGTGTGTTGTCAATTGTTTGTTCGGTTTGCAGAAGAGCTGGCCATTTTCCTCCTTTCAAGAAAAGGCAGTAATCATTGTTGGCCTTTGGGATGAGATAAGGCTGTAAGAAGTCGGTTGTTCCAAGTTGACCGAAGCTGATCCGTTGACTTTGTTTGACTGGGCTGGTTGACTTGTGGACTGGGCCGAAAATTATGGGCCTGGATTGGGTTTATGGGTTGAGAATTGGGCTGCTGGTGTGGGTTTGTTTCTGATAGTTTTCTTTTTTTTCAATGTATAATTACTAAGTGTATCTTAAAGTTTATAAATTGTAATTTGTAGTTACAAATTTATTTATTTATTTATTTATTTATTTATGTTATTGCCTTCAGAAATAGATAATCATTGCATGTATTGCTCAAACATTCAATTGATTCTTCCAGCCCAATTTGTTTGCTTCTCCAATTTTAAACCATATCCAAACTTCTAATCAACGTTTCCCACACCATGGATTACTACCATTCGTCCATTTTACCACCTTTAGACCAACTGTAAACCGAATACAATGATATTAGTATAGGTTGTGACAGCACACTATGTTATTCTAAATAAAGCAAATTTTGTAGTCATTAGCTACTGCTAATCCTACCTAGTACAAATATTTGAACCAAATAAAACGGAATTAAAAATCGTTGGTACTTATTGATTCGCCACTGCTAATCTCAACCAACCTCGTCCAAATTTTACTTGAGTTTTCTTTTCGAATTTTAAAAAGGATATTCTTCCGAGTTCAGAGTAGGATGGTTGCTCCGGACAAAATGTGGTGTCCCCCTAGCTCCTTAGTTAGGTCTCAATTGTAATTACCCTGGGTTGATTTACTATTGATTAAACTGCAGAAAATCCGATAGTAGCTTGGAATCTCTTAAGCTGACCAAGCCCTCTCAGTCAAACTACCCGGCAGACGACTAGTCTTCACCGGAATAGAAAGCTGAGGCTATGAACACAGAACTCCACTACTGGAATTGGATTCCAGTAAAAAGCAGTAGATTGACTAACTCTCGTATAACCAATCCACTACTACCGAATGATGTAGCTCTAACAACCTAATCAGATTCTATCTATCTCAGGTTGCAGCAGAAATCAAGAAAAGCTGATCAGACTTCAATCAATTCAATGAATCATGCATCATTCGATTATAATCAAGCAGTATAATAATCCCAAGTCATTACAATCAAAATTCCTAACACATGGAACTAGGGTTATTCATACCCAAGTGAGAGAAATTTCTACTCCATAGAGAGAGAGGGGAAAACAGGATACAAAGCAGTCATACTCATAACAATGGGAAGAATCTGCTCTGGGATGATGATTATCACTCCTTTGATGATCTCCAAGCTTGATTTGATGAAACCCAGCTCCACAACCACTCTTAGGATGAGTTCTTCGCACTTTCTCTCTCTAGGTCTCTGTTTTTGCTCCAAAAAGTCGATTCCCTCACTTTTGGCTCGGAATTGGGTAAAAACCGAGATTTCCCGATCACACGGGCATGCCACACAGCCGTGTGGCTTACCCAGATGCCCGTGTGAGCTCCAAAACGTTGCGTCCCGAATAATTGCACTTCAGGCTTCCCACACAGCCAGGGACACACGGCCGTGTGGAATTTCCACCATGCCCGTGTGTGTGCTCGGTAAATACCACACGGCCACATTGGGGACATGCACGACCGTGTGTATTCTCCAGCTTGCCCGTGTGAAGCCTCGCTAAATCCCACACAGCCACAAGGGTGACTTGCACGGCCGTGTGGGTTCCAGGAATGCCCGTGTGGCTTCCTCAGCGACTCGCCACGCGTCCGATCTTCGTTCAATCGACACCAAACTCGCTCCCAAGCCTCCATTCACGTACTAGGACCTGAAATATCACAAACAAGCACAACCTAGCGTGAAATCGGCCTAAAACACGAGAATCCACATCTCAAACGGTGTAAGAATAGGGGTAAAAATGTGCAATTAACGGTTTATCATTGGGAGAAGAACGATGGGAGTTGGGGTTAGCAAAACGACATCGTTGGTCTAAGTGAACAAAAGAAGAGAAAAATGTGGTCAAGGGATTCGAACGCTGGGCTCATTAAAAGGAATGGGGGCATAACCCAATGGGCAACGGGGGGAAATCCGTCTCTCATTTTCCAGCAAAGGATGTTTTATTGTTTCCACCCAACTGCCTCTTTTATTCCCCATGATTTTTTCAACGATAATGAAATTGCAAGTGAACACATTTCTTACAATTTGTTTTTTTATTTTATTTTTGTTGTCACACCAGAAAACAGAAAACAAAATGGCAAGTGAACGAGGCATAAGAGAGAGTGAGAGGACATATTTAAACGAGGGGGAAAATGAGGTAGTGTGAAATAATTGCCCTTCTGCTTTGCTTAGTGGGTATTCTTGGCGCTGTTGAGTTTTGATTTATTTTAGGAGATGCCATTATATTTGATAGATTTTTTCCATTTCAATTAAGGGGTCGTTTGAAAGTTACGATTGTTTTGTTGAGATTGTTACTATACATATATTGTTTAGAATGCATCATTTTTTATATATTTTTTAGTAGAACCAATACATGGATTACATATGTGATGTGACCGAAACTATCAATCAAAATGAGTGATTGTTATATCTCAACTTTTAGTTGTAAATTGTTGAGATAGTTGAGTTGGGATTGTTTTGTCTAAACTTTTAGCTTACGTGACATACACAATGCATCTAATCCAACAATACATATATAATATTATACATGCATTAACTGTCATTTACGACTTTTAACATTGTGTACCACAAGATACCACCCCGCACCAGGTTGGTATTGTGTGATATTTTTTGGTCCTGTATTTTGTTCACCCAGAAATTTATAGATCCAATAGATCATGATGAACTCGTTCCTTCTGTGCAAAAATTTTCAAAAATGAATTAAAACTAAGGGCATGTTTGGAGGTTGTGATTGTGCAAATTGATGGATTCAATGAATTGGTGTATTATAATTATATGTATTGTGCAAATTAATGTATTTCTCAAATACATTGTTTGGTATCTATGATTCTACTTTTTATAAATTAAAAAGCAACACACATTTTTGAAGAAAAATACACATTTACCCTTCCACGTGTTGTTCTTGCAAATGAAAGAAGAAGAAAAAAAAGCAAAGAATTATCGTCGTCTCGCCGCTATCACATTGTTACCGCTAGAATTGCAGAAACTTCAAAGCTTCCTCGATTTCAAAAATCAACTCCAGCCATCACAATTAATTACTTTCCCTTATATCCCTCTCAACTCAAATCCCCGCCAAGAAATTAATTACCAATTAGCACCATCTCCTCTAAACTCGAAACCCCACAAGAAAAGGAAGTGCGCTGGTCTCTGTTTCAGACAATATTAAAGAAGAATTGGGTCGAGGGGGAAAATCCATAATTCTCTATATGAGTTGGATCTACCGCCTAATTCAAGATCCCCCTGGGCCAATCTTCAGAAAACCCTAAGAGATATGAAGAGAAAAAGAAAGGCGAGGGCATGGTGCTGGGTTTGTGAGGTAGTAATTCGCAACAGAATCCAGCTCTTCTTCTTCTTCGATTCTCGACGAATTTCAATGGCGAGATACAGCTACCAAGCCGATTCCGTGATGATGGTGAGGAGGCAGTGATTCCTGTGGGACTTCAAGGATTAGCATGGACTGAGGAGCAGGGGAGTTCAATGATTTTTCTTTTGGTGGACTTTTGACGACTGTCGTCGAGGGAGGAGCAGGGAAGTTTTCTCCCTTTTTTGGCTTTCGTAGAGTTTTGATGACAAGGATAGAAGAGTAGTGAAGGATGGGGTTATTGTTGGTATAAAGAAAAGATAGTAGGGACAAAAATGTAATAAAAAGATATGACACAATCCTTTGTTTAGAATCTCAACTTTAGGTAGAGATTAACAATAATTCATTTTGAGGGATTGTGAGTGGGCCCCTAAAAAGGTAATGCATGTATTCTCTTACAAATTTGACCAAAAAAACGACTTAATCTTCTCAATGCATGTATTGGCTAAATCCTTCATCTGAAATCCTAACCTCCAAACGACCCCTAAGAAGATACCATATGGTATGCAGTTGGTACCGAGAGACATGAAATTTTTTTTTCTAAAAAAATATTGGAAATGGATCTCATTTTGTAGAGCACAACGAACTTGTTCCAACTGTGCAAAAAATTGAAATCCAAGTTAAAACGAAGAAGATATGAGCAGAATAAGAAAACAAGAGAGAAAATAAAAATGCCTTTAATTCTCCATCCTTAGATATGAATTTTCTGAATGAATGGTCCAGATTTAGTTAGTGATTAGTGCATAACCCATGTACCGTATCTTGAGCCGGTGACACCGGGAGCGGATCTGTCAATAACCTTGTGGATTTGTGGTCAATAACTATGCATAACCCAATATGAATCCGCCACATCAGCGTCACTTCTCTCTCCTGAAAAGCCTTTAATCCCTCCCCCTTAATCTTTAACGGACGATTTCTCACTCGTTTTAAGTCAATTTTTTTTTTGCAGTTAGATCAGATTAATTGTGCTCTTCAAAATGACATTCACTCTGATATATTTTGGAACAAAAAAATTGAGCCATTTTTTACCAGTCTATACCGTATAGTATTGACTGGTATTGAAATAAGAGCATACATATGGTATGAAAAACGTATCATGGTGGTATGAACAAACCAAGACTGTAGGATGGTTAAATACATGATAGTAGAAGTATATTAACTGTCATTTACGACTTTTAACATTGTGTACCACAAGATACCACCCCGTAACAGGTTGGTATTGTATGATATTTTTTGGTCCTGTATTTTTTTCACCCAGAAATTTGTAGATCCAATAGATCATGATGAACTCGTTTCTTCTGTGCAAAAAATTTCAAAAATGAATTAAAAATGAAGAAGATACCATATGGTATGTAGTTGGTACCGAGAGACAAGAATTTTTTTTCTAAAAAAATATTGAAAATGGATCTCATTTTGTAGAGCACAACGAACTCGTTCCATCTGTGCAAAAAAAAAAAAAAAGAAATTCGAGTTAAAACGAAGAAAATATGAGTCGATTAAGAAACAATGGAAAAATAAAAAGGCTTTTAATTCTCCATCCTTAGATCTGAATTTTCTGAATGAATGATTCATATTTAGTTATTGATGAGTGCATAACCCCTATCTAGAGTGGTGACACCCACCCCAATGTCCACTGTTATCATTCCAACCAAAACAATATGCACCTATATTATTTCTTATGACAAGGAATTCATTTAAGTTGACTTAAAAATTGTAAATTTGTAATAGATGGTCAACAAACTATGATATTTGTTTATGAATATTTGATAAATTCAAGTACCAAGTTGATATAACGGTGTTAACTTGTATTTAAAATTTAATGGTAAGCTCGATTAATAAGAAAACCTTACAACTGCACTACTTCCACAAAGGGTTTAGTGTTGAATCTGTATAAGTTAGCGTGCTAACACCCTGGGGATGCTTTAGTATGCTAATACCAAATTGCTACCATCAAGACCATAGTTCGTGTAATGCATAACAAAAATTGATGAGTACATGCCAATTAAGAGCTTGCAACTCAAGTTTATCATATTGTTGGGGAAGCAGGGCCCAAAGAAAATGACCCAATGAACCATAAAGACATACCCAACTCCAAGAAGGGCCCAGAGGCCCAAGGAAATCCACAAAGAAAGTTGGCGTGGGCCCAAATGCACACAAAGTACAACTCAAGAGGCCTGATGGCTTGTTGGACAGGTGGGGCCAGACGGCTTAGGATAGGGTCAGTAACGATTGGTTACTGACCTATGAGTAACTAAATCAGGAGCTTTAGATCTACGTGGGCCCAGAAAATCCAGATCTAACGGTTGTCAATTAAAGGCATTTTATTTTCCTTAGTTTTCTTAATCGGCTCTTACCTTCTTCGTTCTAACTCGGATTTGATTTTTTTTTTTGCACAGATGGAACGAGTTCGTTGTGCTCTACAAAATGAGATCAATTTTCAATATATTTCGAGAAACTTTTTTTCATACCAGTCGTTACCAACTACATACCATATGGCAAATTCTCCGTTTTTAAGTGGTTTTTGAAAACTTTTGCTCAGAAGGAACGAGTTCATCATGATTTATTGGATCTACAAATTTCTGGGTGAAAAAAATACTGGACCAAAAATTACCATACTTTACCACTATGGTATATATGGGTGGTAACTTTTAGTAAACAATGATGAAAGTCGTAAATGACAGTTAGTATACTCCTACTATCATGTATTTAACCTTCTTACCATATTGATATGTTCATACCATCATGGTACGCTTTCTTACCATATGGTATTAAATAGGAGCATACCATATGGTAATGACAGGTAAAAAATGACTCAATTTTTTTTGCACTAAAATATGTCAAAGTGGATATCATTTTAAAGAGCACATTTAATCTGATTTATCTATGTAAAAAAATTAAAATTTCAACTTAAAATGAGAGAGAAATGGTCCGTTAAAGATTAAAGGGAAAAAGATAAAATGCTTTACAGGAGAGAGAGGGATGATGATCTCATTCTGATGTGGACGGGTTACTCATGGTTACTCACCATAAGTTTACGACCTGATCTGCTCCCGGGCTAGACACCTAACAGGAGGCGCATGTCGCATGGGACAAAAGACACCCAACGGCCGGAAACGTACGAAAGTCTGACTACCTGATGTCATGCGCCATGAACCTCTGACAAGGAAGTCAGGTGGTTGAGGCGCATGGCAGAAAGGTGTACAGCGCATTTATTGCAAGGGTGACGTAAAGCGAAAAGGATGGACAAATGGTCGACCAAGCTATTGGTATAAATAGTGAAGTGGGTGAACCTCATTTACTCACTTTGGATTTCTCTCACTAAAGCTTCTTACTACTTATCTCTCTGAATTGAGGTGCTAACTTCAGCGTTGGAGTGCTAACGGACGGACCAGGTCCGCTGGGCGCTTTGTGTGCAGGAAATTCGCCGGACGGAGGGTAGTCGAGAAGGGCGCATAGCTGTCGGGGTTGGAGTTCGTGGCACAAACAATTGGCGCGCCAGGAATTGGAGTATAACCGAGCAAGCATGGAGACACCCAATGGCAATGAGCATGAGGCACCGGAGGCTGCCCTGGGCACGTCGGTGGCGGCAGAAGTGGAGGACCAGGACATGAGTAGGGCTGGAGGTTCGGTTATCGGTTTCCGGTTAACCGACCGGTTAAACCGATAACTGGCGGTTACCGGTTAACTGACTAACCGAAATAAACGGGCACGGGCGGTGTTCGGTAGCGGGGTTAGAGAGGCCGGTTAACAGGCTAACCGACAGTGATAACCGCCAGTTAAACCGACTAACCGACGCATCATTCCCCTCGTAAAACGACGTCGACCCACTTCCACCGTACCCCTAATCGATCCACCATTCCACCCCTCCTCTAACCCCTTCCTCTTCTCTACATCGCGAGATGCGAGCTCTCTCCCCTGTCGCCCCTGCCTACCCCTGACTCTCCCTGCCGCCTATCCCGAACGGCGATTCGCCATCTCCCTCCCTGACATAGCCGACGGCGAAGAGACTCCCCTCTCTCCGCCATTTCTCAGTTACATTTTCCTTCTATGTTTCAACTATATCTTGTTTGGTTACCTATGATATGACCAACAAGATGAGAAATAAACAGAAGTTAATTAGATTCCTTGGCTCCTTGACATTAACACTTTGCACGGTTAAAATTAAGATTTTTCGTTGTTGTTGTTAATGAAATGGCTTGTACTTGTGGACAGCATGACAGTCTTGTACTTGTTGTTAGAGAAATTAGTGTTATGTGTGTGTGAATTATGGCCACGGATTTAGATGATATTTTTGAATTGAGTTTCAATTTGTGTAATTGTATTTGTAGGGCGAGACCTCCGGCTCCTCGTGGTGGACGTGGCAGACGAGGTGTCCCTACAGCTGCGATTTCTCCTCGTGGTGCGAGACCTCCGGCTCCTCGAGGTCGTGGTGGTGAGACTGCTCATGTTTAGACCCGGGGTCGTGGTTGGAGTAGAGGAAGTCGACCTATTCAAGATACTGAAGCTGAACCGTCTTCATCAAGTCCATCGATTCCTGCCCCTGTCGATAGTTGAAGTACACCTGCCGAGACTCCTTCTGTTGACACGGGCGCTCATGATTCAGAGATAGCTACAGAAGATATTTTTTACTGCGAGAAATGGTTGAAGACGGTGGGTAAAGCTTCTTGTTGGAAGGTGTTTAAGAAGTTGATAGTTGACAGCTACCCGATGGGAGAGTGCATACACTGTCATACTCTAATCAAAGCTCATCCTCACAAAAATGGGACCACTGCAATGAATAACCACATGCAATCATGTTTGGCTAAGTTGGCAGCAACAAAAACTCAGACAGTATTGCAGACATCAGAAGGTGGTCAAGTAAGTGGTTTATGGAAGTTTGATCAGGAAAAAGCTAGATATGCATTAGCCAGTATGATCATTATGGATGAATTGTCATTTCGCTGTGTGGAGAGGGAAGGATTTAAGCAATTCATGTATGCTGTTCAGCCACTGTTTAGGATACTCGGGAGGAAAGCTATACGAGATGACTGCTTTTATATCTTCTTGGATAAAAAGATGGATTTAATCGATTTTTTTGAATCAAGGAGCCAAGGAAGAGTTTCAATTACTACGGATACATGGACTTCTGATAACAACAAGAATTACATGTGTGTTACTGCTCACTTTATTGGAGGTGATTGGAAGTTGTAGAAGAAGGTGATAGCCTTTGTTCCCATCACAAGTCATACCGGAGTTGATATTGCAGAGAAGCTTGCAGGAGTTCTTGAAGAGTGAAAGGTGAAGAATCTGTTCTGCGTGATCATGGACAATGCAACTTCAAATGATGTTGTCAGTGAGTGCATGAGAACGAAGCTAAAGGAGTGGGGGTGTGATTTGATGGATGGGAAGTTTCTGAAGTTTCGATGTGTTGCACACATCATTAATCTGGTAGTACAAGATGGACTGAAAGTGGTTGGTTGTGCTGTGGACAGAGTTCGGGATTGTGTGAAGCGGGTGAGGTCTTCACGAGCTAGGTTGTTACGGTTCAAGAATGGCATCGAATTTCTGCATGTGGAGTCAACCAAACTGGTGTCTTTGGATGTAACGACCAAGTGGAACTCCACCTATACCATGTTATAGTCAGCAGAAAGTTTTGATGCAGTGTTTACAACTTTGTATTCAAGTCCACACGATCATTCTCTTAGAGATTATCTCGACTCAAGAGGTGGGCTTCCAACTAATCAAGATTGGCAGATGATTAGGAAGTTGAAAGACTATCTGAAAGTCTTCAATGACTTGACCCTTCTAGTCTCTGGTAAGTAAATTTTCTGAATTGCATTGTTTTATTTAAAATTTTTATCCATTTGCCCATTTCTATTTGTGTTATTCTAATCTCCTGTGTTATCTTCTCATTGTACAGGAACTAAATATGTGACTATCCATATCTTCTTCAAGAAGCTTGTTACGGTATATGACATAATTGAGCAATTGAAGAATGATCCTCATGAAGAGATCCAAAAGATGGCTGAGAAGGTTGAGGAAAAGGTACAAAAGTATTGGTTTGTGTCATGTGTTGTGAACGAGAAGAACATGAAGGTGAACAACTTAATTTATATAGCATGTGCTTGATCCAAGAAGTAAACTTGATTTGGTGTCCGAGGTTTTGGCAATGATGTATGGGAATGTGAAGGGAGGAAAATGGTTAACTGCATTAGGTCGGAAATGCGACAGCTGTTTGAGGTTTACAAAGGAAAGTATGGATCAAAAGCACCCTCCTCTGCATCTGAGCCTACTACTGGTGAGAGCACGACTGGTGGTGATAGGATTAAGCAGCTCGAGGAGCGGCTTAGGAAGAGGAAAAGGGAAGCACTTCTGCAGGATACAGGAGGTAGCTCTGCTGAGCTTGACATCTATTTAAGATGTCAAACTGATGGCATCAATGAGGAGAGTGATGATGCCAAGTTTGAAATCTTGAGTTGTAGAGTGATAAGGATATCCTACCTGAGATGACTAAGGATATCCTAGTTGTTCCCATCTCTTCTGTTGCCTCAGAGGCAACCTTCAGCTGTGGTGGTCGGATTCTCAGTCCATTCAGGTCTTCTTTGAGTGATATCATGTTGGAGGCATTGATTTGTGCAGAGGATTGGATAAATTACCAAACTACCAGGGCCGGAGATAATGACGATAGGGAAGATGATGAAGAGATCATGGATTTGGAAAGTGGTAAGTTCTAAAACTCTTTTTATTATTGTTATTTCAAGTAAACAGATACTATTTCTTTCTACCTAATTCAATGTATGAATATTCTAACAATTTGTTTTCTTTTTTCTTACTCAGTTAATACCACTTTCCAGTCTAGAATGGAAAGTGCAAGTGATGTTGGCAATGTTGCCATTGCAGATGCAAGTCTGAACATTCCATATGGGAATGAGCAAGAGGGTGAAGAAAATGTGCCGGAGGAAGAGTATGATAAAGATGGATATGATGATGTGGTCATGACCGCTTGCCGCAACTGAAAGAAAAGGGTTATGTAGATGTTGGTTCTTCTTCGGTTGATAAGTGATGATATGGTGGTAAACTTGTAATTTGTGACTTTATTTTCTATTATTTGAGACATTAATTTGGAGATATAAATCTATTTTCTATGCAAAAATGTTTGAAACTTTGACTTGTGGAGTGATTTAGATGCATAAATGTAGGGCTGAACGTTTAGTTTTAGGCAATTTTAGCGATCTTGTTTGTATAGGGGGATGCCCGGTTCGGTTACTCGGTTATAACCGGCTTAACTATTGTGTTGCGGTTATCATGGTTAACCGAGCAACTAACAGGTAACTGACTGATCGGTCGTCAGATAACCGATGGAATCCGTCGGGCGGTTGGCGGTAGACAAACCTGGCTTCACGGTTAACCGGTAACCAACATTTCGGTTATCAGTTATAACCGAGCTAACCAAAAATCAATCCCTAGACGTGAGCATGCAGGAGGAGAGGGCTCATCCGTTGGAAGGCGCATCACTCAGCAAGGAGGACTTGATACAAATCATTGAAAATCAAGACCAAGCGCTGGAAATACAAAGTAGGAAATTGAGGCTCTCAAGAAGGGAGGAGACGCCCTGCAAACCCCCTGGTTTAAGCGGAAGGAGAGAGACGAAGATGGGGAACGCACATCTACCTTTGTGAGGCGCACATAGGATATTGGACACCTGACTAGGCACTCGGCGACCGATTTCGACGAGCATAAAGGATGGGCTCAAAGGTGCATGGGAAGGAGTTGGGGCATGCGGCAGCCTTTGGCCCGGAACATACTCTCAGAGCATGCCACTTCCATCATCCCGGCACTGACGACCTATGATGGACTAACCAACCCAGAGGATCACTTGAACAATTACTTCACAAAAATGCAGCTCTATTGCAGCTCGGATGCCACAATGTGTCGAGCATTCCCGTCCACTTTCACGAGAGGGGGTCCTGGATTGGTACCATCATATAGAGGAAGGAAGAATAGAGTGCTTCGAGCAATTTGTTGCGATGTTCCTATCAAAATTCGCAAGTCAGAAGTGCAGGACGCTCACCGTAAACGCCTTATTCAAAGTTTGCCAGTGAGAAAATGAGGCGCTTAGGGATTTCTACGAGCAATGGATGTTCGTGGCCATGGCGGTGAAGGATGTCAAGCCACCGGTTTTGGGATGATGTTTGGAGAAGTGCACGACAAGTGAGGAGTTGTGTAGGGTGCTTTCTAAGAGAGATGTGACCACTACGGAGGACCTCGATCGAAGGGTTCAAAAATTCATAATGCTGGAAGAGACCCTCACCGCAAGGCGCATGGACAGGAGGAAGACGAGAGTTGAGGAAGGGGCGAGCAATACCTTGGTACGTGCTCCTCCAGGCCCACCCAACATGGCCTATGCACGGCGAACGGATGCGTCGTGCCCGGTAACAAGAAGCGTGGGGAACTTCACATAACTAAATGACACGCTGCAGAATGTGTTGCAGTATGCAAATGACAAGGAATTCCACCTCCGGTGGCAGGGACCCATGCGGGGGCGCCCCAGTGAGGAAAATGTGGATAGGTACTTCGAGTTTCACAGAGAGAGGGCATCATACGACAAATTGTTATCAACTTAAAGCCGAGATCCAGGGGCTAGTGGATAAAGAGATGTTAAGCGAGTTCACCAAAGGGGGAGGGGACAAGGCGCACAGGACATTGAAATTCACCACCCCAAGAGGGGTAGGAGTGGCAAGAGGTGAGGCGTCGCAGGAGGTGCGGAGCGCCTAGAGAACACGAATGTAAAACATCGACGTGTGCCCTGAGGATCTGCCAAAGGAGGAAGCGGCAGACGCGGATGTTCAAGTGCCCCTAGATGACGGTCGCCCAGAGCGATGTGTCCGCATTTCCGCCCACACCCCCGATGAGGCAATCGAGCCTCTCGTGCGCCTCCTGAGAGAATTCACAGATTTGTTCGCCTGGAGTGCGAAGGAGATGCCAGGGGTGAGGCCGGAGGTCGCGGAGCATCGTATGGCGGTGGGAAAGGGCGTGCGCCCCGTGCAACAGAAGGAGGCCGATCTCGGAGGAGAAGGAGGAGGCACTCCACAGGGAAGTGAACAAACTGCTCGAAGCCGGATTTGACGGGCACGTTCACTAGGACTTTGATGAGGGGACGCTTTGGGGGTTGCAAGTAAGGGGGGATTACCTGACCCGTGTGCGCCCCAATCGTGGGCTCAGCGAAGCTGGGTGGGACGCCCTCCCTGCTTGCGTGGCCGGTCTTTTCTTTCTTCCAGGCATTTGGGGGCGCAGTTGTCGCCCTCCTCTTGGATGCTCCTAACACAGGGGAAGGAGGGGTGCTCACCCCGGTTGTCTCTCGAGGTGTGGAGGCAGAGGAAGGAGTGGAAGGCAAAGAAGGGTTTAGCTCCGCGTGCGGTGAACCTAGGCCTGCCCCTTCAGCGTCGGAGCCACATGTTGAGACAAGGATCCCGACGCCTTGGACGAGGCGCCTGCAGCAGACTCGGTAGGCGCATTGGCGGGACGCACCTTCCTTAGCCTAGTCGCATGTTGGGATTGCGCCCGGGCTATAGGTGCTCGCGGAGTGCGGGTAGTATCGCGACTAAGGCCAAGCTTGGACCTGATGAGGTTCGTCACTGACGAAAATCTGTACCTGCAATAGAGACAAAAACAAAGTGTCAGTTTGCTAAAATTGCAAAGGCGCGCAAACTGCAAGATAGATAAAATTTACGTCGATACCGTTATTGTAAAACGTCGCAAGGACACGAGCATATTCATCGTTTAGTTCGAGATCAATAGGCTCGGCGGAGATGCACCTAGCCATCGCCTCTTCATTTTTGTTAAGAGTTACAGGTTGTTGAAATAAAGTCGAGTCCCAGGTGACCATTGGGTCATATGGGGCGCCCACTCTCAAAGAAAGGAACCTCACAAGGGCGTACAAAGAAGTAGGAGTCAAACCATGTGCGCCCCATCTTCTGACAGCTACTAATAAACCCATACCCTAGCCCTGTGCGCCTCTGCAGGCTCCAGCAGTTTGGGCTCCTTGTCATCTTAAAGAAGTGATTGAAAAGCTTGAAGGTGGGAGGAACGTTGTGTTGACGGCACTTATAATGAAAAAGAATGGTGTACAAGATAATAGCAGGGGAGAGGCGCACAAGGGGACACTAACAAACATGGAGGACGCCTTCGAGAACAGGGTCGATGGGAAAGCACAAACCAAATTGGATATATTCTTGGAAACACCCATCCACCTGTTGGTGCCGCAAATACCGATCCGACCTTAGGGGGCGCATGGATGTAGCGCCAGGGCGCAGGCATTTGAGCGGCCACAATGAGTTTTTCTAGGCGCACCCTTACTAACTTGGATGGGTGGTTCGGACCACTTCATCCACAGACACTTGTGCGGTGTTATCAGGCGCATACCCCAAAGGCCACATCTCAGCCCACGTCTGGAACACGTAATCTTGAGGCATGGGGGGGGGGGGGGCTGAGTCATAGGAAGCCGCAGGGGTAAGGTTTATGTTCAGAAAAGAAAAATACTAGGATAGGACGCATGCGTAGGGCGGACGGAGGGCAATAGATGAGATAATGGGGGAATTCAAAATCACGAGGAATGAATTACGGGGGCATGTGCCTCCTAGCCTAGAGTCATGCACTGGGTGCCTATGGTGATGGGCAAGCCTGACCTAGGTTCGATCAAGGGTTCGATATATCACAATCCATAGATAACATACAGGAGCGAAAGGGTACAAAGCATAAACGTACCAGCTGGACCAGCAGTGGCGGCGGCCAAGGCATCCGCAGGCGCAGGAGAGAAAGACGAGGGTTGTTGAGAAGATGCGATAAGGGGAGTTGGAGGCGCACAAGGCGAGAATCAAAGAGCGAGGGGCGAGCTGGAGAGCAGCGCGAAATCAAGTTAGAGAAACTAGAAAGAGGAGAAAAGGAGATAATGAGGGTTTTGTGGGGGAATATTAAATTTATAATGAAGAAAAGGGAGGGAGATAGAAAGACGGGAAAGGAAACAGAGATCACATTAATCCGCTTTAAATTTCGAATTTCAAATTTCAAAATTCATAATTTAAAGTGGATTGGGTGGAGAGAGAGGAGAGGAATCTCAAGAGACATGATGACCCGGAAAACGAGGGGGGAAATCGAATAGACAGGAATGGCAAGAAGGTATAAGGCGCACGAGCCACGGGAGTCGCACGAGCTGGTAAAGGCGCGCATGAAGGATGAGCTAACAAGGGTGCATGGTCACGATGAAAGGCGGCAAAGGGCGCATAATCACCAAAGTTGGACTAGGAGAAAAAAATATTAATAATTAAACAGGGAGGGAAGAGAGGCGCGCGCTAAAGAGGGGGCACGAGCCAGGCGAGGCGCGAAACGAAGTCGAAAGGACAAACACAAAGCCGACCAAAGGAGGAAAGGCGCTCAAGCCAATCCAAGGGAGGCGCTCAAGCCAAGCCAAGGGAAGCGCGCAAGCTGATAAAGGCACATGTAAAGGACGGGCTAAGAAAGAGCACAGTTAGACTCCTAATCGGGAAAATTAGGCACCTAAGTGGGGGCAATTGTTGGGGGAATGAGCAGGGCCCAATGAACCAAGAAGACATACCCAACTCCAAGAAGGGCCCAACAGAAGAGGCCCAAGGAAATCCGCAAAGAGAGTTGGCGTGGGCCCAAGTGCACACAAAGTACAACCCAAGAGGCTAGATGGCTTGTTGGACAGGTGGGGCCAGACACCTGACACGAGGCGCATGGGACAAAAGACACCCAACGGTCGGAAACGTACGAAAGCCTGACTACCTGATGTCATGCGCCCTGAACCTCTGACAAGGAAGTCAGGTGGTCGAGGCGCATGGCAGAAAGGTGTACAACGCATTTATTGCAAGGCAGACGTTAGGCGAAAAGGATGGACAATGGTCGGCCAAGCTATTGGTATAAATAGTGAAGTGAGTGAACCTCATTTACTCACTTTCAATTTCTCTCACTAAAGCTTCTTACTACTTCTCTCTCTAAATTGAGGTGCTAACTTGAGCGTTGGAGTGCTAACAGACCGACAAGATTCGCTGGGCGCTTTATGTGCAGGGAGATCAGCGCCTCGGGGGCACCGGAGAAGAAGGCACGAATTCGCCGGACGGAGGGCAGTCGAGAGGGGCGCATAGCGGTCGGGGTCGGAGTTCGTGGCACAAACACATATGCATTTGCAAGTTTATAGTATGAATTGAATAATTTTGGCATCAGTTCAATGTTGGCACACTTAAGCAATAACAAGCGCATGTAATTTAGCACCTCACACTGAGATCAAGATCGATATAATAACAATACCGTAACGATAACACAACACATGATAAAATTGTTAGGATGGTACATGTACAAAGGTTCATCAAGTTTTCTGAGTCCAACCCCATCAAATCTTGTTTTTAATCAGACGTCTAACTTTTATTTACTAATGAATCTAAGGCTTGTCTCATTTCTAAATCCAATGCTCAAAATTAAAATTAAATAATCAAAAATCAAAACTCAATTATCAATGTATGATCAATCTCATTTACATATCAGAGTGCCGAAAAGAGTAAAACTCTTCTCTACGAATCTTGTTTTACATAAGTGTCAAGAAATTCACTGTCACCATTAGATAATCATATGACATATTAAAAATAAATTTTTACTTAGATATCTATGTACCAATGAGACATGATTGACACCACCCACATTAATTTGCATTTTATTTCAAAGTCGTCCAAGTAACTAAATGGGATGAAGTTGACATTCCCCAAACTATTCGTTGCTTGTCATCATCTCTCAATCTTTACCCAAAAAAGGAGAAGAAGAGGCTCTGAAAATTTAAATATCCTTTTGACTGCAAACCTTATGGTCTACAATGTACACAAATACATGTCCTATAAGGATATTGTCTGTTGAACCCTTTTTCTTTCAAAGACGCGTATGGTTTCTTTCGTATGATAAATAAATTTGTACTGTAAAGATATTTGTTCTTTTATACTATGATACATATTTAGTTTGTATATCATAAAGTTACAAATTTAGTTTGTATGAAAAAGAATAGGGTTAATACCTTATTATAGCCCGAACTATACACTAATAATTAATTTTGGCTCTAATTCAGAAATTGCTATCATGGTCTCAACTATACACCATGTAGGCTAACACCGTTGATCTATTATACCATTGACTAACGGTCAACGGTCCAGCTCACTGCCATGTCAGCACCAAAATTTAAAAGTATTCAAACTACAAATTATTTTCTTATTTTCTTTATCTAATAAGATAATAAATAATGGTAAAAAAAAGAAATCAAACCAAAATTAAATTCAAATAATAATAAAAAAATCAAACAAAAATAAAAATCAAATAATAATAACAAAAATAGAAAAATCAAACATATATTAAATTAAAATAATAATAAAAACAAAAAATTAATAAAAAATTAAATTCAAATAATTATAAAAAATAAAAGAAAAAAAATAAATCTAATAAAAATTAAATTCAAATAATAATAAAACATAAATAAATTTATTTATATATTATTTTATTGGATAAAAAAATCTAGTTTTTCTTTGATTTATTATTTTTTTACCATTTTTATTATCTTATTAGATTAAGATAATAAGAAAATAATTTGAATTTTTTATTAATTTTGGTGCTAACAGTAACATGGCAATGAGTTGGACTATTGTCGTTAGTCAACGGTGTTGACCGTTCAAATTGACCGTGAAACCACGCGTCCGGCCAATTGAGTCTATATGATGTAAATTTGAGGGTAGGATAGCAATTTTTGAAACCACTGGTCAAAATTGATTATTTGAATATAATTCGGGCCATAATAAGGTATTATTAGCTATATATTGTAACCTAATTTTTTGTTTAACCCAAACGTTAATACGATAAAGCATGCTAAAACTACATTGGTATCCAATTAATATAAGTGGCCTGATTATTCGTTTCATCAAATCCTACGAAAGGCAACATATAGATTAATGAAGACAGTGCGCGGTGGGAAATGATCTCAAATCCTCATATTGCAATGGGTTCATAGCATTTTATATCCATGTACTATTGCAAGTTAACAAACGTATCCCTGTACTATCTTTTTGCACAAACATGCCCCTCTATTATGAATACATAACCAATGTGCCATTCTGTCAAATTTTCTGTTATGTGGCCGTTAAGTGGAACGTAAAATGACCATTTGCCCCTCTTTTTTCACTTAATAACTATTTTTTGTTTTACGTCTACGAATTCCATTATTTTCTCTATTAAACCTAGAGAATTACCACCTCCTCTACTAGTTCTTCTCCGCCGCCGGAACCACCGACCTCTTCCTTAAAGCTTCTCTAACATAACCCCGACCTTTCTACCCATCGGAACCGCCATTCCCCTTGATGGTATGGCTCTGTAGCACGAATCTGGTACTCTCAAATCTTCTCGCTCTTCCATGCATAGTCACCATAGCAAAACTCTGGGCCAAAGCTCGAGAATCCAAAATTACCACGATTTCACAATAGAATCCTTGTCCTCGCGTCGCCCATAATCAAATGAGTGAATCTCGAATCAACGCAGCCGCGATAGAATGGACGGTGAGCTAGTGTGTATATCGTGGTTTGATTGCCTTTAATTGCGAATTTGTAGAAAATTGATCTATAGCCCCTACTCTTAGCCGCCTCCATACCCTCTCATTTCCCCTCTGTTTTGAATATCCATCGATTGGTACATAATCCCAGTCAAGTAGAAATACCACAGTGGTGGAGACGATGGTTGGTGTGTAGACGAGGACAAACTTTGAGCAGGTAGAAGTTGTGGTGGAAATTGCTATGGCGGAGCGGGGGGATTTTTTTAGACTCAACTGGGGGGAGAGGATAGGGTTTCTGGGCACTTTGTGGGTTAAAGTTAACCACTAAATAAATTAATAATAATGAAGGAAATACATGCAAACAAAAAATAGCTATTAAGTCAGAAGATGAGGGTCAAAATAGTACTTTTTCATCTTATTTAACGGTTAAATAACAGAAAATTTAACAAAAGGGACATCTGTTACGTGGTATCCTATTCGATATGAACGAGACTAATCCACGGAGAAGAAACCCTTGTCAGTTCTGTTTATTGTCTGCGCATGTAACTTGTGTTTTTGTTACAGGGGAGAAGCAATATATATATAATCATAATGCTCCCATATCCTAGGGTTATACGTAGGAACCATAGAGTCAAAAGACAAAACAACCCCTACAATAATTAATACGACTCCTTCACCCCCTACCTCCCCCCCTCCCGCCGCGCGCAAGAGGAGCATGCAGATCACAAATGTCGAGCTTGGAGAGAAGAAAATAGAACTGATCACCACCAAGGCCCTTGGTAAATATGTCAACGAGCTGGTCACGTGAGGACACCTTGGTGGGGAGAACAGTGCGAGCCGTAACCTGGTCCCGCACAAAGTAACATACAAGCTCAACATGCTTCGTACGCTCATGAAATACGGGATTAGCTGCAATATGTAGAGCAGTCTGGTTATCGCAATGAAGGACAGTAGGGCCAGACTGAGGAACACCCAACTCACAAAGGAGAGCACGAAGCCAGAGAACTTCATTAATGACACTAGCTATTGCTCGATATTCAGCCTCAGCAGAAGACCGAGCAACAACGGTCTACTTCTTAGTACGCCAAGTAATTGGAGCATTACCCAGCATGACAAAATAGCTGAAGGTAGAGCGACGGTAAGCTGACATCCAGCCCAATAAGTGTCACAATATGCAGTCAAGTCCAAGGAGCCAGTGGATGGCAAGAGAATGCCCTGCCTCGGGGAATTTTCAAGTAACGGAGAACCTGTCCGCGGCAGCAACATGCGCAGGAGAAGGTGAGTGCACAAATCAACTGAGAATATTGACAGAGTAGACAATGTCAGGACGCGTGAAAGTAAGGTTTTGTAAGTGACCAACCAAGCGGCGATAAGCAGACTTGTCAATCTCACGGGAAGTAGCCGAGGCCTCTGCAGAAGCATCATCTACGTCACCAGGAGCTCGAGTAAGCTGGTGATTTTTTTCAATAGGTGTAGAGCTGGGACGCTCCCCCGTAAGACCAGCATCCTGAAGAAGATCGTGGGTGTTCTTACGCCGACTCAAGAAAATACCCTTGTGCGAGCGAGAAACTTCAATTTCCAAAAAGTACTTCAAGGGGCCGAGATTCTTGATGCCGAACTGGTCATCCAACGTGGTCTTGAGTCTTGACGTGCTGAATGAATCCAGCATCATCACCAGCAAGGACCACGTTGTCTACGTAGATTAATGCAGTAACAAAACTAGTGGAAGTCTTCCGAACGAACTTCGAATAATCACCACGCGAACGCGTGAAACCCATACCTAGAAGAGTAGATGTAAACTTGGCATACCAATTGCGAGACGCCTGCTTCAAGCCATATAAGGACTTATGCAGACGACATACCCAAGTATCACCAGGACCAGCAAAACCAGGAGGTATAGTCATGTAAACCTCCTCCTCGAGATCACCATGCAGAAAGGCATTGTTCACGTCAAGCCGGTGAACTGTCCAACCGCGAACAGTAGCTACAGCAAGTAAAGTACGAACACTATCCAGTTTGGCCACAAGTGCATACGTGTTGTGGTAATCAATCCCTTCGACCTGTGTAAAGCCTTCCGCCACGAGATGAGCCTTATAGCGCTCCACAGTCTCATCCGGATGATACTTAATTTTATATACCCACTTGGGCGTTATGGCCTTCTTTCCTAGCGGCAAAGGAACCAAAGACCAAGTATGGTTGGCCTCCAACGCATCAATTTCACATTGGATGGCAACACACCATTCAATATACCAAATGGCTTGATGGAAATGATTTGGCTCAGGAACGGCGGACACCGAGGCCAAGAAAGCTCGATGACTAGTAGAGCATGCATGATAACTTACATGTTGAGCTAGGGGATGAGGTATGTTGGAAGGAGGCAGTTTCGTGTCATACACAACAAGATGACGAGGCACGAACCGCATCAGGTCGCTGCGTCGAACCTCGGGCTGGGGAGGAGAGGCTTCCGAGGAAGTTGCATCCGAAGTGGAGGGTCGTCAGGCGTCTCGGAGGAATCAGAAGCACCCTCCTCATCGGAGTCAACCTCATGCCGCTTGGCCATAGCGGTAAGATCGGGATTGTCAAAGGGAGGCGGAGGAACTAGCTGAGGAAAAACAAGAATAGAAGGAGCAGTAGTCTCCCCAACATGGAAGGGAAAGACATTCTTGATGAAGACCACATCGCGGCTCACGTAGAACTTCTGTGCCGCAAGATCCCAGAGATGATACCCCTTGTGGTGAGACGGGTACCCAACGAAGATGGAGGGGTGTCCTCGTTCACCAAACTTCGAGAGACCCTTATGGGTATCCTTACCATAGGCTAGACAGCTGAAAACCCGGAGATGACCATAAGTAGATGGGCGACCAAGGAGTACTTCATAGGGCGTTCGGTTGTCAAGAACTTTGGAGGGCAGCCGATTAATCAAGTATGTTGCCGTAAGAACTGACTCACCCCAGAATGCCAAAGGTAGATTGGCGCGAAACATGAGGTCACGTGCGGTTTCTAAACGATGTCGATGCTTTCTTTCCACGACCCCGTTCTGCTGCGGGGTGTCAGTGCATGAGGTTTGAAGAAGGATACCCCGAGCCTCATAAAAAGACTGCAAACTTGTTGTCTGAAATTCCATCCCGTAATCGACCTGAATATGAGTAACCGACTGCCCAAACTGAGTAGCAGCCATGTTGACGAACATCTCGAGGCATCGTTCTGTTTCTGACTTGTATCGCATCAAATAAACCCAAGTAGCCTGATAGACCATTATTTGCACATGTTTTGACCACCATTCTTGAACCGTTTGAGAGTTGATTCTCGTGTTTTAGGCCGATTTCACGCTAGTTTGTTCGTTTATGTCATATTTCAGAATTGGCGTGGATATGGAGGCGTGGAAACGAGTTTCGGTTCGAAAAGTGGAAAGTTGGAGCTAGAGGAGCTGTCAGGCAAAAATACTCGGTTAGGCACTGAAATACCTGACCGGGTAAACGAGAAGGAAGGACCGGGTAAAACTGTTTTGAAGGGCAAAGAAGCAGAAGGGGTCCCGGTCGGAAGCTTAAATACCCAATCGGGTATTTCCCCTATCAGAGGTTGCGTTTTGATAATACCTGGCTGGTCCCCAGTAATACCCGACCGGGTATTAAGGCTGGGTATCGCGATCTGGCCCTTTTGAAGGGAAGAAAGCCTCTTTTGAGAGGGGATCCGATTTTTAGAGAAAGAAAGCAGAAAACCTAGAGAGAGAGCGACGAACAGAACTTCCAAGCGCCTTAAATCGATCTCCAACACCATTGAAGCTCGGGGGAAGTTTGGAGAAGTGCCGATTGATTACCAGAAGCAGATTTTCATCCTTCACATAATGATTTCCGCATCTAAAGCAGATTTATCTTCTCTCATTATAGAGTAAACTCTTCCACTCACCTAGGTACGAAGAACCCTAGATTTGTATGTTAGGTTTGGTTGTATGAACCCAAGTACATATGCTTTGATACCGATTATATTCAATTGAGGCATGATTTTCTGAATTGCATGAATCCTGATCAAATTCCTGTAGTTCCTGCTTTGACCTAGAAAGAGAATATCCGCCTAGGTTGATAGAGCACCCTTAATTGAAGGTAGTGAATTGACAACTTTAGTCGAGAAGTCGGTTCACTATTTTGTACTGGATTTACTCCAGTAGAGGAGGTTTGGTGCGTTAGGGCCTCAGTCTTTTTACTCCGGTGGAGGTTAGTCTCCCGCTGGGGATTCAAATTCAGAGGGTCTGGAGACCTTTAGTCGAGACTTCAGACTGTCTAAGAACCTTCCACAGTATAATTATCATTGAAACTGGACTGGGTGAATTACTGAGGCGATATCGACTCGCACAATATTCAATTCCCGTGGTCCAAAAATGAAGATTCGAATTCGACGATTTAAGTATCAATTGGGAGCATTCTTGATGGATAAAATGGAGATGCATTAAGGATTGGGCCTACAACATTTCTTGGAGCCCAAAACGTCCATCCTTGCTGCCCAAGTCATCCAAATGTGAAAAGGACAAGGAAAGAGATTGCTTAACCACTAAGGAGCTTCCTTAAGCATTAAAAACGTGTTTGGAGATTACTTAGCTGCTAAGGAGCTTCCTTTGGTCATAAAAACGAGTTATAGTCCTTATTTAAGTAGTATTATGTTTCCTAGTTAGTTTGGGATTTGTTTTCCTACTCATTTTAGGTTAGTTTTATGTTTTTGTGACCTCTATAAATAGAGGATGTAAGAGCTACGAATTTTGTACCCAACATTCAAGTTTCAGCAATCAAATACAAATGTTTACAAGTTCAAGTGCAAGGTTTGCTTATTCGCTCCTTTGAGGATTCGGGAGGTTTGAGTGGTCTCTTATCAACTAGAGAACGCGTCTAGTTGTGGCGAGCATCGACGATATCGGTTGGCCTCTTCCACGGGTTCGAGATTGTTTGGAAGGTTTCATATACCTTCTGGCCCTTCTCACGAGTTCGGATTTGTTTGATCGATTCCGCAAGTATCTTTATTTTCGTGCTATTCAAAGAAAGGAGAAAACCCAAAAAAAAAGAGTTCTACGTTGTGCAATTCTGATTTTTGGTCCAAGTTTGGGTGGATTCTCGAATTAGGATCATATCAATTACAATTGGCTTAACTGTAGTCTAGGGAGAACCATATCTGGGTGACCTCTCTCAAACTTGGAACACAACCTTTACTGCTTTTGTTTGCTAGTTTAGTTGGAAATTTACTACAGTTGAACCGCTAAATAATAAGAATTTCACGGAGTAGTCATCACACTTAGGACCCGGGTTGACATTTAAATCTAAACCCGCTATACTACGCATTAGTAGGTGGTTACACTTGGCCACTTTCGAGTGTGACAGTACAAGCGAGTCAAGTTTTTGGCGCTGTTGCCGGGGACGGCTAGGTTGTTGAAGAAACGTGATTTCTGTTACTTTAGCATTTCTTTTCAGCATTGATTGTTTAGCTTTGTCGCACTTGTGCCTTCACGGATTTGCTTGCTTGGCTGTGTGCAGGTAGTGTATGACTCGTAGCCAGTCAGGACAATTACTACCATTGGATCCGGAGCTAGAACGCAATTGTCGCCAGCTTAGGAGGGAACAACGAGCAAGACTGGCTATGAGGGAACTGCATGTCGACGACCATCTGAGTAGCGACTCCGATCAGGAGTACGAAATGGGCGACGAGCACAACAGGGTGAACCTGAACCTGGGTCAGAACCAACCCCTGGGATGTCCCTGCAGGTTCCCCCGGTGAATCAGGTTCTGGCCAACAATCCAGTTCCCCAAGCAGATGGTGCTCACCATCAACCACCCCCGCAAGATCGCCGCCATTTCCCCGTCATCCTATATCCGCTCATTCCACCAAATAATTTCGAGATCAAGCCATGCTAGATTCAAATGATAACATCCTCCATCTAGTTTCATGGCCTCAAGGATGAGGAGGCGAGGGTGCACCTTTCCTAGTACTTGCAGCTTACCAATGGGTTCAAGCTGAATGGTATACCAGATGATGCGATCCGTCTTCACCTCTTCCTCCACTCTTTGGCGGGGCATGCAAAGAGGTGGCTAGAGACCCATCCACCATTGTCCATCACTTCCTAGGATGATCTATCCAACCAGTTCGTGCACAGGTACCATCCGGCCTCGAAGACCTCGGAGATTCAGTGGGAGATCACTCATTTTCGCCAGGAGCCAGATGAGTCACTACGTGATGCCTGGTAACGGTACTCGGAATTTTTATGGCAGTGTCCCCATCACGGTTTTAGTGATGCATCACTGTGGGGAACTTCTATAGTGCTCTATCTCCAGAGAGCCAGAGGGTGATCGGGTCTCTATGCCCAGATGGGGACATTCTCACTAAGACTCCCCCCGAGTTGAATCAGATGTCAGTACTTTGGCTGCTAGAGGAAGGAACTCCCTGGATTGGAGTGTGCACTCCATGGAGGCTAGATCCGGGCTTGAGCGGGAGGTGGCCGAGCTGGTCCAGACATTAAAGCAGCCCAACAGTCTTATTCCTGGCAGAGGATTGGCCACCCCTTCGGTGGCACAGTGCTAGTGGTGTGAGAGCTCGAACCATTTGGTGGAAGACTGCCAGGCTAAGCGGGAGTCTTCTACACCCTAAAAGCAGTTGGACTTCATCGCCAGTGCTCGGCGGCTTGATCCTTATAGTGGAACATATAATGAGGGGTGGCGCGAGCATCACAATTTTTCCTAGAATGGCAACAACAACAACACCACCAAGCCTCCAGATTTCCAAGGCCCGACATTTCCACAGCAGCAGCCTTATCAGCCTAGACTGGCGCAACCATTTCAGCAGCAGTAGCGACAGTTTTCCTATCCTACAGTAGTTCCAGCACAAGATGACCAGATGTCAGAGCTGAAAAACATGGTGTAGACCTTCGTGAGCGCCATCACAACGAATTTCACCAGGCTGGACCAGTGCATCACCTCACTGGAGGCAGGCCAGAGGAACCAGGGTGCCATAGTGTTGGATCTCCGGAACCAGATTGGAGGCATAGCTCGCCCAAACAACACTAGAGCACCGGGAACTCTGCCTGCTACCAGCATCCCAAATCCTCGCGAGCCTCACCAGCAGTTAGATGCCATCACTACTCGAAGTGGAAAGACGACATCTGCTATCCCTGCTCTGGCCAGGCAGGAGGAATCAAAACCTGCTTCAGCACTTCCAGCTGACAACGAAGAGGTGGGGATCGAGACAGAAGCGCATGCTCCCAAGCCACAACCAGTGGTTAAGGAGCATGTTCCCCAGCTTCCCTTCCCCACTCGAATGCACAAAGACAAGCTAGATACTGAGTTTGCCAAATTCATGGCAATGTTGAAGCAGGTCAACATCAGCGTGTCGTTCATGGAGGCACTGTCGAAGATGCCCAAGTACGCCAAATTCATGAAGGATCTCCTCACCAACAAAAAGAAACTTGGGGTCTCTCGACAGTGATGCTGAGCGAGGAGTGTTCTGCCATCCTGCAGAACAAGCTGTCCGAGAAACGCAAAGACCTAGGGAGTTTTACCATCCCTCTTATTATTGGCAACATGCATGTAGGAAAATCCTTGGCGGACCTAGGCGCTAGCATTAATGTCATGCCATATAAACTGTTTAAGAAGTTAGGTCTAGGTGAACCTAGAACCACTAGGATGAGCATTCAGTTAGCTGATGGCTCTATTGTGCATCTTAGGGGTATCATAGAGGACTTGCTTGTTAAGTGTTAACGTGGGTGCATTCACATATCCTGTTGATTTTGCTATTCTGGATATAACGAGGATGTGGATGTGCCTTTTGATTTTGGGTAGACCATTTCTCACCACCGCTGATGAGATATCAACTACCCCAATATTTAATTCTCGTGGTCCGAAAATGAAGATTTGGATTCGACGATATAAGGATCAATTGGGAGCATTCTTGATGGATGAATTGTATTCCTAATTAATTAATACCTGCCAATTTGGACGTGTCATGCATGGATTTTTAAATATGGCTGGGTTTGTGGTTCACGTAAAAGGTGTTTATGAATTAATGGGTTAATTAGATGCTTTGGCTTATGGGTTTAATGGCCACGTGGAGGAGTGCATGAATTCATGAGAATTCAGGATCTGGGTTACATATATTATTGGTACGTTTTTTTTTACATGGTGCAATTATATAAAGAATTCGTTTCTTGAATTAAAAGGAAGGCACATGAAGGTGATGTCGAGGTTTCTGCCTGGGACTGAGGTGGTGATTAATTGATTGACGTGGGGATTAATTGGTGGAGGAAGCAAAGGAAGAATCCAAGTCCGCCAAAGGGAAGGAAAAGAAGCCGGAACTGATAGTGAAAGGAACGAAACTCAATTCCGCGACGGAGAAGGATTTCACACCCGCCAAGGATAAGGGAGATGGATGCACGTGAAGACAAGCTGCCAGAAGCCTTTTTGGAGTAGTTTAATTATTTTGGTTATTTTAGAATTTAATTAGTAGTTTATGTACTTATTAAATTATTATTATGTTTCCTAGTTAGTTTGGGATTTGTTTTCCTATTCCTTTTATGTTAGTTTTATGTTTTTGAGACCTCTATAAATAGAGGGTGTAAGACCTACGAATTTTGTACCCAACATTCAAGTTATCAATTAAGAGTTTTTACTCGTGTTCCTTTGTGAACGTTTGTGCAAGACTTTTGTCGAGGATTCCAGGAGATTGTACGTGTCTCTTATCAACTAGAGAATGCGTCTAGTTGTGGCGAGCTTCTACCCAATAGCGATTGGCCTTATTCACGAGTGGGTGATTGTTTGATTGGTTTCATATACCAATTGGCCTTTCACACGAGTTGGAATCTGTTTGATCGTGTTCCATATCTATCCTTTATTTTCAAGTTGTCAAGAAAAGCTTCGAAAATCCTTAAAAAGAAGGAAGGCTGCGTACTTTGGTCATATAATCCGAGTTCGAGGGTTCTCTTCGGATTTGGATCACATCAACCGCCAAGGCGCTGATTGATGTGCATAGTGGCAAGTTAATCTTGCAGGCTGGGATGAACAAGCTACATTTTCTGTGTCCGATAATGCGAAGCATTACCATTTGCATGATGACTTGGATTACTGTGATATGTTGGCTGATTTTGAAACCGCATTCGCCATCACGAGTGCAGGTACTGACAATACCCTGGAGATTGACAAACAGTTCAAACCGATCTCATCCTCTCCCCGCATCACCACCTCTCTGGAGGAGCCACCAGAACTGGAGCTAAAGCCCCTCCCTCCTCACTTGCAGTATGCATTTATCCGGGAAGGGAACAAGCTTCCAGTAATCATTAGCTCGTCCCTGCCACCCGAGCAGAAAAAAAGACTAGTGGCCCTGTTGAAGCAGTATGAGCGAGCTCTGGCATGGAAGATCACTAATATCCGAGGGATCAACCCTTCTTTCTATTCCCACTGGATACTTCTAGAGGATGAGATGCGGCCACTGAGGCAGCCCCAACGGAGATTGACACCGAACCTGGAGGCAGTGGTTCGGGCAGAGATTGTGAAGCTGATGACGCGGGGATCATCTTCGCCATTTCTGATAGCGATTGGGTCAGTCCCACTCAGGTGGTACCTAAAAAGGGTGGGATGACCGTGGTACCCTAATACGCCCCTGGGGGGTGTATGTTATCAAAGTCACATAGCTAACGACTCAATCGAAGGACCGATTAAGTTCGAATCAAGAACAAAGCGTTCTTAATACGAACTTGGATAAAACGGAACCAAAAGAACGATTCCACACCTGGGGATAGGGGTGGGTACCCGGTTCGGTAAACCCAAACCGAAACAAACCGAAACCGAATTAATGCTATTCGGTTCGGAATTCGGAAGGAAAATATGGATAGTTCAGAAACCATGGTTCTCTCAACCGAACCGAATTTCCGACCGAAAAACTAAAATACTATAATTGCAAGCTCCAAATGATGGATTTTTTTGTTTGTAGTTGTTTTTTTACTAAAAAATTTTAAATATTTTATGACTTATGTGTTGAATAGTTTGATTTTATCATTGATGATGCATATAATTACATATTTATTGTTTATATTAGTGGTAAAAATAATTTAAAAGTGAGAAGATACAAGTAGTTTAACAAATTCGGTTTTGTGTGAAAAACCGAACCGAACCGAATTATAATTCGGTTTAAACCGAACAAACTGAATTATAATTCGGTTCGAATTCGTTTTGAGGTTTGGGAGAATTCGGGGACCCAGTATTCATAATTTTGGTTCGGTCGAAACCGAACCGACCGAATGCCCAGCCCTACCTGGGGAACGCTCGATTGGTATAAAAGGTAAATGCCCAACCACGATTGAAGCGACTATTCAATCGATACAAGAGCTCACGAGCTTGGAATCCACCAAACTCAACACAAGTCGCAACTTGCACAAAAACCAAAAGGTTCTCAATTCGATTAATCAAAGTCTAAGTTTTTACAACGTAAATAGAACGGTATTTAAAGGCAAATAAAACCTAATACAATCATAGTATAACTAGGAAACAATTAAGGTAAAATTCTACACTAAAAAGGACACAAAATTCGGGTTTAAACTCCCTTTCTTCGAGCTCAAGTAAGCTGCCAGCAACAGTCCAAATGCACCTTTCGTACTAACTTCGCGCCTTTCGTTCGAGGCCTTCCCGAACTCCAATTCTTCATCCAATTCCTTCCCTTTGTTCAAAAACATACCTAGTTTCACGTTGTGGAAGCTTTTTGACTTGAATCCCATCCATGCTCCTTGAATGGAGCTCCAAAGTAGGCTTCACAAAACAGTTTTCTGCCTTAGCCATTTTCTGGCAGTTTTCCAGTTTTGAGGTAGCAACTTTGAGGCCTTGGCAAACAACCTTAATGACATCATCTGGATCCATAAAGCATACCATTTGAAATATGGCAACTTTATCTTCAAAAAAAATCCTTAAAACTGAATTTCCACTAAGCCAATTGCGAGAACCATGCCTCCAAAGTATGTACCTTGACACTGTTCCAACACTTAACCAAAAATCAGAATTTTTCATTTGAGGTGAGATGGCTTCTTTGGCAAGTAATTGTGACTTGTAGATTGATTCAAATGGGATCATATCAGGCCCTACCTCTTGGAAAAGTGTTGCCCTCAACACTTTGGCCTTTCTTTGCTCAAACCGTTCACAGAATTGATCCCAAATTGAATCGAAAGTAGGCTGCTCGATCTTCTTTTGCTGCAGAAAAATTACAGCTGCAAACTCGCCTTCAAGCTTCTCCAGGGACTTTGAAACTTGCAGAGAAGTTTGACATTCTCCCCTGACTCGAAACAGACCTTCCTTGTCGACCAATTTCGCAAGAAATCGATCGGAGCTTTCTCCAGGTCGTCGGACTGCAGTTCGGCACAAGTTCTTCGTCACAATTGGGGGTTTTGAATTGAAGCATCCCCAATCCAATTCGATTACTCCACAAGATTCTCCAGGACGCCAATTTTAATTCTGGACCTGTTTCCCGACTCGATTCATCACCATCATTGTTGAATCGACTATTCCCCTCTTCCCGCCGTCGCCCGATTTTGAATTTCCAGAACTCAAAAGTGGCAAATTCGATTTGGGCATTTTTGTTCTAGGAATTTCTGGATGGAATTGTTGATTTGTAAAGCTTCGGAAGGCCTTCCTCGATGATTCTTCACTAGTAATAGTGGTCGAATCGCTCCCATTCGTCCCAACCCATTCGGTCAGATTTTGGTCGTGTTCGAGCACTAGCAGAGGCAGTTTTGCTCGAATTGGATATTGAGGGTGGAGTGCAATCGACACAGTCCGACCATTGTGAGAGCTTCTCTGATCTTTATCGAACGTGACGACGTCATTGGTTGGGCTCGACTCCTGCCCCATCGTCCCAACCAATTCGTGAATTTCGGAGTTGATAGACCGTTAATTACACATGTTTTCACCCCTATTCTTGAGCCGTTTGAGGTGTTGATTCTCGTATTTTAGGCCGATTTCACGCTAGGGTGTGCTTGTTTGTGATATTTCAGGTCCTAGTAAGTGAATGAACGTTTAGGAGCGAGTTCGGGGTCGATTGGACGAAGATCGGGCGCGAGGCAAGCCGATGAGGAAGCCACACGGGCACACACAAACCCCACACGGCCGTGCAAGTGACCAATGTGGCCGTGTGGGATTGTGCGAGCCTTCACACCGGCACAAATAAATTCCACACTGCCGTGTGAAGGAGCAATGTGGCCGTGTGGAATTCTACGAGAGCAAACACGGGCAAGGCTGAATCTCCACACGGCCGTGTGACTCTGGCCGTGTGGGAAGCTTGAAGTTTGACTTATCGAGACGCGGCGTTTTGGAAGCCACACGGTCAACTGGGTATGCCACATGGCTGTGTGGCCTGCCCGTGTGATCGGGATTTTCAGGTTTTTACCCAATTTCGGGCCACAAGTGAGAGAATCGATTTTCTGGAGCAAAAACAGAGTTTTAGAGAGAGAAAGAGCGAAGAACAAACCCTATGAGCTATTTGGAGTGGATTTCTTACCATTGAAACCCAGATTGCGTCCCCAGGAATGAAGATTGACATCCCAGAGCAGATTTTCCTCATCTTTATGAGTATGACTACTCTGATTTCTGTTTTCCTCTCTCTCTCTCTATGGAGTCGAACCCTTCTCTCACTTGGGTATGAAGAACCCTAGTTCCATGTGTTAGGGATTTGATTGTAATGACTTGGGATGATTATACTATTTGGTTTTAATCGAATGATGTATGTTTTATTGAATTGATTGAAGTCTGATCACCTTTTCTTGATTTCTGCTGCAACCTGAGATAGATAGAATCTGATTACGTTGTTAGAGCTTCTTCATTCGATAGTAGGAGATTGGTTATACGAGAGTTAGCCAGTTTACTGCTTTGTACTGGAATCCAATTCCAGTAGTGGAGTTCTGTGCTCATTGCTTCATCTTTCTGTCCCGGTGAAGACTAGTCGTCTGCCGGGTAGTTAGACTGAGAGGGCTTGGTCAGCTTAAGAGATTCCAAGCTACTGTCGGATCTTCCGCAGTCTAATCAACAGTAAATCAACCCAGGGTAATTACAATTGAACCTAACTAAGGAGCTAGGGGGACTCATTTCCCGAGTGACTCTTCTTTACTTGAGAAAACCGAACCATTTCCTGCTTTTTACTGCTTTTACTTTAAACAACAATCACTCGACTTAGTTGGCTAGATAATAGATAATCACGGAGTAGGCAGTAGATCTAGACCCCGGGTTGATAATAGAACTTGCCTGTTACTGCATTCCCGGACTGAGATTACACTTGGTCGCAGTTTGGTGTTGTGTTTTGGCGTGTCAGGAGTCGTATTGCGTCACAAACAGAGTTGCTTCTGGTGAATTCAAACTTGCAATTTCCAGCAAGACCTCTACCGTTGGAGCTACTGGTGACGTTCCCAGGGTCGGAAAGAATTTACCTGTGTCGGCGGCGAGTCTCGACAAATTCCCCAGTGTCCCAACCAATGCGTTCTCTCTCCTTCCCTGTTTCTCCATTGACAGAGGCGCGGCAACTCGAATTTGATTCCTCACTTCAGCTCGAATCGAGCTGATTCCTTCTAGCGACGAAATTCTTGTTGTGTTGACAAGCGTCTCGGCCTAGTGAGTTTCGCTCGAAGCTTCCCAGAGGTCTCTACCCACTTCAGCCTCTCGCCTGCTCTGTTTACTCGAAAAAGTACTGGGTCTGCCGTGTCCTGTGCAGTTCATCGAAGAGCCAAAAGGACGACGTCATTGGTTGGGCTCGACTCCTGCCCCATCGTCCCAACCAATTCGCTGATTTTGGAGTCGTATTACGTCACAAATAGAGTTGCTTCTGGTAAATTTAAACTTGCAATTTCCAGCAAGTCCTCTACCGTTGGAGCTACTGGTGACGTTCCCAGGGTCGGAAAGAATTTACCTATGTCGGCGGCGAGTCTCGACGAATTACCCAGTGTCCCGACCAATGCGTTCTCTCTCCTGCCCTGTTTCCCCATTGACAGAGGCGCGGCAACTCGAATTCGATTCCTCACTTCAGCTCGAATCGAGCTGATTCCTTCCAGTGACGGAATTCCTGTTGTGTTGACAAGGCCCAGTGAGTTTCGCTCGAAGCTTCCCAGAGGTCTCTACCCACTTCAGCCTCTCGCCTGGTCTGTTTACTCGAAAAAGTACAGGGTCTGCCGTGTCCTGCGCAATTCATCGAAGAGCCAACTCCTTCGATTTCCTTCGGACAGGGAGCGCCTGGTGTTGTTAAAATCTTTTCCTAGACTTCAGGAAGCTCTCACAAGCAGCAACATCCTTCCAATTGGCCGCTACCTCGTCATCAACTTCCCCAGACTGAGGAATCTGTTTTACCGAAGGAAAACAGGGGCTGCAAGCTCTTGAGGACTGCTCTTCCTCAACGAGCTGGAAATCCGGCTCAATTAGCTGAGGCTTCCCTTGAGAAGGCTTCATCGTCGACATCTGTTCCTCCTCGTCGCTGATTTGCTACAGCAGAGTGGCTCAATCTTCAGCTGCTTCTTCCGGCAATAGAAGATTTAAAGCAAAAAATTTTTCACAATGACGCAATCTGACATGGTTTGTTCTTCTGCTCCGTCGAGCATTGCGATCATCGTTCCAAGGCTTGCCAAGCACGACATGAGTCAATTATAGAGGCACTATTTCGCACAGAACCTCGTCTACATAGCTCCCAATTTTGAATTGCAAGAGCACCTGTTCTGTCACGAAAGCAGAACCTTCTTCTTCCAACAATGGCAATAAATAAGGGGCTGGATGCTTATGGGTTGGTAGCCCCAATTTAGAGACTGCCCTCGTGCTAATCAAGTTCGATATGCTCTTACTATTAACAACCACAGAACATACCTTCTCTCCCACCAAACAGCACGTGTATGACGTCAAATTAGCTTGCTCCAATTCGACCACCATGGCTGCCCTGTTTTTGCTGCAGAATTCTTCAAAAAGCGCATCTGATTTGAACTAGGCTCTGATACCACTTAATACGACCCTGGGGGGTGTATGTTACCAAAGTCACGCAGCTAACGACTCAATCGAAAGACTGATTGAGCTTGAATCAAGAACGGAGCGTTCTTAATACGAACTTGGATAAAACGGAACCAAAAGGACGATTCCACACCTGGGGAACGCTCGATTGGTATAAAAGGTAGATGCCTGACCACGATTGAAGTGACTATTCAATCGATACAAGAGTTCACGAACTTGGAATCCACCAAACTCAACACAAGTCGCAACTTGCACAAAAACCAAAAGGTTCTCAATTGGATTAATCAAAGTCTAAGTTTTTACAACGTAAATAGAACGGTATTTAAAGGCAAATAAAACCTAATACAATCATAGTATAACTAGGAAACAATTAAGGTAAAATTCTACACTAAAAAGGACACAAAATTCGGGTTTAAACTCCCTTTTTTCGAGCGTAAGTAAGTTGCCGGCAACAGTCCAACAACAGCTTTCGTACTAACTTCGCGCCTTTCGTTCGAGGCCTTCCCAAACTCCAATTCTTCATCCAATTCCTTCCCTTTGTTAACAAACATTCCTAGTTTCACGTTGTGGAAGCGTTTTGACTTGAATCCCATCCATGCTCCTTGAATGGAGCTCCAAAGTAGGCTTCACAAAACAATTTTCCGCCTTAGCCATTTTCTGGCAGTTTTCCAGTTTTGAGGTAGCAACTTTGAGGCCTTGGCAAACAACCTTAATGACATCATCTGGATCCATAAAGCATACCATTGGAAAGATGGCAACTTTATCTGCAAAAAAAATCCTTAAAACTGAATTTCCATCAAGTCAATTGCGAGAACCATGCCCCCAAAGTATGTACCTTGACACTGTTCCAACACTTGACCAAAAATCAGATTTTTTCATGTGAGGTGAGATGGCTTCTTTGGCAAGTAATTGTGACTTGTAGATTGATCCATTTGGGATCATATCATACCCAACGAGAAGAACGAGCTCATCCCGATACACACGGTGACCGGGTACCGCGTCTGCATCGACTATAGTCGCCTCAACGACGCCACCCGGAAGGACCGCTTCCCGCTGCCTTTCATTGACTAGATGCTGTAGAGGCTGGCTGGACACGAGTTCTACTGTTTCCTGGATGGGATGTCCGGGTATTTTCATATCCCTATTGCACCGGAAGACTAGGCGAAGACCACCTTCACCTGCCCTTTTGCACATTTGCTTACCGGAGAATTCCGTTTGGGCTTTGCAACGCCCCAGCCACATTTCAGCGATGCATGATCGCCATCTTCGACCGACTGGTTGGAGAAATCATGGAGGTGTTCATGGACGACTTTTCGGTTTATGGGGACTCATTCTCTCACTGTCTCCATAACCTGGAACTCGTCTTGAAATGGTGTAAGGAGACGAACTTGGCACTGAGTTGGGAGAAGTGCCACTTCATGGTTCGCACAGTCATAGTTCTAAGCGGGGGCGGAGGTAATACGTATAAATGGATCGAGGTAATACGTATAAACTAAAAATAGTGTATATAAAATATGCGCTTGCAAGACAATGACACAAATTGTTACGTAGCCCAGCGGTTTGTTGTTTTAATTAGAGCTCTAGAACTTGGTTTCAATTCCCAAGAGAAGCAATTGCAGATTTCCTTTTTTTTTTTCCATGGTAAGCACTAAGCAGTTAATAGAGAATTAAGTTCTTGGTTTAGGCATTAAGGAGCTTTTCCCTTTCTTATTTTTCTGGAAATTATCAATTTCACTATAAATCAAACATTTAATTTCAAATTAGATAACTATTCCTTCGATTTTGAATATACTTTGTCTCTCTCAACAAATCACTTTGACTTTAAATCAAGCATTTTATTTCAAATTAAATACTTAAATCCTTCAATTTTAAAGATTCTTTGAATAAAAGAATCAATTTAATCATTTAAGTTTAGTATTTTGTTTGTTTAGTTCAATAAATTAAAATTATATCAATTAATTTCTTCCATTTTAAGGATACTTTCGGATATATAATGAATGAGTCACACAATATTGAAATACATTATTAATTATTTTTATATTTTTCTGAATTGTGATAAAATTTTATTAGAATTTTTATGTGTGTTTGTACTATATAAAGTTTTATTAATATTATGATTATTAGTATATTTTTAGGTTTTGCGGTAATGTAAACTCCCCCCCCCCCCCCCCCCCCCCCCCCGGGAACGCTAAATCCTGGCTCTGCCCCTGGTTCTAAGGCATAAGATCTCCAAGATGGGGATAGAGGTAGATAGAGCCAAGATCATGACAATCAGCAAGCTGCCTCCTCCCACATCTGTTAAGGGGATCCGCAGTTTCTTGGGCCATGCATGGTTCTATAGGCGGTTCATAAAAGACTTCTCCAAGATCGCCTTGCCCCTGACAAAGCTCCTTGAGAAGGATGCCCCCTTCCAGTTAACTGACGCGTGCACAACGACATTCACGACCTTGAAGGAGAAGCTTACTCATGCTCCGTTCAAGCATATGTGCGACGCTAGTGACTTTGCTGTTGGAGCTATTATGGGGCAGAGGCGAGATCAGCACTTCCGTCCTATCTACTACGTCTCAAAGACCCTTAACAATGCTCAGGAGAACTACACCACCACGTAGAAGGAGCTAATAACGGTGGTGTTCGCCTTCGATAAGTTCATCCTTATCTGGTCTTGTTTCATGTGACATTGTACACGGATCACTATGCAATATGATACCTGATGAGCAAGGCCGATGCCAAGCCTCGGCTCATACGATGGATCTTATTAAAGCAGGAGTTCGACATCGAGATCCGGGACAAGAAGGGAGCCGAAAATATTGATGTTGATGATCTCTCCCGGTTGGACGCACCTCCTGCGGACAACCTCGAGGAGGAGATCGACGACTCCTTTCTAGAGGAGCGACTGATGATGATGTACTTGGTGGAGAGTGTCACCCCTTGGTACTCCGATTTCACAAACTATCTGGTGGGCCAGCAACTGCCCAAGAGGATGACGACTCACGCCAAGAGAAAGTTCTTCTCCGACCTGAAGCACTACTTCTGGGATGACCCGCATCTCTTCAAGATCGGAGCCGACAGGGTCATCCGTCGATGTGTCATTGAAAGTGAGATGTAGGGCATTTTGTCTCATTGCCATGAGGGACCTAATGGCGGGCACCATGGTGGTAACTGCACGGCGCTGAAGGTACTACAGTCAGACTTCTACTGGCCCTCGCTCTTCAAGGACGACGACACCTTCGCACGTAAGTGCGATCGATGCCAGAGGTCAAGTAACATCTCTGTCCATGATGAGATTCCCCAGAATGTGTTTATAACTTGTGACATTTTTTATGTCTAGGGTATCGACTTCATGAGCCCATTCCCTCCATCATTTGGTAATACGTATATCTTAGTTTCTGTTGATTATGTCCTAGGTGGGCTGAGGCACAAGCTTTGCCCACCAATGAAGCTAGACGTTTTTGTCAGTTTCTGAAGCAGCTGTTCTCCCGGTTCGGGACACCTAGGGCCATCATTAGCGACAGAGGAACCCATTTTCAAGCTAGTTCGATAAATTACTTTCTCGCTATGGTGTCACTCACAAGGTGTCTGTGGCCTAGCACCCCCAAACGAGTGGTCAGGCCGAGCTGACGAATCGGGAGCTTAAGCGCATACTGGAGAAAACGGTGGATCAATCTCCTAAGAATTGGTCCACCAAGCTCGATGATGCTCTTTGGGCATACCGAACTGCGAACAAGACGCCAATTGGTACTTCGCTGTATCGGCTTGTCTATGGAAAGACATGTCACTTGCCAGTGGAGCTAGAGCTCAAGGCCTTCTGGGCCCTTAAACTGCTCAACTTGGATGTTAGTCTTGCAGGTGCTGAACGCAAATTGCAGATGCTGGAGCTGGAGGAGTGGCATTACCACGCCTATGAGAACACCAAGATGTATAAGGAGCGAACTAAGTGTCTTCACGACGCTCGATTGAGGGGTCCAAAGGTCAGGTTGGCGATCGCGTTCTCCTCTATAACTCTCACCTGAAACTCTTTCCTAGAAAACTCCGCTCCCGGTAGTCTGGACCGTTCACGATCACACAGGTGCTCCCGTATGGCACGATCGAGATTGCCAACGCGTAGAATGAGTCATTTAAAGTGAATGGCCATCGTCTCAAGCTCTATCTGGGAGATGAGGTCGAACGTGCGGAGTTGGTAATTAACCTCGCAGACCCTTAATTCCGGGCAGACACTCTCTCTCTCCTCTCATTTTGTCAAAATTTCCCCTGTCTTCCTTCTCTCTTCCTCCCCTGCTCTCTCGTCCGAGCAATTTTTCCTGACGGAGTTTTGTAGATCCCGTCTTCGTCCGACCTCCAAATTAAAATCCGTTCGTGGATTCAGGATCTACGTTGCGGGGAACCTCTTAGCCAGCAATTTCGCCCAATTTGGGCGAATTCCATTTTCCGACCACCGCCTGCCGCCACCGGCGACTCTCGGGCGATTTTCCGGCAAGCTTCCGACAAGTCCTCCAGGCCATTTTTTGGTGGTATCCTTCCCTCACCCTTTGCTCGTGTCCCTCTACAGTTCTACTTGTTTTTCCATGTGTGTATTTTAATCACTTTTTCTTTTTTTTCTGGAAAATCGAACTGTCGATGTTAGACCCGAGAATTGTGAATTGTTTGGCATGTTTGAACTAGAATAGGGTGAGGGATGTCGTGGATGTGATTTGCTAGTGCATGTTGAATGCCCAACTGCTTGAATGACTCGCCTTTACCATGTGTCTTGCTTGAAATGCGGTTGTTTTGCGTGCATATCAACTGCTTTGTGCTTGATTGCCTACCCTAGGTGGTCATTAAGCATGGGGGAGCTATTGAACCCCTGCTTGTGGTCCTAACCAGAATTTTCTTGGTTCCACCTTTGGGTTGTTCATTTTGCAGGATCATGTCTCTCGACCAACCTTACGTGCAGGACTTGCGCCTCCAATCCGACTATGCAGACCAGTTCCGACGGGTCCTTAACGGCTGATCCTAATCCAGCACTGCCGTCGCTCACGGGCTGCCCAGCTGGGCTTCATCAGGAGGCGCCCTCTCTCGGGCCAGATCCTTCCTCCTCCTCACGTGGGCCTCTTACCCCCGCCAGCCCATTTTCTCCTCCACAATCCAGCAGCTTTTCCGCGGAAGACAAAAGCCCAGCAACTCTTTCTTCCGTCGAACCCAGTCCATCTCCCACACCAGCTCGCCCGACTTCATCTTCACCTCCCTCACCTCCGCAGTTGCGACGAGGTGACAGATTTCATGTTCCCCCGAAGCGCCTGGATGATTACTACACAGGTCATGATGCTCATTCTGTGCGTCATCCTATTTCGAACCATCTCTCATATGCCAAGTTGTCTTCCTCTTACTGTGCTTTTCTTGCTGCAGTTGCCCATAATCCAGAACCTCGCACTTTTCGTGAGGCCTTCTTGCATGAATGTTGGCGACGTGCCATGGCAGCCGAGGTGCTGGCCCTTGAAGAAAATGGCACGTGGAGTCTTGTGATGCTACTGCCCGGAAAGCGTGTGATTGGAGCGAAGTGGGTTTGCAAAATTAAGTTCTATCCCGATGGCACTGTGGAGCGTTACAAGGCCAGACTTCTCGCCAAGGGTTACACGCAGATAGAAGGGGTGGATTTTCATGATACTTTTGCGCCAGTCGCTAAACTGGTTACTGTTCGATGCCTTCTAGCCGTTGCTGTCAGCAAAGGATGGTACATTCATCAGCTCGACGTGAACAACGCATTTCTTCACGGTGATTTGGATGAAGAAGTTTATATGCGCATTCCCGAGGGTTTTGCTGCTCCTGGCAACACACGTGTTTGTCGGCTTCATAAGTCCATTTATGGGCTCAAACAAGCTTCACGGAACTGGTATCACAAATTCACGACTGCTCTTTGTGAATTGGGGTTCCGTTCGTCACCTGCAGATCATTCTATGTTTGTTTTTCGCCGGGGGAGTACTCACGTCGTAGCACTTATTTACGTTGATGACGTTGTGCTGACTGGGAATGATCTCGCATTCATCTCTCGTGTTGAGAGTTTTCTGCATTCGCGCTTCACCATCAAGGATCTAGGTGATTTGAGATATTTCTTGGGCATTGAAGTTGCCCGGTCACTAGAAGGGATGGTTCTCAGTCAGAGAAAGTATACTCTTGATATCCTTCATGACTCTGGCGTCATGGCCAGTCGCCCCAGTGCTTTTCCGGTCGAGCAAAACCATCGCCTCACTCAGCCTGCTCCTGCCGATCACCCGGACCCTGCAGCGTATCGTTGATTGGTTGGCCGTTTACTTTACTTGACTGTTACTCGGCCTGACATCACATATGCCGTTAACATCCTCAGTCAGTTCGTCCGTGCCCCCATTCAAGCACATATGGATGCTGGTACCAGGCTTCTTCGCTACTTGAAAGTCGCTCATGGACAAGGACTGTTCTTTCCTGCGACTAACACTCTTGATCTTGTGGCCTATTGCGATGCCGATTGGGGAGGTTGTCAGTCTACTCGGCGCTCCACTACAGGCTATGTAATCACTCTTGGGGGTGTGCCCATTTCTTGGCGCACCAAGAAACAACAGGTTGTTGCCTGTTCCTCTACTGAAGCAGAATACCGCGCCATGGCCAGCACAGTTAGTGAGGTAATCTGGTTGCGGTGGCTTCTCAAGGAGCTCGGTGTCTCTTCACACGGCCCTACTCCTCTTCACTGTGACAACCAAGCAGCTCTTCATATAGCTGCTAACCCGGTGTTTCATGAGCGCACCAAACATGTCGAGATGGACTGCTACTTTGTTCGTGAACGTGTTCAATCTGGCGAGATTGCTCCCATGAAGATCAGTTCACACCTGCAGGTTGCTGACATGTTTACTAAAGGTTTAGGTGCCGAGCGTTTTCACTTCCTCTTGTCCAAGCTGCAGGTTCGTAATCTTCACGCTCCAGCTTGCGGGGGAGTATTAGCGGACATGGGCCTCCAGCCCATCATGGGCTCGTCCGCACTTAAGCTAGCGGAGCAAGAGCAGCCCACTGCATCACATGCGCAGCAAGTCTCGTTTACTTGCCCTAGCTGTTTTACCTCTGTTGATGAATGTAAGGGTATAAAACCCAACGTAAGGCCAATGGCCGAACTAACAAACGGATCAATAAGAAATCAGCCGGAGAGTTAAGCTCTCCCGTGGACTAGTCCTGATATCGGGGAAACCACGTAAATCTCGTCTTGTTCTTCTTTTAGCTTCCGCAAATTTTACACAAGCAGTAGGCATGGAGAGTTGAATGGTGAAGGAGAGAAGCGGGCGAATGATGAATGGAGGTTGATCACTCCTAATTCCTTGTTGATTTTAATAGGCTCACATACTTGGCAGATTCTAGAAAGGCAAGTTGAGGGGTTACGTTGCATCGAGGAGTTAAGTGGTGTTAATGATATGGTGAAGGACGTACGTGTGAAGGAACTGTCTTCGGAATTTCAAGTAGGTTCAAAAGAAGAACAAATATTTTGCTTTGATCCAGGTGGGAAGGATTCCGTGATGATGGAAGAATATGTCTAGGTTAGAGGGTTTGATTGGTTGTTAAGGCTCAACTGGAAGTATCGCAAGCGGAAGCTAAGTCATCAAGCAATCATCGTCGTCTACTGCAAATTGCGAGGAAGGTTCTTCTACATTGATCCCGGTTGAAGCAAGTATGACCATTTTACCAACCTTGAGGGCAAGGTCGCGCTTAAGGGGGGAGGGATGTTACGAGATCGAGCTATCGTAGCATTTCATTAATTACTGGACTTGCGTATCTTTCTTATTAGTTCGTATTTGGATATTATTGGGTCTTATGTATTATTGTCTTAATTAATGTTTTCCTTGTTCAAGTTGGTTTAGGTTATTGTTTGTCGTGTTCTTAGCGGAGTAGGATTTATATTCTAGATGGGAAAAGGGTAGAGGCTTCTATGCCTATAAATATGTACTTGTTTCGTTCGTTTAATGGCATGAGAAGATTGGAACCCAATTTATGTTTGTTTGCTTTGATTATTTCTTTCGTTCAGTTTAGTAGTTTCGTAGTTATTTTGGGGTTGTTCTCGCCATTAAAGAGATCCTCTACTCGAGAGCGTCGAACAACGTATCCAAAAGTCCGGAGAAGTAACGATCTAGTACGTAGAATTCCGCCCCTACGGCGCATCTACGTAACAAGCATCAACAACACGGTCCGGCACAAAACCAGTCATTCCTGTCTGAGTCAAAGGCGACGACCCAGTCATATCAACAACCACATATCGCCCCGATTCCATGAATAAAGCAGCAAATTCGCAGGATGAAGGGGTCTGACATGCCCATCAACCAAACCGATATCAACCTCCCTACCTACAGAAATCTCAAACATATAACAAATATCAATAATGTGTTATGAAAGAGGTTATATCGATGCTTAACGCTCATAATATCATTATAATTAATTACTTTTGTTATGTTTTTTGATTGAATGGGGTTAGTTGAGATCCACTTTATTCTTAATCAGGCTTTCTGTGCTGAATTAGCATTATCAAGTAGATAATGCGGCCTCATCGTGATTCACACTCCTTAATTACCGTCCCTTTCGTTCATAATTATATCAATTTCGCTACATTCCTTAGACAACGAGATGCACTATAATTAAGTCCATATACTAACAGAATTTACAACATCATTATTGACAACTGAAATTCCAGTCTGAATACTAGAAAAATTATCATTACCTGCCGCCCAACAGTGAAGTGCTTTTTACCTAACTCCTCCACTTTCACCTAATCTTGAAGTTGCAAATTTTTACCAAAGAATACTAGCTAGCTAGTTTGTTGCTGGCCGTGGTCCATTAAACGTTAACAAATTGTCTACTGAAACACTACTAAAGCCTTTGGTTCATTTCCACATACTCTTTCCTTTGTTGTGAAAGTGTTTCCTTCCACATATATGTGTCGATGAACAACTGACACTCTTCGTCAATCTAGTTACTGTTTGGATTTCTCGGCTTCAGACAATCATATATATATGTATGAGTTTCGTAGGACCTGTTGTAATGTTTTGCTTTTTGTCGTGACACAATCCTTTGAACAGATCGATCCTAGGGTAATGCACTATACATGTCTGCCTCCAAGATCTCATGCGGAGCTGTCAAGTCACGCTCCAGATGCTCGAATGAAGTGTCCTCAAACTCCAGATTTTCCGATGGCTTAAAATCACAAGTTCCGGTTACGGCCCGCTTTAGTTATATTACTTATGTTTGGACCTCTTCAATTCCCACACAATTAGGGGTGTCCGACCCGATTAGATACATTTTTGGTTTTTTGGGTTCGGGTTTGTTTTGGGTTTCGGATTTTTCAGTTTCGTGTTCGGTTTTGTTTATCGGGTTTTCCGGTTCCGTCTAAAAACCTCCAAGGAATAGAATTCAACCCGTATTCTTAGGCATTCGATTTTTCAGGTTTCGGTTTTGCTTTAACCGAATCCGAACCCGATAAGGAATTTTCGAGTTTCGGGTAACCGAAAGTCCTTATCGATTTCGGGTTCGATTTCCAGTTATTTCGGTTTTGGGTTTCGAATTTTTTCGGGTTTCGGTTTGGGTAACCAAACCCGACCCGAACTTACACCCCTACACACAATCTAGTATATTACGAGAAACATCTTTTGATAGCCACTGATAGTGCTTTAATCACGAATTCGATTCTCCCGACAACTTGACGAAACACAAAATCAAACTAGACTCTACCGTAAACGTTGGGATCCTTCGATTTAAACAAAAAAAAAATAATCATACTCCAGTACTCAGTTGCGTCAAGAAAAAGCTCCCCAGGCAGGGGCGGACACAGGGGGGTTTAGGGGTGTCCGGGTTGGGAAAACGATTATCGAATCCCGGTAGTAATTTACGTATGGACAAAAAAAAAAAATTGATAGTGAGGGACACCCCGTAAATTTGAAAAAATGATTATCCTTCTGTCATTTGTGTATAAGAATATAAGTGGTAGGTTGGATAATTCAAATCTAGAACACTATTATTATTAATAAACTTAATTTCCATTGAGCTAAACTCATTTGTTGTTCGATTTTGAACAATGTGAGTAAAATGGCATTCCCTATCTCTAATTATTTTAAAAACCTAACAATTAAACTAATTTCAAACTACCCTTAATTTGTATTGATTTTATGATTGTATGACAAGTGTTGAAAGAGTCTTTCAGCTTTGGGTTACATCAAGAACAAGTTTACAAATAGAATACGTGATAAGTTCGTGAATGATTGTCTAGTAGTGTATATAGAGACAATTTTTTTAACACTATAGACACCAAGTGTATTCTACAATTATTTCTGAATATGAAAACATATCATGCACTTTTTTAACCTATACGAGTAAGATATTTTCATATTTACAATTTTGTTTTTATTAATTATTTTTATTTTTATTTAATTTATTTTTTAAAAGCGGACACCCCTATGAAAAATTTCTGGGTCCGCCACTGTCCTAAGGTACAAATGGTAAGATTGCATATGCAAATCACAATTTTACAATAATAATAATAATAATAATAATAATCTATAACTTATGTAACTTCGAACATGTACAAATTTCATATTTATATGTGTGGTTGTTCTTTAAATGGATATGCTTGTAAATAATATATCATCAATGATTCAACCTATACCAATAACTTGAGAGCTTATTTACATTAACTATTCCTACCACCAGGGCGGAGCTACACTCAAGCTAGGGTGGACCCCGACCCCCGTAATTGGTCCTCTGCCTACCACTATTATTCCACTCTGCATCATGTTATCCAAATCCAACTATCATCCCAATAGTCCATTGACTAAATTGTCACAAAAAGGTACGAATATATCTCTCGCATAAAATTCTTGACGATCTCCTGCCACCATTAATAAACAAACAATACAAATGTAACAAGAAGTTATAGAGACCATGGTACCCGTCTCTTTCCCTCGTCATCTTCTTCCGTTGGTTTGTCTTTCGGTTTGACAAAACAAGGTTGGTTTGGTGGTGGTCCGAAAGATTGACAGAAACCAACCAGAGAGAGAAAATTCCTATCACGTAAAATGAGTAAAAAAGATACATTTGTTGTAGGGCTGCAAATAAGCCAAGTCGCTCGCGAGCAACTCGACGTTCGAATCGGAAAAAATACGTCCGACACTCGACTCGATGTTAGCGAGCCGGCTCATTAGTAAACGAGCCAAGCTTGAGCTAGGCCATTCTCGGCTTGATAATCTCGTGAGCTAGCTTGACTCGGTGGCTTGTTGAGCTAAGCTAGCGAGCTGGCTTGTTTAAAGCTTGTGGAAGGACCAATTACTCTTTTGAACATAAAAATTATCTTGTTAATAAGGATGTGTATGGAAATTAGATGTTATTTTTAGTTTCTAGTGTTCTTTTTAACATTTTTAATTTCTAATGTTCTTATTTGTACACATTTTTCAGCAAGAATGATTTCAAATTGAGCTTATCTTGAACAGAGCTTGTACTCAGCTTGACAAGTTGTGTTAATGAGCATTTACCGAGCTCGAGCTCGATCTCGAGCTGGATGATCAAAATTCGAGTTCGAGCCAAGCTCGAGCTAAAAAATTTATAAACGAACCGAGCTCAAACTAAGCGAAAACTCGACTCGTCTCGTTTGCAGCCCTAATTTGCTGTGAGAAAAATATCTCAATATTTCATTGATTAAGTTAAGTTAAATTATCAGAAAATGGATTAATAAGATAGGTTGATTTACATTGATATGAAATTTCAGGAAAACCAATGCAACATTCTAAGCTTTGCATTAATTAATTAAAACCATATAGGATTAGAACAAGTTAATTAGTGATGCTACATATGTCACGGTTATTACATGACCCAATGGAATGGAAGCCACAGTAGAAGAACGTAACCCCCATTATGTGCTCGATACTTGGATTTTTGTTTACAGATAAATATGAATATAATGTTATAGTCCGCCTCCAAGAAACTAACTTTAGGTTAAATTCATCAACAGCAAAAAGCAATGGAGCTAAATTTTGATTGAACAAACAATAAATTGAATCAAATTGATTTTGTTTCAATTCTCTTTGACTCTGCACGTACGCAAAAGAAAAGCAAATAGCAAATGTATTGAACAAAACTCAGACAAGACTCTTAGGTACGTATAGTTGAATTCAATTCAATTCAGTGTGTGTAATAGCCCAATATAGCATGCATGATTCCGAACGAACCAAACCGAAGAGAATAAATTGTGCGATTTTGTATTATATCCATGACATCAAATAACAGAACAATGACGTACATCTTCCTAAGCAAAGAAAACACACCATAAGGGCATAAACAACAACGAAAGAGATTAATTAATTAATAATTAATTAAGGGGAGAGAGAGAGAGAGCAGCCTTGACCTGACTATTGACCCTTGCCCTTAATAATACAACGCGATTCCCAAAACCCATTGGAAATTTTGGAGGAGAAGGGGTTTTGGTTTTTCTCCCGGCCGGCCCCCGGATTTGGATTTCTCCTCCTCCTCCTCTTTGATTTGACTTCTCCGTCTCCCTAGCTATATAAATATACCACTTCCTTCTCAAACCTTCCATATCATTTATCAACCACCCTTCTTTCCTTAATTTCCTAGCTCCAACAACCAGAAGAGAAAAAAAAAAAAAAAAAAAACAACAACAAGGAGCTGCTCGACCAAAATGGAGATGCAACACCACTCTCCTCCGCCGGAGCCCATACCCGACCCGCCCAGCACCACCCGGGTCGCCTACAGCGGACCTCTAGTAACGACAACCACAAAAAAATCCAGCAGCAGCAGGAAGAAGAGCGCCAGGTTCAAGGACCAATTAGTAGTTGACAACGACGACCAACAGTACGTGGAGATCACGCTCGACATCCGCCACGACGCCGTTTCGGTCCACGACATCAAAGGCCGGGACCCGGAGACCGCCTTGCTGGCCGCTCAGCTGGGGTCGCCGGCCAATCGGCCCCAGATCACGCTCGGCTCCCAGCTCTCGTTCCGCCTCCGCCAGGTCTCTCGGGAGCTGAAGCGGATGGCTTCCTCCAACCGGGGTTTCGACCGGGCCAAATCCGGCGCCGCCAGGGCGCTCAAGGGGCTCAAGTTCATATCCAAGAACGTCGGCGGCGCCGGGTGGGTGGATGTCGAGAACCGGTTCGATGACCTGGCCATTGACGGGTCGCTGCCCAGGACCCGGTTCGCCCAATGCATAGGTATATATATTCGTTAACATTTACAAAATTGTTACCGCGTACGTAATTTAACTGCTAAAAATGAGAATAAAGTCATTACGAAATTGTTACCGCCTACATCATCACTCCACCACTTTCGTCATTCTATCCAAATTCACTACCTCCTAACAACTTTTATTTGTCCCGTCAGTTTTATTTTTATCATAATGTATAGGTCTGAGTAGTGAATTTGTGACTTGAATAAAATGTTTTTTTTTTTCCTTTTATTTGTCTAGGGATTTAATTTGCATATATATTCGGTTGCTTGCTTTGATATTTAGGGATGAAGGAATCGGGGGCATTCGCCGGCGAGTTGTTCGACGCGCTGGCACGGAGACGAGGGATCACGTCGGCGACCATAAGCAAGGCGGAGCTGCATGAGTTCTGGGAGCAGATTAACGACCAGAGCTTCGATGCCAGGCTCCAGATTTTCTTCGACATGTAAGTGAAGATTAATCACTAATTAGTTATTTAATAGCTAAACTAATACAACGGGTTGGGGACGAAACTATTTCTGATTTTTTATTATTATTTAATTAATGGTAGTTTTTATTGTTGAATACCTTTAAATTTTCTAACTAATAATAATTTTATTTTTGGATTGCAGGGTGGATAAAAATGCTGATGGCAGGATCACAGAAGAGGAGGTGAAAGAGGTAAAAATAAAACTATTTTTAATCTGTGTGAAATAAATCAATCATGATTAATAAATAATTAGCTACCGAATTTAATTGCTTTCACCCTTCCATTAATCATCGTCTAAGTCATTTTGTTTCCAGATTATTTCTCTAAGTGCTTCTGCCAACAAGCTATCCAAGATTCAGGACCGAGCAGAAGAATACGCAGCCTTGATCATGGAGGAGCTGGACCCTGACAATCTGGGCTACATTGAGGTCCATTTTCAGCCCATTCTCATCCTTTTAAGGCCTACCATTACCATACTTCAGGCCCATCACACCGAACCCATATGAATTTTCTTTTCTTCCTTTTGTGGCTAATCTATGCAGTTGTACAACTTGGAGACACTACTTCTCCAAGCCCCAGCCAAATCAACAAACCTAGCCACAGACAGTCGGGTCCTGAGCCAGATGTTGAGCCAGAAGCTGGTCCGAACTAAAGATCGCAACCCGATCAAGCGATGCTACAACGGGCTAGCTTACTTCGTCCTGGACAACTGGAAGAGGATCTGGATCGTGGCCCTGTGGCTAGCCATCTGCGCGGGCCTGTTCGCGTGGAAGTTCACCCAGTATAGGCGTCGGGCCGTGTTCGACGTCATGGGCTACTGCGTCTCGGTGGCCAAAGGCGGCGCCGAGACAACCAAGTTCAACATGGCCCTGATCCTGCTGCCCGTGTGCAGGAACACCATCACATGGCTCAGGAGCAGGGCCGTGCTGGGGAAGGTGGTCCCCTTCGACGACAACATCAACTTCCACAAAGTGGTCGCCGCGGGGATCGCGCTCGGGGTGGGCCTCCATGCGATCTCCCACCTCACGTGCGACTTCCCGAGGCTGCTCCGCGCCACGGACGAGGAGTACGAGCCCATGAAGCCCTTTTTCGGGGAGGACAGGCCAAATAACTACTGGTGGTTCGTGAAAGGAACGGAGGGCTGGACCGGCGTTGTGATGGTTCTACTCATGGTTGTGGCTTACATTTTGGCCCAGCCGTGGTTTCGTCGCAACCGGGTTCGTAACCTTCCGAAGCCTATGAAGAGGTTGACTGGGTTCAATGCCTTTTGGTACTCGCATCACTTGTTTGTCCTTGTCTATGCCCTCTTCATCGTTCATGGTTACTATCTCTACCTATCCAAAGATTGGTACAAGAAAACGGTACCTAAATAACTTCAACTCGATCTTGAAGTCAACGTACATATTCTTGATCATCTTTCTGATATGATACTAACAAATGTTCACATCCATATATTTTTGCAGACATGGATGTACGTCACGATTCCGATGGGATTGTATGCTTGCGAGCGTCTAGTTCGTGCTTTCAGATCTGGGTACAAGTCAGTCAAGATTCTAAAGGTGACAAGTATTAATAATCTTCTCTTGTTGTTTCTACACATTTATCATTTCTATCGTAGGATTTCTTATAATGCCTTCTATAATGTTTTAGTTTGCGGTGTACCCGGGAAATGTTCTCGCTCTCCAAATGTCCAAACCTCAAGGATTTCATTATAGTAGTGGACAATACGTGTTTGTCAATTGTGCTGCAGTTTCTCCCTTTGAATGGTGAGTTCGACTTTAGATGTCGTTCGGATTGTACGATTGCCCCATAACAATAGTTTAGTGCGACATGCATGTTAATGATTTTGTTTTTGGTCCACTATGCTATTACATTACAGGCATCCATTTTCAATCACTTCAGCACCAGGAGATGATTACCTCAACATCCACATCCGCACACTGGGAGATTGGACAGGGCAGCTCAAATCCGTCTTTGCCGAGGTAAATTACTAATCTATTCTTATCCAGTTTATTAGCTTAATGACACGTTGTCAATGTAGTAACCTTCCATGATCACTCTGTTTTCAATTCCTCTACTTCAGGTTTGCCAACCACCATCCGCAAATCAAAGCGGGCTCTTGAGATCCGACCCATCATCATCCAGGCCCAGAATGCCCAAACTCCTTTTAGACGGGCCGTACGGGGCCCCGGCCCAAGACTACAAAAACTACGACGTCCTTCTCCTAGTAGGATTAGGAATCGGCGCCACCCCTTTAATCAGCATCGTCAAGGACGTCCTCAACAACATCAAGCAGGGGAAAGAAATCGAAGAAGGAGGAGCAATGGAGAACAATGGCCACAAAAGGAATCAACCTTTCGCGACTCAAAAGGCTTACTTTTATTGGGTGACCCGAGAGCAGGGCTCGTTCGAGTGGTTCCGCGGTGTGATGAACGAGGTGGCAGATCACGACCATGACAAGGTGATCGAGCTCCACAACTACTGCACCAGCGTGTACGAGGAAGGGGACGCGCGCTCCGCTCTGATCACGATGTTGCAGTCGATCCAGCATGCCAAGAGCGGGGTAGATGTGGTCTCGGAGACGAGGGTGAAGACCCATTTCGCCCGGCCCGACTGGAGGAAGGTGTTCAAGCGGGTTGCCATGAACCATCCAGACCAGAGAGTCGGTGAGTGGTAGTAACTTTTTTTTTGTTAATCTGATTCGATCCAATTCTAAGGCTCAATTTTTACTTTCTTGTTTTTTTATTGTGGGTGGGTTAATTTGACAGGGGTGTTTTATTGCGGGGCGCCTGGATTGACTGGAGAGTTGAGGAAATGGGCTCGGGAATTTTCCAGGAATACATCTACCAAGTTTGATTTCCATAAGGAGAACTTTTAGCTACTAAGAGGGTCGATGTGTCTTGCAATCCCTAATTCTAGTGCTACATATTCTTTTTATTTGTGAAGTGTTGTTGAATGTATGGTATCATATTAGTTTATTTTTCTCCATTTTCATTACTACGTTTGTGATTGAAAAATAGTGAAGCAAAAGATTGTTTTTATATATGCTATTATGATCCTAAGCTCCTGTTTACCGTTATAAGCGTGAGTTAATGGTAAAGACGTTGATTTGAGAAAATAATATATTTTGTTTAGATTTTACTTGTCATTATTGTAGATAATATCACATATGTGACGTATCATACAAAATTGTGTGAGCTGAATCCCCTAATGAAATCATGATTGAGTCAACGATTATGATAATCAGTGTTTTATTTAACCTTTTAGGAAAGCTCTTTCATCATAAGGTGACGGCGACTCGACGAGTAGGATTTTGTTCCCCTATTTTGCTTGTGCATATATAAGAACTAAATAGCTCCTTTTTGAACACTTTGGGAACTAGTATGGAACTATGACATATGTTTATTTGAGTGTTATGTGGAAATAAAGGATTGTTTGCTTATTGGTGAGTTTAGAGTTTTTGAATTTTATTATTTTAATGAATTTATTACGTTATGGATTTGAAAGGGTTTATTATTTGTTTAGTCGATTTTTATCATGGATTTATACCTTTTTGCACCATGTCGCCCACAAATTTTTCTTCCATCAACCAAATCTCAAATAAAATTGGGATTTGCAATTCTATAGATCTCAAGGATTTGTGTTCCAATTTTTACCCCAACAAACAATTAAACTTATATATATAATTTAAGGTTTAAATATATAATGTTCTCATTGCATTCATCATCAACTATATTCGTAATATACAACATATTTTGTTGTTCTGTTTTGCAATTTTGATTATGTGTTAAAGGCTAGTTTTTATGCTTGTGATAGACTTTTGTATTTTCTTGTATGGGCTTTTTGTTTGTATTTTTTTGCATTGTTCTTTCCTTTGCTTTCACATGTAACACCCTAACCAGGCCGGTACTACTTTTACTAATATGCCCTTGATAAATAAAATACTCAAATCTTAAATTGCAGTGGGAAAAATTTTACTAAATAAAATACTGAAAACACACTTGTAGTTCAAAGCGCCCTAACACATGGGCAAACTCAATACTTAAAATCGCAAAATGATCTCCAGTCTATACTCATAATCATAAATGTAATGACTAATATTCTCTAATGTTATTGCTACTGAAAACCTTAACTAAGCATCCTCCGTGACGCTTATACTGCTCTCCTCTAGCTGGCTGCCCTCGAACTCGCTGCTCACTAACTGCTCCTCTAGCTCCTCTAGCTCTTCAAACTGGTGAGTGAGATGGGGTCATTCTACGCCCTTACGTTTTAAAAATCTAGTACTTGAGTATTTTACTTCAAATACTTAACTTAAACTGGTGGGAGTTGTTCGTACTTCCACTCTTAAAACTCCTAACTCTTAAAACTGTATGGGAGTTACTGTTACTCTCCATTCTTAAAGCGCAAAACTCGACTTAAATACTTGACTGACACGGGGATCCCTCACTAGCTAGTCTGGTTGCCAACTCATACGTATGAGAAGCCATCAAGGCTTTCCTTAAACTTATCGTGGAAGGCTCTTCTTCCACGATTCTCAAGAGCATAACTACTGCTCATCTTAAAAATTTCAAGAGCACAACTGTTGCTCTGTCTCAAAGATCTCAAAAGCATAACTACTACTCTATCTGAAAAACTCAAGAGCATAACAGCTGCTCTATCTAAAAAACTCAAATGGCAACGGACTGGCGCTAGCGACTAAAAACACTTAAAACGACTTCACCTTCTTGAAGGTGAAGTACTTCTTAAAACAAAAGGACTTGTTCTTAACTTTAACAATCACTCATAAACGTAAAGCTTTAAAGCAAACATCACACATTCACTATAAACCACTACTCAAACAAGCACATATCATCAATCATGAGCACTAACAACCATAGCAACACTTCACAAAAATACTGAAAACTCTAATACTTGAAAGAATACGTAAGGCTTAGAATTTACCCCCTTGACACTCACTTGGCTATATAGTTAAAATCCATCGGCTTCATGAACTAGGTATTCTAAAAGGTGTCATGGAAAAGCTTAGCATTTATTCGACGTTGCTCCCCCATCAACTCCATTCGTCCCAGTCGTCAAAAATCAACCACAACAAATTGCCCGAGCCATGTTAAAGCACCTCCCACATATGTACATATTCACTTAACCATTTCACTTGGTATTCCTCTACGAACTAACTAAATGCGGGTAGTGTAGGTAACTTACCCAAAACCATTCGCCTTCAATTTCGGTTCCCCGTAATGCATCTCCAGAGATGGTCGCCGCTACTTCCCAGGTGTGGTTGCCGGTAACAATTTTGATTTCTCGGTGGAATATATAGAGAGGGAACACGTTTTGGATTTGGCCCTGCTCGAATCCAAATTGATCCTCTCTCACTGTCCGCTCACCCCAATTGACTCCTTGTTCCGCCCCTCCTAAACAGGTGTGAACAGCAATAATGGCCGCTCATCTCGACCGCCCTGGCCCGCTACTAAATCACCTCCTTGTCCCGCCTCCTACTTGCTTAAGCAGGAAGCTGTCATAGTAGAGGGGTGTGTCGAGAGATTAATCGAGGCTCTGTGATGAGTCCGGCGAGGCGAGGCACGAGATGACCAGCGAGGCTCTGAGATGAGTCCGGCGAGGCGAGGCACGAGATGACCGTCCACCACAATCGGCCCTCATCCTGATTCCCTCTCGACCTGCCTTCATGCTTGCTTAAGCACACGGGTATCGTAGTGGAAGAGATAATTCGAGCGAACGGTTATGTGGGGACGGGGAGGAAGAGTTTGGGCGGCCGCTTCGGCCTCATGGGGAATTGGATTAGGTTTGGCTTAACTTTTAATTAGCTCAGAAGGGTATTTTTGGCATTTTGTAAATCACGGGTGAGTTTAACCCGAAACTCAACTATCGGCCGTAGCATACTCAATTTATGTCGTTGAACTGAGAGTTCGCATTTTTGGTCCTCATCGATATTACGATGAAATTTGACAAATTTCCCCGAGGGTATGATAGTCATTTTGACTTGGCAAGATCAAGGTGTAACATTTCCTCCACCCTTATAAAAAATTTCCCCAAAATTTAGACTGTGCTAGACACCTTGCATTTGATAGTGTTTGCCTCGACTGAGATATCACATTTCCCCCCTCCTTAAGAAAAATTTTGACCTCAAAATTTGTTCTTCGCGACAACCTAAGGTCTCACTTGAGGAAATCCTTCTACTACTGGGATGTATACTTCCTTTCCCGGTATGACCTTGAGCTATGAACCCTTTCCTCCAATTCGTGTGGTTCTTGGCCAACTAATTACTCACCCACTTTTCATAAATCTCTTGCTCAAGCTAGTTACTTGCTCAATGCGTCTATGGCACTATGGCACTCTCCCTTCTTAAATGCCTCTGATGCTGTAATGGCTTCGTAGCTCATATTGTTCTCAACTATTTGTCTTGGGTCTCTACTTAGGATTCCTTAAGAACTTAAAGGAAATAAATTATTAGCCAGCCCTATTCAAGTCATGACTCGTCGTAACTTCAGCTCATAACAGGCCCAGACCTTGAACTTCATCCTCCCTATCTTGACTGCTGACGACTCTCCTTAGTATAGAATGTTTGACCTGCTTAATGATTAACTCTGATGCTGGTTCCTAGGTATCGCTTCTTCTCCCTTTATAGGCGTCGTTATTCTCCTCTTTGATAATTCCACTTGATACGCACTCTTGATGCCTGATTCACCATATATGGTGCCTTTAGCATGAGAAAATCCCTTACATATCCCTATTGGTGTTCTTAATACCCCTTTCAACCCTAAGGTTACTAATAGCGGCTTAACCTCCATCTTGTTATATTGTAAAACTCTTTTAACGTAAGCTCATTTGTGGTTGACCACGTAGATCACCTAGGTCCTTGTACCTTCTAACTTTGAATCTCTTACTTTCTTCCAAGATTCTTCGTCTCTCCCTTTAGCCATCAACTGAATGGTCATCTCCTCAATACTTCTTGTTTAAACCTGAAACCTCACACTACTGCTCTTACTTTCTATATGCCTTAAAGGCATCATTTGCATCTTTCTCTAGCTTGCTAACAACTTTATGACTCCTTTCAAGAGTCATGACCTTCCCCTTGGCTTACTAGTTCACTCCTGGCGCCTAACTTAGCACTTCCTTATCGCCGCCTGAATTTGAAACTCTCGTACTATCCATTATGCTACTCTTAGACCCCTAGCTAAAATTCCTCTTACGGTTTCCCCATCCAATAGAGTCTTACTTGAGAGATTGACACATTTCACCAGCATAGGCGATCTTGGTTTCACTTTGTGGTATTCTATCAGGTTCCCTAAACTTATAGCCCTCTTACTTCGTTACTCGTGACTCTTCTTCTTGATGTTCCTTTCTCGGTTTAGATGTCCCTTGTTCGCGACATAGTCCTCTAGGTTCCTATATCCTCTTCTCACTTATGTACTTTGGCCTATAAGGTTTACCCTTCCACTATTCTTGACGACCTTGATTCCACCTTAAAATTGGCTGAAATTTCTTGATGGACTCCCTATGGATAACTCGTTCTCCGTTGGTAGTCAACCTAATGCTTCCTGGTAGTCTTCTGTATTCCTGGTTCGACATTTCCTAACTATTTTCCTCCACGCACACTCCTTGAACTCGAGTCACTTACACATATTCCCACTCCTTTATCAAGAACTTCCATGTCCTTCCTTGACTTCCTACACTCTATGACATCTCTAATGCCACTTCACAGTTATGAGCTTACGGCTTCCCAAAGTCTAGTACTACTTCTAGATTTCTTGCCAATCATTAAGCAATTTTAAAGATAAATTCGCACAAAGAAACTTGCAAATCCCACCTGAGACTTGACCAATTGACTTATTGAAATCTCGTCAAACTTCCTCTAGTCTTCTTTCTCTTTCCTAGTATTGTATGCAAACTCTCTTTATTACGACCGTTGAGACTTCTCCTCGAATTCTCTAACATCTATTGGAACTTCCAATAAACGTTCTACTTCCTTGTCTATACTCGGTTGGTTGAATGACTTACTCCTGCAGCTGGTTCCGAGACTCCAGCTCTTAGCCCTCTAGTTCCAACTTATTACAGAGGTTCCTCCTTCTGTCACCCTAATAGACCGTCATTTACACATGTTTTTACCCTCATACTTACACCGTTTGAGGTGTTGATTCTCGTGTTTTAGGCCGATTTCACGCTAGGTTGTGCTTGTTTGTGTTATTTCAGGTCCTAGTACGTGAATGAAGGCTTAGGAGCGAGTCTGGGGTCGATTGGACGAAGAACGGACGAAGGGCGAGCTTTTTGGGGAGTGCACGGGCAGACCAGGAGGCTGCACGGCCGTGCACTTGAGCCATTTGGCCGTGCACCTCACGCCGAGGCCATGCACGGGCTGGCCGGATCCTTGCACGGTCGTGCGCCTGGCCGTGCAAGATGGACGAAGAAAAAATAAATGGAACGGTGCGTTTCAGGGTGCACGGCCAGAATTGTGTAGTGCACGGCCGTGCACCTGGCCGTGCAACTCGGGAAAACCGGTTTTAAAGCCTAATTCGAGCCAAAAGTGGGAGAATCGTGTTTTGAGAGCAAAAACAGAGCCCTAGAGAGAGAAAGTGCGAAGAACTCATCCTAGAAGCTATCTTGGAGCTGGATTTCATCGAATCGAGCCTGGAGATCGTCATAGGAGTGAAAATCATCGTCCCGGAGCAGATTATCCTCATCGTTATGAGTATGACTAATCCGATTCTTGTTTTCTCTTCTCTCTCTATGGAGTAGAACCCTTCTCTCACTTGGGTATGAAGAACCCTAGTTCCTTGTGTTAGGGATTTGATTGTAATGACTTGGGATGATACTACTGTTTGATTTTAATCGAATGACGCATGTTTCATGAATTGATTTGAGTCTGATCAGCTTTTCTCAATTTCTGCTACAACCTGAGATAGATAGAATCTGATTAGGTTGTTAGAGCCTCTTCATTCGATAGTAGGAGATTGGCTATACGAGAGTTAGCCAGTTTACTGCTTTGTACTGGTGTTCTTGGCGCCAGTAGTGGAGTTGTGTGTTCATAGCCTCAGCTTTCTATCCCGGTGAAGACTAGTCGTCTGCCGGGTAGTTAGACTGAGAGGGCTTGGTCAGCTTAAGAGATTCCAAGCTACTGTCGGATCTTCCGCAGTCTAATCAACAGTAAATCAACCCAGGGAATTGCAATTGAACCTAACTAAGGGGCTAGGGGGACTCAATCCCGAGTGACTCTTGCCTGCTTTAGAAACCCGAACAATTTACTGCTTTCTTGTTGCTTTTACTTTTCACAACAATCACTCGAACTAGTTTGCTAGATAATAGAGAATCACGGAGTAAGCAGTAGATCTAGACCCCGGGTTGATAATTAAACTTGCCTATACTGCAGTCCCTTTCATTGGTTACACTTGGCCATTGTTAGGTGTTGTGTTTTAGCGTGTCACACCCCTCATGTACCCTAGGTGGCTAGGTGCTCCCTCCATTTAGGATAGGACAATCCCATAAAAGATCATCATAAACTCTTGCATTCCCCTTTCAATGGTCCCAACGACCTCCGGACCTTTCATGATCTGCGTAGTTTGTAGAGTCTCTCATATTCCAATCCATCCTCTTTCTTGCTCGGCATTGTTCACTAGCACATTTTATTCTTGATCCAAGCTCGTCCTCTACCTCGATCATCTTGACTCTTGTCTTGTTCCTTTTAAAAGCTTGCTACCACCCTAATTCCCCAGGGTCATGTACCCTCTTCTCGATGACGTAGTTTATCTACAAGGGTTCCTTTGTAGTCATTATGTAAATTACCATGACTCCTCTCCGCCTTGACCTTTTGACTTATTGACGTCCTTTCATACCCCCTGTAACCTACTTATTTCCTCTTTTGCTTCATTTATACTACCCTACCTTTTCTTAAAGTCTAAACTTGTCATTGTGTTGTAATAACATCGAGTCATCGACGACTAAAACTAGTTGCGGGACTTCTCGTGGTACCTCCTGGTTTCTTGACTCGTTTCCTCCTTGCCACTACTTAGGGTCAAGGAGCTTGAAATCCTCCCACCATTGTAGCTACTGACATCTAGTCATTGTAGCTCTTTCTTCGGAGATTCATAGTTCTCCTATTTATTTATCTTAACCTATTAGATCGTTTGCTAGCGGCTAAGTAGACAAATCCCCGTAGTGCTCCTTCAACTTCTTCGAATCCTCGTACTTATACCTCAAATACCCCTTTGCGATTGGCTCACTTCAAATTTGGACTAAATTTATCTATCTTAATACGATTAGAGTAGACTGAAGAATCTATAAACTCTTAAAAGAAGATCCTTGACTCATTTTCCTTTCCTTTAAAACAAAAGCCTTTAAAACTTAGACCGATATTCCAGTATTCCTTGGAGACCAAGGAACAAAGGAAGACCGACTCTGATACCAAAATGTAACACCCTAACCCGGTCGGGTACTATTTTTACTAAAATGCCCTTGATAAATAAAATACTCAAATCTTATATTGCAGCGGGAGAAATTACTGAATAAAATACTGAAAACACACATTTGTAGTTCAACGCAACGCCCTAACACATGGGCAAACTCAATACTTAAAATCTCAAAATGATCTCCAGTCTATACTCATAATCATAAATGTAAATAACTAATAATCTCTAATGTTGTTGCTACTGAAAGCCTTGACTAAGCATCCTCCGTGATGCTTATACTGCTCTTCTCTAGTTGGCTGCCCTCGAACTCGCTGCTCACTAACTGCTCCTCTAGCTCCTCTAGCTCCTCTAGCTCTTCAAACTGGTGAGTGAGATGGGGTCCGTCTACGCCCTTACATTTTAAAAATCTAGTACTTGAGTATTTTACTTCAGATACATAACTTAAACTGGTGGGAGTTGTTCGTACTTCCACTCTTAAAACTCCTAACTCTTAAAACTGTATGGGAGTTACTGTTACTCTCCATTCTTAAAGCGCAAAACTCGACTTAAATACTTGACTGACACGGGGATCCCTCACTAGCTAGTCCGGTTGCCAACTCATACGTATATGAAGCCATCAAGGCTTTCCTTAAACTTAAACTTATCATGGAAGGTTCTTCTTCCACGATTCTTAAGAGCATAATTGTTGCTCATCTTAAAAACTTCAAGAGCATAACTGTTGCTATGCCTCAAAGATCTCAAGAGCATAACTGCTGCTCTATCTGAAACTCTCAAATGGCAACGGACTGGCGCTAGCGACTAAAAACACTTAAAACGACTTCACCTTCTTGAAGGTGAAGTACATCTTAAAACAAAAGGACTTGTTCTTAACTTTAACAGTCACTCATAAACGTAAAGCTTTAAAGAAAACATCACACATTCACTATAAACCACAACTCAAACAAGCACATATCATCAATCATGAGCATAAACAACCCTAGCAACACTTCACAAAAATACTGAAAACTCTAATACTTGAAAGAATACGTAAGGCGTAGAATTTACCCCCTTTACACTCACCTGACTATATAGTTAAAATCCATCGGCTTCATCAACTAGGTATTCCAAAAGGTGTCATGGAACAACTTAGCATTTAATCGACGTTGCTCCCCCATCAACTCCATTCGTCTCAATCGTCAAAAATCAACCACAACAAATTGCCCAAGCCATGTTAAAGCACCTCCCACATATGTACATATTCACTTAACCATTTCACTTGTTATTCCTCTACGAACTAACTAAATGCGGGTAGTGTATGTAACTTACCCAAAATCATTCGCCTTCATTTTCTGGTTCCCCGTACTGCATCTCTAGATATGGCCGCCGCTACTTCCCAGGTGTGGTTGTCGGTAACAATTGTGATTTCTCGGTGGAATATATAGAGAGGGGACACGTTTTGGATTTGGCCCTGTTCGAATCAAAATTGATCCTCTCCCACTATCCGCTCACCCAATCGACTCCTTGATCCGCCCCTCTTAAACAGGTGTGAACAGCAATAATGGTCACCCATCTCGACCGCCCTGACCCGCCCCTCCTCTCCCACTATCCGCTCACCCAATCGAATCCTTGATCCGCCCCTCTTAAACAGGTGTGAACAGCAATAATGGTCACCCATCTCGACCGCCCTGACCCGCCCCTTGTCCGGCCTTCTGCTTGCTTAAGCAGGCAGCTGTCATAGTATAGGAGTGTGTCGAGAGATAAATCGAGGCTCCGTGATGAGTCCGGCGAGGCGAGGCACGAGATGACCGTCCACCACAGTCGGCCCCCATCATGATTCCCTCTCGACCTGCCCTCCTGCTTGCTTAAGCACACAGGTGTCGTAGTGGAAGAGAGAATCAGAGTGAACGGTTACGTGGGGATGGGGAGGAAGAGTTTGGAAGGCCGCTTCGGCGTTCATGAGGCCGAGTGGGGAAACGGATTAGGTTTGGCTTAACTTTTAATTAGCTCATAGGCTATTTTTGGCATTTCGTAAATCATGGGTGAGTTTGACCCGAAACTCAACTATCGCCCGTAGCTTACTCGATTTATGTCGTTGAACCGAGAGTTCGCATTTTTAGTCCTCATCGATATTACGATGAAATTTGACAAATTTCCCCGAGGGTATGATAGTCCTTTTGACTTTTGGCAAGATCAGGGTGTAACATTTCCTCCAACCTTATAAAAATTTCGTCCCCGAAATTTAGACTGTGCTAGACACCTTGCATTTGATAGTGCTTGTCCCGACTGAGATATCACATCACATTTGAAAGCAATCATAATGGTTTATCACTCTCAGACGGGGTATTCATGGGGAAGTGCTTTCTCTTTCTCACTATCTGAGTAAGTTTCGTGTCTTTTTGCTACTCGGTGAGAGTTGTCCATCTTATGGCAAAGTATGCTCTTTCATCAATATTCCGGTTGCATACAAATATCATTTTTTATTATTATATGCTATGTATTTTTGTTGTCTAGCAATGCCCCGGGAGATTATCTTACTGGGAATTTGGGTGGCAAATCCATCAACCAAATCCTACAAGCAAACCACTATGGATGGCAACTGGTCGGATAAAGGATAGACAGTGACTATCCTACCCTAACTAGTTCAGTTTTTTTCCATACCTATACGTATCCAATCCATGGATAGTAAATTAAAATTAGGTCCATCCTGGTCGGATTTCTGGTATCCATGGATAGTAATTTTTCTTTATCTTATTGACTATTGTGTTACTAGAAGCAAGTATATTAACATTATAGAAGTGAAAATTTATAAATGACAAATCACTGATACTAAGAGAAATAACAGAAAAAGGAATCCTAGTTCATGAGATGCTAGAAATATACAAGAAGTACGGAATTTGTTAAATTAAAAATCATGATTTATACAAAATATTGTATATGCATGTATAATCCGGGGTCGAATTAGATGGTGAGAAAATCATATCCACCCATTATCTGTCATATTCAGATTTGAATTTTACCGATACAACCTAAATTTTTTTACTGTATTCGGGTTTTACTCCCAATCAAATCAAATTCAAAAGTGTTTCAGCCAAGAAACATGGTAGCCGCCGATCTGTGGAAAGGAAGGGGATAGTGTAGAGAGATGAGTGGTCTGATCCAAACATGAGAAGAGAAGGAGAGCCCCTCACTTGGAAGCCCTAAAAGCCTATTTATAGGTAAGTCTTGTGACACTTGGTTGGGCTTCGGTTGGGCCTTTGTATTATTTTGTGGGCTTTGACCCATATGTGCTTAGTAGACCATGTTTATTATTCAGGTTCGGGTACGACATATTTATACCCCCAACAATTGTCCCCCAGTTAGGTATTCAGTGATACACTGGATGCCTAACTAGAAGTTTTTATGTTGTCAAACTTTTGTAGCCTCTGCATCTGGCGTATGACGTGCATGCCCCTCTTTGTACTCGGACTTGTTGACTCATGTCCCTCAACCTTGTGCTCATTGAACAACTTACAACAAAGACTATACAAAGGCTGAGCAATATAACATAAAGCGATTCATAGCATGGTTAGAGACATAACCCAAATAGTGACAAAAATTACTTACGGCATTTCTCATGTCTAACACGGTACTAACATTTTAAGCGACTAACAAGAAATTTATTTGTGTTAGCCCTATTTACAAGTCCAACTATTGTCCCCCAGTTAGGTATTCAGTGGTACACTGGATGCCTAACTAGAAATATTCAACTTGTGAAATTTCCAACAAACTCTTATTGTCCCCCTGAGAACTATACAAATAGTAAATTATATAATATCATCATGGCATTTCATGCGTGAACTAAAGATTTGATTGCCTTATACAAGTTTCACAAACATATGATGCTACTTGATGCCTAAATAAAATTCAGTGGCAAGCCAAATTCTCATGATTCTTGCTTACAGGCCTGACATTTTGTCCCCTGTTCTCGTTCTCCAACAGCCCATTATTTGAACAAAATATGAGGACACAAGACCATAACAAATTATTTAATAATTAACTAACTCATCTCATGGTAGGAGATAAACTCTAGTGATAAGAAGAAATACTTAGCTCATTCTGTGATGTGCTTCGTTCTAAATGTATGTGGAGATGCCATAGATTGGATTGGACTCCAAGCTGAGACGCGTTGAATTTTGCTCCCATCCCGTGTATACAAGGTTGCACCATAGTCCAGTGTAGGCAGTGGATCGTGGTAGTTTGTCGATGAATTGAGATTCCACTTCATGCGCTTGATTTTAGTCTTGAGAAATATACGCTTGAGCCCTCTTTAAACTGCAGGAGAGCGCATTGGCCATACTTGTAGTGGGCGGCTGGGCTTCCGAGTCGCCACGAAGCCTTCACTAAGGCATGTGTACGATGCACGTCGCCTGAACAAATATTGGTATTTCATTCCCAGTTTCCCACATTCAATGCCTTCATTTAACCCACGAGTCAGGTGCTCTAATCTTCCGAAGTGAGCGCATGGACGCCAACATTAATAAGGGTACATCCAACAAAAGACAATATATTTGAGAGCGGGAAGTATTTCCAACTATGGGTGCAACATTTGTGCGTAACGAATATTTAGAATTATGGGCGCTATATATATTTTGGCACTGAGAGTATTTCAAATCACGTTGAATTTTTGGATTCAAAAGTATTTTGATCCACAGCAGCTAACTTGGGCACATAGAGTATTTCGAACCATGTGCGCTATATTTTGGCACGGAAATAAATCTAACCACGGGCGCAAACTTTGGGCGCGGGGAGTATTTCAAACCAAGGGCGCTATATTTGGGCGCGGAGAGTATTTCAAAACCAAGGGCGCTATATTTGGGCGCGGAGAGTATTTCAAACCAAGGGAGCTATATTTGGGCGCGGAGAGTATTTCAAACCAAGGGCGCTATATTTCGGCGCGGAGAGTATTTCAAACCAAGGGCGCTATATTTAGGCGCAGAGAATATTTCAAACCGAGGGTGTTATATTTGGGTGCAAAAGAGTATTTCAGATAAAAAAATAAAATTTAGTGGAGGGCAAAAATCAAGTTTCACAAAGAAGTAGAGTACTTAGCTTAATTTTGCACGTGTTGAAGCCCATGCGTTTTCAATAATGAGCGCCCAAGACAGTATGACCAGGCGCAAGGTTGCAGATAAGTGGCCGAAATCCTTGATATCAGTTCCAAAAGCGCTCAGTTCGAATCCCAGTTGATGCATCTAATTTTTGGTTAATGGATCAGGCGCTCCACGCCCGCTTCCTTTTCCTTTCCGCTAGGTGCATTAATGGAGCGCTTCTTCTCTTATTTATTCCCCTTCTTTTTTTTTTTAATTCCAGGCGCCCATGACCCTTTACTTTCGTTTCATTAATGTGCGGCACCCCAATGCTTTGCATCCTACCCCTACCAAGGGTCTAGAATGCTCTTCTCAGTTGGTGGTGGAAGAAAGTAGTATCCCAAAGCGTTATGCGTCCGTATTTGGCCTCTTTTTCTTCTCTGAACATTGAACAAATACTGACTCACCCTTTTCTGCACACTTTCTTGCCCCTCCCCTCCCGACTGTACATCTCGAAGGCATGCACCTCCTGACCCGAAGATTACATACGTGCGCCTTAAACCACCGAGTACGCGCTCCTTTTTCCTTTTGATTTCTCAATTCTTTTTTGGCTTCTCAGTGGAGAAGAGTTGCTACATCTCTCGAACAGGGCGCCTCCAAATCCAATTAGTCGGCAAAAGGGATGGGGCGCTCGGGAGGCATGCCTGCTCCTTCCATGGGAAAACGCCAAAATCTCCAAATATCACATGACATTCTCTTCATGGGATGGATCCGCATGAGGAAATCGACAACCAGGAAAAACAAAATAGGAGCTCGCTTCTGGGCACTCTCCTGAATTTTGTGACCCCAAAGGTAGATAGAAACCCGAAACCCCAAAAGGAAACAGATCTGGGTTTCTAATCAATAGAAAAGCTCATAATGGATATATCTGGGTTTGCAAAAAATAAAATAAAATAACTCGAAGAGGAGCCAGATCTGGATTTTTGAAAAGACAACAAAGCTCAAAACTTGAACTGCCCCCAAACATAAATGATTGAGCGGCAATGGTTTATGAGCGGCAACCATGTTTACTGTACGGGACTTGTGGTTTCTGAATAATGTAAGAACAGAATTGGTTCAGGGGAAGGAACCCAGTTGGAGGAAACTGCCACGTTGGTGCAGAAGCTTGGGTTTTGCCAAGACTTTGTGGAGGCAAGGTTGAAAGAGTGCTTGGTCCCGAGTGAAATCGATAAGGACAGCATGGATTTGGTGATGCCAACGATGATGGATGATGAAGTTGACTGTGGCCGGCGACTGAATACGGGAAGAGATTTACATTTGGATGCAGGATTCGAGTAGAGCAAAGAGAGTGGGCTGGCGGATGACGATCGGCGACTTGTGACAAGATTGATCAGGGGGGACAGCTCTGGGTTCCTCACCGTTCCCTATCTTTTTATTTCACATTCCCCAGGAGCAGAGGCGAGCATCATACAGATTCTAGATCTAGATCCAAAACTCAAACTCTTTCCTTTTTTTTTTTTTTTTGGGTGGGACAAAATAACTAGGCGGGCAACAAAAGGGGGCCATAAAATCCAAGGTTCCATCCTCATCAGATACCGAATAAACAATAGTCTCTCGCACAAACCAAAACGTTGAGAAGGAGATATGGGTTTCTTAGGTTACTGCACGAAAGGATTACAGACTGAATGAGGCTCGAAAAAGAAGAAAAGATTTACGGAGGTTGAAGCTAGTTGCATATCATTGATTCGGCCCCTACCTGGCGCGCCAATTGTTTCAGCCAAGAAACATGGTAGCCGCCGATCTGTGGAAAGGAAGGGGATAGTGTAGAGAGATGAGTGGTCTGATCCAAACATGAGAAGAGAAGGAGAGCCCCTCACTTGGAAGCCCTAAAAGCCTATTTATAGGTAAGTCTTGTGACACTTGGTTGGGCTTCGGTTGGGCCTTTGTATTATTTTGTGGGCTTTGACCCATATGTGTTTAGTAGACCACGTTTATTATTCAGGTTCGGGTACGACATATTTATACCGCCAACAAAAAGGATATCCATAATTATCGATTTTTTTGTCATCTCTACAAAGTACAAACCAGAAACCACCTCTAAACACAATACTTGACAAGCACTCAAATCAAATGTGACTGTGATTCTCTCTCACATGCAAGCAAGAATCCATCCGTGTTAATTTTAAAATTGCAGGAGCATGAATTGAAATCTGAGAGATTTGATTAATTAAGGTTTGGAAATTGATACAATGAGAATCTTCAGCACTCAATTATCTCATCTCGATTATTGATAAAAGCGTGCAGCTTAATTTTATTCCTTAATGATGGTCCTCACTGAGTCGGTGGCAAAAATTCTGAGTTCCCCATAAATCGTAATATTCTTCTAATTAGTAGTTACACAGACTAGCCCTCAGGGTTAGCAGATGTTATCAAACTAGCACATGTTACCATTTATTAGTCCAAAAAATATTGGCAGAAATTAATATTATAGTACCTAAAAAATATCCTGATTTAATACCTATGCTTTTAAAATTTTATAAAGGGTAAATACAATATATTATCCATAACTATTAAGTAGCGGAGAATTATAGCCCCAACTATCGAAATACAAATTATTAGCCATAACTATTGTTGTGGGTCAAGATTTGGCTAACAGCCCGTTACTGTTTTCAAATTTTTAACGTAGAAGGCCATGTCAGCATCGTAAAAAATATGATATGATAACTGCCACGTGGGAGCCAGCTCACCATCGTAAAAGCTTAGCCATCATTACTAACAGAAGTGTTAACGAAAACTTAACGATTGGCTAATAATTTGTATTTCGATAGTTGTGGCTATAATTCCCCGCTGCTTAATAGTTATGGATAATATATTATATTTGCCCTTTTATAAATAAGTCTAACTTTTATGTGGAGTTAACACTATCTAAAGAAAAAGGGTAAATCTAATACCAATTATTGAAGCAAAATTTATACGCTGCCCAATTTATCAAACAAATATTCGAATTCATATATATTTCAACCATATCATATCCAAAACAAATAAATTTATTAGGATTTGGATAAAATTATTCTCTGGTAGTAGTTTGAGTATGAGAAAATGGGGAAAAGGTTATAGTTCATGTGATTCAAACATGTTAGGCCATTTTATTAATGAAGAGGTTCATCATTAGCCTATATTAATGTATTGTCATATTTCAAACATAGTTATAATTATATAGAATGAAATAAAAATTTACTGGTTGTATTGATTTTCAAACTTGCATTGATTTTACTAGTTGCAATTGCAAGTGTTGAAAAGCATTTTCAGTTTTGGTTACGTAAAGAATTAGTTTGTAAATCGAATAGGTGATCAACTCGTGAATAACTGTCTAGTATAATATATTGAAAGTAATTTGTTGATCGTTGTAGACACGAAGTATGGTTTTACAAATTTTCCATAATATGAAAACATGTGGTGGTGGTGTTGTAACTTGTACTAGTTGGATATTTTCTTATTTAAATTTTTTGCTTATTTTAAATTATTATTTTAAATTTTTAAAAGAGGTCACCCTTAAATAAAATTCATGGATCCGCCACTTATTTTTTTATTTAGACAAGGGTACATAGATTGATTTTTTGTTATTAGAAGCTACTGAAGGGATTCGAACATAAAACCTCCAGGTTTGAGAGTAGTGGTATTCCCACTAGACCAAGCCTTATTCATGGTCCGCCACTGACTATTATTATATCCATATTATCATTAGCCAATTTTTTTTTATATATTCGAAGTGTTTCTGCCAAAGGTATCTTAAACACATAAGTAAAATTTCGAGTACTTCAAAATTTATGAGAAGTGAGATCTGATAGAATTTTTTAATAAGGATGATGTAATAGTTTTTATCAAGGTTATTAAAGCCAAGCCGAGTCGTTTAGTCCGACTGGTAAAACCATCACCCGGTCACAAAATCGGTTCGAAACAGTCTAAAAATCGCTCTGGTTTTATGTAGCGGTTGGCGAGCGGTCGAGGTAGTTAACCGTTCGAGCCGATCGAGCCGCTCGTCCGGTTTTTGCCATTCGGCCGTTAAGTTTAATTAAAACAATTGCAGAAAATTGAAAATTGGAATAAACCAAAAACACCGGGCTCTCAAACTAAACCTTTATTTCCATTTCACAATTTCGAAGGAAAGATACGAGCTCTGATTAAGAAATGTCGACTATTTATACTGATAACGTTTATTAGGTACCGATTCTCTAACGATTTTTAAATGGTCTAATATCGTTTGGATCACTAAAGTGCGAACCATTCACATTACCGGGTCATGCTCGGGTTCGATCCTGATAACATTAGTTTTTATCATTAGGTGCTAGTTAAGATATCGAAATTTAAAAATTAGAATGTACAAATATTCTCATTGCTTAAAATGAATCCCAAATTATTGGTGAGCATCAAATACAACCATAATCCTCCTAAAATAAATCCCTTTGTCCTCCTCTTTATCCCTCTATGTTAGGAATTTAAAAACCTAAATAGTACGATTGGACCAAAGGTATATGTTACCAGCCAAGAAAATTCTTTCCAATAATCCAAAGCATCAAATGCTTATATCGATTGTAAGCATCCTACTGTTATTTTTAACTAAGGAACTTAACAAAATATAAACCACTGTAATGTGTGATGGCAACCCGCCCCAATCGACTCATACCAATATGGAAAGTGAAATAGCTCAATTGGGATGCTATATAGCATTGATGTTTTAATGTATAATTTGAAGTTGTACCATAATGTTAAATGTATAAGTTCAGATGGTACCATAAAAGAATTTGTACCCTTATGTTATGGGACAACTTCAAGTTGTACTATCACATAAAGGTACAAGTTCAAGTTGTACCATAAAGAATTTGTACAAAAGAGTATAGGTACAATATGAAGTTGTACCATAAAGGCAAAACCTATAGCACCAATGCTATATAGTATTGTAAAATTCATCATCGTTATATGATAGTTAGTTGTAATAATTCGAGTTGCTGAGAGACGATTAATTATGGATTAAATATCACTTTCTTACATGTCTCTCAAATGAAAGCCAACTCATGGGGCTAAAGTTTGCAAAGGCATGTCATATATTGTGGGGAAAATACACTTGTAAGCCATAACTTTGACGTTTTTGACAAATATAGCCATTTTTTTAAATACACAAATATAGCCACATTTTAAAACTAGTTTGAAAATTTTAGCTATTTTCGTTAAAAACGTTAACGTCATCGGTGACTCATCATCTCCAACAAGACACACTCATGCCACCTAAACGCCACATCATATTTTAATATAAAAAAAACCCATTAATTTATTTTAATAAAATATTCATAAATAACTCACCCTTGCCCCTGCTGCCACCGCCTGCAAAAAAAAAAAAAAAAAACCCTTTCCTGAATAATCCCTAATTTCCCATTGAGCTTTACAAGCCTTTCCCCCAATCTCGTCGTTGTTTTGCTCTACAACTACTACCAGGACAACTACTCTTTCCTCATCTACATGCATATCAAGGGAACCCATTTCCTTTCTTAATCACCCTCACAAATCAACAAGCCAAACGAACAGAAAAAAAATTGATTATGGAGATTTAAAAATCAAAACTCCGAAAGTTGCCGATCCACTTCCTTCGCCTTGGTCAAAGAGAGCGGATCTGGTGACTGGGGGGTCTTTAGTCACTTGACTAAGCCCCTCCTAGCCATTAGATCTGGACACTTCAATCCAATGGTTAAAAAGTGGGAAGGGCTGTTTAATTAATGACAGGGGTAGTTTGGGTATTATGGAAAATTACGAAGTATACAAACCGGATTTACAATCAGTACAAACCATACAAACATACGAACAGTACAAACTAGAGTGACAAAACATACAAACAGATTTACAAACATTACAAACGTATAAACTGTACAAACAATACAAACTAGACCGACAAACAATACAAACCATACAAAAAGAAAAAACAACCTGGTTGACTTTCAAGGCTCCATCCCTATATAGAGGGGCTCCTTCCCAAAGTCAACCCGGGTGTTTTTTAGACATAAAAAACATTACGAACATGGTGCACAAAAATGACAAAGTTTACAAACATGGTGCACAAAAATAACAAAGTTTACAAACATTACAAAAAACCCGACAAACATTACAAAATAACAAAGCATACAAACATTACAAAATATGTCAACAAACATAACAAAATTAGCAATGTCACCAGAAAATTCTTTTCCGGCGACGATGTTCGTCGGAAAAATTTTCCGATCAGAAAATTTCCCGACCAAAAACTCAAACTCTCTCTCTCTCTCTCTCTCTCTCTCTCTCTCTCTCTCTCTCTCTCTCTCTCTCTCTCTCTCTCTCTCTCTCTCTCTCTCTCTCTCTCTCTCTCTCTCTCTCTCTCTCTCTCTCTCTCTCTCTCTCTCTCTCTCTCTCTCTCTCTCTCTCTCTCTCTCTCTCTCTCTCTCTCTCTCGTGGGGAAAATCCCCAAGAAAGGAAGAATTCTGGGCGTGGGGAAAATCCCCAAGAAAGGAAGAATTCTGCATCCAGAAAAGGAATAATGGTTTCAACCAAAAAAAAAAAGGAAAGGAAGAATGGGACGCGGGCGACGTCGTCGTCGGAATGCGCAGGGGGAAGGTCGCCGGCAAATTAATACAGACGAGACGCCGGAAAAGAAATAAAAGGCGGCGGGAAATTTTTTCGGGGAACCGCGGAAGTCAGCAGCGGCCAATTGCTCTTTCTTTATTTATTATCTGAATTAATAAATTAAATAATTATGTAATTATTATATTGTCCTTTATTAAATTGGATTAATATGGGCCATTGAATTTTAATGAGGTGCAAGGGTGGAGATTGACTTAGTCATGTGACTAAGGGGCCCCCCTAGTCACCTGATCTTAGCCCTTGGTCAAAATCCTTCCTAAGACCCAGACCTACCTTTACCGCAGCCATTGGGCTTTATCGAGATGGGGAAAAGGGTATCAGACCGTGGGCTTTATTAGGACTGGGGAAAGGGGATCGTGGGCGGCGGGGCTGTGGGCTTCGTCGGCGTTGGGGTCATCCAAGGGGCGGCATGAAGAAAGTCGTCGGCGCGGCGAGTTGCAGATAACTCTCCAGCGACAGCAGGGCCATCGAGCTGTACTTTGACAACCAACGAGGGAGGAGATTGAAGTGAAATTGTCCAAGGAAACAAATGAGGTTTTCCGGGCAACAAGAATGACAAACGCCAAGACAGGGGAAGTAGAGGTTTTCGCGACCAAGGCACATATTTTGTTTAAAGATTTATTTGTTTATTTTCTTTCCATTTAATTATATTAAGAAAATAACCATTTTCACTTGGTCGAAAAATGTCATGTTAGCAAAAAAAGCGTTAGTCTAGTCAACATCTTTATAATTCGGTTAAATTTATGGAACGAATGACTATTTTAGTGTATCTTGAAAAAGTTTACTATTATTGTCACAAAGGTGCAAAGCTATGGCTATTCAAGTGTATTTTGACTACATTGTGTTTTAATCAACTGTAAATATTGAGAGTCGTGGAGATTCGAATATATGGCCACTTGACCAACTAACTCTGATACCATATCAAAGGCCAATATATATTATAATAACTCGAGTTGCTGAGAAAAAGTTAATTATGAATCATATCACTCTCTTACCGTTATACCAATTATTATGAACGGTTGTTCAAAATCTAAATTTCAGCTACTAATTTGCTTGCTACGGAAACGTCAATGGTCAAATTATATCAAAGGGTTATAGGTATAATATGCCCCTCTACTATGACGTTTTATCAAACATGCCCCTCTACTATTTTTTACATCAAACATGCCCTTCAGTTGAAATTTCCATTGAAAAAATCGTCAATCATGGTTGAACCGAGATTTAGACGATCTGACATCGATAAATGGGAGGGAAAATGTTAGTTTTGACCCTTGCTTTATTTCTCTAGGTCTCGTCAAAGTGAAATTATTAGAATTATTTGGTTATACAAAAGAACTAAAAAAACTCTAAAGTGAAATTATTAGGGATATTTTAGATATTTGGGCCGCCCAAACCAAAGTTCGGTCTTGGTTAACGGTTTTTGGATGGAAATTTTAACAAAGGCATGTTTGATAAGTTTTCCAAAGTACAGGGGCATGTTTGATGCAAAAAATTATAGAGGGGCATGTTTGATAAAACGTCATAGTAGAGGGGTATATTATATATATAACCCTATTTCAAAGGATTGAAATACCGTACGGGAAGTCGTTATAGAAAAAGTCACAATAGGATATTTATGCTAAAATCATGATTTAACTATGTTACAACCATTTCGTGCACTTAATACCTCATACTAATTTTGCTCCCGATAAGAGTTTTTTTTCCGAACCATCTATACGATTTTTAATCCTGGATTATTTCTAACTCTCCCAATGATTCATTTACATGCCAATTGCCATGCAACCAAAATATTTTAAAAAGGGAAGGAATTCCAATGCAGCAAAGCTTCACTCTTTGCTTTTCATTCCACCCCACAAAAGCACCAATACCAAGAAGCTGAACAGCATTCATTTCTCCTTTCCCCCATTTCCCCCTTTCCTTTCATTTTGCTTTCCTCTCTTTTCCAGGTACTTCCAACTTTACTATTTCTCTGTGCTCTTCTTCTGCTTCTTAAGCAATTCCATCCTCTCATTCATCCTCAGCCTCCCCCATAGATCTCTCTCTGTGAAAGAAACAATTGAGAAGAAGCAGAGGGCTCTCTCTCTCTCTCTCTCTCTCTCTCTCTCTCTCTCTCTCATGGCGGCCACAGAAGGAAACTCAGAGCCTCCCAAACCAGAGCCTCCTAAAACAGAGTGCCCTCCAGGTACCCAAGAAGTTGTTTCAGAAGAGAAGGAAAATACCCCAAACCCTCCTCCTCCAGAGCCAGCTCTGAAATATAAGGTAGGAAAAGAAGACAAAGAAATCCAACTCTGCTTTCTTTTTTGTCGAATATCAATTTCATGCATTTTCTTCCCCCTGTTTCAGACATGGGTTTTGAAGGTCTCCGTTCACTGCGAAGGATGCAAAAGGAAAGTTAAGAAGATCCTCAACAACATCGACGGTACTCTGTTTATCCCTTTGCTCTGTTCTTCAATACTCTGTTCTACTCATTTGCTCTGTTCTCCACTACTCTGTTCTACTCTTTATGTGCGGGGAAAATCGGTCTTGTAATATTGCAGGGGTTTATACGACGGACGTTGATTTGAGGCAGCAAAAGGTGACAGTGATCGGTAATGTCGAGGGGGAGACTCTGATTAGGAAACTGGTGAAGACCGGGAAGCACGCCGAGCTCTGGCCGGAATCCAACCCCGGCGAACAGAAGAAAAAGAAGAAGAAATCGAAGAAAGAGAAAGAAAAGCAGGAAGACAGCGACGAAGATGGGGGAGAAAACGAGAAACCGGAAGTTCTTCAACTTCAGAATCCTTCTAAAACAGGCGAAAACGGCGCGGTGAGAGTTGCGGTTCAGTTCAAGGAGATGAAGATTGAGACGGTGAAGCAGTGTCCGCCGATGGGTTCAATGGCGGAGCCTCCTGTAGCGGAGAAGAGAGTCGGGTTCGAAGGAGGCGACTGTGGCGCCGCCGAGACGAGCGGCGGCGCTGCAAAGAAGAAAAAGAAGAAGAGAAAAGGTAGCGGCGGCGGAAATGGAAACGGCGGTGGGGAGCAAGGTGAGCAACAGCAGCCCTGCGACGCGCCGCCGCACGGCGGATCTCCTCCTCCTCCCGCTCACGGCGGTGGCGGTGGTCAAACGCAAGTGCATGTGCCGTACCCGGGGACCAATCACCACGCGCCACATCATCACCCGCATCAATTCCCTCCGCCCCACCATTACTACGCGCCACCGGTGTACGCGGTGAGTTACAATACGGCGTACCCCAGTACAAGCTTCGGTGCGTCCTACTACGCCCCTCCGCAATATTCCTACGCGCACGTCCAACAGCCGTCGGATCTGGGCTACTCGTATCGTCCGTCCGATTCGTTCGAGATCTTCAGCGACGAGAATCCCAATGCTTGCTCAGTTATGTAAGAATAGAATGTGGGATGGAGGTTACATGTGGTCATGGTAACTTTTAAGTCTTATATTTTCTTGTGTGGGTTCTTTCTAAGGAGTTTACGACTTGGGCCAATATTTTTGTAATGGGAAGTGGTAAAACTGTAAAATTTGTGGGGTGAAATTAGGGATTTTCTTTTGTTAACTTTGTATTTAAGGTAGATATAATATATTAGCTATAACTATTAAGCAGCCGGGAATTATAGCCACAACTATTGAAATACAAATTATTAGTCAGTCGTTAAGTCTTCGCTAATACTTTTGTTAGTAATGATGACTAAGCTTTTACGATGTTGAGCTGGCTCCCACGTGACAGTCATCATATCACATTTTTTATGATGCTGACATGGCCTTCTCCGTTAAAAATTTGAAAACAGTAACAGGTTGTTAGCCAAATCTTGACCCGCAACAATAATTATGGCTAATAATTTGTATTTCAATAGTTGTGGCTATAATTCCTCGCTGTTTAATAATTATGGCTAATATATTGTATTTACCAACCTGTGTTATATAAGGTTAAATTATTAGTGAACTATTCTTCTGAAGTTTTAGGCATGTTTAATAATGATTTAAGATTTATGAATAACCTATTTCAATAATTCATTTACTGAATCGAAATGGTTTTCGGCATAATGGTTTATACGTATTTGAATTCTTATAAGTTATGATGCTTCAAAAAATTAATAGTTGTCCTATATATGAATTATGATATATATTATTAAGTTTATAAACTGAGTTTTATGGAATAAGTAGTCAACACTAGGCATGTAATTTAAAATGAAATGGGAAAATGAGTGAGACCGTTTACAATATTGAGATGGGACGAGAGTAGGGCTGCAAACGAGTCGAGTCAAGTTTTTGTTTAGCTGGGCTGCAAACGAGTCGAGTCGAGTCGAGTTTTTGTTTAGTTTGAGCTCGGCTCGTTTATAAATTTTTTTAGCTCGAGCTCGGCTTGAACTCGAATTTTGATCATCCAGCCCAAGCTCGAGCTCGACTCGATTAAAAATAATCCAGCTCGAGTTCGGTAAATGCTCATTATCACAGCTTGTCAAACTAAGTATAAGCTCGGCTCAAGATAATCTCGATTTGAAACCATTCATGCTGAAAAATGTGTACAAATAAGAACATTAGAAACTAAAAATAACATTTAACTTCCATACACATCCTTATTAACAAGATAATTTTCATGTTCATAAGAGTAATTAATCCTTCTACCAGCTTTAAACAAGCAAGCTCGCGAGCTTAGCTCAACAAGCCACCGAGTCAAGCTAGCTCACGAGCTTATCAAGCCGAGCAGGGCCTAGCTCAAGCTTGGCTTGTTTATTGAGCCGGCTTGTTAAACAACGAGTCGAATATCGAACGAGTTTTTTCCGATTCGAACACCGATTTGCTCGCGAGTGGCTTGGCTCATTTCCCGCTATAAATTAGAGAATTGAGAAGGCAAATTTTGGGGAAGGCAAATGTAACAAATCTATATGCTATTGTCGTTACGCAAAACATGCAAACAAAGGAATTGCAACATCTTCGAGGAGTAGCTTTTTGGAAAGCATGAATGAATATTCAAACTTTCCATGTCGCTCTTTTTCAATTACCAAAAGCACTTTGCTTCAAATTGGACAAGCTAAGCTGAGATTTGAGTCGGTTATTTCAATCAGTAAAGGTTGATCGATTTGATTAGTATTTTTAGGTGCAAAGGGAAGATGGATGGCAATTGAACTTGCACGTATTCACTACAGCCCAATCTGATCGAAGTTGGTAAAATTCGACATGACGAGTTTGGAATTGAGTGCAGATAAAACGTACTTAGGAAATTGGTGAGTTGAGTTAGATGCGGGTTTGGCTAGAACCTGACTTGTTTTTTCAGTCGACTCACACTGGAAAAGAAAGAATGATTTCATTTGCATCTAACGCCAGCATTATGGGTAATTTACGGATGTTATTAATTTTTATGGCAATCTAGGGATTCCACAAGCTATAGGGTTGACCATTCCAGGTATAGGGTTCGACACCCCTTCACCCTAAAATTTTGTAAAGAACCTGTATTTTTTTCCAAAAAATTTTAATACGAGATTGTACGACACCACTTTAATAATTATAGATAATAATCCTTCATTAGGCGAAACCACTCTTCAACAATCTTGGGACTGCCACTGATTCCAGGATGTCGAAGGCCAACAACGAATTGAATGCATCGGTAAGAATCCAACACGACCAAATCTAACGTACAATCTTGACAAGGATGAATAACATCGTCAAGGTTGAGATTGAGGCAACTAGGTTACCATGTAAAGAGAGGGGGATCAAGAGGGCCACGACACCAAACAGACGATAGAGAAGGAGGAACAAAATTATAGACATATGAGAATTCTTGAACTTGATGAACAAACTATAAAGTGATAATAGTAAGGTATGCTCGATAACTACTCTATTGCAATTGGAACCAATTAGGGGTGGCAATGGGGCGGATTGGGGACGAGTAGCTAGCTCACGTTACCATCCGTCAAGACTGACGGATTTTCCCGTTCCCTTCCCATTAGGCTTAACGGGTGGAATATGGTTACCGTCCCCAGCCGAATATGGGTAAACCATGGATCACCACGGATCCTGATGACAAAAAAAAAGAGACAACCTGAAAATGACTAAATTCCTGAAATTCAAAGCACCTTGCTGTTCAAGGCACAAAAATCCAAAACACAAAAGGAAGATATGGGGCTATAACCCATATCCCACCACCCAGCACCCAGATCTTCATAGTTCAAATAAAAGTGATAGGTTGCATAAAGCAAACAAGCTGCTACAACCAATTTCCCACCACTCAAAACCCATATAACATGTTCCTCGCTACATCTACTAACTAGTGTCCAGGTTCAAAAAGAAGAGAATGAAAAACAAAGGCAATCAACCCCAATAATATCATCCATAAATCAAACTAAAACCTATACTAACACACGTGTTCCTTTGATCTTTTCCTCCAAAAGCAAGCAACAGTATGTTGGAAACCAACTCAACATTAGCATTCATCCATCAAAAGCGATCACTACAAGCAACAAAATAGTAAACACAGTTATAGAATTGAAACACATTTTAAATTGAACAAGTAAAATGGGCAGAAGTTTGGCTCTATACCTTGAACCTTTCAACAAATCATTCATCTAGGGATATGAGATGCTTCTTTATCACAAGTCCCCCTCGATCTACAATAATAATAAAATACAGTTAGAGAATTGAAACTAAGGACTAATCTTAATTGAACTAATTACACAGAAGACAAAATTGAGAACCAACTAACTTACCAACTTCGTCTTGATCTTCAGTATTGGAATCTGCAATTGCTAGAGCTGAGAACACCCCTTTCATTGCCTCGACATCAGCCTTTGATGATTCTGCAGATGAAAAAAAAAAGACAATTAGCATTCCAATTAACATTAAGAAATTCATAAGGGACTAAGAATTTCCTCCATAATCCAACTCCCGGTACACATCATTGCCTCTACTATATCATAGTGCAATCTACTTCGATGAGGGTCTATTAACCTCCTACCAGAGCTAAAAGTAGATTCAGAAGCCACTGATGTGATTGGTGTGACCAAGAAATCCCTTGCAATTGCTTGCAAAGGTGGGTACTTAAGGCCATTTAGTTTCCACCACATAAATATATCAAAGTTAGGAGACTTATTAGGAATAAGTTTCTCAAGAAGATAGTGATCTAGCTCAGTATGGATCATAGTTGTTTTGCTCTTTTTTCTTCGACTCACAAAGAGATTAAAATCATGATCATCATTTCCAGGACCAGAAGAACTACCATAAGCAATTGAAGAACCAGAATTGTTCTTCTCAGACTTGGTTTGGGAATCAAGCACCAAACGACAGATACATTGCTTAATCTTATCAGCAACAAAGTCAGTATTGGTACTGCCAAACTTAGCAGCATAATACTCAATCACATGCAGCTTGAATCTAGGATCAAGAACCACTGACACAACCAGAACCAAGTGTATATCATCCCAGTACTTTCAGCAATAGCAGAGATAAGAGAATCGATATCAGCACACCATTCCAGCAATTTCAGTCTTAGATCACAAACCTTGGGGAAAAACAAATTAGCAGTGTGATACTCACTGCCAGAAAACATCTTAGTAATCTCACTGAAAATTTCCAGCTTATCAACGACAATGGCAGCAAAATCCCAATGCATACTAGTAGGGACAATGGTGTATTGACTATCCCACTACCCCAAACAAGAGAAAACCTCTCTATACACAATAGCAACAGATAACATATCATAGGTGGAATTCCACCTTGTTGGACAATCAAGTACACAATACTCTCTCTAACCAATTCGATGTCATCCTTGATGACCTCCCATCTTTCACAATAAGATTCAAAACATGAGCAGAACAACTTATTTGAACCAGTATACCATCCAACAACAAATCATCCATAGTAAGTTTTGTTTTCATAGGGGTAATCATGGCATCATTGGTGTTACACTTATCCAAGATAATCGAGGAGAACTTCCTATCAAGATTCCAACCAAGCAGACACTTGAACGACCTATCTCCTAACCTCTCACTAGTATGAGGGGCAGAGACATAGACAAAGCTCAACATCATGTTTTAAGTTTCCAGAATTCTCAACATATGTTTTTAAGTTTCTAAGAATTGTCAATAAAATGCCCAGTCACTGCCATATACCCCCTCTATTGGTTGGTTGCAGTCCACATATCAGGTGTGACTGCAACTTTACCAATATTACCATCCTGAACCTTCTGAAACTTTTCCATTTCAGCACCATATAACCCCAGTATATCCCTCTTCACTGTATTTCTACAAGGGACAATGAACTGGGGCTGCAAAGAACAACAGAAACGTTTAAATTCCAAGTGTTCAACAATGTTCAGGGGATATTCATGCATCATAATAAATAACACAATTCCTTCCTAGACACATCAGAATTGAATTGAGTAGCAGATAGGAGGGGTTTCCTAGTTGGTTTATAATCAGGACCAAGAACTCTCTGCCTACCATCATGTATATTTCTTTGGGTGTAAGTTTTATAATGGTTCCTTAGGTGGGAGGTTCCATTACTAGTATCACCACCTAATCGTTTTCGACAGTATCTACACTTAGCTTTAATCTCCCCATTAAACTTCACTCGCACAAAATATGGCAAGACATCAGAAGTCAATTTACGATCTTTCTCAAGAATTATTTCAACATTTTCATTTTCATTTGTCGAGGCATCATTACCAGAACCATTAGCAGTAGCATTACCATTACCATTACTATTTTGATTTGAAGGCACAATAGGATCATTCACATCCAAAGCACCATCCATCTACATAAACAATTAAACAATTGCATGCAATCAATCAACCATAACTACTCAGACAAATCACACATACAAATTACAATCGAGAGTTAAATTGGAGTAAGGTTATGCCTGTACATGGGCGCTGGGCGTGCTTGGGCCGGCACGGCACGGGCACTCTTCGAGCCCATTTATTTCGTGTCGTGCTTGGCACGGCCCGTCAGTTTCCATGTCGTGCCATCAAGCCCATTTTTCAAATTTGCTAGGCCTGGCCCAGGCCCGGGCACGGGTCGAATCGTGCCGTGCCTATTCGTGCTCGTGTCATGCTCATATTCGTGTTTAAAGAAAAGGACAAAAACAAAAGAGAGAATGAAAAAGAAGGTGAAAATTGGACGGGGGAAGATAGTATTAACCGATAATGTTTGAGAAAAGTAACAAATAGGGGGGAAAAGAAAATTGGAAGTATAGCGAGTGTGATTTGGCTTTGTTTAATTCTTTGTCCATTTTTACTTATGTTAGTAATTACGTATATATCTTTATGACACTTCTAACAACAACAAATAATTATTTTTCTACTTGTGTTTTGTAATATTTGAACCTATAATTCTTTATATACTTATTTTCTATCAAATAAATATTATTTTCGTGCCATGTCTGTTCTTATACTCAATAAAGTCTCAAAAATACTAGGCCCGACACGACCCACTTATATACCGTGCCGTGCCCGTGCTCGTGCTCGTGCCCATGAAGTTTAGGCCCGACACGGCCCATAAATTATTTGTGCTCGTGCCGGGCTGGCCCATTTATTTTGTGCCCGTGCTCGTGCCGTGCTCTAACCGTGCAGTGCCGTACTAGGGCGGCACGGCCCGGTGCCCACGTACAGTTATGCCTAACCTTTAATCTGGAGAGGGAGACTCTGTTCAGCAGACTGCAGATGGTGAGCTGATGGCTAAGGTGAACTTGAAAAACTCCCAAACAAAGTTAAAACAAACAAAATAACATTAGCATTCATCGATTGATAAAGACCTAGCTCATGAATATGGAGAAATGAAGGCAGAAGTTTGTGATTACCTCGACTGTGCTTTGAGCAGAGTGAAGGTAATGGGTTTAGGGAAGAAGTTAGGCTGACCAGTCATCCTGAAATTAAGCGAGAGGTTACAATATATACGAGAAGAAGGAAGAAACCATTCGGTGCAACAGAATGCGAAAGGAAAAGGGAGAAAGAACTTATCTCAGTGTGTGATATCACGCCGATTTCCCCCAATATTGACAAATCAAAGATTGCGGCGGGCAATTTAGGGTTCTGCATGCTGTTCCCTGAAGAAATTTCCAGCAAAACTAGCCTCCAATTGGCCAAATTGGGAGATAATGATTGTTGCATACTACCAATCATAGTTGTATAAACAGCCTGGATTGGGAGCAATTCGTGGGGAATCGATGAGTTTTTTGAGCGGAATGATTGTTTGGCGATTTGATGAAGAGAAAATCGCTAGGGATCTAGGATTTGGGGAGGATCTCGAAGGGGATGGGAGCAGTCAGATGGGGAAGCTGAGAAAAAATGAGGATTAGGGTTTTCCCCTGTCCTCCGTTTGGTTTATATACGACGTCTTTTATGATATAGGCGTGGGCGGGGCGGATCTCACGAATTCCGTCGCCACCCATCAACCGCTATTCATGAGTTTCGAGCATATCCAAATCCGTCAAATACCCACGTCGGACTGGTATTTTAGTAACCATCTAGGCGGGTTTCGGGTGGATACCCGACGGGTCGGTCAGGGTTGCCAAGCCTTGAACCGATTGATTGCAGCTGAGTGGAAGGAAAATGTGGCCAGGTGGCAGACAACTAGTGGTTGACAATTTGATAAGGAACAATATGAATTAGATTCATAATCAAAGTGGTTTGTGTGTTTTGCATAGTTAGTAAAATACGGTACGGGAAAGTTACATATAAAATACGTACGAGTATTTTACTTTGTCTCTAAACTAAAGTTACGTTTAATAGTATGTCAACAATCATAAATAAAAAAATAAATTAATATACAAATAATAGTAAAGTTAACAATTTAATTAATTAAATACGGATATTAAACATGATACACGGGTTTTATACGTGTTTAGTATGAGAGCCATCAAATGAGCAGAAAAAAATGAAACAGCTTGACAATAATACGGATACGAAAATTTTAAACTGATAGAATACATACGGGTATTAAACAGAGTATTTTTTTTACAAAATCAAGTGTTATAAATTCAGTCATACATAGGAAATAAGAAGAGTATGGGAGTCGACTAATAATCGAACTATATGTTTTAAGATCGAAACCTAATCGACACGTGTAATAACACGGTGTTAATTACTAATTAGTGGCTTCTTTTCTTGCTTGACAATGAAACGAGCCCACCAAAATTCAGTTGCATAATGACCTGTGATCTCGTCTCCACATAACTTCGTAGGACCCTCTTAAAATCTTTGGAACACTTCCTGCCAATGTGTAAAGTAGGTTTTCTGATTGTGCACAATTGAAAGGTTTCTTTGTTTGGTTAGCTAAAGAAGCTTAATAATGACAAGATCCTACAGCAAAAGGAAGCTTAATAGTGGGATACATTATTATTATTTATTATTATACCATAGTAAATTACTTTTATAGTACTCTCTCTTCTTCTGTTCAGCTACTTACAAAAAATGTTTGACATTTTTTTAAGAAGTGGGTAGTTTACTTTGTGTATTTGAAAAATAAAAATTTTGGTAAAACTTCTATTTTGTAAAATCATGGATATATGAGGGTTTTTTAGTTCATTATGGACTTGAAAAATACCATTGTTTGTTTCATAGATTTCATGATAGAATAGGTTAATTAGATTTGTATGTATAAAGTGAAATTTACCCTTATTGCTCTCATTGGTATGAGAAAAGAAAGGAAATAGAAGGGGCAGTTTGATCTTAAATGATGGACTTCAAATTCCATGATCAATTCCCACTTAAAGAGGTGGAACTTTCCAATCCATGGGTTCACGGATTTGAACCCTAAAAGTTATTGGAACCCACGGATTTGTTGCTTCTAAATACATGAAGCAAACAATGAATTTTCAAAAAATTCATGATGGACCAAATCAATCACCCAATCCATCAAGCAAGCAATCCCTTATTAAATGAGAGTTTCACTTGTACGTCATGTAAAATTTTGAACAAATCCTTAATAAGTAACTCAACATTTCTAAATTTTTTAGCTAATGACATGGATTTAAGATAGGGAAAGGAATATGGGAAAGACCATTGTTTGAGTATGTCGGTTCATGGGTCAGGCCAGTTAAAGGGTTGGGTTGGGTTTGACAAGATGAGATGGCGAGTTTTAATGACGTGGCGGGTGGAGTTTCATCAATTTCGAATTAATTTAGGCTGACAAGAGGATTCTGTCTGCCACATGAACATATAACGGTCTCCATTAACGGAGATGGGCAGAAACTAACGGGAAAAATCCAAAACTACAACAGTTTAATTTTTTTTTAAAAAAACTACCACCCAAAACGAAAAAATTTCAAATCTACCACCATAATTTCAAAACCGCCTGGGGAAGGGGCGGTTATAGCGAAAATCGCACTGCGAAAGGGCGGTTTCCCGTGGGGTAGCCCAAAAACCACTTCTCAAGGCGGCGTTTCTGTTAACCGTTGGATTAGGGGGCGATCCAACGGCGAGACCGTCTGCCAACTCAGTAGTCCGCGTCTCCCACTGATAACCGCATCTCGTGGTTGCAGTTTGAGCGTGGGAAAAAGGAAACCGTGTGCTGTGTGCGCGGTTTTCGTTGGGGGAAAATTACGAAACTGCCCCCTGGCCAAGCGGTTCTCCTACTATATAACCCCCCATCCCTCTCATTTCTTCACACCAAAACCCATTCTTCTCTCTCTCTAAGTTTATCTCTCTATCCATCCCCTCTCCACTCAAAAACCTTAGAAATAGTGGTCTGTTGGTTGCGGTTAAGTCCGATCTGCCATAAAAAAAAACTTTTATTTGGTTTTACATTCAAAACCCGTCGAATCTCTGTAAGGTTCCTGAAAAAATGACCGATTTTTTCGAACAAGAGGGTATTTACTATGATGACTATCAAGCGGTACGTACTCATTTTACCTATATTTTGCTGTTGTTGTAATGATTTTATTTAATCTATATACTAATTGATTTATGTTGTTATGCTATCGTAGGTTAGGGAGGATGTTGATATCTACAATCAAAGATATTATGTTGATCAAGAACCGATTGATCCGAGTGTGTTATATGACCAAGATAATCATCGTTCAAGGGATGTTTGGAACAACCACAAGGTACGTATTATTTATCATCACTTGTCATTTTTTATTTTGTTAGCGTAATTTAGTGGTTTGTAAAATAAATTTATTAATTATTAATCATATTGATTATTTTCAATAATTTAAATCAATACAATGTGTCACTTAATTAGACTCTTTATAAAGAAATATATGCCTAAGGAAATGTGGTCTTAAGAGATCATCATGATCCTCCCATTTCCTGGGAAAATCGGGTTCTAAGCGATCCTCGGATCCCCCTTTTTTGTCAAAAATGTTGTGTTTCTAAGTAGATGTATACCTCTTCTATAAGAGTCTTCCGAGTGTACTTGTATTGCTTTAAATTATTGAAAATAATCAATACGAAGTACAAAATAATATATTTTATTTTATGTGTATGTGTATGTGTACAAAATTAATTTTATTTAAATTTTGAAAAAGATATTCATTTTAGTTAATTATTTTAGTACACTTAATATGTCTGTTTTTTAAATGATGTATATTTCTTGGAGAGGTATACATCTCCTTATAAACACAGCCTTTTTTACAGAAAAAGGGGGATCCAATGATCGCTTAGAACCCAATTTTCCGAAGAAATGGGAGGATCACGATGATCGCTTAAGACCCCATTTCCTTAGGCATGCATCTCTTTATAAAGAGTCTAAATAAGTGTTGTATTGTATTTCAAAGTATCTTTTTCACAGTTAAAGAAATTATTACACCAATGAAAAAGAACGCTTACCGGTCCACCATAGACTATCATCAAGCTTCATCCCTTGAAATAATGGTTCCAATTGCTCTTGAAGTTCCGTATGCACCATCTCTGTGACCACTTCCAGGTTGGATCCCAGCCTAAGATGGCAGCCCTGATCCCGGCGTGGCGATCAGAGATAATTGTTAGGTTCGCCCGCCTGGTGATGTGGAGTTGAATTTGTCTGAAGAACCATCCATAACTATCGGTATTCTCTCCCTCAACAATGGCAAAGGCTAATGGAAAGACACATCTGTTTGCATCTGCTCCGCTGGCGATCACTAGAGTACCCTTGTACTTGTCGGTAAGGAATGTTCCATCCACTTAAATCACATGAACACAGAATGGAAAACCATCAATAGATGGCTTGAATGACCAGAAAAGATGCTTGAAATGGCGTTTGTTACCGGGCTCCGGCTGATAAATTTCTTCATCTTGGTAGCAGGGGGAGAAAGCTGTGCTAGGGTTAGACCCCTCCAATGCCAAAATCAATCTGGGAAGTAATGCATATGATTCTTCCCAGTCACCAAACACGGCGGGCGACCATTGATTTATGCTTTCCATGCCATGCCTTCTTGTAGTTAATAATATATCCATAACGACCAGAATGTTGGCGATGATTGTTTGAACTTTCAGGTCGTGCTGTTTCTCAATTAGATGCTTGATAGTCGCGACAACCACCCTGGATTTCAACTGTCGATGGCCTTGGGATGTTATGGATGACACACATGTGAGAGTGTTCATCGCACGAGATATGACCCTTTGACCGACTCTCTTGCTCTTGATGGCCCGGACCCTAGCCTTGCATCCCTTGTGTTGATTTTGACATCTAACCATGAGCCTTTTCGTGTCGGAATGAGTTGTGTGCCATTCAAAACTCCGAGTCATTGCTTCAGTGACAATAGCGTGCCGCACCTTATTCTTCGTGGCAAATTGTTGGCCCTTCGTAAAATCAGTGATTGGACCCCATACTGGAACCTCTGGAGTCTCCATGTCGGCATCAACATAGCAATATTCATTTGGAATGTGATTATAGTACGAGATAGGAACACGGTCGCGAGACACCTCATCACCGTCTGCGTATGAATCTGGGCCAGAATCATCAGCACCTTCAAGAGGATCGAAGTTGTTTGCACTGACGTCGCCTTCCTCTTCTTCATCCTCAGGGTCACTAACTGGATTTGGGCGGGCATCTTCCATCTGATCAAGATCATGAAAGGCACCTTCCTCAGCTCCGTAATGGTATTTGTGGTAACTACCGCCGCCTTGGTAGAAGTTGTACTCGGGTTGGTACTGGTAGCCTTCTTGTTGGTTGCCATGGTACAGTTGGGCTTCTTCTTCATAAGATGGTAAGGATTGATGATGACCTCCATTTCCATCATGATACTCCTGGTATGAAAGAGGGTCTTGGTACTCCTGGTGGGGATGATCTTCGTATAATTCACCCCAACCGTGGATACCAAATGTTTGGCCATCTCCAGAATGACCTCCACCGCCTTCGACCGCCTCCGTGTAAACGAACATCTCCGCTTGTTTAATGTTATTGGTGGTAAAAAAAAATTGGACCATGACATCAACGTCCTCCTGGGTACGACCCGTCATGTATGTTTGGATATCGATACACCATACGATCAACTCGTCTCGTGCCATCCATGCAGGTAACCTCAGTACACATTTGATGGAGCTCTTCAAGCATCGGTCTCGTAGAGGCCTTCATTTTAGAAAAATTGCCACCGCCATAACGTACCCCCTTTCCAGTCTCTTCCGTGTAACCATTCCACCATAACCCAAGCGTGAACTTTTGGAATGGCATATGCAATAAAACCGTAATTAAGTTATTACCATAAAAATCACAAATCGCAATAAAAAGTAATACAAAACAAACTTACGAAATAACGTTAATCGCAAAAACTCAAAAAATGAAAGGTGCACAACTGAAGTTTGAAGAAGAAGAAGAAGAAAGAGGAGTGAAGATTTGAGTTTTCCGGGACTGCCTTTTATAGGCAAAATTGACACTGAAAACCGCAGGGGGAGAGCGGTTTTATTCTGCCATGCAGCCCCCACCCCTGCAACCTCCTGCATGCCGACATGTGAGATGTCAGGGGAATGGGGACGAGATAAACCATTTGCTTGAGGGGCGGTTTCTGTTGCCGACTCAGAACCGCACACTGAGCATGTGGTTTGTGCTAGGGCAGCCATGGGAACCGCTTCCTCATATGGAGTTTTGCCGAAATAAAAGAAACCGCAGCCTCAGCATGCATTTCCAGGAGAAACCGCCTGTTCCCCGCGCGGTTTGAATGAGAATTGCCCCTTCGAGGTGCGGTTTTGAAATTATGGTGATAAATTTGGAATTTTTTCGGTTTGGGTGGTAGTTTTGTAAAAAAAAATTAAATTGTAGTAGTTTTGTATTTTTCCCGAAACTAACGCAAAGTGACCAAACTTGAATTGTTTTACTAAATCTACTGAAAAACGAATGAAATTAAATATTTTTAGTGACAAATTTTATTTTATTTTTGTAAATTTACCTCAACGACCGAATGAAATATAATTTTTTCCAGTGACCATCCTTGCAATTTACCTCAAATATCACCATAATTATTTATACCAAACTTTAAAGCTATAGATGGATTTAGTGTTAGAAAATGGTACAGTACTATGTTGTAAAATCCCCCCTATGGTATAATGAATAGGCAGGTTTATTAACATGAATAAAGTGGTAAAGGGGGTAAAAACTAAAAATATTGAAAAAGGAAGAGAAATTGAAAAAGAAAATGCCAGTTTTTTGCCCTGCTTTATCAGGAAAATACCTCGAAGAACAAAAATTTTGGGTAAATTTCACAAATATTGTTTTTTATTTTACCACCAATATGACGGTTTAAAAACTATTTACACACATATAGTGTTTTGTAGAGGGATAGGAGCGAGTGATATGCTCCAAATCCGAAGAGAACCCTCGAACTTAGATGATATGATCAAAGTACGCATCCTTCCTTCTTTTTAAGTATTTTCGAAACTTTTCTCCAACTTGAACAACTTGAAATAAAAGATAGATGCGGAATCAATGGACAATCCCAAGTCGTGACAAATGGCAATTGGTATATTAAACCAATCGGACAGAATCAAGTCGTGGAAAGGGACAATTGATATAGGGTAGATGCTCGCCACAACTAGACGCGTTCTCTAGTTGATAAGAGACACGTACAATCTCCTGGAATCTTGGACAGAAGTCTTGCACAAAAGAACTCGTTCGCAATGAACTTGAACTCAACTTTGATTGATAACTTGAATATTGGGTACAAAATTCTTAGCTCTTGCACCCTCTATTTATATAGGTCACAAAAACATAAAACTAACCTAAAAGGAATAGGAAAACAAATCCCAAACTAACTAGGAAACATAATACTACTTAAATAAGGACTATAACTCGTTTGTACGACCAAAGGAAGCTTCTTAGCAGCTAAGTCATCTCCAAACACATTTTTAATGCTTAAGGAAGCTCCTTAGTGGTTAAGCAATCTTTTTCCTTGTCCTTTTCACATGTGGACGACTTGGGCAGCAATGATGGACGTTTTGGGCTTCAAGAAATGTTGTAGACTGGATCCCTAATGCACTCTCCATTTTTATCCGTCAAGAATGCTCCCAGTTGATCCTTAAATCGTCGAATATGAATCTTCATTTTTGGACCACGGGAATTCAATATCGCGCTAGTTGATACTGCATCATTCCCTCTCTCTTGAAGAAGATTCGAACTCGAATCTTTATAGAATCTCGATCTTGCATCACCGCCACCCTTCTTGGCCTTCAAACTAAATCGTCTTGGTAGAGAGGATTGCATCATTCCCCCCTTCTTAAAGAAAATTTGTCCACGAATTGTAGAGACACCATCATGATGAAAGTCCTCTACGTAATGTTGAATTTCTTGTTGATTCTTTATGTGGGCTCCCTCTTCAGAAAATGCATCACCAATCACAAAATCAATATGAGGATATTCGGGAACTATGGTTAAATGCTCCATAACTTCCAAGCATTCATTGCCGCCTTTGAATTCTTGTTCCTCATTAAATTGATCAACTTCTGGCGCACTCAAATCTGGAACATCAACAAGAATTTATTCTTTCACCTCCTTTGCCTCTTCTAATTCTTTTACTTTACTTTCTGGTTCTTCTTGAGATGAAATCAAAGCTTGTGCATCCTCTTCACAAGTGACTATAGTAAGTCCATCAACAAGAACCTCTTTTTCCTCCTTCTGCGAGTCTGGAGAGTTGATCACCGATTTCTCTGCTTCTAGATTTGTCTGCTCCTCCTCATAGGCTCGTTGTAATTGTCTCCTATCTTTAGCAAATACTTCCTACGATAATGGTATCAAGGCAAGTTTCTTTTCTTGATGCCTTAAGATGATATTGTTGGTACTTCTGCTTTGTCGTGCTTGGCGATCATTATTCCATGGTTTACCAAGAAACACATGAGTAAGCTTCATAGGCACGAATTCACATTGAATTTGATCCACATAAGACCTGATTTTGATCTCCAAAGACACTCGTTCAGTCACAAAAAACCAGGCATTTTCCACCAACAATTGCATAAAGAAAGGGCTAGGATGTCGTTGTGTAGTTAGCCCTAACTTAGCTACTGCCCTTGAACTGATCAAATTCGATTTGATCTCTCCATCAATAACCAAAGAACACAACTGCTCTTGAACCCAACAACGAGTATAGAACATATTACCTTGTTCTACCTCTTCCACCATCGCTTCAAGAATGTCTCTCTTCTCCACTGCGTTTGAACCAGGCTCTGATACAACTTGATCTGATCCAAATCCGAAGAGAACCCTCGAACTCGGATGATATGACCAAAGTACACAGCCTTCCTTCTTTTTAAGGGTTTTCGAAGCTTTTCTCCAACTTGAACAACTTGAAATAAAAGATAGATGTGGAATCAATCGGACAATCTCAACTCGTGACAATGGGAAATTGGTATATTAAACCAATCGGACATAATCAACTCGTGGAAAGGGGCCATTGATATAGGGTAGATGCTCGCCACAACTAGACGCATTCTCTAGTTGATAAGAGACACGTACAATCTCCGGGAATCCTCGACAGAAGTCTTGCACAAAAGAACTCGTTCGCAATGAACTTGAACTCAACTTTGATTGATAACTTGAATATTGGGTACAAAATTCGTAGCTCTTACACCCTCTATTTATAGAGGTCACAACTCACAAAAACATAAAACTAACCTAAAAGGAATAGGAAAACAAATCCTAAACTAACTAGGAAACATAATACTACTTAAATAAGGACTATAACTCGTTTTTATGACCAAAGGAAGCTCCTTAGCAGCTGAGTAATCTCGAAACACGTTTTTAATGCTTAAGGAAGCTCCTTAGTGGTTAAGCAATCTTTTTCCTTGTCATTTTCACATTTGGTCGACTTGGGCAGCAAGGATGGACGTTTTGGGCTCCAAAAAATACTGTAGACTGGATCCTTAATGAATTCTCCATTTTATCCATCAAGAATGCTCCCAGTTGATCCTTAAATCGTCGAATATTAATCTTCATTTTTGGACCACGGGAATTCAATATCGCGCTAGTTGATACTACATCAGTGAGCCCGCCCGAGACTTAGGCGGACACGCTATTTGACATTTTTTCAACCGATTCGAGCAGTTCCGCGCAAGACTGGGGCGTTTGTGCCCTACGTTTTGGTTGTAGAAGGTCCAAATTCTTTGGCCAGCGGTGGCGCCCCAGACTGAGGTGGGTTCGCTGCCCTTCACACCCACTCCAGCACCATATATTCCCAACGATTTTCATTTCAGTCTCACCATAAAAAAACAACGACGTTTCAAAGTTAGACGAAGAAGCTCTGATTGCTGCAAAGATGACTAATAGGTAAGAGACACATTTATTTTTTTATTTATATTCTTCAAATGCTATTATGATTTTTTTTAGTTAGTAATTAGTGAGTTTGTTTTCTTATGTAGTGATTTTAGAAGATTTGAACTAGCCGTTCGGTGGAAATCGGAGAAAGTAGAGGATAATTTGGGCGTCCATTTCATTGGTGGTTGAAGTTTTCGGTTTGCGGTGCCATCCAGGGTGACATATCACAAACTTTATGAGAATCTAATTCAGAGAATATGGCGTAAAGACGAAGCAGTACAAGATAGTGATGTGATCACAGGTTTCACTTACTGTCTTCTAGAATGGTAGAATGTTGTTTTATTTCATTATGCGATGCCCATTGTGGATGATGATAGCTTGAATGCGCTTTGGAATTTTATGACACAAAACCCTTATTGTTTGGGTGCTGAGATACATGCTGAGCTCAGTGAGGATTGGGGTGGAGAGGAAGAAGATGAGACATTAAGCATGCCATCCGATCATGACGATGTTGACGGAGAGGAGGAAGATGCAGAGGAGGAGGAGGAGGAGGAGGAAGAAGAAGATGGCGAAGGAGAGCAGCCTAATTATCCCCCATATTTTACTTGCAGGGTAATGAAGAGGACGACGAATTATCATATGCTGATTCATATGGCGTAATTCCAATTCCTATTGTTGCTTGTTTTGAAGGAGAATTCTACAAGGGGCAGATATTTCACTCGAAACAAGTTGCACAGGTGGAGATTAAACACCACGCACTACAACGCAACTTTCAGTATAATGTGGTGGAGTCGTCACCTTCAATCTGGAAGGTCAGATGCTTGAAGCACAAGGATGACAATTGTCCTTGGATGGTGCGGTTTGGATGTCGAGATGTTGTAAGCGAATGGACTGTGAGAATAGCCGGATCATCGCAATCTTGATATCGACGTTATATTTGAGTCCGTGAAAAATTTGGCATGTACCCAACCAAATCCGAGTGTTCTAACTGTGCAGGTCGAGTTGAAAGATAAGTTAATATACAAGTTACTTACAAGAAGGCTTGGTTGGGAAACAAAGAGCATTGGAGAAGTTGCATGGAAATTGGGAAGAATCCTACGATTATTTGCAAACATTCTTTCGGGTGGTAAAGAGAAAAATGTCAACATCAGTGATTGATTGGGTAAGAGTTCCTTTATCGCAATCAAGCCATTTAATCTTTCAGCGAGTATTCTGGGCTTATGGACCTTGTATAGATGGATTCAAGAATTGTCTAGGAGTCATGGTTGTTGATGGAACATTTTTTACTGGAAAGTATAAAGGAGTGTTACTCATGGAGAGCTCATTTGATGGCAGGAAGAAGATTTTTCCAATTGCATTTGCCATAGTGGAGAGCGAGAATACTGATAGTTGGCCATGGTTCTTAAGTCATGTTCAAGGTTTGACTGATCGAAATGATGTCTGCATCATCTCAAATAGACATGCAGGACTCTAAGAAGCCATGAGTGACATCGGAAGAGGTTGGGAGTGGAGGTGGTGCATGCGACACTATGCAAGCAATTTGCAAAGGAAGACTAAAAGCATGATTATGTATAAGCAACTATTTCGAGTCGGTAAGCCTTCTTCATTTAATTTTGTTATTTATTTTCATTTAATTTTGTCATGAATTTATCTAACTCGGTGGTTATTTATTTTGTTATCGGGAGAAAAACACTTGGAGAAGTTCGATCGTCAAGTTGAGCAATTTAAGAAGGTGGTCGCTGATAGGAATCTTTCTTGTGATAAATGGGTGGACCAACATCAAATTCGTTGGATCTTAGCACATGATAACTATAATGGTGGGCGTCGATGGTCTATCCTTACATCCAACATGGCAGAGAGCATCAATGGTGTTTTCAAAGGTATTCGTTCACTTCCTATAGCTTCTCTTGTGAAACATACTTATTGGCGATTGTTGGAGAAATTCGATAAGATGAGGTTGGAAACAAAAGTACAAATTAGAAGTGGTTGTTCACAGTACACCATCCCATGCGAAGAGCTGATGAAGCCGTGGTCACAAAAGGCAGTTGGACATTCCGTGATGGGGGTTGATCGACGTCAGGACATCTATGTAGTTCAGACTCCTCCCAACAATTTCGACATGACGGGTTCGAACAAACTCATAGTGCACTTCGACGACAACAATTGGGTTGGATTTTGCACTTGTGGGAAATTTCAAGGAAATAAAATTCCTTGCTCTCATGCCATTGCAGCTTGCAACCGAATAAGGGCGTATAGGTTTGTAAACGACATCTAGAAGCTTGAAATAGTGTTGGCTTGTTATGGGACAAGTTTCACACCTCTTGGTGAACGTAAGGGTTGGAAGAAGCATAATGACCCTACTCTCCATCCTAATGTGCACATGATTAGGAAGCCGGGGAGGCCACAAACAACAAGAATTCACAACGAGATGGATTGGCCAAGAGAGGGTGTATCACAACAAGTGTGTAGCAACTGTAACCAATCTGGACATAATGCATCAACTTGTGGTGCCCAAGCAAGTGGGAGTGAAAGCCAGCGAAGAGGAAGTGGTGGCCAACGATGTGCGTGAGGTGGTAGAAGAGGAAGTAGTGGTAATAAATGTGGTATGTAGTTTGGTCTAACTTTTATCAAATGTAGTAGTTGTTGTTTTTATTTCCAAGTAGTTGATTTGTTTGAAGCTATCGTCTATACCTTTCGATTTGCCTTACAGAAGTTGTCGTTGTTGTTTGAAGTTATTGTTGGGACTTCTATGAAATGTCCTGGTTGTTGTTGTTTGTTGATTTTATATTTAAAGTTTTCATTTAGACAATAACACTAACATGACTGAGGCTAATAACATAAAAATAAATAGTAACATAGTCCACATAAATAATCCATAGAAGTACATAATAATAACATAAGCATAATAGTCTCAGTAACGGCCACTATGACGACCACCATGCTGATCCACTAGATGGCTGCCAGTACCACACCTTGGTGCCCGCCTGATCTGTGGAGGCCTACCATCATCGTGTTGGGGCTGATCTCCCTCCACTGTATCATCCTGATCCTGTGTACCTAACATATCATCCATCTGAGACTGAATATGCTTCTCTGGTGCACCGCCACCAAATGCCTCCGCTCGAATCTGCTGCTCATATGCCCACATCGACGCCTGAAAAGTAGTATCGCCCTCTAGATGGTCCCACAGGTCTGACTGCGTGTCTGGTCTAGTATCACTACCTGATATCTGCCTCCCATCGTAGCATGATGCGGTGTATAGAAACTATCATCCGGTGGCTGAAAACTGAGCCCTCGAAGGGCCCGAACTGATGCCTGCCTGAAATCCCATATAAGTGCCAGGCTGAAAATGCGGCTGAGAAGGCGGGTGGAATTGGAAGGTTGAAGTAGGTCTGAATTTCTGTGCTCGGTGACGATATGAAATCCTCACTGGACGAGGTACGTCACACTGCTCACGTCGCTGTCTACGACTCCTAGGCTCCTGCGTGAACTGTAACGGTGGCACGCCCCAGGCCGATGCCGGAACACTACGCTCTTACCAAATGTCTAGGTTGTGCTCATGAACAGGATACCCCTGTATAGGCACTATAGTATCGGGATGATGACGCTCGCTGAAATCTAAAGTTGTAACCCCTGCTGCCAACATGTCAGCCAACTCCTCCATCCGGTTGGTGGACATCCCTCCATCACGTAAACCCAGCTCAGCATACTCCATGTTGTTGTACTGAAAATTAAATTTAAAATATCAGATATTCTATACATCTCAAAATAATTAAAACACAAATATGTATTAATAAAAAAACTAACTGTTGCGTTTATTGCAGCTCCTCTCTGTGTGCCTGAACATCTGGTAACATCTCGATACCACTCTTGATGCTCCGAGTGGTAGGCTAAAGAGACGTCACTATAGCTCATACGTGTGATGAACTCATGTTGATGGTTCCACAAATCAATCGACTCACTGACTGCTTGTATCAACAGCTTCCCACACGATGGCCCATGTTGGCCCTAGCAAAGGAAAAAACTAATCTCAACCGCGGGATGTGGCTGATGAGGCTCATCCAGCATCATGCCAAACTTTTTGAGCATGCGATATGGATGGTACCACATCGCCGATGAAAAGCGAATTTGTGGAACTACTGCTCGAATCGTGTCGGATTTGATCACACTACCGCTGAGGTCCTGGGCTCTATCAAAGGACGCCACTACACACAAAAACTGGTCACATAATTTCTCCTAAATCTAAAACAAACCAATGAAACTATTCTATAAAACGAAATGTTATACACTAACTACGAAAGTCGTGTTCTCGTCAAACCACAACTTGAACTAGTAGAACTTATCACCATGCTGACGGGTCTGTGCTGGAAGCCATCGGAAACCACGTGGGTATGCGTCCTTGGGTAATCTGCTCCCCCGTATCTATATGTAGTGGTGGTGTATGAGGAAATCGCTCCCACGCCCAGAGCTGCAGTAAGACGGACCATACACCAAGGTCACCACCTAGTGAAGAGGACTGCGTCATTTGCACCACCGACCTACCCATCTGACGGTACATGTAGGATAGAACAGCTGCTCCCCATGCGAACCTCCCAGCTCTGTGACATCCACTAGAGATAGAGCATAAGCTCGTGCAAACTGTGATGTAGTCGCTGGTGATGCATTTGGCGACAGCTGATCGAATGTGTCCCTGAGCCAAGCAATCCTAATGACACCGCCGTAAAGATCAGTATGAGCCCGCCCTAACAGCCGAAGACACGTCTCCGACCAGTCCTCGTCTGGTATGTCTACTATGACAGCATCACCATCGATCGCTAGACCGGTCAGTGTCGCAACGTCCTCTAAAGTGATCGTCACCTCACCAACCGGCATGTGGAAGGTCGATGACTCGGGTCGCCAATGCTCTACGAGCGCAGTAATCAAACCCGGATTAGTAGTAATAGCGACCAATGGCAGAACCATAAACAAGCCCGCCTTGACGAGGTACGTCTGATAATGTGGATGGTACCTGACTAAATTGCTCGTACCTCGAATATGGTAAGGTCGATCACCAGCTTATAGTGCACAAAACTTATATTAATTCAATTTCAGGCGTACTTCTAAATTGAGTTCACCTAGTAATTATATATCTAATCTAAACTTATTCTAATTTCAACATATTTCATGCTTAATTTTATTCTAATTTCATTTCACCTATTAAAAAAGCTATAGAAGTAGTTGAAAGACTTACCTCGTTTGCCCAAACTGAGTCAACCGCCACGATCTCACCACCCTCTCCCCCTTCCTCTGTCGGCGACTGCTTCCTCGTCGTCGGACATTCTCTCCCCAAATCACTAGATCTGCGGCTGCTGGCTGGGAGACGTGGACGAGGAAGAAGGAAGATGTAAGGCAAAATCGGCTAAAGCAGAGGCAGGGCCGCCTGAGTCTCGGGCGAAGCTTGGTGGGGTTGGGGCGAAGTCACCTTCTATTCAGGCTTGGCCGCTTGGAATTGAACGACACCGCTGCTTGGAGGAGGAACGAGAAGCGGTGGTGGTTGGTGGTGGTTTCTGGGGAGGAAGGAGATGATAAGATACGAGTGGCGGGGAGGAAAGTTAAAAAGAGGTAAGGGCGCCCCCACCTCAGACTCGGACGAGTTCGCTCTGTTTGATTTTTCCAGCGGCTCTGCCTGAGTCTCGGACGGGCTCGCTCCTATCCCTCTACAAATCACAATATGTATATAAATAGTTTTTAAACCGCCATATTGGTGGTAAAATAAAAAAAACAATATTTATGAAATTTACCCAACAATTTTGTGCTGGGTCAAATATAAGCTCATTATATCTTTTTTTATAAGAATAATATGTTATTTAACTATAATTTGTTTTTTTATATAAAAATACTACTTTATTTTAGAAACATTATCAAACATGTCATTTTGTTAAAATTTCTACATAAAACTATTAATCATGATTCAGCAATGGTTTGAACAATACACATTTTAAAATATTTTTAATAATTTTGCTTTAACATTTTTTGGTTTTTTTTTTTTGTGAAGATTTTTCGGTTTCTTTTGTATAGCCTAATTATTTTTAAACATAATTATATTATTATATGTATATCATATTTTTATGAAAATATGTTGTTTTAAACTAATTTTATTTATTATAATAATTTATCATTGTACTTTTTCACTTATGTAATATCAGTAAGTTTGTGAATATTAGTATTTTGGTTGGAGTTATAAAGATAATTATTATTCATGGATAACCACGAATACCTGGAACTTGTTCGGATATGTGCCTAGTTTTCATTTTTTTACTCGATTCTTTTACGAATATGAATTTGAGTATAACGAAAACTATTTTAAATAGAGTAATAGACATGCACTATCCACTTCCAACCCGATCCATTGCGGTCTCTGAGTTTAATTCAGCACTAAAAATGACTCAGTACGAAAGTTGATTGGAACAAATTAAAACCATTAACCATGCATGTCTTCTTTTTGTTCAAGATATATATAGAAAGCTCTGTTTGCCTTTCTACCTTTCCTTTTTGCTATATTCTCATCTTAACCACTAGTAAGTAAGGTACAAGCTGCGCTTTGACATTCCATTAGCTTCCTAATTGATAAAAAGAGGGTCTCATTCCCACGTAAATATTCTTATTCTTCATTGATGTGCTATTTGTGTTCGTTTCTACAGAGGGTCGAGGATAAAAATGAAAAGGTAATAGCTATAGCTTTCAAGGACTGAATTCGAACCAAGCATTATCACACTCATTCTCAAAGGCTGATTTCGTGAATGATATAAATTAGCATGTTGGAGATATGTTCGCACAACAATCTGCATATGTAATTCTTCTCCATTCTCGAGTAATTTGTGTCTGTATTGTGATTTTCTTTATTTGTCGAAGATTTAAGAGAGTTGTCAGTACAGTGGCAAAAAAAATTCTTTCATTCGTTGGTCTTGTAATTTGGTTCTTTTTGTTTGCACTTTCTTCACATATCTTGGAAGAAAATACAATTAGTAGGTTAGAGGATGACTTATCCCACGTAAGCAAGAAGGGAAGAATCTGTTGGTAATGGTTGTAACAGGAAGGAAACTGACAAACAGACAAAGACGAGAGAGATTCTAATAATAATAAAATAAATTATACATGTTGGATGAAGTTGTACATGGTAAGACAAAAGATATAGTTAAAGTTTGATTTGCGATAGGCGAATTAAGGTAATGTACATAACAAGCAACATTCATCTAAAGCGAATAACAAGGACCTATAAAAAAGAGAACAAATAACAAGGTATTTACCGGGAACGGATCAGGTCAGTAATTTTATGGTGATTAATCATGAGTAACCCGTCCACATCAGCATGACATTAGCATCCCTCCCTTCTGGAAAGCCTTTAATTTCCCCTCCTAAATCTTTGATGAACAATTTTTCACTCGTTTTAAGTCGAAATTTAATTTTTTGACACAGTTAGATCAGATTAATTATGTTCTTCAAAATGATATCCACTTTTATATATTTTTCAAACAAAAAGAATTGAGCCATTTTTTACCAGTCTATACCATATGGTATTGACTGGTATTGAAATAAAAGCATACTTATGGCAGGGACGGAGCTAGCATGTATAAAGGGGGGCCATGGCCCCCCTAAACTTTTGAAATTAGGCGAAACCTGAATATGGAGCAAAAGAAATTTTGGTAGTCTAGTTGTCAAAGAGGTTCTTTATTTTTGCCATTAACAGAAGGGTGATGGGTTCGAAGGCCTGCTCCAGCACATTATAATCACCTTTTTGCTAATTAATAGCCTTCTGATATCTCTTTCCTCAGTTTCTCATTAATAATTAGCCTTCTCACATTCCCCCCTAAATTTTCACTAATAATTAGCCTTCTCACATTTTTCCCCTAAAATTTCTTATTTGATTTATAGTTAGAATCTTTGAATTCTCTTTTTGTAAGTCAATTTCTTTGAAAATTTATCATATTTTTGTTTACAAATGGTTAAATCTTGACCACTATATTTCACGACTAGATTTAATTTAAAATTTGGAATTATGAGAAGAATTTTGTTTTGGGTTATCAGATTGGTAAGTATAGGAGAATTCGAAAGACATGATTTTTTTAACAAAATTGATTTCATATGTATATATATGATGTACGCTAGTTTTTACTATATATATATATACACAATATTTTTAAAAAATTTCAAATTTTGAACAGGATTTTGTATAAATTTTTCTGAGCGATTTAAATGTAATTTGTATATGATATTACAAGTGTATAAAAAATTTTTTGGCCCCCCCTAATTAAAAATCCTGGCTCCGTCCCTGACTTATGGTTTGAAAAGCGTACCATGGTGGTATGAACAAACCAAGAGTGTAGGATAGTTGAATACATGATAGTAGAAATATATTAACTGTCATTTACGACTTTTAACATTGTGTACCATAAGATACCACCCCGTACCAGGGTGGTATTGTGTGGTATTTTTTGGTCCTATAATTTGTTCACCCAGAAATTTGTAGATCCAATAGATCATGATGAACTCGTCCCTTATGTGCAAACGTTTTCAAAAATGAATTAAAAACGAAGAAAATATCATATGGTATGCAGTTGGTACCGAGAGGCCAGAATTTTTTGTTCTAAAAAAATATTGAAAATTGATCTCATTTTGTAGAGCACGATGAACTCGTTCCACCTGTGCAAAAAAAATTAAAATCCGAGTTAAAACGAAAAAGATATGAGCTGATTAAGAAAGCTAGAAAAAATAAAAATGGTCTTTAATGCTCCATCCTTAAATCTGGATTTTCTAAATGAAGGGTCCATATTTGGTTATTGATGAATGCATAACCATGATTATGCACCCTATCTTGAGCCGTATTTACCGCCTGTTTATGTTGTGTCCATCTGTAACAGATATTTGATTGTTGTGGACGGTAGATAACTTGATAACATGTAGAAGAGTTAAAGAGAAGAGTTGTACCTTCTTACCAAAAGACGAAAGAAGAACAGTGCACAGAAACCCTGAAGAGAACAGCTCTGTGTGTTCCCCCATGATCTCCAAATCTTTGTGTTATATCTCGTTTGTACTTCATCTCTAGCTAGTGGTGAAGAGACAAGGAAGAAAACATGACAAGTTAGCATATTCTTTGTCCTTCATTTACTGACCAACTCCCCCCATTTTATCAGGAACCTGATTCCCTTCCACAACATATCCGCACAATACTACCAAACCATATATATGCCCAAAAAAAAAATCTAGCTACTTATCAGAAAAGGAGGGAAAAGGACAACTTCTTGCTCAAGTTGAGCCTCCATCGGCTTTGATGCCCTAAGACAATATCCCTCTCAACTCTGAGAGCCAGAAAAAAAAAGTAGGCACTCTGAAATTTAAGATACGAGAATTTACAGTTTTCAACTTGAAACTCCAATCCAACTCGTGCATCTTGTGATAGTTCAATCCTACTGGTGTATGTTTATCATCCGAAGGATGAAATTGAGAGTAATGGTGGTACAACACACTGGTCCATTCCAGTATTGGACAATCTCGATCGAATAGATTGGTAGTTAGAATCGGACAATAAGTACATTTAACTAAATTTTATCAGAATATCCATAAAATTTATAAACTTAATCATTGTGTATTTGAGTCTATTTTCCGGAATCATAAGCAGTGGCGGAGACAGAATCTGAAAGTACTTGTATCCTCTTTCCATAATATAAAATAAATAAATAAATATTTAAGCAATATAATTAAAACTAATAATATCTAAATCATTTATTCCTATATATTAAAGAAATACTAGACTAATACAATCATTATTTTCATAACCAATCACAACGCATTTTCAAATTCTCAATGTATGCGACTAAGCAATCATTAGAAAATTGATCGCAATTCGACTTTAAAACTTGTTTTTAATATAGCTCAAAGCTGAAATTGTTCTTTCTACACTTGCAATTGTAATGAGTAGAGTCAAAACTAACTTTAGAAGACAAAGAGATCGACCTTTAGGTACCGTGAATTTTGTTTATAGTGAGATACATTGACTTATGTTAGCTTTTAAACTTGAAATAACTTGTAGTGTAGTGATAAAACACTTTTATATTAACTAAAATTGACGAGTGCAATCCTTAATTGATTCATATATATAGGGTATATTATTTTACTCAAAAATTACCTGTGTCCCGGGACACATCCTATACCCCTAGCTCCGCCTATGATCATAAGAGTGCAATGATGCAAACACATTCAAACAAACTCTGCTTTGCTTCTCCTTATCATTTCGTTATCAGGAATACCAAGGAAAGGCAGAACAAAGCAATGATATCAATTATTTACGAGACTAGCTAGGAGAGATTTGGAAAGGGTAACTAACTAATCAACTAACTAGGGTTCTCTTGAGAATTGGGAAGAGATAACAAAATGGGCATCGAGCCACATGCCTAGTTTAGTTAATTCAGGCAAATTTGGAGCAGTTATGAGAAAAGGATAGTGGGTAGCATGATGCACATTGATCAACATCTCATATATGATATTTTTGGAAGGTAATGGCAACCTTTTTCCCCAAAAGAAATGGGACTTCCATTACTTTGTTTGATTAACAGCATCAACTCATTGTAGAGGCAAATAATACGGTTAATAACTTGGTTTTGTACGAATTATACACAAAGTTTCTAATTTTTGACCCATAGTTTTCGAAATTGCTATCTTGGCCTGAACTATGTATCGTACTTACTAACTTGGCTTGCAACCGGATTTGACCGAGTTGACCGTTAGTCAATGCCAGCTCACTTGCCACGTCAACGAGCACGAAATATTTTTTTTTGAATTTCTATATTTATTTTATTTTCTAATAATACTAATAAACCAAAAATAAAAACCCCACTTGATCCCCTCACTTTTTGAATTTCTGTATTCACTTTAAACCCCAATTTAACCCTTTTTGTTTCTGTATTCATTTTCTTTGAATTACGCCAAATAAATCAATTATTTCCCAACCCCTTCTTCCCAGAAACCCTAATGACTCAGCCTTTTCCTCCTCAGCCACCGTCATTCCCCGATTGCTAATGAAGCAACTTCTCCACTACCACACTTCTGCACTCCGCCTCCCCACGTCGGAGCTACTCAAAATTCGGACAGGAATCCACTTCCCGAATCTCGTCCCCGTCAAGAACCTCGTCCTCACCAAAATCGATGCGAAAGGCCGAGCGGCGGAGAGAGGTGGAAGTGTTTGGAGGAGAGGCGGGGAGGGTTGCCGGCGGCGGAGGAGAGAAGAGGAAGGAGGATGGATTTGGGGTATTTGTTTTTTTATTATTATTATTAAAAAAAGAAAAAGAATTCATAAACAATTTTTTTTTATTCCGTGCTCGCTGACGTGGAAAATGAGCTGGCATTGACTAACGGTCAAACCCGGCTCCGGGCCAAGTTAGGAAGTATGCTACATAGTTGAGGCCAGAATAGCAATTATGGAAACTACGGGCCAAATTAGAAAGTTTGTGTATAGTTCGGGCCAAATTAAGGTATTAACCCTAAATAATATTAAGATCAAAGTCCTGAAGATCAGAAGGTTTGTGGCTGATAAATTCCAAGTTACAGCACAGGGAGCTACATGGCAGAGGAAACCTATGCACAAGTATACATCGGGTCGAAGAGCAGAGTTTCTTTTTCGGATATGAACTCATCTGAAAATGCGTCCCACCATAACGGCAAAACCTATACAGAAGAAGATAGAGAGATCTGTTGAGCCAAGGATTGTTCCCACAGTGAGTGACGGACTCCCGCCGCGAATAAGTCTTCTCAACGTTAACACCGATGCTGGATGAGGTATGTACTGGTTTGGAAATGGTGGTGGTGGTGTTGTTTTGAGGGCAGTTTTGAATACCCAGCTGCCTATAGAGAGGAAGAAATTTGGAACTGTGGCTACAACTGTGGCTGTTCGCGATCGAATCCAAAGGCTTGTCATTCGAGAACATAAATTTTTCTGATATGGCGACAAACTACAACTTAATCCAGGGGCCAACAAAGCCAAGACTGCTAGGGATGGATTCACAATCGTCAACAAGGTAATGCAAATAGGCAGTGTTATTAAAGCCGAGCCGAGCAGCTCGGCCCGAGCGGTAAAACCGCCACCCGTTTATAAAATCGGCTCAGATCAGTTTAAAAGTCGCTTCGGTTTTATGTAGCGGTTGATGAGCGGCTGAGGCGGTTAACCGCTCGAGCCGATCGTCCGGTTATTGCCATTCAGCCGTTAAATTTAATTAAAAAAATTGCAGAAAATTGAAATAAACCAAAAATGTCGGGCTCTCAAACTGAATCCTTATTTCCATTTCACAATTTCGAAGGAAAGAGACGAACTCTGATTAAGAATTCTCCACTATTTGTACTGATAACGTTTATTAGGTACCAGTTCTTTAACTGTTCTTAAACGGTCTAATGCCGGTTGGACCACTAAAGTGCGAGCCGTTCGCATTACCGGGTCATGCTCCGGTTCGATTCTAACAACATTGCAAATAGGTAAAATGAGCAAACAGTAGCTCACACTACGTGCAAAAGATAGAAAGTGGATCAAACTGCCACGAAACCAATCGAGGGATTTGCACATGATAAGGGAGGACGTAAACAAGTGAGTACCAAGTTTCATCCACAAGCAATTAGTCAAATGAAACAGCAACTTTCATATGTCGAATGAAACATCAACCCATCGAAGCAGAATCCACAAAATTGCAACAAAAGAGTATATCATCCCATTACAGACAATTCCGCTCGCTCAACAAGAAAATGATGGTTCTCAAATGGCGACTAAAATCATTGGCGCAGTTCGGCCTTCTTCTTCTGCCACAGCCTGTCCAGGGCACTGTCTCCATCACCCTGAAAAAGGGTCAAGCAGAAGCAAAAGATCAACAATACAATCCAACCAGAGTCCGTTCAAGAGAACCAAAATTACAGCAGAACATACCAAAACTAACTACTACGTCAAGCAAGGCCCAAAATAGGAGTTCAAAGTTTCCAACCGACATAACGAAACGATGAAATATTCAGTAAAGCAGGTCATTCCCACAGAAAATTGCACAATCCGGAGACATTCATTCAATCAGTGGAAAGCAAGGACCACATAAAGTGCTATATTGAGAGTTGCTCATGTCTCAGCTATTTTCTTTCATCAATCAAACCCCAATAATAAAACTCTATGAATTGACTTCAACCAACTGGAATCGGCAATTCCATTGTCACAAATCTTCGTAATTAGCTACTTTCCAAAGTTAGGAACAGTTAACAATACTACCTAGCAGTCTAGCAAGCAAGCATTATGAATGAAGAGCCAGAATACCTGAGCTCGCACGAAGCCACACAGAGCATAAGTGGTGAACTGGCCGGTGTAACGACCGTTGGCATCCAAATGACCAACGTTGACCTGGACGGAGGCGTGATCCTTGGAGGTAATCAGCCTGTTGGTGGCAGAGCTACAAAACAAAGCAAACCATAAACTTAAGCTACTAGTTCTTCCGGAGAAAAAAACCCATGACGAAAAGACTTAAGCTAGGTTGGTTCCATCACTCACCATTTCCTTGGGATGTAGAGATCGATGTCCTGACCTTCTTCGTTCTGCATCTTGGCTGATTGATCGGGAAACTGCCGGGAACAGCAAATTTCAGCTCCAAATTGCCTGATTCGGAGAAAACAACCAGAAATCAGAACGACGGAATTGAATTCCCTATACTGAAATGATAGAAGAAACGATTCAGGATTCACAGCAGACGGAGAGAAGAAGAAGAATCGATGATTACCGTTCGAGAGTCGAGAGAGAAACTGCGGTAGGGTTTTGAGATTAGAGGCAGAAAATTGCTATATATCTCTTCCGCCAGAAAACCCTAAGCCGACAAGTCTTGAACTGATGAATGGGGCTTCCTATTGGGCTTTTCCATACTTGGGCTCATCAAGTTAGTTCAGGCTTTCAGCGCCAGCCAAAAGATATGTGATTATCCATCAACATGCAAAATGCACTTTAATTTCACATTCATAATTATCCACTTTGTAACAACAATGAGAGGTATCACTATTAGCATACTATGAGGCAGCTGTCTTCGTTGCACGTGAAGTCTTCCACGTGTATGACTCCGATGATTCCATGGCTTCAGATGACGAAGACCACAAAACTGGGGCTAATTTACAAGAATATGGAAAGACCAGGAGAAGAAAGGTAAAGACAAGGTGTATGTTGATGGGGAAGATGTAGAACAACTTAAGAAATTCTAAGAAGAGGATTCTGACAATGAAGAGGATGAATGAGAAGAGGCTGTAAATGGTTATGAGACATCACACCACTCCATTTCCCACTAGAATCCACAACCATATCAGCATGTTGGTGGAGAGAGCTCACAACATTCGAGTTACAGATTGTATGAAGACTAGGACCATATGTAAGAGGCAACTTGTCAGAGGAGAAAGGTGGTCACTATTTGATGATGCACCACAATACGGTCCTACATGTGATCACAAGACACTACAATTTGCATGTCGAATGAATTTTGATGATCCATAGTAGTTCAAGGATGTTGTTGTGAGGCACGCTATAGCAGCTGGGGCAAGCACGAGATGGGTAAGGAGCAAATCTACAAGGAAGGTGGTGAAGTGCAAGGATGTTAAATGCAAGTGGAGAATAAGTGCTTCATGGTTAGGAAGGTTGTTTACCACATTCTTGTGCAAGAAGCCTTATAGTTAACCAATTAACTGGCAAGTGAATAACATCAGACATGTTTGAGAGGTTCAAAATTAATCCAAGTGTGCTCCATATCATATTATGGCCGAGGTGAAACTAAAGCACAATATGGTGGTGAAGAAGATGACTTGCTACAGAGCAAAAGTGGTGGCTATTAAGTTGCTAAGTGAGTCATTGGTTGATGAGTACAAGAAACTAATAAATTCTTTTGCTGAGTTGACGAAAAGAGATCGAGAAGGACGTTTCATTTTGGAAGTAGAACTGCATCTAGATGGCGATAAGTGTTTCTTCCGACGATTGTATATTGGCTTCTTAAACTTTAAGGATTGTCTCTTAAAGAGTTGTCGACCTATGTTTTTGGTACTAACGGCTATTTCCTGAAGATGAGGTGAAGTGGATGCTTCTTTCGTGTCTCTTATTCATCCTCATTGATTTCCACCCACCTAAAAAAATTGTAGGTTTTTTATTCCTGCAACTAGATTATCCTCAACCACCTAAAATTTACATCTAATCAATGGGTCATTCAAAATGAGAAATTGCTTACCTTTTAGAAAGTACAACCATAAAATTGCCTGTCTGGGTTTGTCTCAGCCCCATAAGTTCTTACAACATCTGGGACTTTGTGCTTGCAAATGACAACACCTCACTTTTGATACTCATCTAACCCGAATCGGTGCCATAACCATCCACGTTCCTAAAAGCAGCCCTCGGTGACATGAGTCGGCTAGGAGATTGATAATTGTCGAAAACGTATTGATATTATGTGCTTAATGTGATTATTTTATAATATGTTTCAGACATGTAATGCTCGTTTTAAGGCCAACTGACTCTGGAATGGTTATAAGGCCATTACCACCATATGTTAGTATTGTGATATACTTAAAGTGGAAAAGCAAAAGAAAATTGAAGCATATGCATATGGCAAAGAGCACAATCAAAGCAGCAGTGGAAGTAGGGCTGCAAAAGACCCGAGCCAAGCCGAGTTTTACCCCAGCTTGAGCTCGACTCATTTATAAACGAGTCGAGCTCGAGCTAGCTTGTTTACTAAAATCTTGACTTTTATTTGGCACTTCATTTTGTTTATCATGGTACATATGTATTATTTTGTTAGCTAATTTTATATCATTTAGTTAATAATTTTTAACTACTCCATATCATGTTATTTCATAATATCGAAGCAATGTATGATACATAATTTCTTTTTAAATTTTTAAATCAGATATATTTGCTCACGTTCTCAACGTGTTAAACTTTATATATGGTGAGATAGAAAATTTAACAATCATATGAATTAAAATCATAAGATATAGATTGATTCGCCCATAAGTCGGTAGCTCTCTAGCCACATGTTGAGATATATCATGAGCTCTAAACGAGCCAGCTCACGAGTTTAGCTCAACAAGCCAGCGAGTCGAGCTAGCTCGCGAGCTTCACGAGTTGAACAAAGCTTAGCTCATGTTCGGCTCGTTCATTAACGAACCGAGTTTCAAACGAGCTTTTCTCGAGTCGAACGTCGAGCCGCTCGCGAGCAGTTCGGTTCATTTGCAGCCCTAAGTGGAAGCACACTAAAAGGCCATGGTTTCCACGTCATTAATTTCTCCGACCCAAAAGGGGAACCCGAGAAGGAACTAAGGGATGTGGGCTCTTTATCCCATTAGTTGTACGAGAATTGGAGCTGGGAATTAGTGGACCGGCCAGGGGAATTACACGGACCAAGTCCGTTGTCTTTTAGAGGGGAGTTAAGCCTGGGCGGAATTAATTGGAGAGGGAATTGCTTTGGAGAGGGGTTTTTTGGGGGGTCATTCTTGGGATTAAGAGTGCCCAAGTTCTTTGTCCAGGAGCAGAGGATTATTGGGAACAAAACTTCTTGGGAGAACAGCAGCAGTGTAGCGACGAGAGAGGCGAGAGCAGCAGCGCGACTCGGAGACGAAGGATAAGCGCACCGATTGGAGCAGATCACTAGTACTGTGGATCGGAAGAGAGAATAAGATTTTGTGCTTCTATTCGTATCATTATTTTCTCTCTTTTTCGTTACTAGTTTTATAATGAACTTTTGATTTTATTATGAACTAAACTCCAATTTATGGAGGAAACACTATAGGAGCAAACTTTTTCTAGACTTGATGGATTGATTCATATTTCTTTTCTTCCGATCTTTAATGCATGAAATTGCTTAATGCTTTGTGTTGACTGGCCACCAATACAACGATTCGTAGTTAATTAGGTTATTAGCGATGGGGAAACCCTAACAACTGAACTTATTTCATGTGACATAGTAACTTATCGAAGCGACAGTGAATTAAATAAGATGCTATGCGGTCTTAAATAGGATATCGATCTTTAGACTAAATTATTAAGTCATTGAGCTACGACAGTAGGATTTAATTTAATTGTTTAGTACATAGTAATTCCTGATAGGGATAGCTAGCACAATAGTGATATCCTGGTTGTAGAGATATGGATTAAACTGATCGGAATATGTTAATTAATTCGGATATGATAGGTAGTGAGTCCTTGTGTTTCTTCAGGAGCTTTCTCCATTGTTTCTCCCAACAACTTTACTTTGCTTAATTGGTTTATTTTGTTTTGCTTTTAGTTGATAGTTTATCTCTCAAACCATTTTCATTTGTAGTTTGCTATATAAAATTGAGAGAATATAAGGTTGTACCAATCCTTGAGAGATGGTACCCGAACTTCCAGTTTACTACACGATAGGAATTGAAGGATTACGCTTTTGTCCTATCAAGTTTTTGACACCGTTGCCGAGGACTACCATACCCTATTTTTATTGATTTTAGTAGGTGAACTTTTCTTGTTTTTGAACTCAATGTAACAATTTACCAAATGCAACAAATGGACCAAATGAGTACTAACGGACAAACACCAAAACCCAAATTATTATGCACCAAAAGAGAACTCCATAACAATTCTCAGAAGGCGCATTGGGCAGCAAGCATGGATGCGGGAAGTTCTCCATAAGCGGGACTTCTACTCTGTAATAGTCTATCACATGGTAGAATGAACTAATCCCAGCAAAGATGACCGAAAATTGCTGGGAAGGCCTCACAAATGGCGGAATGGAAGTAGAATAAATTAACCAAACTCTAATAATTATTAGTCGTGACGTGACTCCTCAAACAATAGAACACTATACCATCTAAACACCACACTTTGCGGCCTTCAACAACCCCACAAACCATCTAAACTCAGCATAGACAAACTAAAAAGCTAGCGCAATCATCAATAATCCAAAATTCACAAACAGTATCCAACCAAGCAAAGAAAGCAAAAGCCACAAAACAAAACAATCCATCACTTGTAAAGAGCTGGGAGAAGTTAATAACTTAATAGGCAAGATAACAGGCTCCTGAAGCGCTTGTTTGGCGCTCTCAGGCCCATCCACATCACTCCACGTAATATTAGGCTTCTCCCTAACCTAATGATGTCTGAATTGAACCCAGCTCTGAATTTCGACTGGTGAGGATCGTCACCATCTTCCCCATCAATTTTGGCTGCGTAGCGACGATGACATCAACCTTGACGGCCGGACCAGGCCTGCCCTCATCCAACACCGTTTGGATCTCCTAGGCACAACAGAGGTACTCGGTGATGGCGGAAGTTTGCCCCTGAAGCTGAATCGTGTATTTCCCGGTGTATAGCTCATGGAATTGTAGGAACGCCTGAGCTCTAGTTTAGAGAGTCGATAGTAGGGTTATCCCACCAAATACCTTGATGATCCACCCAAAATTCCTAAGGCAAATACGCTGTTCGAAAACAAAACGTATAAGGAAATGACACTGAAAACAGAGAGCTTGTGAATTTTACCTGTACTCTTCGTATCCGTCGAATCTCGTCCCGTAGTCGTGGTTGTTATTGGTCATGACTATCAAAGCAACCAGGGAGAAAGGAAACCTAACCCTCTACATATTACCGAAGCTTTATTCAACCAATCCACTCTTCTCCACCTAATAAAGATTCCCCCAATGCCAAACCCAGACTGACTCGCTCACTCTCAAGACCAGTGAGATCGAGACCTTTTTGGTGCAAAAGATTTGCACAATCGTAACCTCGGCCCTATCGTCTCAATACCACGGCGATAACCTCTAAATGCTAGATTTCACGGGATGGTTATCACCACTAGCTCGTCCGGAGGTCTTAGACACGGGTTCAGATGACTGGCGAATGGCTTAGACATGGGGAAAAAAGGCTTTTTGGGTGGTGGAAATCATGACGCGAGGTTCTACATCTTCAACCAAAACCCGAAGGGACTATGGTTTCGACCAAAACCCCTCTCTTCAATCAAAGGCCACTAGCATCGGTCAAAACCCTTATCTCTCCCTTCCAACTATCACCAATCATGAACTACCTTGAACCACTCTTCCTCAGTCAACTCTTGCTAGTTCTTTAAGGTTTGGTAGTGAAGGAGTTCTAAACAATGTGGGGGTTTCGATGGCTTGGGTGCCAAGAAACCCCTTCCTAAAGCATGTACTTTGGTTTTTCGTGGCACTCTCTACTTTATTTACCCCATTTTATTACCTCTTTTTCGTTTCTCTTTTCTTTTTCTTTTATTTCTTTTTGAGGGGGTATTAGAGAGTAAAAACACTTGTCACCTAAACATTTATCGACCAATGCTCTATTTTTGAGGAAGTAACTCCAACACTACACTCCATTTTGCACTCCTAGCAAGAACCACACATCAACATCCTATGTAGAACCTATATGGAAACTCAACGGTAAGAGCTCCGAGACACACGGGCGACTCATGTTTGGACACGAAGAAAGGATTTGGGGGTCGTTCTAATAATACCTTTAAGCTCACACGAACAAAGCTCATAAACTGAGAACGAACCATGGAGTCACACGGCTCAAAGAGGTTGACTAAGGGATGATGCATCTCGGGACAATCAACTTTTGGGGCCTGGACTAATCCTATGCCTCCATCATAATTGCTAGTGATAACTTGTGATGCTACACACCGTGGTGAGAGGGAACTATCACACCGAAAGAAACGAACGACTCAAAGCTCACAGGCTACCTAGTTACCCAACCATCTATTCCAATTCACAAACACGAGAATTTCCCACCATCCGGTCACTTTGAACATGCAAACATTGTTTGGAGCCCTCAAATTTTTGAAATTTGGGCATACAAAAGGCTCCAAGCAACATCTCACTCACACAAGCACACTAGTAGACTACCCCCCACACTTAAACTCGGCATTGCCCTCAATGGCGTAAGAAAGGGGTAGAGTAATGTTACCGCTTGGGCTTGGTGAGTGAATGTAGGAATCGAACCGGGGTAGGATAATTGAAGCTTCAAGGAGAGACAACAACAAAAAAAACACACACACAAGCACAATACGACTCGCTCGAAGCGAGGTTATTACAAGCACAATACATAGTGGTGGTATTTCATGTCACACACACACAAATAACAAAAAAAAAAAAACAAGTTTAGGGTTACAAGTAGAGAATTGGGGCGAATGGACTCCGCTCTGCCACATGTCTCTCTCATCGGTTACCTCTCTCTGGTGGATGGACCCTCTCCATCATCGGGTAGGATACCCTGATGTCGAGCCATGCACTCGAGGATGTTGGATTGTCACTCGAGGCGGGATGAGAATCCCGAGAATCCCGTCTCAAGGCGTTCCACCATCACGATGAGGGGATCGCGTGCTCCTCGTGGTGGTGGCTGTTGTGCAGGGCGCCGGAGCGCTGGACGCCGACGGCGGCCGGGTGCACGATCAGGCGGCTGCTCTGCTGCTAGTGGCCCCTCGGGGTCGGGACTCAATCCCTCGATGTACCGCATTGGGTCAAAGGTGCGCAATAAGCGCATGGAGTGCAGAGTGCATTTGTCAAATCTCTGAGTGCCTCCCTCTTTCGAGCACCCTGAGAGGCTGACATCGAAGTATCTGGAAATGCGGGTGATGTACGGACCCATGTATGTGACGTAACGACGGGTACCCCCTTTGGACCTGGAAAAAGATGTGGCTATGACTGAACCCAGGTGCAGCGTGCTTGACCGGTCCGTCATGCAAGCACACGCCAGTAAGATTTTCTCGGTAATCTTGTTTGGATTGTGGTAAGCCGGGTAGAGGGAATGAGCCAGGAGTGCAACCATGACACGCCACTGGGGCTAGAGTGTGGATGTCGTTGTGAGGGCCGACTTGAACTTCGTCCTTCCGTACTTTGGAAGACACATCTTCAGAAACGCGACATTCACGTCAAAACTTCGAATGGCATCTTCCTTCCACTCGTCCCTACGGTTGACTTCCACTCCGAGGGCTTTGGCTAACTCATCATAGCCCACGTCACGAGGTTCCCCTCCCAATCGGAACTCGACTCGGCGTACCAGATGACCAAGTAGGCATAGGCTCTTGCGTATGGTGAAGGTGCTGAAAAACTCGACGCAAAGCTCTCCGTAAGTGTCATCTTCAAGATCAAGTACTTGGTGCCATTGGGGGTGCACCACTGCCTCTCTCATAGCGTCACCGCAATGAAGCCTATCGAACTGGGCGAAGTCGAGTTTCCAATGGTTACCGACTCTTGAGGATGCCCAAAACAACGCCTCTTGCTCCATCTCGGGGCTGCTCCTTAGCGCCAGAAGATAAGGGTGATCCATGTGACCATCCTGCACAAACACACACCATACGTGGAAACATCCGTCATATACCACTCATTGGTAGGAAAAGGAATCCCCCCCCCCCCCCCCACACTTGTTTTTCCACCATGGCTAAAACATTTAAGCTCAAACCACCGTGGCATGGTTGTGGGTATTTCACAGTTCAATCACACAAAAATTAGAACCACAACCCCTACCACGGTGGCTACCATCCACCAATCAAAAACAAACTCCACTTGCATTCATAACATAGTACTTGGTGGGCAAATTCTATAAATAAGCACAATTCGGTTCAAACATGCCCACCAAAGCTCACTAAGCTCATGCAATAATCAATCCATCAATCACACGATCTAATTCACCTAAGTCCTCGCCCTAACTAGATTCAATCATGCCAAGCACGAAAATTCAACCTCCCTTCACTACCTAATCCGATTCTCCACAATTCTCAAAGGTAAAGATGAAAAACAAACCTGGAGACTCAAGTAGGACAAGGGAGGAAGTGAGGTGCGTGCGAGGACGGTGAAAAGCTGGTCGGAAAACTGCGGAGAGGGGTCGTCGGAGCTTCGTCGAAAGCTCACCGGAGACTCGCAGCCGGTGACTTAGACGGAAAAAATGTGGTCCAAATCTCCCCAAATTCACAGCACAGGCCGGTTTTTAGGAGAGGGGACTGGGTATGACGTCGATTTTTGGTTTTGCTAGCCGGATTTGGCGGAAAATCGAAAAAGCGACGGGATTTCGCGTTTTCCGACGAAGATTCAAAATTTTCCGACGAGTTTTTGGTCGAGAAGTGAAGGGTCGCCGTTCACGCCCCTTTTATAGGTAGAGCTCTGAGTTCACGGACGTGTTGCCTAGTTCATGGTCTTAGCGCCCATGAACTCGCGAATGCGTCCGTGAACACAAAGTGGTTGACAGGTGGTGAACACAAAGTGGTTGACTCAACTTATTCCTCCGTGCCTCCTAATCGATCACAACACAACCATAAACCGCAAAAACACAACACTCGGTTCGGGGACACCACTTCACCACTCGAACCCTTCACAAGACACTAAAACGAAAACTAAGGAAAAGAAAACAAATCTCCGTTGGGTTGCCTCCCAACAAGCGCTTGTTTATCGTCATTAGCTTGACGGTTGAGGATCAATCACGACTTCAAACGTGATGCCACCGAGAGCGGATCCAACACACTATCGGGGTGAGGCTTGTAGCCTCCCATCTTAGGCTCATTGAGTTGGCCCTCTTGGTTGGCCAACCTTGCTCCGAGCTCCCCCGTCTTCCGGGTCAAAGCTCCCTTCGTCCTTCTTCTCCAAGCATTCAATCTTGGTCCTTTTGGCTTAGGACCCTTCTTAACTTCCTGCTCAACATCATCAAAAACAACACAAGTAATGGTGGGGTTTGCCTTAGGAGGCTCTCCTCCACTCTCATTCACATCATTTGAGACTACCCCCTTCATTTCATCACTCGTCACCCTAGGATCAATTTCAAGCTTGATTCTCTCCTTACCATCCCTCAAAATTAGGGTTCCCTCATTAACATCTATCAATGCCTTGGCGGTTGCAAGAAAGGGACGATCGAGGATGAAGGGCATATTTGAGTCCTCACTTATGTCGAGAATCATGAAATCGGTCGGATAGCAAAACTTTCCCACTCTCACCATCATGTCCTCCACTATGCCTCTCGAGCTAATGACCGAACGGTCGGCTAAGGTGATGCTAAGTTTAGAGGTCTTAAGTTCACCTACTTCTAACTTTTTGAAAAGCTTGTAAGGCATCACATTCACACTAGCTCTTAGGTCCGCCAAGGCATTTTCTATATGGTGATCACCAATATCAAGAGGGATAGTAAAGCTACCTGGGTCAGGCCGCTTTTTGGGAAAGCGGTCGAGGAGGAAAACCGAGCACTCCTCGCCAAGATTCGCTTTGGCGAGACCTTCAAGCCTTGGCTTCTTGATGAGGAATCCCTTGAGGTACTTGGCATATCTTGGCATTTGCGTCATGGCTTCGAGGAATGGGACGTTGAGGTGGAGGTTGCGTAGCATTTCCATGAACCCTCCACACTCGTTGTCCAACCTCTCCTTGTACATCCTTGTGGGATAAGGAAGAGGTGGCACATATCCATCCTCCGGCAATGCCTTCCTTTCCCCCTTCCGCTCATTCCTCGATGGCTTCTTCTCTCTTCTTTTCGGGGCGGTCTCTTCCTTGTTGGACTCTTCCTTCTCTATTTCTTCACCCGTGGCGACCTTCGGAACCACCTCCACACTCCTCACTTGAAGGGCATTCACCCCAGCTTGATCCTTGGGGTTCACCATGGTTTGGGAAGGTAAGGCTCCTTGGGTCTCTCGGTGAGGATACCGGCAAGGTTGCCGATTTGCACTTCCAAACTTTGAAGGCTCACTTGATGGCTTCGGAGAACCGCTTAACCGAGGTAAACTTGGTGGTCGCCACATCCATAAATTGCTCAATCTTCTCAAACTTTTGGCTACTCGTACTCACAAAGGTGTTCATTAGGTCCTCAAGCTTGGATAACTTGTCGGGTTGATGTTGTTGTTGAAAACCTAGGGCACCTTGTGGTTGGTACGATTGTTGAAAGTTTGAGCCTTGGATTTGGGTCCTTTTTTGGATGAAGGTTGGCCGAGGTTGGAAGTTCCCCGTGGGGCCTTGGAAACCCGGGGGCATTGGATTAGCCGGTGATGCCCAAGCAAAGTTGGGCCTCCATCCGGGGTTATAAGTATTGCTATATGGGTTGTTGACCCTAACATTTGCCACAAAGTTGACTTGCTCCTCCGGAGTGGTTGCCTCCTTCATTGCTTGGCACTCCGCTATCTCGTGGCTAGTACTCGAGCACCAGTCGCACGACATTACCGCCCGTTTTCCTTGCCTTTTATCTTCAAGCATAACCTCAAGCAACTTATCCAACTTTGTCTCAAGCGGAGCACTCGCTCCCACGCTTCTCACTCCTCTTTCATTGCTTCTTTCTCCACTCCGCCGTCTTCGAAGGTGCGCAATAACGAGCCATAAACTTGTGGAGGAGGTCGTCCCATGAGGTGATGGACCGAGGTGAGCGGTTGTTTAGCCACCTAAGTTCCTTCCCCGAGAGAGAGTATGAGAAAAGCCTTAGTTGCAAAGCCTCGCCCGACACATCATTAATCTTCAAGATCCCCGCGAGCTCCAAGAATCTCTGCAAGTGCTCTCTTGGTGACTCGCTCTCATGGCCGTGGAAGAGAGCATTGCTTTGTATCATAGTCACTAGAGCTGGCTTGATCTTGAAATTGTTTGCCGCCACCGGAGGATGTAGAATCGGCGATTGAATGTCCGCCAACCTTGGGTCCATGTAGTACCCCATCGTCCTCGGGCCTCCTTCTTCTCCCGCCTCCTCATTCATATGGCGAGCTTGAGAGGATCCATCTTGCCTTTGGTTCCCCGCCATTTCCTCTTCAATGACGGGCTCAACTTCCACTTCTTCAACTACTTCTCCACTAACACCGGGACCCAATTGTTGTCCCCCTCTTTCACTCATTCTCCTTGCCTCGGCTAGCTCTCTCTCCCTTGCTAGGAGTCGGAGAGTTCGGTTTATGTCCTCGTCAAGTGGTAGCAAGGGCGCCGGGTTGCTCCGGGTCATACACCTCATCCACACAATCGGAAAATTCCAAGTCTAACACAAGCAAAGAACACACACTTGCAAAACTTGAAATTAAAAGCTAGATTAACAACCAACAACTTTTTCAGAATAACAGACCGTTGTCCCCGGCAACGGCGCCAAAAACTTGACTCGCTCAAAACTACACCACAATTAAACCCCAATTAGAGCACAAGTTTTTAAACTCTAATCGGGTGCAGTATAGGGCAAGTATCTATATATCAACCCGGGTCGGTCCGTCTACCCCTACTTCGGTTGTTGAAATCATTATCAAGCGATAAAACTTTGGTTTAAAGGTTTGCCAATTGAAATGAAAGAAAACAAAGGTACTTTGGTTTGAAAACTCTTCTGTGGGAAAGTCATTTGGGTTTCGCTTCCCCCTAATCGCTGCCATGCTACGTGGGTTGGAACGATTGCCTTGGGCAAGTTAATCGTGAACCGCAGAGGAAAGCTTATGTGGTCGGGGACCACAGTCTCGATTGCTAAACTGAGGTGAGGATGAAAGGTCGTGTCACTCGACCCTCTCAGTTTAGACAATCAGTAATCGACTTACTTCCTCACTCAACTCTAAGGTTGGACGGTGTAACCACGACTAATCGACTTGTTCAATTCAATATTAAGGATTGGCCTAACTCAACCTAGTTTAGGTGGCTTGGAAGCGGAAGGAAAACCAACTCGATTGAGTCTCCCTTAAGAGGGGGGATTTTCCTCTCTAAACTAGGTTAAGTTGGCAAGTTAGATTATTAGCACCTAAATGCACAAACTTAGGGGGTGCTAAGCACAATTATGCACAATCCCTAGGATGCTAAGCACAAAATATGCACAACCCCTAAGTTGCTAAACACAAGCATGCAAAATCATGGTGAAAAATACCTCAAACATTAAATTGAACAATGCCCAATATCAATCATCCAAACCATATACAAGAAAACTACATTGTAGGGTTTAGGGTTTCACTACACCCAAGTGGAAGGAGGACTACTCCATGAAAGAAGTGGGAAGAACAAAGGGGAAAAAGGTGGAAACCATCTTTTTGGGGATGCCTCCTCTCTTCTTCAACCTTGATATGTGATTTCCTTGGGGAAATCTTCCCAAAACCTCCTTTGAAGCCAAGCCCTAACCTCTTTTTCTCTTTGGTTCCGTTTCTCTCACTAAAATGAAGAAGAAGGTGTTTCTCTCACAAAAGTGGCTCCCCCTCTCTTCTTCTTGTAGCTCAGCTTTTAAACCCGAGAAGAGCTGAGTTCACGGCCGTGAACCATCAAACGCGTCTGTGAACTCACGCCTTGCGCCAAAACGCTCCGCATGGATCACGGCAGTTCACGGGCAACTGCTTGTTTTCACCGTCTTAGTGACCGTGAGCTCGCCTTCCGTCAGTAACCTTCAACTTGTCTTTGGACGCCTTGCGATTCACCGTCAACTCCCCTTCTTCACGGTCTTGCACCGTCTTAATTAATTTTCTTCATTCTAGTAAATTATTGTCGTACTTTTCGTCTTACGGAATGTGAGAATAAATGTGAATATTAACATATTGGTTGGAGTTATAAAGAGAAACTATTACCCATGGATAACTGTGGATACCCGAAACCCGAACGGTTATGAGCACGGTTTGGATTTTCTACTCGTTTCTCATGTGGGTATTGGTATGGGTAAAATCCGAACTACTTTGGGTAGGGTAACGGATATGCACTATTCGTCCCCGACTCGACCCGTTGCCATCCCTAGCCACGTCAGATCCGAAAATCACTCTTAACCTAGAGAATTTTGAATAGGGGTGGCAGCTTTATGTTTCCACTATAAATGATACTGTAGATGTGGCATCTACGTGGCAAATGAGGATGAGTTGTCGCTGACGTTTGCGTCAATTTGGTATCCATTAACCTAACTGACGAAATCTCTAACACCGTTAAAGTTTGTAACGAAAATTGCTAGATTTGTCAAACAACCATCAAAATCCTGACTATTTCATGTATTTCAAAAGTTGTCAACCATCAAAATCCTGACTATTTCATGTATTTCAAAAGTTGTGACTATAACTGTCACAAAACGCGAAAGTTGTGACTATTAAAGTGTATTTTGTCGAAAAAGAATGAGCAATTCTATAGTGTTTGGAATTTTCTTGGAGTCGCTTGGGGACACACTTGGTTGAGCTCAAGAGGTTTGAGCATGCAAGTAGGGGTGTTCAAATGATTACCATGGTTATAACCAAACCAAATAAGGCTAAATTTCATTAACCATGGAATACAATATCATAACCAAACCTTCCAAACTAATACAACAACCAAATTAACCAAACTAAAGTTTAATCGGTTTGGTTAATTGGTTAACCAGATTAACCAATATAAAATCACATTATCATTGACGATGAAAATTTTCCGGTTAATGCAACAATTCGCAATTTATATAATGAATAAAACATAACAACCAACACCAGTGGCGGACCCAGGATTGTCGGAGAGGTGGGTCGCCGATAAAATTCAATAATAATTAAATTAAATTAAAAAATTAAGTAGAAATTAAAAGAAATTAATTCATAAAGTCCACAATGTCATATTTACAACGAACCGCGAAGACTTTTCATATGTTGAAATGTCTCTAAAATACATTCATCACTTATGCTGCAAAGCAAATCTTTTTCAATATACACACCTAAACAATCATTCATAAATTGGTTACTCAACCGATTTCGAAGATCGTTCTTGATTATCTTCATAGCTGAAAATACTCTTTCGCAGCTTGCAGTTGCAACAGGTAAAATCAACACCAACTTCATCAGCAAGTAAACTAAAGGATAAAGAGTGCCAGCCTTGGCTATTGGCCATTTGGCCTGTGGTTTTTTTTCTTCTCTTTTAATTATAGGCCCAGACACAACACACATCACACATATATATTGTATGGGTTGAGAGTCTGTTTTTTTAATAGGAAGTGATAGGATTATGATTTATTTATTTTAAACAAAATTAAAATGGATTATGATTAATATTGATTCATTTGGATAATAAATTCTTCGACTATAATGAAGGTGTGTCGGAAATAATTATTGAAGGTGTGTCGGCTATTCCGAAATAAAAAAATTTGTACCAAAATATATAGGTTCTTCGCAAAATTCTTGAGCGAGGGTGTGTCGGACGACACACCCTTACTAGCCTTAGGTCCGTCACTGACCAACACGTAGTTATAGTTGACCCTTAATAAAAATACATGCAACTAAGACAATTATCTTACGATTAGTATAGAAGTATTGACCTAACAAAAATTTATGACAATGGTATGGGTTAATGAATTGTTGTGTTTGTGTAAATTGACTTAGTCTCTTAGCAATTATCATAGGCTGGAAATGACCTTCCTTTCAAGTTTTCATCCATCATAATGTATGAAATTTATCTAAATTAGGCGTCCATATGTTATGGTCTACATTTTACATATACAAATATACACTATATAAGCAATATTGAGCTTTATATTTTATGAGTCTAAAAGGGATGAACGTTAACTCTTGAGTGGTTATGCAAAGTATTAAGTATGTGTATATAATATATGTTAGATATATGACTAATTACTTAACTGATTAATTTGGTTTGACTGGTTAGGAGTGTCTGAAACCAAACCACCTAAACCAAACAAGCTAAAAACTTTAACCAAACCAAACCAATTATCCAAATTAACCAAACCAAATTATCCAAATAGTACCGGTTAAAACGGTTACCATGATAACCAAACTGTTTGAACACCCCTACATGCAAGGACTTTTGTGTCTCGGCTACTCCTAACAATTAGGGATGGCAAACCAGATCCGCTCCGGTGGATATTCCCCGATCCGACCTGCAATGGGGCGGATAAAATCCGATCCGCACTTGAATGGGGCGGATCTCGACCCGACCCGTGGTAAGAACAGATCGGACTTGGATATGTAATTGTAAACTGCCCTGCCCCGCAATGCCCCGCCCCGCCCTGCTAAAGGCCAACGTACGGCTAATACTATGGTGCCGCCATAAAAAGTGCGGCACCGATAACGCAACATCTGATTGGGCCATGTGGAGCTGACGTGGCAGTCACTTGAATTGATTTAACCCAAGATCAAAGCCCACGAGTACTAAGTACTAACCAACCCGCCCATTGCATACTAACGGAGATTCCTCCGTCCAACCCAAACGATTCTTTTTCTTCTTTGTTTGCCACTGTCTTATATTTTTATTAATTAAAAATGCAGTTAGTTTGTTTTCCGGAATATTCAGAAAACAGGGGACGACGGATGAACCAAGGGAGTTCCTCGATCTCCTTCTCCGGCGGTCTGGCCAAAGTCACTCCGGTGACTTGTTCGTGGCTGATCCCATCTCAAGAATCACTCTGGTGACTTGTTAAGAGGCGAAGAAATCTGTATCTTTGCGGGCCTCTGTCACCATCGAAAAGCACCTCCGTCAAATACCAGACGAGTCCAGGTCAGAGAAGGTGAGAGACGTAGGCCTCCTTCACCAGAGTGATTCTCAACAATGAATCTTAAAGAAAATAATGAAAGGTAAGAGTACAGTTGGGCGTAATGACTACCGTAAGAGCTATGTAATAAGATCAAACGTTTCATTGGCTAAATTACATATCAAAATTTTGCTCTTCCTATCCCCTAGATCCACTTTTGCAGCTTCATATCAACATGACTCTTGATTTATTATGTACATGCTCATTCCACATGGTCAATTGGTCTCAGTCACTATTCCCACATGGTCGATTCAGCTTGCAATGGTGTGCTGGGGATAGGGGCTTCCCAAAATTACTCCCAAAATAATGGAGCTCCGTTCATTCATTGAACTTGCTCTTCAAGGTTTCCTGCAGCTGAATTGAGCATAGAGATTCAGTGACAGGATAGTTTATACATTGATTATATATAAAAAAAAAAAAAAAAAAGGAAGAGATGCATCAATGAGAGACTAGATCTGAAATACATGTTATTCCTCCTTCTGTACATCGGAGAAAGAAAATGGAGCAGCAGATGGATATGTCTACTGTACATATTCCTACCGGAACATTTGGATAGAATAGATGGGCTGCAAGTAGAACGAAAGTTAAGAGCATCTGAAAGCCAACTATCACTCGCATCGAGTTGTATCAATTTACATATATGCCTAAACAAAACTAAACCTTCAAACTAGAATAGTAAACTCCACGAGTCAATTCAATGACCTAGTGTTTCCCATCTCTTCCTCTTCATCTGCATCATCTCCCCAGCAAAGAGATCAAACTGTCCAAAACATAATTCCATCAGAACATGGAGAACGAAATGGGAAACAAAAAGTAAAAGGATACAAAGTTAACTAAACACCAAAACATGAACTCAATGACAGCCAAAGGAATTGTTACAGGGAAATGGAAGTAATCTATATTTCTTAATCTCTTTACTAATTCGCTGCTTGGAGCTGCTTCAGTCCAGATGCATTGTTGAGTATTTTTTTATACTCCTCAAACATATACCATATTGGCTGGCTGACTTAATAGAGAAGCCAATGACTCTCCTCAAACATAAATTGCATGAAAAACGTTGGAACCAAAGTCACAATCTCCCCCCAAAATCAAAAGATGGCTAAAGCTCTAAGGTTTGTTCTCATATCAACACTTCTCTGCAATTTCACATCTACCACAGGAAAAAGCATATGCTTTGTTTCTAACATAACATTTCTCCGCGGACAAGCTTCCATTTGCAGCACTTGGAGTTTGACCATGCAATGCAGCAGTAGTATCTTTTTGCATCTCCAGATTGATCAGCTTTCTTCATTTCTTCTAGTTCAGCCATACATTCCTCTAGGTCATTTTTTACACAAAGATAACATGTTACATCTAAAACAAATAGCACGATGACCAATCTAACTTATTCACCACAAGCATCAATATTGGTGGAGTTACATACTCACCAAGCACTACACTCCATATTCCAAACTCGCTGTTCCAATGTGTTTTGAATAGTGATTCTGGGAGAAGTTTATGGAAACCTCTCAACTTTCAGATCCCCTTTAAATACAGGCGAGAAGGAGAAGCAGAAGGGTTTGAGTGATAGATATGGAGCAGATCGGATTTTACCCGCTCCGCGCGGGGCAATGTTTGGGTCGAACAATGTTGACCCGTCGCGGGGCACGGGGCAGATCATATCAGGAATTAAAGGGCAGAGCAGGGCACGGATTTAGCACTATCCGCCCTGTTCATGCCCCGTTGCCATTCCTACTAACAATATGAAAAAACTAAGAATACTCTTTGTTTTAGTAGTATCATGAACAACATCGATGTATGTATTACTTAACCGCTCCTAAACATACATCATGTCACATGCATACAAGTGAATCAAAAGGGTAAAGAAATTTGTGCTTGTAAAATCCATCATACCGGTGGTCCAATCAGGATAGTCTCCTATCTGAATCTAAATTGTTAGGTGATTTTTAGCGGTATGAAATTGTTTTGACCCAATTTCAGCATATATTCATCAAATCCATATATTTAACACAATGTTACGTTCTTTTGCTGCTTTTTATATTGTGAATTTTCAAAGATGGTTTAGTGCTACTTGGCACGGTTCGACCAGACCGATGCTCACCCTATCAGTAACTCTACCAACATCATATTGCATAATGGATTATCTAAGAAGCTAAGAACAGTTCACAGTACTACCTAGCAGTCTAGCACACAAACAAGGAAGCATCAAAGCATTAATGAAGAGCCAGATTACCTAAGCACAGACGAAGCCACACAGAGCAAAAGTGGTGAACTGGCCAGTGTAACAGCAGTTGGCATACTTGAGTTACTAACAAATAAAACGCCCCAAATCTCTCCCCCAATTCAGTTAACGTTCATGCAACGGATTGCATAATGGACGAAAAGGTTCACAAGCTAAATGTTATGCTACACAGTAATGTCTGCATCACCAGTAATCCCCACAGGAACAACTTCCATCCTTGAAATGATGGAAACGGTTGGAATCCCTGACAACAATTTCCCTACCTGTGATATCGGATATACACTTAATCGCACTATGGCAATCTCCACAGACTCGCAAGTTTTTGAAGATCCTAAGGGAGCTTTTGGGTGGAGTGCTGATTATTCCATATGCAATCGCCAACCTCTCACTATGACTCATGAGGATATGCTCCTTCTCATCATCCTCGACATCCTGCAACACGAAACCAAAGTCGGGAACATAACCCTTGGCCTTTATTTTCTCACACAATTCCTTCAGCTCCTTGTATATTTCATTACACTGTGGATGAGTCTGGTTCCCTGTGTAGAACACATTGACCTTCTTGTCTACTTCAATCGAGCTCCATCCGGGAGTCTTCTTCAACCCCATTCCTCTAGCCAAAGACCTCACATCATTAACTCCTTCCCATTTCCCAGCGTTCGCATACATATTCGACAGTAGAACATAGTACCCAACATTTTCCGAGTCGACTTCGAACAAGCGATCCGAAGCATATATACCCAGCTCAACATTCCTATGAATCCTGCAAGCACTGATCAAAGCACCCCAGATGGAACCATCAGGCTTCATTGGCATGCTTTTAATAAACTCGAACGCCACGTCCAAGAGACCAGCTCTGCCATACAAATCTACCATGCAACCGTAATGCTTCAAAATAGGCTTAATTCCAAATTTTTCCTGCATCAAACAGAAGCACCACTCCCCATCGCTTACCATACCTGAATGACTACAAGCTGACAGTAGAGAAACAAATGTCACGTGATCTGGCTTCACTTCTCCATCAAGCATTTCTCGAAAGAATTCAAGAGCTCTCTCGCCATGTCCATGAACTCCGTGACAAGATATTATGGCATTCCAAGGAACAGAGCTTTGCCTAGGCACTTCATAAAATAAAGACACAGCATCATCCAATCTACCACACTTTCCATACAGATCAACAAGGCATGTTCCAACATAAATATCTGACCACATGGAGTCTTTTATAACCCGAGCATGAATTAGCATCCCCTGCCCCAAGGCACCTAGCTGTGAGTAAGCAGGTAATATGCTAACCCATGTACCTTGGCTTGGGGATATATCTTTCGACTCTTCCATCATATGGAATATATTGCTTGCTTCGTTTGCTAAACCATTCTGAGCATAACCAGTAATTAAACTGTTCCACGTAACCACGTCTTTAATAGGGAGTCCTTCAAAGACAGCTCTTGCGTATTCTGTTGTACCCATTTTGGCATACATGTCCACCACTGCATTTCCAGTAATAACAGCATCGGAAAAATATCCCTTCCTGAGTAAAAATCCATGTAGGGACCTGCCACTCCTGTGATCACTCAATTGAGAAACAATAGAAGCCAAACTAACAAGTGTAAATGCATCAGGTTGGATTCCCAATTGTTGCATATTGTCAAATAGTAAACGAGCATCGATGGGTTCACCATGTTGTTCATATGCAGCAATTATAGAATTCCATGAGACAATATCTTTGATAACCATCTGCTCAAAAACTCTCCTTGCATCACCTAACCTGCCAAATTTTCCATACATGTCGATTAATGCATTGGAGACAAACAAATTGAGCTCCAAGCCATGCTTGACGGCATACAAATGCATCAACTTCCCTCCTACAACATCATTCATCTGTACACATGCAGGAAGAGTACTAGCGACGGTAATAGCATCCATCTTCTCCCCCTCTAATCTCATGGCATCTGCAAGTTCCAATGCATTTGCTGCATTTCCATTCAGGCAATATCCAGAAATCATGGCATTCCATGAACCACTATCTCTGTATGGCATATTGTGAAACAATCTGCAAGCACCTTCCACAACCCCAAACCTTGAATACAAGTGTATTAAGGAAGCAGCCACAAAGACATCCCACTCAAAGCCAAGCTTCAAGATGGAGCAATGAACCTTCATTCCATCAAATAGATTTCTGCAGGCTTTCAGCACTGGAGGGAAGGTATAGAAATCAGGTCGCACACCAGAGGTCAGTAGAAGCTGGTGGAAACAGTCTACCGCTTTATGGAAGTGACCACGTCGAACAAAAGCAGATACCATAGTATTCCACAAATAGACGTCCGATCTTGGGCTCTTTTTGAAAATGTCTTCCACAAATGAGATGGGACCAAGCTGTGCATAAAAATTAATGAGTTTCCCATAAAGAAAGCTGCTTTGAGCTTTTCCCGATACCAGCATAAGTGTGTGAATGCACTTAGCATGTTCGAGTTTGGTGCAGGATTTGAATAAACCATCGAGGTCAATCCCACTGTTCCCATATTCAAATCGGTATGGTGGCAAAGAACTTGGAGGTACCGAGAAAAGCTGGCTACAAGTTTTAAATGACTGTTGAATATGCCTTGCATTGCAGGCTGGCACCAATCTGTGCACCAAAACAAAGGAACATCATTAGTCATCAGCCAATCACCAAAAAGTGTCGGATACAAATATATTGAAAGAAGACCGATCGAAAAGAAAGGGGGGGAGGAGAGGTTACTGCACCTAAACATACATATATTTGCGGAAGGAGCAGAAAACGTGATCTAATTCACAGCGAGTAACATCAAATCTCCCAAATCTGCTGCTGGTGGGCAAGAGCAAAGGGAAAGACACCCGGCTTGAACACTGGTTCACTGGCTATTGCAATGCAGGAGCAATGAGACAAGTCACCAGTCTGAAAGGGAAAGGCTTTTCATCAATGTTGTCTGAGCAGAAAAAGAAACCAGTCCGGAAAAAGATATTCATGGTCAGAAGTTCAATCAGTGTTTCACCGGTAATAATCAGGGCCAAGAACAGTGACATATTACATGTAAAAATAATATAATGTTTCAGTGGAATACAAATTCTATACCTACCAACCACAGTTTCGCACTTCACCCAGCATTTCATGATCACCGATTCAATATAAAAGCTCCCAGTTTGAAAGATTAAAAAGTGACCAAGTGTATATGGATGAAAATGTTCTTCCAAGGACCTAGACCTCTCTGCCCTCGACCTCTCTGCCCTCGACCTCTCAGCGATATGAACAGCCTTAGCACGTATCTCTTCAACACCGTCATGGTTCAATGACACATACGAATCCTGACACTGATCAACCAAACCAACAAGGAATTCAGACAGCCAGATTCAAACCAAAACCTATAGTGTACCTAAATTTAGCTCGGCGCCGATGATCATTTCACAACAGTTATCGAAACAGGGGAATCTCTAATCACAAACTTTTAAGGGAATATAACAAGACTACTTAGCTGAGAGTTCAATCGAAACTGAAGAGCAGGGGGGGCAATCAGAATTCAGAAAAGGTCCTGGCTTTCAGCGATTCTCCAATGGGCATTCCAATTTTTGTCGAACTCGTACCTCAATGAGATGATGATTCGCAGGGCTTTAGTCGAGGGGCGCTGTGAGTCGAAAAATTCTCAAGTGAGGACGACGGGCGAGCGGCCGCCGCGAATCTGCAACGACGATGATGGGGGTACTTGCACGGTCGAATTTGAGGAGGGAATGAATGAGGTTCACTTCTCCCTTTGTCGAGCATCAATATCCAAATTCTAGGGTTTTAGGATTTGGGAGAGAGATGATGCAAAGGGGTTTTGATCTTCCTTTCCTGAGAATTGAATTTGTTGGGATGCCTGGGAAGGAAAGAGAGCCGAGCCCAAAAGGCTTTATGGGCCATATCGAGGGCAGAGAGGTCGCGTAGTATTTGGAGGTGCTGGAGGGAGGAAGATCGTCAGTTGGGGAAATTGGGGCCAAAAGGGATGCCCTCGCGGAGAATGGCATGGAGGTCCTGCGGAAAGTAGAATTTGAATTTGGATTCCAATTTGGGTCCCTCACTCTGCTTTCACGATGTTCTGGCTCGAACATCGATGGCAAACGGCGGAGGAAGAACGACGTCTGGGGAATCGATTGGGTTGTCGCAGCTGCAGGAAACGATTAGGTTGTCGGAGGTTCCTAAAAGGAAGAAGAAGAGCGATTGGTCTGGTCTCTCCCACCCAGGCACGGCGGAGGCGTCGGCTCTGTTTCAGAAACCGGCGAGCCTAGTCATCGTCAATTTTTCTTTCTAGTCAATAGTAATTTATTTTTATTTTTATAATAATTAGGTGGAAAATAAAAATATTTAATTTAAATTATTTTATTAATTTTTTAATTGCCACGTCACTCATTTAACGGTCAACTATAAGAGTTGACCGCCACATCAGCAAAAGTTAACGGAGACTAACGGCCAGTGACCAAACTTGGACTGTTAACCTAATTTAAGTGACTATAAATGGAATAAATTAATTTGAGTGGCAAACGTGAAATTTTGTAGCAATTCGAGTGACCAAACTTGCAATTAAGCCCTTTATTTTTTATTTTATTTCCGAGACTAGCTTCTTCTCTGCTTTTTTCAGCTAAATATGGCCGTCTCGGACCCAAAAATAAAAAAAAGAAATCAGAACGACGAGATTGAATTCCCGATACCGAAACGATTCAGGATTCACAGCAGACGGACAGAAGAAGTTGCGGTAGGGTTTTGACTTTTGAGTTTGAATGATGAATGCGCCTTACTATTTGGGCTTTTTCTATACTTTGACCATAAAGCTAGTCCAGGCTTTCAGCCCGGCCCAGAAGATATGAGATTGCCCCTGAATTCGAACTGGAAAACCGAGAAATTAAACAAACGAAATTAAACAAGCGTGGGGAGGAAGGAAATGGAGCAACTAGCGCGCTTTCCCTTCTCCTTCCCGCCCAGCAATTTCTCCGCGGCGGCTCTGAGATTGGCGGGGAGATACGGTGACCGGGCGACGGAGCAATGGAGTTCAGTCTCAGCGGGAACGGTTTGAAGACATTTGCTCGGTGCATCACATGTCTAGCTCGTACCGGCAACGAGCTCGCCGTTCAATCTGCTTCTTCTCAGGTAAAGCTCTCTTCCAAGCTACCTTCTCAATTTCGAGCTCTAATGAAAATTTTCGCTGCTCTCGCTGGCGGAGCTCTGTTTCCATTCACGAGTAAGTGGGGTGAAGAAATGATTGATTGGAGTCGAACGATTCCGCTTCTGGATTTGTTTGTATCACGATGAGTGGAACTGGAGATTGGAGATTGAAGAATGAAGAAGATGAAGTCGAACAGAGGTGGTTGCTTTGAGCTTGTGAAACGGAGTCGTTTTCCCCAGAAGCAGTTGAGGAGCAGGGTCAAGGCGACGTCGTTGCATTAAGCAACCGCTGATTCCATTTATACTGTAGATAGCCAGCTGTCGTTCTCTTATTAGTTATAGATTTGATTTTTCGTTTGTTTCCGTTAAAACAGTAATTAGAGAATGTACAGAGTTGTTGATTGAGGTATATATACAAGCCCTTGAGGCACCCAAAACCCTTGCGGGTTTTCATCCATTCTCCTTCCATTATTGAGATTTCACATGGTATCAGAGCCTGGTTACGGCCTCTAGGGTTTCTGTACCAGCTCCATTCCCGCATTCTTGTTTCTAGGTAGCATTCTGTTGCAATGGCTACTGATTCTTCTTCTACCTCTACTACCTCTGGTCCCATTTCCACAGTGGGTACCGTTACCAATCCCTATTATATCAACCCAAATGAGTCTATGGTGTTCCCAATCAAGCTTACAGGGACGGCGAACTACAATCTATGGAGCAGAACGGTTCGTGTTTCTCTCAAGAGCAAGAACAAGCTGGGTTTTATCAATGGGTCTATTTCCGCTCCAGATCCGACTTCTGAAGGATATGCAGCTTGGGAACAAAGCAACACAGCCGTGTATTTCATGATTCTGGGTTCCCTGGATCCAAGCTTGGTTGATAGCGTTTCTTCACAGGACAATGCAAGGCTGCTTTGGGAAGATCTCAGGCAGCGTTTTGGGCAAGCAGACAACATCCGAATCACTGATTTACAGACAGCTCTTTATACCCTAAAGCAAGGTAACAAGTCTGTTAACCAATTTTACTCTGAGCTGAAGGGTTTCTGGGAAGAGCTTATTCAATTCCTTCCAATACCTAACTGTGAGTGTGGTGGTCAAGCACGAAACCTAGCTATTCCCTGTGTTACTGAGGTCACAGTCAAAAAGTATAGGGAAAATGAGTTTGTTACTCGATTTATCACTGGATTGAATGATGCTTATGGTGTCGTTCGTACCAATTTGTTCATGATGCAACCATTACCTTTTATGGAAGTTGCTTTTCACTATGCTATACAGCATGAACGACAGATTGGTAAGCCAAATCCTGAGTCTCAAGTGGATTTTGTGGCTTTGCTTGCTGCAAACCAAGCAAAGGGGAAAGATAATGCACAGGGAGGGTTGTTCTGTCGATACTGTAAGAAGGACAATCATGTGATTGCTGATTGCTATATACTGAAAAGGAAGAACAAAGAGTCGAGTGGATCTACTAGAGGAACTCCTGGTTTTGCTGGATAGTTACAAGGGCTGGATTCTACTGGATCTGGGATTTTGCCAAAGCCTGAGTCTAAGAGTATTGCTGAGGGGAATGATGGATACACTAACATCAGGCTTACCAATGATGATCTCAGCCGTTTGCAGAGACTTCTCTGTCAGTACAACCCACCAGCTTCTCCAACCTCACCTAATGCAGCAGGAGGACCTCAACTGAATACTACTTCTCAACAGCAATCACCTATGGTGAACTCCCTGAGCAGACATCTCTCTGTTAATCCACAATTTGCAGGTAAATACACTTTAACTGCATCCTTCCTCAAGCATCCAATGGAATTTGTCAGTGTTTGGTTTTTAGATACAAGTGCCACTGACCATGTCACTTGTTCTATCCATAGTTTTGTTACCTATAAACCAGTTCAGGACATACTAATCACCTTACCTAATGGCTCTAAAACTCCAGCTACACATTCTGGTAGTGTTAAACTCACTTCTGATTTGGTCATCCATGATGTTCTATTGGTTCCAGCCTTTTCTTTTAACCTAGTCTCTGTTAGTAAGCTCACTAAGTCAATGCCAATCTCTCTTACCTTTGCCTCCAACATTTGTCACATTCAGGACCTTCAAACCAGGAAGAGGATTGGTTTTGCCCAAGAGACTAGGGGACTTTATCAACTTATCACACAACCAGAAGCCAATACTACCCTTGTTAATTCCATCAAGACACAGAACCTTACACAGCAGACTTTTGATTTATGGCACTGGAGACTTGGCCATCCTTCCATTTTTCGAACCAAAGAGTTACAGAAGACTATACCAAACATCACTATAGAATCCTTTTCTCATTGTAATGTTTGTCATCTTTCCAAACAGAAGCATTTACCTTTTTCTTCAAGCCAGTCTGTGGCAAAGTACAATTTTGAGCTTGTTCATGTTGATTTTGGGGTCCTTTGGCCACAACTAGTTACAATGGTTATCAGTTCTTTCTTACTCTTGTTGATGATCATTCTAGATGTGTTTGGGTTTATCTCATGAAGCATAAGAGTGAAGCCAGAAATTTGTTACAAAGCTTCTGTGTGCTTGTCCAAACACAGTATAACAAACAAGTCAAAACCATTAGGTCAGACCAGGGAGCTGAATTCCATATGCCAGATTTTTATTCCCAACATGGCATTGTTCATCAGATGTCATGTGTTGAAACTCCACAACAAAACTCTAGAGTTGAAAGGAAACATAAACACATTTTAAATGTGGCTAGAGCCCTTAAGTTTCAATCTGGACTCCCTTTAAAATTCTGGTCAGACTGTGTTCTTCATGCAGTCTACCTTATTAACAGATTGCCTACAGTAGCTCTCAAGAACAAGACACCCTATGAGCTGTTGTATGACTCTCCACCTGATTTGTCTGATCTAAAGGTTTTTGGTTGCCTCTGTTATGCTAGTACCCTTGAACATAACAGAACCAAGTTTTCCCCTCGAGCAAAACCCTGTGTTTTCTTAGGATATCCTCCTGGTATTAAGGGTTATAGACTTTATGATTTAACAAATCAAAAGGTCCTCTTTTCTAGACATGTGATTTTCCATGAACACATTATTCCTTGTCTTCCTCTCCCATTCACTTCTTCTGCAGAGGAACAACCTTCTTCTTCTCATCCTTTACAACATTTTCCCCCCATTCCTCCTATGGAACCAAGTCCTCCAGTTGTGCCTCAGGACACAGAACCTACACCAGTACCAGAACCTGTGTCCCCTTTACAACCTCACACATCTCCTGCTTCTGGTGTTTCTTCCCCTTCACCTGTCTTACCTCATTCACCACTACCCTTGTCCTCTCCTACTCCTCCTTCCCTTTCTATTGCCCTGCGCAAACAGACAAGACATGTTGGACCTCCCATTAAATACCAAGATTATGTCCTGAATCTTAAATCTGACACTGACAAACGTTCATATCCATTGGTTGCTTGTCTTTCCTATGATAATTTATCTAAGGAATATAGGAAGTATGTATGTGCTGTGGATTCTACTTTGTTGCCTCAATCATTTGAAGAGGCTATGCAGGATGAGAGATGGAGAAAGGCCATGTATGAAGAAATCAGAGCTCTAGTAGCTAATGGCACTTGGGATGTGGTTCAATGCCCTACTGGAAAGAAACCTATTGGCTGCAGATGGGTATTCACCATCAAGTACAATCCTGATGGTTCAGTGGAAAGATACAAAGCTAGGCTTGTAGCCAAGGGCTTTACTCAGATATATGGGGTTGATTTTCTTGATACATATTCCCCAGTTGCTAAATTAAACACAGTTAAAACACTGTTAGCTATTGCTTCTGCCAAGAACTGGTCCATGTATCAGCTTGATGTTAGTAATGCATTCCTACATGGGGACTTAGAAGAAGAGGTGTACATGGACTTACCACCTGGTTTCTCACACACAGGTCATGTTTGTCGACCTGTGTGTGAGAAACCTTGTATGGTTTCTCACACACAGGTCCTTGTATGGTTTAAAACAAGCCTCTCGTCAATGGTTTTCTAAATTAACCTCAGCCTTACTCAGTTTTTGGTATGTACAGTCTCACAGTGACTACTCTCTCTTCCTCCATCACAGTGATCAAGGCACCTCTCCCTTATTGGTTTATGTCGATGACATCATAATTGCTGGCAATGATGATCATGGCATGGCAGCTCTGAAAGATTTCCTCCATTCTCAGTTCAAAATCCGTGATCTGGGCAATCTTCATTATTTTCTTGGCTTAGAGATTGCCAGATCAAAGGGGGGATTACACATATGTCAGCGAAAGTATTGCATTGATCTCTTGAAAGACACTGGTTTTGCAGAAAGTAAGCCAGTGGTCACTCCAATTGACATGAAGACTTATTTAAAGGCTGATGATGGACCATTACTTGAAGATCCTGCCTTGTACAGGAAGATAGTTGGGAGACTCCACTATTTAACAATCACTCGACCTGAAATCACTTTTGCAGTACAGCAGCTTTGTCAGTTTCAAGCTGCTCCTACCACTTCTCACCTCCAACTAGCATACAGAGTTCTTAAGTATTTGAAGAATGAACCAGGACAAGGTTTACTGTATCCATCACAGTCAAGTCTTCTTTTGCAAGGTTTTTGTGATTCTGATTGGGCATCATGCCCAGATACAAGACGATCCACAACGGGATATTGCATTACATTTGGCAACTCTTTGATTGTTTGGAAGTCAAAGAAACAGGGAACTGTTTCGAGGTCATCCTCTAAGGCTGAGTACAGAGCTCTTGCTCAGCTCACGTGTGAAGTTGTTTGGGTAAAAAGGCTGGTGCAGGAATTGGGCATTGAACATCCACAACCTGTCCAGGTCTTTTGTGACAATCGTTCTGCAATTTATATTGCAGAAAATCCTGTTTATCATGACAGAACAAAACATATAGAGATTGATTGTCATGTGGTTCGACAATTTCTTCAATCTAAGCTTATCATTCTAAGTCATCTGGATACAGAAAATCAGATTGCTGATTTATTCACAAAAGGACTTAGCAGGTTTCGACTCCAGTTCCTGATGTCCAAGCTGAACATACATAATCTGTATGCGTCAGCTTGAGGGAGGCTATCACGATGAGTGGAACTGGAGATTGGAGATTGAAGAATGAAGAAGATGAAGTCGAACAGAGGTGGTTGCTTTGAGCTTGTGAAACGGAGTCGTTTTCCCCAGAAGTAGTTGAGGAGCTGGGTCGACGTCGTTGCATTAAGCAACCGCTGATTCCATTTATAATGTAGATAGCCAGCTGTCGTTCTCTTATTAGTTATAGATTTGATTTTTCGTTTGTTACCGTTAAAACAGTAATTAGAGAATGTACAGAGTTGTTGATTGAGGTATATATACAAGCCCTTGAGGCACCCAAAACCCTTGCGGGTTTTCATCCATTCTCCTTCCATTATTGAGATTTCACAGTTTGGTTGCCGATAAACCGAGCGAGAGTTTGCGTTTGGAGTTTACTCTTCGTTCGATGTTTGCTTTCCTTCTCGCTGATTACTGGTTTGCGTTTACGTTTTTTCAGCTGGAATTTCACACTCTCAACTCGTCGAGATCTGCTTATCAGTCTATTACGTTCAAGCCGGACTTCTTCAATGTTTACACGATATTCGGCGCCCAGGTCAAATTCAGCGTGCTTGTCAAGGTATTGGTAGTAAATTCATTGTTGTTTGGTTCCAGAGAAAGGATGAAGGATCTGTATCAGTGCTTGAAAGGCGCTGATTCTTGTTATTCCACAAATTCAGGCCGTTTCTGCCATCCTTAGGACACCTATTCAAAGCATTGATCATCTAAGAGTTCAATTGCCCGATCCTGACGCCTCCAAAGTGCAATGGACCTTGGAATGCAATAACGGTAAAAATGTCCTTATCAAAGAGTATCGTATTTGATGGCTTCTGCTCTTTCCTGGAACGTTTTCTACTATGTCTCTGCTCGTGTTCCTGCAATTTGGAATGATTCCTTCACTTGCTGGTTTCTAGAAGTGGATGCAATCACTGACGGTTTCATTATGCACCAGCAACAATAGTTAGACATGTTGTTTTCGCGTGTGAGATTTGGCTTCTGAAAATCAGACTAGCTCTCATGTGCTCGCTATGTGCTACGTTTTCTGTTGGAATATTTCATTGACTAGGCTCCTTGAAGGTGTCAACCATATTCATAGTTGATATTGTGCAGGTATGAGAAAGGCCTGTTCAATTACTTGCAATATCGAGCCCGACATACAACATCTGACTCTTGATAGGAATGGATTTCCAAGCAACTTTATAGTCAGGCCGCACGATCTAAACAGACTGCTAGCAAATTTTCAGTCATCACTTCAAGAGATAACGATCATTGCAACAGAAATTACTTCTTCTCCTGCTGATGCTGCTAGTGAAATAGGAGGGAAAGCTGTTGAACTCAGAAATATCAATCCAACAAAAGGTTACTAGTTTCTTATGAGTTTATTAATTACTTGAATGGAGCATAGCTGACTGCAGTTCTGTTTACTGTAGACAATGACTCTTCACTGCACACTCAATTATGGATTGATCCTGCAGAAGAATTTGTCCTCTACAATCATGTTGGAGACCCTGTTGATATTACATTCGGAGTGAAGGAACTGAAGGTGGGATAAGCTAGTATCCTGAGCAGGCATTGTTTGTCATATTCATGCATTTTGCAAGATCTTGATCTCATGCGTCTGTTGTTTGGGATCAGTAGTGCACCAGCTTCTCTGTTTTGTCTCAAATAAAGACTGATAAATAATCAATTTTTGGGACTTGCAGGCATTTGTTTCATTTTGTGAGAGCTGTGAAGTCGATATACATTTATATTTTGAAAAGGCTGGAGAGTAAGTGTTTTGTTTCTCCCTCATCCCACATAGCCACATATTGCTATCTGACTGCATTTTCTGAGTCAGTTTATCTACTTTCACTGCAACTCATCTTCTGACTTACCCTGTTCAACATCCATTTCAACCCATCTTTTATCTTTGTAATTGGTTAAGGTTATTCTGATTACAGGTAAAATTGTCATAAAGAACTACTAGCTGATGAAATAACTTCCTATATTTGGGTCAATGTCAGCAGAGCAGTGCATCGACTATGTCCAACATGTATTAAATTTGTTGGCTTTCTAGCACAGTATACCTAAAGGTTCATTTCAATTTGACCAAGGACAATTAGTTGCCAGGGAGAGTAATAGAAAGAAAAACTGATGAAGGGTTCTGTTATAGAAGACCAAGACAAGTCTGATTACTGCTGTATTTTTTTTTTTTTTTTGCAATTATCAGTAGTGCGTAGAACAAAATTCTTAGATTGTTTTTCGCGTCATTGTCTCATTCATCATGTGCAATGTCAAAGTCAAGATTGCATAATGCTTCTTTACCTATATATGTATTATTAGTATATCTAACTATGAAAATGTGTTCAACAGGCCCATTTTAATGGCACCAAAAATTGGTCTTTCTGATTCATCTGGTTCAAACTTCGACGCAACACTTGTTCTTGCAACCATGCTCATATCGCAGCTTCGTGATGAAAATGCCTCTGAGGAACCACAATAGGCCGCCTCTATACCAGCTCAAGCTGTAATCCACAAGGAGCCTCAAGCACAACCAGAGAGTAGTCATAGAGCAACAGCTTCTGAGCATCCATCTGATAACACCAAAATTTGGTCTAATCTTTCAGGTAAATTACTCAGTTCCAGTGATGATGACATTCAGCAATGTATCCAAGATTGAGTGCTTTGACTTGATACAGGTAGTGCAGCAAGAAGTGGTAGTGCTGCAGAAGACGTAAATTTAAATGCCACAGACCAGGCAAATTCAGAGGCTTGGCACACTTCATATATCAGAAAATTTACATGCAGGAGTTCCTGCTGCTTCGAGGTAGTGTCACAATTTATCTGTTTATTTCAACTAGTAAAGATGCAGTAGTTAGTCTTTCCAATGCTGGGGCAGTTGGACAAAGATCTGAACTGAAATAAAATAAATTACTGCAGAAAGCACACGTAGAACTTGGTTTATATTTGCTACTTATAATTCGAAGCACTGGACAAGGGCTTAAATATTTCTCCTTCAAAATACACGATCTAGCTCAGAATCAAATGTTTGCAAAATTTTCACACAGTGGCTTGACTGGGCTTGATCAACTTGGTCAGCTTATCATAGTGATGTTACAGTTAGCTGCATCCAGGTACATTAGTCCATCTTTCCATGTTTCTAACTCTTGTTGCTCTACTTCATCTTCAGGTACCATAACAGAGAGAGGATTCTTCCCGAAGAAGCACAAGGTAAGAATAAAACCAGGTTTGCTTGGAGTAGCGAGTTCAAAACTTTAGCTGTCTTATTAACTCAAAACAGTTTTTCCTGGCTGCTTTCAGATACACAACAAGCTAATGCTAATACATTTTCCCAACGTCATCCACGCCTCCATACTATGAAGAACAATAGAAAAAGTGGTAAGATCCATTTTCTGGAATAGGGCTCTCCTGTTATGTGTTCAGCTGTAAGTGCATTGTTTCTGTTCTTAATAATAACCTAGATTAACTCTATGTCTTGCTGGTTACTGAAAGTATCAAGGCTTGTATGTGTAAACTATGACCATTTAGTCACATAGGAACTTGCTTTCCGACTAATTTTAGGCCAGCTTCGTAGATGGAGACTTAATAGGGTAAAGGTCCTATTCAAACAACAAGCTTCTGGCCTTGGAACTGTTTTCGCGAAATCCTGCAGCCCTTAAACTCATTCTTACAACCTTAATAATCTATCATATCTCTCTCTTTATGACTTAAGCAGCTTCACATTTCTCTTGTTTTAAATTGTTCATCTACCATGATCCTAGAACTGAACCTTCTACTACCTTCGCTTTCAGATTGTGTTTTCCTGTACAATTTACATTCCCAACCTGAGTTATGATATTGCAAGTGCGTACATGTCAACCTCCTTGAGTTAGGTAATGATTGACAATGATAGATGCTTCATGATCTCTCTCACATGGCCACACGACACATCACAATATTTGCATTGAAGTCTAGTAGTCCACCGTTCATTGCAATATGCATGGACAGCATAGATACGTCTTAGTCGAAGCCCAAATGCTTTCTTAAAGTCATAGATGCTGCTCCCTTTCTTGTTTCGGCGATGCAAACCCTTTTCCCCTCATCTGCTGTCTGGAATGACTGAAATTGATTTGTTTTGATATACAGAGTGAAAAGGGAACAGAAAAAATGGCGATATGATAGCAGCAGCGCTGGCAGGAAGTTGGGGCCGTTGCAGACCACTCCCACCATTGAATGCGTAAGGCAAGAACATGCTCTGATGTTTTAGCTACTTGCGATGTGCCATTCGTACAGATTTTTAGATTCTTGTTTTAAAAAATACCCTGAAACAAGTGAGAGGGAAGTCGATTATTGTCGTTATGCAGTCCTTGTCAGAGTGCCTCTAAGCGTGCACCAAATTATTATTTCGCCATTTTTATTGTTGTCATTGTTTTGCTTTCTTGGGCTCCACAAAATGCGTATTTTCCAGCTTCCACTGTGTCATATTGCGCCTGATATGTGGTGTGCTGGTAATTTTTGCCATTTTTTCTCGTCTATCTGTACTGGATTGATGAATTTATCAAACCTAAAACTTGTCACGAGTTCGGTTGTTAAATTCCAGCAACGTAGAACCAGCACAAGATCCGGGATCTAGGACAAAGAGAGAGAGAGAGAAAGATGAGATTTTGGATCCTGGCTCTTCTCTCTTTCTTTCTTACCCACTTGGACTTGGCTATTAGACAAAAAACCAAGTGGCTCTGGGACTCTAGGATTAGTAAACAGATCAATAATTGAATTTCTTCCAAAAACTCTAGTTATTGGAATTTGATAGGGTGTCATCTTGGGCCGAGTTTGGGTAATTGAACCGAAACCTGTTGGGGGTGTTACGAAGACACTCCGCGCACAGACTAAGTAATAGCGCGTCCAATCGATAACGTATGACGCTCGAAACCCGCTACGAGTATATAAAGGAATGAAACCCTCCAAGGGAGGGGACTTCTTCTCTCTCCTCACTTTCCACTATCTTTCTACACTTTATCTCTCTACCTTGTTCTCTCAACTCTCATGCTAAACAGAAACTAACTTGATTCGTCGGAGTTTAATCCGGGGAGCATCCCCGGCTCTTTTTCTTCCCTCCCGACGAGATCAGACGAACGGATTGTGAGTCTAACCCCACACCAACAAATATAATTGTTCATACCTCGAGCTATAGGGTACAAACAATTGGGGCCCACCGTGGGGCTAAGACGAGAAGATCATGCTGTCTGATTTCGGGAGGAGGAAGAAATTTGTGAAAAGGATTCGCACTAAAAAAGAGAAGAGAAAGGAGCAATACCCAGCAGAAGAAGCAGATCGGGAACTTTGTCCCTAACAACTCTGTGATTTTCGAGTATGCTTAAGAAGCGAAGAAAACCAAAAGAAAGCTATCAGGGAAGAACCCACCGGGAAACAGAGAAACGGTGGGAGGAAGATCGGCTCCCGTCACTACTACGAGCAGCGGCGGCAAGTAACTCAGGCGAACACAGGTCGGGCACTAGGGAGAGGGAAATCGGCCTTCTTCCCCACCTACCGACGGCAACAACAAGCAAAAAAAAAAAAGTTCAACAACAGCTGAAGAACAAGAAGAAGAAAAGAAAAAAGAAATGACCGCAGGAGACAAATTTGGCGTCGGAGCTCCAATGGGGAAAAGAAGCACCGCAGTCCCCATCATAGCGAATTGTCACATCGTTATGACTTCTTACCACAAAAAAGGGGGTTACAACTACTTTCTCCCTATGTCAGAAAAAGAAAGGCACGAAAATCGAGACAAAATTCTACGTAAGTGCATGCCAGGTTGGAAAGTGTGCTTTAATTCTGCTGCTCTACATGGCTCGCGCCACAAACTGCGTCTCACGAGGTCTGCCCCACACACCAACTCGCAGTCAATGCTCGGGTCACTGAAACCCGCTCCCGTACCGCCAATTGGGCCAACATCCATCCAGCCCGCGCTCAATTGAGCTGCCTCGAGACTTCGGGGGCATCCAATCTGGCCTCCATAAGCCTTCGCATCGCTAGCTCGCGGCCCACGTGCTTACCTCCACCAGGCCCTGCTATCTTGTGAAGCAACTCGAAAAAGATTGCCTTCGCCAAGATTCGAACCCGTGTTCATTCAAGGAACAAAAGATTGGAGCGCTGACCAGGGGACTGCAGCATCACGTTCATGTCTCAAAGTGCGACGCACTGTTATGAAGAGTTTACTCCGCCACAAACATCTAATGTTCCAATTTAAAACAGAACCCGCACCACTTTTGACAGGCGGTGCACTCCACATGGGCCACCTTCATTCTTGCAGCTCATTCCCAGTAGTCCGTTCACCAACTAGTCAAGTGGGCCAATCATCAACTCGCGACCCTCTTCATTTATGGGCCACCACGCCTAAAGAGCTTCAACAAATAATAAAAAATGCAATGCTCACGCACGGATTCGAAACCGCGCCATCTCTACATAATGAAAGCACACAGACCCGTATGCTACACTCTTCGACATAAATTAGCTTTGTTCTGTCCAACTTGAACTCTCGGCCCGCCTTCAACGTCCAGGTGCGTCGAGCATCTTATGGTTCCGACTCACCTTTATCCTCGTCTCACACAGTGTTAGTTGGGCCTGTCAGTCACAGAAGCCCGCCTTCTATTAGCGTGCTAACGTCGTACACATCATCCGGCCGGCCTTACTTAAGTCCGCTTCACTCTACACCCCAGTCTCGTGGCCCGCGTCGCACCTTCCTATACCAAGCCCGTGTCACGTGAGCTCGCCTTCAGTCTTCCAGTCGGGCCATAGAAGACAATAATCGCCGCCAAGCTCGGCCAACAGGGATCAGCAGCCTCTATCCAAACCCAAGCCAATATTTCATTTCACTCGCGCCACACAAAGCCCACCTGTCTACAACTCGCATGCGAAACCCATCATGCACCCGCCAACAACTCGACCCGCTCCCAAGCCCACTCACGGAAGATGAACCCACCACTCGCTGGTCCGCTTCATGCTCCTCCGCGTCACTCTACCGCCCAACCCTGCTATATCCCACTCGCGGCCCAAGTCCTCTCTTCTGATCCGCCTCTCCAGCCCGCTCCACATAAGCCCGCCCGCTTAACTGTCCCGCTCCTCCTTCCGCGTGCCGCCTCACACAGAGCCCGCTCAGGCCCACCGCGACCTGCCCAGTTTGGCCGCCCACCAAGTTCCATCCGCAATGCCAAACTCACGGCGCGCGCTGCAGGCAGCCCAACTCGCGGTCCATCCTTTCTCCACTTCACGTCAAAAATAATTTTGTCGCCGCCAGAAATTGAACCCAGTCACTCCATAATCGGACAAGCAATCTGACCAGCAGACTACTTACCCACATTGTGATTCATAGGCGCAACGTTCTTATTTTAATACTCTTCCCGCCGCTTCGCCAACATAAAGTTAAGTACTCTATCTCTCTAAAACTTTTACTTTGATTTTAAATATTGGATTCTCATGAACCCTTTTGGGGGCAAAGACATACCAATTTGGATGGATCAATCTAGAAATGAGTCGATTTGATCAATTATCTCGTTTTATAAACGAGGCAATTAAAATGAGTCAATTCGAATTACCTGCCCCCACCCCAGGTAATTGAAATTGACTCAAAACGGATCAATTCAAAATACCTCAGGCAGATTGATCCATCCAAGTTTTTTGCTGGCAAACGAGGCAATTTGGTACAATTGTCTCAAAATGAGACAATTGTGTCAAATTGATCCGTTACAATTCCTCATCCAAACGACCCTCAAATTACATGGGAGATGAGAAACTCAATCAAGTGACATATGATCACGGCCCGCGCCTCTACTAGTAAACGCCATGAAGAATCTACAATGGGCGAGGGCTAATAATCACGACTCTTGCCTCGACTAGTCAATGTCATGCCCTGACCAAGCGCTCGACGCCTTGAAGACTCCATGAAGTATCTACAATGGGTGAGAGCAATAATCAGGGCTCGTGCCTGGACTAGTCAATGCCATGCCCTCACCAAGCGCTCGACGCCTTGAATACTCCAAACTGAGGGTACATAAACCCCGACGAGGAGAGCGCACAACGCCTTGGTGAATCTAAAAATATGGGAGCGCTCGACTATGTCCATTCATGTAAGACTCGAATGAAGCACACAAATAAGACTTCGATAAGAGCATTGGTGAATCTACAAATATGGGAGCGCTCGACTACCTACATTCATGTAAGACTCGACTGAAGCACACAAATAAGACTTCGATAAGAGCATTGGGGAATCTACAAATATGGGAGCGTTCGACTACCTACATTCATGTAAGACTCGACTGAAGCACACAAATAAGACTTCGATAAGAGCATTGGGAAATCTACAAATATGGGAGCGCTCGACTACCTCCATTCATGTAAGACTCGACTGAAAGCACACAAATAAGACTTCGATAAGAGCATTAGTAAATCTACAATATGATAGTGTTCAACTATCTCTATCTTCAATAAAGGGCACTAAACGTGCGCGGTAACTCCGTAACGTAATCGTGCGGCTATCACAAGCGCACCAATGAAAGAGGGCACACTTGTGTGTACGTGAAAAACTACAATAGGAGAGTGCTCAATACCTTGGAAAATTTTCAACAAGCAATTGCTCAGCGCCTTGGAGATTCCAATAGAAGAGTGCTCAACGGCTTAATGAAATACACCAACTAGGGGGCATGACGCAGGAAGTTGGCACCGCGGCAGCCAAACGCCCCACTAGCTGGGGGGCAACTGGGGTACATAGGGCTCCATCCAAAATTATCGATTATGATTTTTTTTAAAAAAACAAAAAGCTAGCGATGAGTTAAAACTCACCACCAGCTTGGGGGAAAATTGTTGAGGGTGTTACTAAGATACTCCGTGCACATACTAAGTAATAGCGCGTCCAATCGATAACGTATGACGCTCGAAATCCGCTACGAGTATATAAAGTTATGAAACCCTCCAAGGGAGGGGACTTCTTCTCTCTCCTCACTTTCCACTTTCCACTATCTATCTACAATTTATCTCTCTATGTTGTTCTCTCAACTCTCATGCTAAACAGAAACTAACTTGATTCGTCGGAACTTAGTCCGGGGGGCATCCCCGGCTCTTTCACATATTTCTTCCCTCCTGATGAGATCAAACGAACCGATCGTGAGTCTAACCCCACACCAACAAATATCATTGTTCATACCTCGAGCTAGAGGGTACAAACAAAACCCAATGTAGCCGAAAACCTTAAACCACCCCTTTGAAAATCGAAACCGAAAACCTTTTCGTTGAAATTAACCAAAAATGAAGCACTCTCCAAGCAGGTCCTTATCCATCCAACAAATTGAGCAGAGAACCCATAACATTCATCACAACATATAATTCAGAATCCCTAATTTACACTATCAAATGAATTCATAACATCTGTTTTCGGTGGATAATGTGGAGATGCATTCTTAAGAAAATGACATTTATACACAGCTCATATCCATTTAAAATAAACTATAAAAATTCCAATGGATATATACTTCAGTCATATCGTATTTATGATCATTGAATTTAATTGAGTTTATTAAAAATTGTATATAAATGAGTAATTCCTATCGCCATGGTTTAAAGAGCAAATGTTAAAACATGGGTATATTTTATGTGAAAGGGGAAAAGGAAGGAGAAAAGATACCACATCTAGAGCTGCAAATGAGTCGAGTTGCTCGCGAGCGGCTTGACATTCGACTCGAGAAAAGTTCGTTCGAAACTCGACTTGTTTATTAATGAGCCGAGTTTGAGCTTAGCATTCTGCAGCTCGCGGAGCTCGCGAGCTAGCTCGATTCGGTGGCTTGTCGAGCTCAACTTGTGAGTTGACTCGTTTAGTGCTCATAAGATGTCTCAACTCTCAACATTGTGGCTAGAGAGCCAACTCGATTACCGATTTATGAGCGAATTGATCTATATGAGTTTGATTTTGATAATTTATAGGATTGTTAAATTATATATCTCACCCTATATGAAGTTTAACATGTAGATTATGTGACCAAATATGTCTTATTTAATTTTAAAAATAAATTATATATCATAGATTGCTTCGATACTATGAATAACATAATTTCATTAGTTAAATGGGTATGGTTGGCTCAGGATGTGAGAGGTCCCGAGTTCGATCCCCCAGCGGCGCCGTTTGTGTGTTCAGGGAGGCATGCCTGAGTGCCGGGGACGAAATCTCCCGATGTTGTGTCTTGTACAGGTGCTCCCCAGGTTTAGTAGATCACGCTGTCACAAAGTGGCATGTGGGGTTGAGATTCCTGGGTTATAAAAAAAGATTATTAACTAAATATTGATATCACAAAGTATAAAATGAGATTAGTTAATATTGAACACTTAACTTTTATTATTATTATTATTATTATTATTATTATTATTATTATTATTATTATTATTATTATTAGGCGCTTTCTGTGTGCAGGCACTGCATGAGTGCCGCCACTCTTTCCGCCGCTGGATTGAAGCTATTAAATGAGGACCGTCCATAATAAATCATCATTTAATCAGATTAGGTTGAACCTCTGGTTGAACCTAGTTATATTTAATTCATTTATGTAATTATTATACGTTTATTACTGATCAGGACCAAAACGGTGCGTATATTTGTCATAAAAAATATTAATTTATTATTCGACGCTTGTCTTTCCAAGAAAATCCTGTGAAAAAAAAAACCCTGCTACAAACAGTTCTACCAGGAAAACGAACGGGGAGTTATCGGCGGACTCTCTTGATTGCCGGCGGGCTCTCTTGATTGCCGACGGTAATCTGCACGTCAATTCTTCTATCGGCGGGCTCTCTTGATTGCCGCAGGGCTCTCTTGATCGCCGACGGTAATCTGCACGTCAACGCCGCTATTAGAATTGGCCATTTCAGTCATAAAGGTCATGTTCTTCGCCTCAATCTGATGAATCAACTCCTATAATCTGGCACCGCAACGTCGTATTCTCCAAAAATCCACCGGAAAGAATTCTACTTTGGCTACTGTTTTCTCTGGAATCCCTCTGTATAGCTACGCTTGGGCCGACATCATGCTCATTGCTGCACTTCTTCGTAGCTGAAATTGAAATCAAGTTCGGGTTTGTTCTATTCTTATTGCTTCTTCAGCATTGTCTCTCTGATTACTCCTCTATTTTGAGTTAACTGAATGTGTGAATTCGGATGATTAATGTTATTGGTGTTTGAACCCGGCTTGATCTGTATGCATAAGATTGAGTTCCAGATAATCTTCCAATTCACTCCATCATTATCCCTCTCCTGCTGATTCATATTATATTGGTCGGCCTGCCTTTGAAGTTCCAGAAGTATCCAGATTGCACAGTATACCTCTCATTGGCACTTCTTGTCCATAGGGGTGGGCAACGGGAAACGGATATTTGGGTATACCCGTACCCGTCCCATTTTTTTAGGGTTACGGGTAACCGAATACCCGTAATTTTTTTTACGGGATGGGATTTGGATCAAGAAATTGTACAATGGGTACCCCACGGGTTACCCGTTAATACCCATTCGGGTATTATGGGTACCCATATTACCCGTCCATTTCAACAAAAACTACAAATAGTTCTCTGTTCTCATGTTCATTTACCACATTATCAGGTTCATACTTGTAAAGCTAGTGGTTTCGATGATGATGCGGGGAGGCAAAAGTTGCCTGGTTCTTTATTTTGCTTCTCTGGTAGTATTGTTTAGTGGGTTGAAGAAGTTGGTAATGGGTGGTGTTGGGTGGGGGACTTGGTAAGGATCAACAGCAGGTGGGGGAATTGTTTAGATAGCTAGAGAGGCAAAAGGCAAAGCCATGGCGGTTATTGTTTCATCTGTAGAAATAGAACGAGAGAGCTGTGGTGATGCAAAAAGACTAGCTATGAACTGAAGTACTGAACCATGCAACCACCATCATCAGTGAGTTAAATTATCCATCATTGAGCATGGAGAATGGTTTATTATTCAATCATTTTGCAGATTATGAATGGTATACTAGGTATTTTGAGGTGGATCAATTATATTTTTGCGATTTCGAGGGTTTCGCGGCAGAAACGAAGAGCGGCGATGACCAGAAGGCGGATACGGGCCTGACGACGGTGGTGATTTTGGTGGTGAGGCCGATCGACGACAATAGCGAGGTGGTGGAAATTGAATCGGGGGAGGGAGAGCCTTGATGACGATGGCGATTTCGAGGGTGTCGCGGCAGAAACGAGGGGCGGTGATGACCAGAAGGCGGATACGGGCGTGACGACGGTGGTGATTTTGGTGGTGAGGTCGATCGACGACAATACCGAGGTGGTGGATTGCTCGACGGAAGTCTTGACTTGGTTTACAAAGGAAGGACAAAGGAGAGGAAGGGAACGGTTGTGCTGTTTTCTGTTTTTTTTCACTTTTTTATTTATTTATGATTTATTAATTGAATTATCAAACCAGAGTCACCCAGTAATTTACAAACTCAACCATTCCAACCGGTTAGAATATATCAAATACGAGTCAAGATTTTATTAAGCGAGTTAATTCACCTTATTATTATTTTAATATTGATATTAATCACATGTATCATGTATGGCATAGAATATATCAAATACGAGTCAAGATTTTATTAAGCGAGTTAATTCAAACTCGACTCGACTCGTCAAATTGAGATAAAATTCGACTCGACTGGGCTCGGCTCGGCTCGGCTCGGCTCATTTGCCGCGGTAAGCACAGCTGGGTAGGGAGACTAGTGGCCGGTGGGGTGGGGGTTAGTTTAAGAACAAGAACGCGCATACACCGTTCTGTGCTGGTGGGCCCACATCTCCAACGGCTACGTGCGCGTCACCTTTGTTAAGTTAACGCCGTTTAATGCTTCCTTACAGCAGGACCCTGACTCTTTCATTTTGCGTTTGCCAATTCTTTAGGGCATTGATGATAAAACAATGAATATTTTATTTTCACGAGATTGTTTTTAGTTTAACTCACTCTTCCTCCTCGTACACTGTACTTGTAGACCGTTGTAAGTTTGGATCATTTCAAAATATTTATGTGCGGGCGCGTCCAGCATGGGGACTCATTTGATCTTGCCCACCTCCACCACCATCTTTGGTCTTGTGTTTCACGGGATCTGAAGGTATGACCTTACTTCTTCCCTATATATACACAAGTAGTGGTAAAAACATTACTTCTTCCCTATATATACACAAGTAGTGGTAAAAACATTCTCACATTTCCCCACCCACGGGTACATTTATTTAGGTGAGGAGGGTGGATGAACCAACTCACTCTTTGGAGATAGGGGGGCTTACTATAGATTAGGTGGAAAATTTAGTGATTCCCATGAAGCAAGCAAGAGAGAGGTTTGATTGTTAATGAATATGGGAGGGTATAGTTCTTACTGCAACTAATACAGTCAAAAGTGCTGTTTTTTCGGAAAAAATCCAAAAGTACCACTGTTTAAAAAAAAATCTCCAAAAATACCACCCAACCCCAAAAAATTCCAAAAATACCACCCTTTTTAAAAACTGCCACCCCACCCAGCGGTTTGGTCGAAAACCGCTTGTCGGGGGCGCGGTTTTGGACCAAACCGCGGGCCTAGGGGGCGGTTATAAAAAAAAATGGACCAAAACCGCTGGGTGGGGTGGCGGTTGGCCCAAAACCGCCACCCCAACCAGCGGTTCGGTCCAAAAGTTCGGTCGAAACTTCAAACGAACGTAACTTTGCACTCGGGTATCCGATCGTAGTGAATTTTTTTTTCATTTCGCATAACTTTTCAAGATCTACAACTTTTACTAGGATGAAATTTTCAAAACAGGAACTATTTGTGGATATACGGGACCTTGAGAATAACTTTACCTTTACTTTTCAGAAATCCATGTACATTTTGAAATTATGATTATATTAAAAGTTGTAGATCTTGAAAAGTTATGCGGAATCAAAAAAAAGTTCATAACATTCGGAGTTTGGAGCACAAAGTGGTACTTTTGGATTTTTTCCTGTTTTTTCTATGTATATGTGTTTTGGTGACTTACAAGAGTCGAACAGTAAGTTTCAAAGCGCGATTTTGACTAATGGATAGAAAAAGTGTGATTCTACAGTGAAAATTTTGGTAACTTAGAAACATAAACGAGTAAACATCCAACTTTTAAAGCGTGATTTTGACTAATGCAACATCTAATTTAATGTGATTGCTTTATGGAGCACATGTTGCAAGAGTACTATTTCCCATATACATGATAATTTTTGGAATGATTATGGATGTTTAGCTTACTTAAGCTTTAGGATTGAAATGTTACTCTTGGTCCCTTAGCTGTTATTAGGTGGGAAATCTAGTGATTCGCATAAAGCAAGAAAGAGAGAGATGAGTTGATATGGAAGCGAGGCTTGATTGTTAGTTAATGAATACTAGCACCGGGTCCGGCCCCTTGGCCGGGAAAGTCTAGACAAAAACTATGTTCATATAACATGCTTACAATATAATAAGAAGATACGACTTATCACTGAAAAAAGAAATATAATTGTTCAAAGAAGAAAAGAAAAACATACAAATAATAGGTTTTCAATACTTAAAAATGGCAAATAGTTCAAGATTAGAGTTGTTTTTCCTAAAACATACATAATGAACCCTCAGGAATGAGATCATTTGTAACAGATTGTAGGAATGAGATCATTTGTAACCCTAATTAATGTCTAACAGATACACCCATATTATTCCTCTTCATAGAAAGTAGAATAAGGATTAGCTAGTTTGGAAGCATGTTAGTCCGTAGTCCCCGAAGATGCCTAGAAAATAGTCGGGTTTCTCAAGAGAGCTTCAAACTTAAGGCTGAGTGCAACTAATTTTGAATTATATATGTTTGTCTTCGTCAGTGTGCTGATACTTTCACTGACTACTTTGATTGGTAAGTTGACCATAAATAATAGGGATATACCTTATTTTGGCCTTGAAGTTTGTCGTAAAAGCCAACCTTGACATGAACTTGCAAATAAGACAGTTTTCAAAAATTTGAAAGAAATGGACAAATTTGGACTGAAATTTATGTTGTTCGTTAATATTAAAAGTTAAAAATTTATTCATCCATTCAACATACAATGCTCAGGTGGTTGCAATTGCGATGTGGCTTCCATGTCATAGGGATAATACCTTATTTTGGCATGAACTTGATGTAAAAGACAATTTTGGCTCGAATTTTCAAATTAGATAGGTTTGTTTGCACTTTGAAAGAAATGAACAAACTTGGTCCGAAATTTGGGTTGACCTTTAATATTGACGGTCGTGATAGAGAGGTTTCGGTTGCGATGTGACTTCCAAGTCATTTATTTATAAAGTCTAAAAAAGTGATTTTTCAAAAGAAAAAAAGACCACAAAATAGGACCCTTAGTATATCCTAATATTTTCATATTTACTTGCATAAATCATATTAAAAGGAAAAAGAAATTGATTCATGCCCCCAAAAATCCCAAAGCACGAAACTATCTCTCTTTGTACCCCTCCCATCAATATTAACGGCAACCTAAATTTTGGGTCAAAGTTATCCATTTCTTTGAAAATTCGCACAAAACTGTCTTATTTGAAAGTGTAGGGCAAAATAGCATATTATACCTATGACGTGAAAGTCACACCACAGTCACCTTAACACTGTATGTTGAGTCATAGAAAAAAGAAATGTTTGACCCTCAATATTAATAACCGACCCAAATTTCGGGTCAACTTTGTTAATTTCTTTCAAATTCGGACAAAACTATCTTATTTGAATGTTCATGCCAAAATTGTTATTTACGTCAAAGTTCAGCACAAAATAGGATATTATCCCTAAATAATATAGGAGTACAAAAAATATTTGACTAATGAAGTTCAAAATGTTTCAAACAACATACAACCCTGATAAAACTGCAGTCCAACCAACTAACATTTAGAACAAATGACTTTCCGGCAGGATAACACAACTATAGTCTATAAGTATGGGTGGTTCTATCATATTTTGAGTAAGAAAATGACATAAGGAAATGATATATAGACCTTGAATGATATACTCTGAGTGTGAAAATGATGTCTAGTGACCGGAGCTAGGGACATGGTACTATACCTTAAGCCCTTACAGATTAAAATCTAGGTCTTAATTCTATGAAGCTCATATACTAAGATCAATTTTATTAGAAACAATAATCGAAGGTCGTGTTTCATCAAAATACATCCAAAAAATTATGTGCATAATCTTAGTGTTTAGGGCAAGGATTGAAAACCCTTAACATACCGGGGGTTCGACTAAACCAGTAGGCACTATGTAGTGTTGTGAAACGACTGAATCACGGTTAACCACAGTTTTCGCATAAAATACCCTCCTGCCGACTTTATCTGTACAACCTCTGATGAGGTTTTATAATCCTTGGTTTAGGGTCTATGATTTAAATAGTTAAGACCTAGAGTTCACTCGTCAAGGGTTAGAATATAGTGTCTCGTCTCGAAATCAGGTTAATTCAAAGTCTAGATTGCCATTTCTTACCAAGGGTATGAGTTACCTTTTGATTTTACTCAAAATATGATAGAAAACACTACACACACACATACTGGTATACTCCATGAGTATAGTATACTGGTATACTCCAAGAGTATAGTATACTCCACATGATCTAGACATTAGATGTACTTTGTTGAGCTCCAATCAATCTCAATGGTCAATTATAATTTTCCATTAAATTGAACTTTGGGTTTGAGTTTAGAGAATCGGGGCTTGGGGTTTATCCATTAGAGGTTAGGGTAGAGTATCATACCCCAAACTCGGTTAAAAATCATGGTCTAGATAGAGATATCTCACGAAGAGTACCTGAAGTATAGTATACTCCAGGAGTACACCAGTCTGACCCATATATATGTGGTTGTGTGTGCACATATATATTTAATATTGTCATTTGATATGCAATATTCGAATAAATGATATTTGGATTGCGGTTTTAAGATTATCCTCCATTTATAAGATAGACTACCATTATTATTGAAGTCAAAATAAAATAATTCTAAAAAATGATAATCAAAGATCCAACACTAAAAATGCTTAAGAAATACTTAGTGGGGTAGCTAACTGTGCTGGAAAAGTCATTTGATTTTCAGAATTTTCCCTCTTGTATGTTCTTTTTATAAATAAATGCAACAAATTTGTTTAGTCTTATTGGTTATGACTCTTGTCCTTGTTAGAAGAGACTCGGGTTCAAATCTTGACACTGATATTTTTTTCAAATAAAAAATAAACAATTGCAATGACGAAAGTACCCTTCCTACTTTCACTCTCGTTGCAGAAAATTTGAAATGGAAGAAAGTTGAGTCATGAATCTCCATCATATATCTTATAGATGGGAGGGTGTGGTACTTACTGCGACCATCTAATTTGAATCGATCATAGTAAATTTTTTAGGCAAAATACACTTTCATAGCCATAACTATTCGCGTTGTGACAATAATAGCCACTTTTTGAAAAATACACTAATATAACCACTTTTTCAAACTTGCTTGACAAATTTAGCCATTTCCGTTACAAACTTCAATTTCATTACGAAATCCGTCAATAACCTTTACGTGTCGCTGATGTGGATACCACCTGGACGACACATCAGCGCCAACTAAACGTCTTCATGCCACCTAGATGCCACATCATCCTAAAAGTAATTTTTAACAAAAAAAAATACAAAAAATCAAAATAAAAAAATTTAGAAAGAAAGAAATTTTTTTAGTTTTATTTTCTCCTTCTCTCTCTATTTCTTCGTCCCTTCCCCAAATCCCTTCCCACCGGCGCTGCTTGTATATTCCTTTCACCTTCTTCACCAGATCCAAATCCACGAATCCTCCCTTCAACGACCTCTCTTTCCCGGGCAGTAGCCCCGCGTGGGCCGTCCAATTCCCGTTCCACACCCACCCCGACGCCATCTGGCAGTACACGAATCCGACGAACTCCCAGGTCGTCGGCCGACGAGTCATTGGAGGTGAAATTGGTGGCCAAGAAGAAGAGAGCGCCAGCAGCAGCGGCCACTGGTCGATCGATTTGGAGCTCTGCTGCTGATAGAGAGAGGAAAGGAAGGGAGAATCTGGAACTGGAAGGCATCGACTCCTCCTCGGAATTGCGCGAGTTCCATTTTTGGCGAGGGATATCAATGGCGACATAGCATACTTCGAAGCCACAAAAAGGCAGATCTATAATGGGTTACTCATCTGCACCGGCTATGTGAGGAGAAAATTGAAGCGATGCACGAGTTGGAGGTAGATCTATCGATGCCCTCATTCGAATTCCATCTAAGAAATTAGGGGTTTATTTGTATCGAGTTAGAAATTGATGAGCAGCGGTAAGATTCCAACTCATAAAAGCTTCTCGGGGGAAGCTTGGTGACGAGGATGGGAGGAGCTGTTGATTCGTCGATTTTGTTGCTGTTACGGTTCTTCTTACTGCATGTAGCCGCCGGCGGTTGGTGACGGCGATGAGAGGTGGCAGCTAGTTGCTTCCATCGCCTCTACTTTTGTTTATGTTGTTTTTCCATTTAATTAAAAATAGTCTTTTCCACCTTGTATTGTTTTAAACCAAAAAAATGCCACGTCACCAAAAAACGTTAGTCTAGTCAGCAACTTGAGATTTCCGTTAAAGTTATGGACGGAATGGCTAAATTTGTCAAGCAAGTTTGAAAAAGTGGATATATTAGTGTATTTTTCAAAAAGTGGCTATTATTGACACAACGCGAATAGTTATGGCTATGATAGTGTATTTTGCCAATTTTTTATACAACATGTTGCAAGAGTAGTATTTTTCATATACGCGATAGGTTTTGGAATGATTATAGATGTCTAGCTTACTTAAGCTTCGGGATTAATGCTACTTTTGGTCCCGTAGCTAGCTACTATTAGCCCCTCAACTTTGGGATTAGGATAAAGTGTTTTCGGGTGAGTATGATTTAGGAAATGTCATGCCAACATGATCTGGTATAACTGATAGGGGTGGATTTCCCTTCTCATAAACTAGGTAATAGGGGTTTCGCATTCATTTTCTAATTAACTATATTTTTCTGAACTAATACAAATACATTTCAAACAGTATATTAATTAAGACAAACAAAATCAACTTAGGGTGCGATTTGGATAGAATGATTTGTATTTGGTATTTATGATTTGGATTTCCAAATATCAAATCATGTGTTTAGATATTAATTACATTTGGTATTTGGATTTGTGTCAAATTCGTGGGGTGATTTCCAAATACATGTCTAGTGTATTTCTTGTCAACTTCAAATACATTTCAACAACTAGTGATTTGAAATATCTCCTAACAAAAGATTGGACCTATTTATAAAATATTAAAAGTTTAGGTACTATATTGTGAGGCAAAACATGTAAAGGTCTCAAAATGTAATTTTACCATCAAAATTCCCTGACCTTTTTGTAAAATTTTAAAAGTTTAGGTATTATTGTAAGAAAAAAATAAATTTGGTTACCAAATTGTAATTTACCAGAATTTGAAGTAAGTGACCAGAAAATTCAAAATTAAAATTCAAAATCATAAAATTCAAAATACAAACAAATTACAAATGAGTATCCAAACAACGAATTTGAATTACATGTATTTCAAATGCTACCATTTCAAATACATTCATTTTAAATACCTTACATTTGAAATACACGTATCCAAACGCAACCTTAAATGCAGGCGGCCAACCACGCCCCAGAAAAAAGTAGAAGAGGGGTTTGATTAACTATGGATATCAAATGGCGCGTGATGAAGTGCCTATTGGTTCTTAATTAATTATGTTTGGGGATTTGGGGATGGACGAAGACGACGTGGCAGCGCGCAAACGCGTTTGCTAGCGGAGGGAAAGGAAGACAGGGAGAGAGCAAAGCAAAACGTGTTTTGGTTAAGCCGAGGGATTCAGTTCTTTTGTAGGGAAGGGAAGGGAAGGGAAGGGAACTGTTTGGGGTTGGGTGGTCGTGAACAAAAGAATGGCTGCCGTCTTCCTCCTTTCCTTTTCTCCATTAGAATTATCGAATTGCTCTACAAGACAGGGAGAGGTCTGGAATGGAGGCAAGGGGGGAAAAGACAAAGCAGTCAACCCAGTCCCCATACCTAGCTAGTATTAGCCACTAGGATAACAATGATTGAAGCTGATTTTCATATATATCATTCTCAAATCACGGCTTTAAAATGAGAATTATTCTTGTAATTCGTAACGAAAAATGCTTGGGGATGTTATACGTCATATCAAAACTAACTAATATGTGGTTCGGGAAAAAAAAACCACCTGCACCATTCTTGAAAAATCATGTATAAAGTTTTTTATTAATCTAAAATGAAGTTTCTTTGTCACATTGTTTGTAAGACTGAGAGAAAATGAAAAAGATTTGAGTTCTAAGAGATAATTATTATGATTAGGGATATGGATGAACGAAGTGTTAAAGACTTAAAGTGAACGAGTCTTAAACATAGTTATAATACATATTTGGATGAGTTCGATACAGTTACTTAAAATACCAAAATCACACCAAACTCATTACCCTCTTTGTCGAATTCAACAAAACTCCACTCAAATGTAATATCGATTGGGTCTTCCAAACAAAATATATTCGAAATCGATTGTATACCCAATTCTGTCATCCGTAAAAGCGCACCAAATGGGTGGAGTTTACAAAAATGCTCATTTTGCTCCTCTTAGTCTTAACTACCGAGTTGACATTTCTCGACCTGCAGGCAGGCAGCAACTAGTGGTTGTTGGGCAGTCTCAAAAACAAAACAAAACAAAAAAATGATATTCATAATTAAAGTAGTTGTTGTCTACGATTTCCCCTTCCATTTCTTGCTTCTGAGATTATACATCATTAACAAGTCCAATTCTTGACTGGTTTGCATTTGGCCATGCCTGTTTCCCAATGAGGAACGGGTAAACCACTTCGAATTTGGGTGCATATCATACATTTAATCACATAATGGTTACTTTTATCATTCGATTATTCAAAATGAGATCTTAATCTTCAATTGTAACATGAAAATTGTTCGTATATTAAGTGCATACTCTTATCACCAAATTTTAAATTTAATTGTCAATCTAAAGGACCATTATAAGAACAAAATTATGATGGAAAATGTATGAATTAGAAGTAAATTCTAGGCTGTACCTTCATAATAAAGAAATCTTGACAATTAAATTTAAGATTTGGTGATAAGAGTATGCACTTAGTCAAAGATGTATTGTAAACACAACCCTACGTATAGAGATTGCGATGGGGCGGGTTTGGGGTGGGTTTGTCTAAATCATCTGTATGCTCATTTTCAAATATACAAACACATACTCCCCGCATACCCATGCAGGGAGAGGACTTGAAATCTCATCCCCACACCCGCGATTTTTGTGTATCAGTGGGTCATACCTGCACCGTATATCCAATATTACGATGCCTAGAATTCAGCATGCTGACTTTTCGTTATAACACTAAACATGCCTAATAAGTCATGAAATTAACAAAGCTACGATCCTTCATATAATCACGAATTCCAAACGTTCGATCTTAAAACATTCATTAATCCAGAAAATGTACAATATTATCTAAATCATTCATCTCCAACTCCACGTTCCACGTATATACTAAGCAATAAATAACTAACATAATATTGTTAACAAGATAGAAAGAAGTGGAAGAGTGAAGGGTGGGTGGAGGAAAAGAAATTAGTGTTTGGCTCTAAAACCACACTTGCCTCATCTGGTCATCTCACTCAAATTTTTTGTGGGTTTTACCCATACCCGCTTCTTGTCCAATCAATGTGGAAAGTTACTGTATTGACTGAATCCGGTGCGGTTAAGTACCTATGATGATGAGTTTGATTGTCGTCCCTACCTAAATTTGATAATGTCAATTTATATGATTAAGTGCAATGTGGGGGGAAGGGTAAGAAAATTTTGCATTCTTCTTTCAAAGCCAAAAAAATGAAAACCATTCTCTTCTTTGTTTCATTGTTTGTATAATCTAGTTCAAATGACATTTTCAAGCGTTAGTTGTAATCCACCATTAGCATAATTACATTTTCCTAATCCGGTTGAATGTTTAGCATCTAATTCCTCAACATGACATTTGTTTAATCTTGAAATACCCTCTCATGCTCACAAAGTAAAAATTTCACCTAACCCCATCCATCTCAAGTCAAATGACCCATCCACCAATTTGATTGGATTGGAGTACCACTTTTTTGTCAAATGATTTTATTACCAAATCAAACCTTCACATTCACACATATAATCTCATCTATTCCCTCCACTTTAATTAATGTTTTCAAAAAGCCATATGATTAGTGCCCTCCCAAATTTCTCTCAACCCTTTTGAGTGGTTCCCCACAAACTAAGAAAAGAAAAACAAATGGTGGCATTTTGGTAAAATGGAGTTGGTACCAAAGTCAATAATTCAGAGTCTTTGAGCTGGCCAGGTTTATAAGTCCCCTCCTCTAACCCCAACTAGCCCTTAGCTGGTTTTTCTTTCAACACACCACCAAAGGAAAGAATAAAAGAAGACACCTCCCAAAAGAAAACTCATAAAGAAAGCCAAATCAGAGCATCTCAAAACAGAACCCAGAGGGGAGAGTTAAAGGAGGAGGCACCCAAAGAAGAAGAAGAAGAACCCATTGGGCTAACAAGAGAGCCCTTTGAAGAAAGAAGAAGGGGGGGGGACAAGGAAGAAGAAGCTGTTTCTCCACTTGGGTTTTGCTAAAGATTTGTTCTTTTTGAGGTATAGAAATGGCCGCCAGCAATTTGATTTGTGTCATCTTCATGATGCTGCTGGTTAGCTTGTCTCCGGCGGCCGTTCAGTCGAGCGGCGGTGGTGGAGGAGTGGAAGGCTGGTTACCACTCAGATCTTCATCGGAAGGGTTGATTTCTGATGTAATGGCTGCCGATGGGGAGGAGTTCGCCATGGATTCAGAGATCAGCAGGAGGGTTCTGCAGTCGTCTGGCAGGTACATCAGCTATGGAGCTCTCCAGAGAAACACTGTTCCTTGCTCGAGGCGTGGCGCTTCTTACTACAATTGCCGAGCCGGAGCTCAGGCCAACCCCTACTCCCGTGGCTGCAGCGCCATTACCAGGTGCAGAAGCTAAAAAAGTAAAGAAAGATTGGAACTTCCTCTTCTTCTTTCTTATAACCTCTTGTTTGTAATTTCTTTCTCTCTTTTTTATATTTTTCGGTTCTTTTCTTTCTACATTTTTTTTTTTTTTGGATTTGATTGTCATACTTGGAGGTGGATGAACAAGGAATGAAAGAGAGCGAGACAGAGAGAGAGCTCGTTGGTGAGATGGCGGTGGAGGGTTATTATTGATGGAAAAATATATTGTTGTTGTTATAATTTTACGGCTTCTCAATTTGGCTTTTGTAAAAGATTATACTGCTTTATTGCTATTCTTTGTTCTTCCTTCTTCCTTCTGGTTTCTGGATTTAGCTTTGATAAAGTTGCAGTCTTGAAGGGAGGATCCTGTCATCTTTCTTATTCTGTCACTAGGGATTGCATAGATTCCTTCTTTTGTTCCTTTGGATAGTTGGATTAGGGATATGATTTGAGGTCTCCAAATTGGGTTGTTTACTTCTCAAATTGCCTTCTCCTACCCCCGATCTTTAGATTAGGGATTCAGTAGTTCCTCCCAATTGGTTCTGTGTTCTTGTCAATTGCCGTCCCCTTTTGCTAACCTTCACCTAAGGATTGATTTATGTCCTCAATTGGTTCTAATGTGCTTGTCAATTGTCTTTAAACTTGGGATTCATTAGTTCTCCAAGTAGTCTGCTGATGAAAGAATTCTCTGAGAAAGTTCAACACTTTTAGAGGGGGAAGGTTGGGTCTCTGTTTGGTTGTTGCCCTTGGCCTCAGTTTTTTCAAGTTAAAGTCTGTTGGAAGGGGGGAAAGCAATTCCTAGATTCCACCACCTTCTCCTTTCTTGCCCACTTTTAGGGTTCAGTGGAATTCCAAATCAGAAATCTGAAATTGTGAGTGGTTTCTGGGTTCCAAGATACATCTACTTCATGTTCTTCCATCAAAAGGTGGACTGAACCAAAGATTTGGCAGCAGATTGATTGAGTGGTAGAGAATAAAGTCAGGCATGGGAAGGAAAAGGAAGCTGGCTGCTGCTGACCTGGCAAAAGTTGGTATCGTTCTGGCCAGTTGTTCTTTTGGCTAACAATATAGGCATATGTTGTTTTCTTTTTACATTGTCAAAACCTCACAGAGACACGCACCAAAGAATATCCCTTGCCATTTCATTTCAAAAATTTCCTGCTTAGCAACCAAAAAAGGAAGCTGCTCTTGCTCCAAACGGATTCCCGAGCGGCGATTCAGATCATAGAGCCAGCCACCAATACCCACCCACATTATCATATTGTGTTGCAGGTGAGGCGAATGATACAACGCAACTGGGAGGTGCGGATCGAGCATATTTACAGGGAGGGCAACGTGGTGGCGGATTTCTTGGCCTCGACAGGGCATGCTTTACAGGTCGGGAGTCATCCCATTCTGGTCCCCGACCAGCGATTGCAGCATTGGCTTCTCTTTGATCTTGTAGGGAGTCAAACTTCCAGACTCATTTCCCATTAGCTGTTAGGGCGCTCTGTCGGCCGTTTTCTTACAACAAAAAAAAAAAAAAAAGAAGCTGCTTCATAGCTCTCATCCAGATGCTTTCAACAGCAACTCAACTTGGTAAAAGGGGTTTGCAATAGGCGCGTAATTCAATCCGCGACCACTGATCGATATCAATCGCATCAGAATTTGTTTACTAAAACGTGACAAACTAGAACAAAGTTATTTGAACCAGTAACGTATAACGCAGATAATCATGTTGACGACAGGCTAGTTTCTTAACCGCAGTTGAAAATCTTGGTAGCCAAACTGGATCTATGGTTTATAATCTTTTAGGATTCTTATGGGGGTTAGGGTTGTGTTTCTGCAAGGTATCTTACTGTGAGACAGAATTAACCAGTGCTGTCAAAGCCGAACCGAGCCGGCCGGCCGGACCGCCAAAGCCGCCACCCAGCCGTAAAACCGGCTCGGATCAGCTATTTAACCGCCACGGTTTTATACAGCGGCCGAAGCGGTTAACCGCTCGAGCCGCTCAAGCCGGTCGCGCGGTTCGGCCATTTGGTTTACCCTAAAAAAAATTAGAAAAGGCCAATCGTGGAATCGGCCGTCAACACCTCTTGTCCCGCCATCGCCATCCCCAGTCGCCATCGCATCGCCATCGCCAGTCCTTGTTGTAGCAAGCAGCTCCCCGCTCCCGGCGCTTCCATCCCGTCGCCACAGTCGCAAGCAGCTCCCCGTTAAGCTGCCCTGTCTCACCAGAGGATTGGATTGAATCCGAGCCATTTCGCGGATTGGGACGAGGAAGAGCATTTACGGATTAAGAAAGGATGAGGAAGAATTGAACGTGGTGATGGATTTTTGAGGAATTGCAGAAGGCTATATGGTTGAAAAATGAAAATAGGTGCGGCGGTGGGAGAGGAGGAAGGAGAGAGGGAGGGGGGATGGGGAAGCGGAAGGAAGGAGAGTGATGGGTGGGGAAGCGGCGTTGTCGCTTAGGATTAGGTTAGGGTTTTTTTTAGTTGCTGTATATATATGTTGTGTAGAATTATTAAATGGTACCTGTAATTATCATTTTTACTCATTAAATCATTGAATTATTACTTTATGTGTGTTCTACTATGATATTATATTGTTTATAATGTACCGGTTCTCAAACGGTTTTAAACGGTCTAATGCCGGCTGGACCACTAATGACCGAGCCGTTCACGTTACCGGATCATACTCCAGCTCGGCTTTGACAGCATTGGAATTAACAAAAGAAAACAATATGAGGCTGGCATGCCAGGCAGCTCATATTTCTCTGTGAGAATATTTGAACAGGTCAGACTAAATAATTTTTAAAAAAATTCCTGAAATGTAAATGCCAAGCTGGATTTGATTCCCTAACGAAATCAGAACTTGTATGATTTATCGCGCCATTAATTAATTTATAGAAATAAAATGTAAGTCGCAACGGTAACGGGCATAGTTTTATTTCATACTAATGGAAAAATACACAGTTTGGGCCCTTCGTTTTTTTTTTCATCGTTAATCTTCTTCCAGTCATGGCCTTAGTCTTGGGTTTTTGGACGATAAGGAATCACATTACCCACTAGCACTGGGCCCGCCCGTTGGACGGGTAACCTGTGCATACTCGTATCATTTGATAAATGTTGAAATATAAATCCTAACCTGTGCATACTCGTATCATTTGATAAATGTTGAAATATAAATCCAATTGAAAATGGTTAATTTCTTTTTGTAACTTTTGTAATAAAATGGCGATTGTACAAAATTTTAGCTCTGTATTTATTAATAACTATGAAAGTTTTATCTAAAAATGGTTGTATGGAAGTGTTTATGGGAGAAGCCGAAATTAAATTTTCCATGCGGATAGAGCCACTCAATATTTATTATGAAGATGAATTAAAAGAGTTTATTTGTACTTTTACAAACAACAATAATAAGCAATAACATCCCTAATGTATTGAAAAAATGTTATATGATATGAACGAAAAAATGTAATAGGAAATAAATACTTGGGCCACTAATCCTACAGTCCGATTGATTTTCAGCCCATAGAAGAATGGGCCAATACTTGAGCCACCATATTGAATGACCAGGAAAGTGGGACCAAGGCCGAAGCGTGTACCCGTCATTCACGTACCAACAATCGATGTCACAAATAATAATTATAGTTCTAAATCATACATAAAATATTTCAAACATCACAAATATTAAGATTATATTAATTATTATAAAGAGTAAAAATTGTATGATAAGGATAATTATAACTCATTTATATGTTAATGCCCTATAAATTGATCAACACATCAGATCCAAAATTGACGAAATGAACATCACATTAAACTCCATATTGTCTCATTATTGTTCGGTCCATTCATGCCCGATTAGCAAGAGTTCAATGTTTAGCAGTTAACCAGGCTAAAATTTTAGAGAACCAATCACCTATAGTTTGTACAAAATATTATTGTTTCGGATTAGTTCTGAAAATTTATATTAACTTAAAGAATTCTACATCGTTTTTGCATATTCAATACTGCAGTTCGATATGCAATATTTCAAACAATGAAATTTGTGTTGCAATTTTAAGATTACCAGTCATTTTACAGGTTATAAAAATTATAAATCACGTATTAAACTTTGCTTTTTAGAAGATTTAATAGGCTAGCTAACCGTGAAAAGTCCTCTGCTTTTTAAATCTTCGCTTAGTGCATGTTTACAACTTAAGAAGATAAAAACAAATTTGTTTAGTGTGATATATCTTATAGAAAGAGTTTCTTCAACCAAGTATGAAATGAATTTTACCTGAAATTATTATATCTTATAAAAAGTGATTAAGTGTGAAATCGAAACTCAAGTAATATTGATTCTAACATTAAATAATAAATTGTATGTGTAGTTCAGTTTAGACAAAATACATATGTGTAACCAAAACATGGATCTTTGTGACAAATATTGTTCACATACTAAGTAGGGGGCGGACAATCGGCGACGCGCGATACGCGCTACAGGTATATAAGGGGTTGAAGCCCCCCCCCCCCCAAAGGAGGGGACTTCTCCTCTCTCCTGACTTTCTACTTTTCCACTATCTCTCTACACCTTATCTCTCTACCTTATTCTCTCAACTCTCTCCACAATCATACACTAACTTGATCGTCGGAGCTTAATCCGGGGAGCAACCCCGACTCTTTCACAGGTTCTCTCCCTCCCGACGGATCGGACGAACGGATGACGAGTCAACCCACACCAACAAATATCATTGTTCGTGTCCTGAGCTGGATGGCACAAACAATTGGCGCCCACCGTGGGGCCGATTCATCGACTTTGCTCGTTTGATCTTCAAAGGGCGCGAGACGGAAAGAGGATCCGACTCTAAGCAGAAAAAACAAAAGAAAGGAAACGAAGATTCCACGGCAAGTTGGATCCATCTCCTCCAACTGAAAGTAACAACGACGGCCGTGAAATCCCACCAAAGACCGCCAGTCGACCGGCGACATCAAGCTCAGCGGCCATGGATACTTCGTCGGCTGCTCTACTTCTGTTTGGGAGACCGCCGACGAATTCTGCAGTGGGGAATCCTTCGAGACCGTTGTTTGGCACTTTTAAGTTCAAGGTTTCCGTCGACATATCCCCCGCCGTCCGGTTTGGCCAGTGCTTGTCCGCTTCCGCCGGAACTAGAGGTTCAATGGCGGTAGCTTGCAGGATTCCAGGAAATTTAATATCCGTGCAGCCACGACAAAAGAAGAAAAGGGACGAAAGCAAGAGAAGAAAAAGAAAAGCTCAAAAAAGAAAACTAGATCCCACCACCGTTCGTCTCCTTTACCCCCGCCGGACCTCCGGTTTCTGATCAAGGTTTCTACGGCTGAGAGGGGTGCCAGAGCTGTCCCGTCAGCTGTCACGTCGCCTGTCAGCAACTTTTCTCCAAAAGGCACACTATCGCTAAAGCAGTGGACACAGATGTCGAGGCATGCGATTCCCGAGGAAGGGAGAGAGTCGCGACTCAAATCAACTCTGCCCTCCTCGCCGCCATCACTGACTCCACGCTCTACTACTCGACGCCCGCGCGATCGCGCCTTGCCGGATTTCACCATCGACTCGCGCTTCAAACTATCGGCGGTGGCGGAAGAAAAGATTCAACTGAAAATATATATATATATGTGTGGGCCGCCAATTGCAGTTGGAGCGGATTTGGGGATTTAGATCCTCCGCCCCCTTAAAACTCCAAACCGAGTACGCCTTTCCCCTATATATATATATATATATCCAAATCCGCTCCAACTGCAATTGGCGGCCCACACATCAAGTCCCCAAGCGGGCTTCCAAAGCCCCCACCAAACCCGCGGGCCCGATCCGCCTCACCGGCCGAGTCCACTTCAACCCGAAGCCCCCACCAATCACACAGGCCCGATCCGCCTCACGCTCACGGTCCAACCTCGCGTCTCCCCCCGGCCAGCAAGATCAAGCCCGCTCACTCTCAACTCGCGGCCCATAACACCCTCTGTTCCGATCGATTTCCATCCTATCCGGTTCTGTTTGGTTCGAGAAGCTTGACCCTGCGCAACTTTGATTATATCAGATCTTGATTTTTTTAATAATAGTAAATTGATTTCTGTGTAGTCAAGGAGAATCGAGTTTTAAAATGAATGTCCATTGAAATGGTTAAAACATAAATACGGTTGTTGATTATTAAGTAATGTCATTTTAGAAGCAAAATACATTACACAAAGATTACAAAAATTCAATATTTATTACATAATATTTAAGTTAAACGTGTAACATAAGAATTATGTAGTCAATTGACGTTTTATGTAATAAACTGTTATTATTAATTAAGTAAAAATGTCATCAGTTACGTAAACCTCATTCTACAACTCTTACGCAAGATAGAAATGCATTAGATACAAATTATGTAACGGCAATGATTTCTTACGAAATAGTTAAATCATACGTGCCATGTAGGGCTTCCACCGTCTCTTAACTGCTTACCTAAAGAGGTGTTAATATTACTCAAATGAAAGGTTGTTCATTAAGTAATATAACCTGATTTCACAATAATTAAACAAAAGCATTACAAAAGTTTGCAAGGTACTTTGCGTAATGACTTTTGTACTTTACACAATACGGTGTTCTATAACTATTACTTATGTAATAAAATTTATGCTCACCTTTGTTCTAAGCTATTGTAGGAATTTTCCATATTACTCATTAAGCGTTTAGATTAGCATAAGGATTAACAGGCTTCAAAGATCTTATGAATTGGAATTATGTGTAAAGACAACATTTTATAGTATGGTTTGTGCTTTTAATGGGTATGGGCATCCAAACAGCTTCTAATCCTAGACTTCATCCCAAAGGTAATGAAGAAGGGCAGGTGCCACTCCATGCATATTACAAAAATGGAAGGAAAGACGAACAAGAAGCAGAAGGGATGAAAGAGGCACTATTCGACCTCTGCAATCAATATTCTCAACGAGATATAAGATTCCTCTTCTGAAATCACATTCCAATGCAATCAAAATCCACTGAATACCTACTTCCCACTAATTCTTAATAGAAAATAAAGCTCTTATCGAATCCACCTAAAGACTACCCACCGGTCAACAGGCCGGTCACAATAGTGATTTTGTTCCAAAAAGGCAAAAAGTAAAATTTTAGGACCACAAGTAACAACTTCAAATCAATTATAGCTAGTCACAAGCCCATCACATCCCTTCATTAGGCCTATGGGGAATTGTGTTTCACATTGAAGCGATTCACGTGGATCCTGCAATAATGGTAATGGATTATGAAATTTGATAGTTTTTGGATCTTCAACTAGCTCCCGGCTCAGTAGCGGCGGAGCCGCCGATTCCACGTCGGGTGGACACCGGATTTACGGGACATCTGATTCCCGACGGCGACCGGTTGTCGAAGCTATGGACGGTGGAGCTTCCGGCTTCCAGAGTTACGGTGGTGCAGTGCTTGACCGCCTTGATTACATGGTTATCTACCAATACCTATAAGGCAATGTCAGAAAAAGGAGTCTGACACGTAAGCCTCTGCTCGCTAACCCGTGCCTATCGGGAGGTCTCTTTAGTAAATTCCCCATTTTCAATTGTTAGTTTTTATTTTCGTTTTTTATTTGTTAGTTTGTCGCTCAAACTGATATTCCATCCATTCGGCGGGAATGCATATCCCACCACTATTTTTGTGCTCTTCCTGCTCCTGTAAGCAAAGTAGATGGACTTGCGTCCGCTTTAATGTTTTAAAAGTTTAATTTCATGGCAATATTTGTTTTTTCTTTCTTAGGATTACATTGATTTTTTTTTTTAATTTTTATAGATACATTGCATTTGTTTAATTAACTTCTAATCTGCTTAGGATTTGTCGGGCCATAAAAAAGAATTGTATTCAAATTGTTGACGGTGAAGCAGGGGTTTATAAAATGGTGGGTTCTCAGTTTAAGTAGGAATTACTAATATGTTACCATTGTAATTGCCCTTCATTTTATGGTTGTCAATGTTGCCTCTATTTCCCTCTTCCCAAATTAAATTAACTTTCTATAGTGAAGCAATTTCAACATAGTACAACAAAGTACAGTAAAAAGCTATAAACTTTTGCAGGGTATAAACTACAGATTTTTGCTAAATAGTTTGCAACTATAGAAATCTTTTTATATAAGGATGGTACAATTTTTTTAAGTACTATTTACAGGATTCAAATCTTACCTCTATAATTTTTTTTTGTTTGCTTTAGTTGATAGTTATTGTTTATTGCATACAGTCATCTACAAAATACTATAAGGCAATGTCAAAATAGAGCCTTTGCCACGTCAGCCCCTCATGATCAACCCGCACAGTGCGGATGGGCTTTTCAGTCATTCTCAATTCCTCTCTTTCTCGCTATCTCTCTAGCTCAACCATCCCAGAAAATCCGACCCCTCCTCTACCTCATTGCCTCTCAAAAGCGCAGAAATGGCCGGCGTTGCCCCCGCCCTTCCCTTTCCCGTCGTCGCTCGCTATTTCTCTCGCCGTCTCTCTCTAGGACGAATCGATAGCCAGTTCCTTAATCCTTTAACTCCCCTAAAAAAATTGAACTCCGCCACCCGCCAACCACAGCTCCCGCCATCCTTAGCGGTTAGCGCTGCCCTCGAAAGCGATATTTCAACCCTCGCCGGCGAGCAAAAAATTTAAAATGCCCGATGTCGTCGCTCTCGCTCATACCCCTTCTCGCTATTTGACCGTCTGTCTCCCAAGCCTCCCGGAAAGCCCACGCCTGACCGCCATCCTTGCCGCAATGCGCAATCTGATCCCGGAATACCCCCAAGCGTTGTCCTCGACAGCGTTCACTTCAATATGCTCTCGGCCTAACAGAAGGTGTGTTTCGAATGTTCAAACTTTCTTTCTTCTTCTATACTATTTCTCATGGATTCCATCTGGAAATTTAGTCCCTCTCCTTTTGTAATTTGATTCGCAAGTTTGTATCTTCGTTTCAAAGGGAGTTGCGGTCTATCAAAAATCTATGGGTTGGAGGTCTGATTGGGAAGAACAAAGAGGCTTGAACTGCGATCACTCTCTTTCCCCTCCCTTTTTGTTCCATCTCACTACTCCATGGCTTAATTGTCGTGCAAACCCCAGGCTCCGCCAGTTAAGTCCCCCCCCCCCCCCAAGCGCCATTGTCTACAAACCCAAAACCTCGCCACCACCCCCTTCTAATTCCCGCGCCTCAGGCTTCCGGCAAGACTCATCACAATGCGGCAATAAGGTTATTCCTAACTTCCTTCGAACGTTCTGAAATTAATGGTGTGTGACGATCATTGTTATCGAGCTTAGGGGTTAGATCAATTGAATTTGATATTTCTGAGAGTAGTGGTAGATTGGATACGTGGTGTGATTGATACAAGGCCAAATGTGGGTGGCGAGTGCTGCAAATTATCTGTAACCTTTGTGGTGGGCTTTTGTTATAATAATTAATATTCCAAGGCTATACCTGCTATTTACTTAGAAAGAGTTCATTATTCTGTTTCTTAAAACCTTCCACTGCAATTCCTCTGTCTTGCGCTTCAAAATGCAAAGAAACAAAGGCTTACAACAACTTCAATTTCTCTATCTATTGTCCCGTTAATCATGCTTCAATATTCACTCTCTAAAAGATGAGATTTCCATTATATATACTCGAATTGAACATCAAAGTAGTTGATCATTATGTTGTCAAAGTTGCTAAAAGAGTAGCTTGATCAAATTGCTGAAATTGTTTTTGTTATGATTGCATCAACATTTCTTTACTACTGTCACATCTTTTAGCAATTAGTTGTTGTATTTAAGGATATGTTGGGTATTACATCTTAACTTATATGATTTGTTAGTGGTTATTACATGATAACAGTTTTACGGATGATTATAATTATGCATTACTTTACTGTAGTCAAACAATCACAGTAATGGACAACAAACTAAAGGCAGAGCTTCAAACTTTTGCAGTGATACCTAGGTACCATGATTCAAGGTTGATGCCACTGATAAGGGAGATATTTGTACCAGTGTCAACAACTCACAAGATGAACCAAACTTAGAGGAAAGCTACGACACTTATCCAAGTTCTGGAGGTCTAAGAGGGAGTACCTTGAAGAAGCAGAAAAAGAATCCATGTTGTTGTCTCGGACATTGCGTAGTACTAGAATGATTTGTTTGATGGTAAGGTTCAGGTTAGGAACATTGTATTTGGTAGTTTGTTTCTCATACGTGGGATGTTGGATTGTTAGTGCGTGGTTTGCTTGGCATGTTGGTAACTAGGTTCAACTTTTGTATTCTGCTTATAATAGGACTTTCATGTTGTGCTAATTCAAAAACAACTTATTCCTGCAATTTATGTGGCTAATCCAAAAGAATGCACTTTCAGCTTGCTTTGGTTTGTTTATCTTTGGAGTTTCAGGTTATGTTTATTCAAACAGTATCTTACCATGTCGTTTATTCCAAAGAAAGATGTTATGCTTGATGTGGTTTGCTTTTCAATTATAAGCAGTTTCAGTATGTTTTTATTCACGCAACAACAACTTATTGGTCTTATTTATCTTTCAGTATGTTTTTATTCCCCCAAGCCCCAGCTCAGTGCCTCCCGACATATGTCCTCGGAACTCCCTCCCAAATCCAACCGTCGAGGAAACAATCCTTCTCTATCTCGCTCTGTGCCTTCAAAAACCGACTTTGTTTTTGCTGATTTGCTCTCAAAGGCCAAAGGTATGGACCATCCTAAACCTATTCATATGTGTCCACATTTTCCCCCAGTTTCTCAAGAAGGAGGCTAATCCATAGCTGAATATTCTGTGTGATTCATCCCATACTTATATATCTGTTCCCTGCATGCACATAAGCAAGATTCATTTTGGGCATCAAACCCATCAAAAGCAAAATAAGCAATCCAAACACAACAATAATAGCGAAGAGTGGAATTTAAAGCGGAGGAAGCAGGGGAAGCGGTGGAAGGAGGAATTAGGGGGCATGCAAAAGGAGGAGCAGACATGTTGATGGGGAATGGTGGGTCCACTAGAATGCCAAATGGGGCTATTATTCTCCAATTGTGATACCAAAATTCTTTATGGCTTTTGCAGGAAACCTAGGTTGAAATTCCAAACCCCAGTTATCGGTTAAAGGAGACAAACTATTGTATTCCGTCTTCAGAGTGTCGACCTTTGCGGCTTTGCCCCCACTTGCCACACAAGGGAGGCTGATCATCATCTAAAATTATATTTTCCTCTGTCAGCTCAAAGCTCTCATGGAAACGAAGAAGCTGTCAAGGGATTACAACACTGGTTGTGGGTCTCTCCCCCCAGCATGTACAAATACAACAAGCAGGTGAATTAAACGTGCAAAATTGTGGAGGGAAACTGTGATCTAATTAAAATGGTTATTTGTGCTTTAGCTGAATTTAACTTTGGAGATTTTGGCTACACAACCTGTGTTTGAGTTCTATGGATGACACCAACCGTATGCTTATGTGTGATTGTAGCAGGAACATCTTGGTTGATTATGTTAATGATGTAGCCAAAATGTTGCTTCCTTCTAGGGGTCATCAAATAGTCTTCATTTTATGTCGTTTGTATAGAATGTTATCACAACATTTGCTAATCCCGGCCAACGGGCCGGGCCCAATGCTAGTTTAATATAATTAGGGTGATGGATAAGGATTTTTAGGACGACGAATAGGAATTTTCAAAATATTTAATTCTAAGATGAAATAAGTAATAAATTAATTTAAGAAAAAGAAACGCGTCTGTTTGGGGAAGCGTTTCGAGTTGAGGCCTTCCCCGGAAACTTAGCCAACAAGACTCCAAACGGACAGTCCCACCGTCTTCCCTCCCTCGCCTCAATACTAACGCCGTGTTCCCATCCTTCGAATCACATCCCGACACGTATCCATCTCATGCCCCCTCTTGTTCACACGTAGGATCACGTTTCCTATAAATAAAACCCCCTTCCTCTTCTCACTCCGTCAATCAACCAACCAACCACCAACAAAGAAAGTTCTCTCTCTCAAATCACGCCGTTCGCCTCCGATCTTTCTCTCTCCGTCTCCACGCTTACGGAGAAGTTGCCCTGTTTCCTTTCCCCGATTCCGATCGGCAGTCGTCCTCCGCCTAATCAGATTCCGGCGATAATGGCTGAAGCAAACGCTAATCCCGCAACTCCTGCTCCACTGGTTCGTAATCTCCACTTACTAAACCCTTGTTTTTGTTTTCCCCAATTTCATGTTCGATTCAGAGGTTCTTCTCTGGCGGAAACTCGGTCGAGGGACTTACAACCTTTCAATAATGGCTTAGAACGAAGCGGGATCCTTATGATCGCTTCATTATCGGAGTTCGGAAGTCCGTGCGTGGATAGCTCAGGTGGATGTTTGATTTTTATTTGTTGTTTTCAATTTGTGTTGTGTAGACGAAAGAGGAGGAGGAGAGGCTGAAATACTTGGAATTTGTGCAAGCAGCAGCTCTTCACGCTCTGGTGACGTTCACGAACCTCTACGTCTACGCCAAGGACAAGGCGGGTCCGTTGAAGCCTGGCGTCGAGACCGTCGAAGGAACTGTTAAGACCGTGGTTGGCCCTGTTTATGATAAGTTCCAGGACGTTCCCATTGAAGTCCTCAAGTTCGTTGATCGCAAGGTGACGATTCTTTCTCCTTTCCTGCAATTTAGCCCTCAGTAGAGTCCTTGAACAATGAGCAAGTGGGAGATTTGCAAGTTAGGGAGTTTGGGTACCGTATTGGGATTAAAGTAGCACTCTCCTGCCAATTTCATTGATTGATTAGCTCATTACATTTGGGTTTGAAATTTTGTTTCTGTTTTGCGGGAATTCCTTAAAAGGGCAAATGGTATTTTGAATCAATCAGGAAATAGTATCGAGTTAGGGAATCTTGATATGGGGTCATTTGTCTATTACTACTTGCTTTCTGCAGCTCATTAGTCTGAGAATCTAAGTTGTAGTATTGATTCTTGGTCTGAGTGCCATGATCGTTTCCTTTTGGTAGATATTTGTTGTCAGGTCTCAAACTTCCCCCATCCCTTTGGTCACATGCTAAAGTAATCAAGTGGCCCTCCTTTATGGGACAACCATCTGCTTCTGTTTATAAAATGAAGTATATGTTTGAAATTTGAATGGATTATCTTCTCCTACCATGATGAACATGGTCCAGTACTCATGGTTCATGGACCACAGCGGCTGTAAGCCTCGGTCTCTATCTGGTTAAAAAAGGAACGAAAAGGGTTGTTCTTTTCTCATGTTTTTGCTCCCTTTACCCCCTCTGTTTAACTAAACAGGTAGACGAATCTGTTACTAGCATCGACCGGCGCGTGCCACCAGTTGTTAAGCAAGTGTCGGCCCAAGCATTCTCGGCAGCACAGGCTGCCCCGGGAGCTGCACGTGCTGTGGCCACCGAGGTGCAGCGATCTGGTGTGAAGGAGACCATGACAGGGTTGGCGAAAACCGTCTACACCAAGTACGAGCCAAAGGCGAAGGAACTGTACACCGTCTACGAGCCTAAAGCCGAGCAGTGTGCTGTCTCTGCCTGGCGAAGGCTCAACCAGCTCCCCCTCTTCCCTCAGGTGGCTCAAGTGGTTGTCCCGACGGCTGCTTATTGGTCCGAGAGGTACAACGAGACTGTGGCCAGCACTGCTGAGAAAGGTTACAAGGTCTCTTCTTACTTGCCTCTCGTGCCTACTGAGAGGATTGCCAAGGTGTTCAGTGATGATACTGCAGCTCCACGATTGGTTTCTAACTGAAAGGTTGTCAAGATCCTTCCTTTGGAGTGTGAACGTGGGTTGAAGAGAGACAAAGAAGGGTTTATGCTTATGTCTTGTTTTAGTTTATGCTCTTTGTTTTGTGAAGAATGAATGACCTTTGTGGTCTTGTTACAGTGCTGGAGTTGGTTCTGTTAGCTTTTTAGTTCTGTTAGTGGAACTCTGAAAGACTCCTGTTTTCATGTGAAGAATCGTTGAATACAATGGAAGATTGTTGTCGTGTTAGCTCAATTCTTGAGGTTTGTCACTTTGATGATCACTTGTTCAACATCAACACATGAGAGCAAAGATAAACTGTGACTGTGAGTGCAACGAGCCAAAAACTATACATTTCATATCAATTACTAGCACAGAGCCCGGCCCTTGGCCGGGTTGTTCTTCTCATTGTAGTGGTGCTTTTTTTTTCTTTGTAGTTTTGCTTGCTTCCTTCGCCTAAATTAATGAAAAAATTATACGAAGTTAAGAAATAACTTTCGAAACATATTACATTGTTATGTGACAAATGTGTTATAATTTAAACGTTTGTAAGCTTTTATCTAGAGGTAAACATATGTCACCAGAATGATCATTCACGTAATTTTAAATAGACCGATTGAATAATAAAGATTATGTTAGAAAATGTTACATTTTTTTATTCAACGAAAAAAATGTTACATTTTTTGTTTTCTCTATGCCTTTATTCAGGTCATGAAATGTCAAAAGCTGCGGTGATATATATAAGTTGGGTGAAGAATTTTTATATGAAAATAAAAATGAGAGAGCAAATTAGAACAAATGCATGTTATTTATTACAACAGGTATAGCAAATACAAAAAGTTTGTCATGCAATTAAAAATAAATATTTCCAATTAAAAATATAGATCATTCTTATTTTAAGATGATAAAACTTGAAACAATAATTCAAAAGTGGAGTTACAAAAATCAAGCTAAAATAATAGAAAGTATTCAATGAGTATAAATCTTGTATAAATATTGCACTATATGTATCTTATGTAAGTCTAATTTGTATAGATTTGTGTTAATGCCACAATTATTAAAGCCGGAGCGGACCGGCTGGCTAGACCGGGAAAACCCAGGACCCGGGCACAAGTTCGGTCCCAGAAGCTATGAAACAGGCGGGTTGGGGAAACAATCATCTACCGCATACTTTTTTGTATTCTTTTAATTATTAAATAAAAAATGTTATAGGTATAATATGCTCATTTACTATTTACTACGTTGTTTTATCAAACATGCCCTATACTATTTTTTACATCAAACATGTTCCTGTACTTTAGAAAAATGATCAAACATACCCTTCTGTTAATATTTTCATCCAAAAACAGTCAACCACGGTCGTACCTTGGTTTGGGTGACACAAATGTCTAAAATATCTCTGGTAATTTCACTTTAGAAATTTTTGGGTTATTTTGTAGAGCCAATTACCTCTAATAATTTCACTTTAACGAGACATAGAAAAATAAAATGGGGGACAAAACTGACATTTTTCCTCTCATTTGCCGATGTGGGGTCGTCTACATCTCGGTTCAACCATGGTTGACTATTTTTTTAATGAAAATTTTAACAGAAGGGCATATTTGATAATTTTTCCAAAGTACAATGGCATATTTGATGTAAAAAATAGTAAATGGGCATATTTGATAAAACTACATAGTAGAGAGGCATATTATACATATAACCCAATAAAAAATGGAACTAAAGCAGCAGAAGGAATGAAAGTAACAGTTTATGACCGGTTGTTAATACCGATTAATCAACGGTTATTCGATAAAATTTGAACCTCTTATTAATCCGGATCGATGTCCGGTTCGGTTTTAACGACATTGGTTAATGCATGCTAGAAGTTATAGAGATTCCAATACACAATAGTTTTGTGTTACTGCATTATCACATCGAGTAACAATTTTCTTTAATAACTTGATTTTTTGTGGGATTCGACTCTAATATCTTTTAGGATTTTGCTACGGTGACATGCATGTCACCGTGACATGGACTTTTCGGTCGACCGAATACAACTTGCGGTCGACCGAATGGGCTAATTCACGTATGTTGGGTTCCTGAAGGCGGTCGACCTCTTACAAAATGCGGTCGACCGTTTTGGTGGTCTAACAGAGCAACAGGTCGACCCAAATATCTCATAGGCCGACCCTTGTGCACCTAACAGGTCGACCGCATTGGGAACAGGTCGACCGCCGTCAGACCGTATCCGTATTGGATATGGATTCCAACACCAGAAAGGTTCCACAATTGGACAAGGAAACGAATTGGGTCGACCCATTCACGTCCAAATCTCTATAAATACGAATATGAGTCCCCTTAAACGCCACCAAGTCTGAATTATGTTTTTTTCCGACTTAGAGCCTTTGTGAAGAAGATCGTTCGCGGTTGCTGTTGTACGTGTTGGAAGTGGTCGACCAGGTCTAAGGTGAGGTCGACCTAAAGTAGCATTCACCGTCTTCTTTTTTAATGCGTGATTTCCACCGGCTAACTTGATATATTGTTGGGTGCAGAATCCAATTCGGTCGACCGCGACGTTCACCAGGTCGACCTGACGAGACAATTCTTCGTAGTTGAATTTAGGCCACAACACTTGGACTTCTGTACTTGCGAGGTAACCCAATCGGTCGACCTAATGAGTTTCAAGGTCGACCGTATATGTTTTTTTTTGGTTATTCAACCTGAATGTCGACTTTGGCTTTGTTTGTATCACTATGTTGTGCTTGAAAGGGTCGACCGCGCCAGATATCTGGTCGACCTGTCCTTTTTTCGGTTTAATTTTGAACTTACTATTTGTTTGTAATTGTTATTTTCATGCTGGATAGGTCGACCTAGGAATAACCGAGGTCGACCTGACGAGTTGTGGTAGTCACTATTTGTCTTACAGGTCGACCTAATACTTTGTTAGGTCGACCACGTCTTTGTTTTTTGGTCAATTATAGAAATTTGTACTTGAATTATGATTTTAATTTTTCTTTAAATTGTTTAGACGATGACGCATGATGAGAAACTGCATCAAGATTTGGGTGAAATCATGAAATTGTTGAAAGCCACACAAGAGAAGCTGGTGGTGTGTCAAACACAAGTCGAGCATTTGTCAGTTCGACTGACAGATATGACTGGGATGATGCATGACGGGTTTGAGAGGCTAGAAGGTGCTATCAAAGATATAAGTGCAGAACGAATGGAGAATGGCGGAAGAAATGGTAAAGGAAAGAAATTTGACTTTGGTAAAGAGGAGGAAGACCATGATGACTCTGAAAATTGCTACCAGAGCATAGACGATTTATTGAAAGAGCACATTTTAAAGGTATCCAAGTATATTCATATGTGATTGAAGATATTAGTATTACTATCATTAGTGCTAATCTGTTTTGTTTATATGTTTGACAGAGTGAAACAAAGAATGGCCGCAAGGGTTCCTCTCCTAATTACAAGAGACCGCGATATGAAAGTGACTCCTACACCACTCCACAGAAGGATCAATTTGTAAGAAAGGGATTATTTAGTGATGATAGCGATGAAGATGAATCTAAGAGTCCTTTCGAAAAGCACGGGGTAAGTTTACGTTACATTTTCATCTATAATGTGTGTTTGTGTTCATATGTTACTTTAATTTTAACTATGATTTGTAGGTCATGAAAGTGGAGGGTCTAGAAGGATTCACCAAAAATCTTCAAAATCCAGTTGAAGACTTGTATTATGTTGTTACTAAAGAGAAGGTTGGGGACAAGAATTGGGACAAGTAAGACGTTTTTCTAGTACGTGTGGTCGACCGGTTGTCCAATAAGGTCGACCGTGTGTCCAATGAGGTCGACCTTGACTGTGTACAGGTCGACCTGTACGTTGCAAAAAAACAATTGACATTTCTGTTATCTTGATTTTTGCAGTTTGATGATTGTGGACTTTTTTTATCTTTTATCTTACTCATATCAGTAAATATTAGCCCATAAATTTTCATCCCTCTATAGAGGTAATATGATTATACAGAGTGTACAATATGTGTATTAGCCTGTATATCACTTCCAATCCTAGCTATGTCCCTCACTTTTCTCAAATACATTAAGTTGATAGCTATAAAATGAGAAAGCAATAAGGTGAATAGAGACCCTGACCCGGTGAGAAAAACGGCCGCACGCACCGCCGGGCCGACCGCTATTAGTACCGGGTTGGAGGTCAAATTGTGTCATTTTTTTCTTTAGTTTGCGAAATGCGCCTATTTTCCAATTTTCTTTTCGCCTAACTCAATCTTTGGAATACTAAGTTGAACATTTGAATATTTATGTTATATAAGTGTGTGTGAATTTTCACTATATGTTGGATCTAAGTACGATATGTTATTTTGGTGTAATATTATATGTTATAACTCATATGTTAGATAAGATTTGATATAATTTATGAGGATAAGTGCAATATCATGACTCTTTCTATATTTCCGGGCCAAACCGGGCTAAAAGGTGACCCATTAACCCTTAACCCACTAGCTCGGGTGCGGGTCAACCGAGGGTTGACAACCTTACTAGGGAGGTAACCAAATTCATGATGCAGGCATTAAAAGATGATGACAACATGGCAAGCATAAATTGGCATTAACCAAGTGGCTTTAGAAGCAAAACCTGTTTGTACACGTGGAGTCCCCAATCAATGCAGGAGAGGAGATACTCCTCAAGGCCTTCACTTCACTTCCTGTTACCCACTTTTTTGCTCTCTCATGTTTTTATAATCCCAAAATCTCCTCTTGCATTCGATACTCAAAGATAGAGAAGAAGGTTAATGCAGGTTAGATTACTTTTCCATGTATTGGTCAGACTCATGATTCCCCTTTCAAGTTAGTTACTGATCTCAAATGGATCAACATGAAGGAGATTAATAAGTCAACATTCGCAAAGTTCATTCTACTTTCCTCTAGCAGCATAGGTGAATTTTGAGTGTGATAGCAGCAGCAGCGTAAGGGATAGAAAGCTGGATTCTGCATATGTTTAATCTCTGGTGTACCAGGCTTTCGGGCCCCAACATGCCAATCTTTGTTTCTCCTCTGTCAAGGCAAAAGAAAAGCAAAGGAGGAAAACTTCTTGTACCCCTCGCTCGCGTTGGCTGTCCTGCTGAACCAGAGTTGCAACAAAGCCTCTCTCCCTTTCATTGGCAAGACATTCATGAACACTGCCTTTTTTACAATCTTAGAACAATTGCTTCCCTTTAAATATTGTTTTCGAGTACTTCAAGCTCTCCTTTTCTTACTATAGTCTAAGAAGGAAATTGAAATGTGTCACCAATTTTCTTTAGGGACACAGGAGTTGTCAGGGGATTGAAATCTGGCGGAAGGGAAGGGAAAGACAAGACAACCAACAATTTGCCCTCAATTGCGGCGCTGTTGGCAGGGGACTGATCTTCATATTGGAGCAGATGATGATACCATAACGACTGAAAACCTGCAACGACATTATTTGAGTTCGGTCATTAGCGAGAAAAGCTGGGTTTGCTCATCAGTAAGTACTATACTACTACGACTTTCGTATGAATTGTGCACTATTTATGTTACGATTTACGATGATTTTGTGTTTTATTGTTGGATGGTAGGTAGTGGATTTGTGTGCAAGGGCACTAACAATGTCTGAAAAACATGATGTGAAAGAGCCAAATGTGTGGTATTTTCCAAATATGTTTTCGGTAAGAGCCGTAATGTCAAATTATTTGTCATAACCTAGTTATTTATATTGTACCATGTCAATTCATCTCAACTAAAACATGGTGCAGAAAATGGTACGCGCTAACATGAAGACCAGACAAATTCGTAACAAGTTGATGAATGATGGCGTGGACTTTATGCCGAATGTCAGTGCATGCCAGAAGGTTAGTCTAGTCAATGTCCCTATATCATTAAATTTCGAAAGTGCATTTGTTTGTATTCGCTGTTTATAACATATAGTGAGTGTTTCGTTGCTAGATATTTATGCCAGTTCTTGAAGATGAAGCACGTCATTGGTTTCTGTATCTCGTCAATGTCCAGCAAAAAACTGCATTTTTGCTTGACAGTCTACCTTCAACTAGTGAGGCGAATCGTAGGCGTAAATCAGAACTATGCAAGAAATTGGTAAGTGTTTCCTATAATTTTCTGACTACTAAGCGTTACGTAGTATGCTAGAAGTTTAAAATATTCGTTATTTGTGTGTAGTTGTCCACTTTGGATGATATTTTGAAACCAGAGCGCACGAGCAATGTAGTAGTACCAAATTTTGGAAATTTCAATTTTGATGAGCTACCAGTTCAACGACAAAGGAATAGTACTGAGTGTGGTGTGCACGTCATGCAGTGGATGCGCTATGGATCCAAGGATCTTGATAGAGTGGTGAGTATATCATCAAACAAATAACTAGTATAATTTACACTTTTTTAGTTGTAACGAAATCTTACATGGCATAATGCAGATAGGAGAAGAACACAAATTACCGGCGCGAAAGGAGATTCTATGGTATCTGGCTACACATTTTGAAAACCGTGCACGAGAAAATCTTTTCAAGCATGTAGTAGATGAATGCATGGAACGAGGCAAAGAGAGACAAAGTTCCAAGAAAAAAGCAAAGAAATGAAGTCGTTAAGTTACAATGTTGCATTATTTGGACCATACATTTATTTTGTATTTGCGAGACCGTTTCATTTTGGATTTTGAATGTTTATCGTTTATTAGATTTGTTATACAATTATGTATGTGACTGAATGTACGATTTCAATCGTCTAGAACAAGTGGTCGACCACATACTCAAAGCGGGCATACCCAAAGGCAGAGCACAGGTCGACCTCGTGAAGCTTAAGGTCGACCTATGATACCGTAGGAAAGTCAAAAACCATGTAAAATAAGTATGGATACTCGTCTGTTTGGCCTTAAGAAAAGTACGGTCGACCATTCTTGTCAAGAGGTCGACCTGTGCTAACATTTATAATCATTGGTCGACCATTTCTGTGAAGAGGTCGACCTGTTTCACATTTACAAACAACGGTCGACCATTTGTGTAAAGAGGTCGACCTGTTTCACATTTACCCAAGACGGTCGACCATTTGTGCAAAGAGGTCGACCATGATGATTCCTGTCCTTGTACAATTAGGATTTTGTGTACTTGTCCTTGTCGAATTATGATTTTATATATCTTGAACCAATTGGATAAGGAATTCGTCTAAATTATCTATAAATAGATGGGAGTCTTCAGACATTAATCGTACCACGAAATCTTACAATTTGTTGGAGTGAAGTTATAATCTCATCGCTCTTATTGTGATCGGGTGTTGGTGGCGGTTTATTTTTATTCCGGTAGACCGTAACAATAAGTGGTCGACCTCGTTGCTAAGGTATGCCTCGTATATACTTGTTAATGGTTCTATGTGGCTAAATTTTTCCCACCATCCGGTCGACCACACACAACTTCCGGTCGACCGTTCTTTCGTAGTTATATGATTAGGTCGACCTTTCAGTAAATTAGGTCGACCTTATGTTTGTTATTTAGTAATAAGGTCGACCGTCCTGTTCATTGAGGTCGACCTGACGAGAGCTAATTGTGTATGTTTTGACATTAAGTTCGTATTCCGATCGTTGCATGTTTGTTATTTAGTAATAAGGTCGACCGTCCTGTTCATTGAGGTCGACCTGACGAGAGCTAATTGTGTATGTTTTGACATTAAGTTCGTATTCCGATCGTTGCATGTTTGTTATTTAGTAATAAGGTCGACCGTGCTGTTCATTGAGGTCGACCTGACGAGAGCTAATTGTGTATGTTTTGACAATAAGTTCGTATTCCGATCGTTGCAGGATGGATAACAGAGATGATACAGACGATAGAGATGATGATGAGGTTAACTTCGATGAGGAACCTAATGATGCTCGAGAAGGAGCTATGGATAATTCAGATGATACAGATAATACCGATGATGAAGTGTTTGGAGATGACTATGAAACCCAGGGTGCAGAAGAAGAATTTATGGATGATGAAGAAGCTACTGAATATGAACAACAAATTCCTTCCATGGAGTTCGAAACATTAGAAGAAGCAGAGAAATTTTACGATTCCTATGCTAAAGCGAAAGGATTTAGCGTTCGACGTAGAGATCTTCGGAGGAGTCGTCGAGGAGTAGCAATTGGGAGGACAATGGTATGTTCGTGAGAGGGGACTAGAGGTAAGATGCATATAGATAAAGAAGGTCGGATTCGGCAACATCGTAAGATGACAAGACATTCTTGCAAGGCATCGTATACTGTACGATTTGATCGGAATAAGAAAATGTGGGTTGTTTCTAAGTTTGAGAGGAAGCACTCACATCGTTGCTGCAATGAAGAAGAAACTCAATTCCTTCGGTCTCATCGAAATGTGAGTGAAGGAGACAAGGCTCTGGCGATAGGGATGCGACAGTCAGGAATAAAACAACGCAACATTGTTCAGTTCATGAAGAATAAAGTTGGAGGATATGAGAATCTGGGGTACACTCCAAAGGATTTGGACAATGCTGTTCAGCAATCCCGAACAGTTGACGACGATCTAATAGGAGATGTTAACCGAACATTGGGTTACTTGCAAAGTAAACATACCTCTGATGCGGGCAGCTTCTTCAAGTACAAAACCAACGATGAAGGTGAATTAGGCAATCTCTTCTGGTCGGACTCCACATCTAGAGCAGATTACCATTTTTTTGGGGATGTCTTGGCGTTCGATGCATGCTACAAGCGCAACAGGTACAATCGACCATTTGTTATGATGGTTGGTGTAAATCACCACCACCGTAACATCATATATGGTTTTGCCCAGTTGGATAACGAGACAATCCCCAACTATGTTTGGTTGTTGAATACGTTTCTGGAGTGTATGAACTCTAAGATGCCCACTTCAGTGATCACAGACGGAGACAAGTCTATGCGTGGTGCCATTGCTACTGTTCTGGTTGGAGTGCCTCACCGTCTTTGTATTTGGCATATTGAGACAAATGCGACAACAGCCGTTCATAATAAGGAGTTCGTTAGCGCATTCACTTACTTGGCGAAAGCACGAATATCGATTGAGGAGTTTGAGAGGCGTTGGGAGCTTTTGATTAGTCAGCATGGCTTGTCTGCAAATAAGTGGTTGCAGGATTTGTACGCTGACAAATCACTGTGGGCAGAGGCATACTTGAAGGATATTTATTTCGGTGGACTCCAATCAACCTCGCGATGTGAGTCATGTAACCATTGGATAAATGGGTATGTGGGAACTCAATACAGCTTGCAACGTTTTGTTCAGGGCATTGATGAAGCACTGGAGGGGATGCGTTTCACGGAGACGCAGGATGATTATTCTTCTAGGCACACGAGGTTGGTCTGCAAGCATGCCCTGCGCACTTGGGAAATGCAAGCTGAAAGTATCTACACTCATCGTACATTTGCTATCTTCAAGACTGAACTAGAGAAGGAAGCTTCTTATGTATTAGCGGAGAGAAGAAATGAATCAGATGGGACAGAGACATTCATACTGAAGAACTACATGAACCCAGATCGGATAAGGCGGTTAACATTTACCACGTCCACTCAAGATCTCAAATGCGAGTGTGCATTATTTGAATCTAAGGGGTTTCCATGCAGACACATGCTTACAGTAATAAAAAATATGGGATACACCGCACTACCCTCGACTTGGTTCAAGCTTCGATGGACCCAAAATGCGAAGACACTAAATCGTCATCCTGGAGTTGGAGGTGATGTGGGAGAGAGAGTTGGTCGACTGATAAGACATGGAGGATTGGCTCTAAAGTGTAAGCGTTTATGTGACATCGCGTCTGGTAGTGAATCTGCTTTTAATCATGTCTCTAAGACGTTGGACGACCTTACTCAATGGGCAATTGAGTTCGCGAAGGAGAGAGAAGACAACACCACACCGGCAAACCCTCCAGCACCCCTTCGAAGTGTGAAAGATCCTAAAATTGGGAAGACCAAGGGGACATTCAAGTCAGCACGAACTGCATCGGGCAAAAGTTTGAGAAAGTGTTCGAAATGTGGGAAATATGGTCATTTTCGCCCCAAGTGCCCAAAACAAAGTCCCAAAAAAGGATCTTAAATTTCTTCTATTTTTTTTAGGAGTTGTTTTATTTTTTAATAACTGTGATTGCATTGTATTATCTTCGAATTATCTTACTAATATATGAGTTAATTGATTGTGGGTTGAAATAGTTATAAACGGTCGACCTCATATAAGTTAAGGTTGACCGGACCAAAGGCGGTCGACCGAACACTACCGCGCGGTCGACCGCGCATTTAATACGGCCGACCAAACCGGTTGACCTGACCAGACCACCCACCCAAACCTCCCTCCATCCTCTATTTAAGAAACCCACCCCCACTCATTCTACACCACAATCAGAACCCTATCCCCCCCACATCCACTCATTCTTCCTCTCCTTTCCCTTCTTCATCTTCTTCTCCCATTTCCAAAAACACCATTTTCCAAAATTTCTTGAAAGCCTTCATCCTCATCACTTAGAAGAAGAACAAGGTAATGCTTTTCACTCTTCTTTGATTTGTGGGTTGATTCTTGTCTTCTATCTCTTGTTTTCAAAAAATCTAAAGATGGAAAAGAGGGGTTTTTGCTTCTGTTCGTCAGAGCGGTCGACCTGTTCATCATCGTGGTCGACCGCTACTGACTTGTAATCTAGTTTCCTTTCTGTTTTATGGACTGAGGTCGACCTATGATGATTTTGAGGTCGACCTGTGATGTCTTTGTACTATTTCTGGCCGTGTTTTGTAGATCTGTAGCTTGAAAAAGAATGATTTTTCATTCTGTACGCCAGGTGAGGTCGACCTTCTCATATTAGTGGTCGACCGCATCTGGCTTTCATCCCGCTTTTCCTCTGTTTTATGGATTGAGGTCGACCTATGATGATTTTGAGGTCGACCTGTGATGTCTTTCTTTTATTTCTGGCCGTGTTTTGTAGATCTGTACCTTGAAAAAGAGGGATTTTCCCTTTTGTACGCCACGTGCGGTCGACCTTCCCATGTTCGTGGTCGACCGCATCTGGCTTTCAATCGCCATGTCCTTTTGTTTTATAGACTGAGGTCGACCTCTTCAGATATTAGGTCGACCTGTGATGTTTTGCACTCAATTGGTACCATCATTTGGGCCATTTTATGCTCGTTTTAATTTAGCCGAGGTCGACCTATGATGGTTCTGAGGTCGACCTATGAAGGCAAAAGTGCGAGTTAATGTCTCATTGTATTTCAAATTGTTCGAAACTACCATCGGTCGACCTCTTCAGATTGTGAGGTCGACCGGATCTGTTTTGATCTCAAATGGTACTATCATTTGGCCTATTTTATCCTCGTTTTAATTTAGCCGAGGTCTACCTATGATGGTTCTGAGGTCGACCTATGATGGCAAAACTGCGAGTTAATGTCTCATTGTATTTCAAATTGTTCGAAACTACCATCGGTCGACCGGATCTGTTTTGATCTCAAATGGTACTATCATTTGGCCTATTTTATCCTCGTTTTAATTTAGCCGAGGTCGACCTATGATGGTTCTGAGGTCGACCTATGAAGGCAAAAGTGCGAGTTATTGTCTCATTGTATTTCAAATTGTGCGATGAATGCAACTGGTCGACCGCTTCAGATTATGAGGTCGACCGGATCTGTTTTGCACTCAAATGGTACTATCATTTGGCCTATTTTATGCTCGTTTTAATTTAGCCGAGGTCGACCTATGATGGTTTTGAGGTCGACCTATGAAGGCAAAAGTGCGAGTTATTGTCTCATTGTATTTCAAATTGTGCGAAACTACCACTGGTCGACCGCTTCAGATTATGAGGTCGACCGGATCTGTTTTGTACTCAAATGGTACTATCATTTGGCCCATTTTATGCTCGTTTTCATTTAGCCGAGGTCGACCTATGATGTTTATGAGGTCGACCTATGAAGGCAATTTTGTATTTGAATTGTTACGGGTTTATATCGACCCATTCTCGTTTTAAATTAGCTGAGGTCGACCTATGCTTCTTCTGAGGTCGACCTGTTCTCGTTTTAAACTAACTGAGGTCGACCTGTGTTTCTTCTGAGGTCGACCCATTGTCGTTTTAAATTAGTTGTGGTCGACCGCTTTATAGAGTGGTCGACCGCGTATTGTTCATTTCGAAATTTGGACTAACGTGTATTCTTGCTTGTTTGATCGCAGGATGTTTGGCGGCAAAAAGAAAAGAAAGGCACAAAAAGCTGCTGCTTCAAGTTCGGAATGGGAAGAGTTCAATTCGAATTTGTTCCAGTCGAAGGAGCAAAGTGATAACTACGAAGAGAAGAGCATGCACAACCGCAGGGTGGTTCCGGGAAGGCCATTGACGACGGATGCGTATTCTCATTTCGAGAATTACGGGTTTCTGGGACCCTTCGTCGATCAGGAGTGGTTGAAGGTGATATCACTCAATGTACCATACTACCCAAAAATGGTACAATACTTCTACAACAACATCTCCTACGAGCGCAATGCAAATGGATCCATTCACGCATTCAAATCCTATGTGAATGGGGTGGCGATGCGGATCAGCAAGAATGTGTTGGCGCAAGTACTGGAGGCTCCAAACGCGGGGAGGAGAATCAATTCTTACGGTGCTTGGAATGAAACACATTACACGAGAGCCAAGCAAATCCAGACCGTATGTGGTCTTGATGAAGAGGAAGATGCTCAGGGGCGCAATAGGCCATCGAGTAACCACCTGACAGTTCAAGCCAGAGTTCTTCACCACATGCTTTCCTACAACATTCTGCCAAAGGGTGGACATCGGGAGACAGTCACCTACTTCGACATGGAGCTCCTCACCAGCCTGCTGTTAAACGAGAAGGTGAACTTGCCACACTTGATCTTTACCCACATGCTTACTGCTGCTGAGAGTTCAAACAGGAATCTTCCCTATGGGATGATTCTCACTGTGATATTTGAGCATTTTAATGTGAATTTAAGTGAAGAGGTGGGGTTATCGATCTCAAGGCAGGAGTTCTATACTGTTTCATCTCTGAAAAAGATGGGCTTTGAGCTGCGTAATGGTGAGTATGTCAGAGCAAACATTGCTCATGCTGGTGGTGGTGATGATGATGATGATGATGAGGATGATGATGGTGATCAAGGAGCTCGAGACGAGCCAATGGGGGAGGCACAGACTTCAACTCCACCGATCACCTTACAGCGTGTGTGGGAGCGCATGGATGGCATGTACGAGTACATGGGCCAGATGTCCACCCAGATGACTGGCATGTACGACTACATGGGGCAAATGAACGCCCAGATGAGCACAATGCAGCTGACCGTGAATGAGATGCGAGATGAGTGGCGATCTTTCAGCGGAAGATACATGCATCCCACCACATCTGACCACCATGCTACCACCACCAATGAAGAAAATGAAGAAAATGTGAATGAGGGAGAGGGGGGAGATGAGTAGTTTTTAGTTTTATTTGTTTAGGTTTATTTTTATGTTATTTTTTTAGTTTTATTTTTATGTGTGAACAATTATGCTATGATGGTTTTTTTAATTTTATTTTTATGTCTGAACAATTATGCTATTTTATGTGTGTTTTATTTTTAGTTGTTATGCTATGGATTGATGAGTCCTTGTTATAATTGACTAATTATGATGGTTTGAAAAAATATTTTATACGATTAAATTAACCACACAAATCGACATACATAAGCAAAAAAGACACGGGGCATAGGTTGACTTTCTTGTATTCGGTCGACCTCGTACCGGATTAGGTCGACCGAGAAACCAACACTTGATCTCCATTTTACGTCAAATGATTGGACACTTTGATAGAACACTTATCTTCTATCTGGTCGACCTCTTTCCTTATCCGGTCGACCATTTTGTTAATTACTGCCATCAAGTGGTCGACCTATATATTAGGTGGTCGACCATGTTGTTTCTGACGCCAACGAAATGGCCGACCGAGGTTCTATTCTGGTCGACCAAAAATACCAACTTAAACTAAATGCGGTCGACCAGGTAGTCGTGGCGGTCGACCGCAAGGCTTTCTCGTGCTGCCCAAATTAGACTATTCGGTCGACCGCCCTTAGGAATAGGTCGACCGAAAAGTGCATGTCACCGTGACATGCATGTCATAGTAGGCATACCCTATCTTTTATCTTACTCATATCAGTAAATATTTAGCCCATAAATTTTCATCCCTCTATAGAGGTAATATGATTATACAGAGTGTACAATATGTGTATTAGCCTGTATATCACTTCCAATCCTAGCTATGTCCCTCACTTTTCTCAAATACATTAAGTTGATAGCTATAAAATTGAGAAAGCAATAAGGTGAATAGAGACCCTGACCCGGTGAGAAAAACGGCCGCACGCACCCGCCGGGCCGACCGCTATTAGGTACCGGGTTGGAGGTCAAATTGTGTCATTTTTTTCTTTAGTTTGCGAAATGCGCCTATTTTCCAATTTTTCTTTTCGCCTAACTCAATCTTTGGAATACTAAGTTGAACATTTGAATATTTATGTTATATAAGTGTGTGTGAATTTTCACTATATGTTGGATCTAAGTACGATATGTTATTTTGGTGTAATATTATATGTTATAACTCATATGTTAGATAAGATTTGATATAATTTATGAGGATAAGTGCAATATAATGACTCTTTCTATATTTCCGGGCCAAACTGGGCTAAAACGGTTGACCCATTAACCCTTAACCCACTAGCTCGACCGGGTGCGGGTCAACCCGCGGGTTGACAACCTTACTAGGGAGGTAACCAAATTCATGATGCAGGCATTAAAAGATGATGACAACATGGCAAGCATAAATTGGCATTTAACCAAGTGGCTTTAGAAGCAAAACCTGTTTTGTACACGTGGAGTCCCCAATCAATGCAGGAGAGGAGATACTCCTCAAGGCCTTCACTTCACTTCCTGTTACCCACTTTTTTGCTCTCTCATGTTTTTATAATCCCAAAATCTCCTCTTGCATTCGATACTCAAAGATAGAGAAGAAGGTTAATGCAGGTTAGATTACTTTTCCATGTATTGGTCAGACTCATGATTCCCCTTTCAAGTTAGTTACTGATCTCAAATGGATCAACATGAAGGAGATTAATAAGTCAACATTCGCAAAGTTCATTTCTACTTTCCTCTAGCAGCATAGGTGAATTTTGAGTGTGATAGCAGCAGCAGCGTAAGGGATAGAAAGCTGGATTCTGCATATGTTTAATCTCTGGTGTACCAGGCTTTCGGGCCCCAACATGCCAATCTTTGTTTCTCCTCTGTCAAGGCAAAAGAAAAGCAAAGGAGGAAACTTCTTGTACCCCTCGCTCGCGTTGGCTGTCCTGCCTGAACCAGAGTTGCAACAAAGCCTCTCTCCCTTTCATTGGCAAGACATTCATGAACACTGCCTTTTTTACAATCTTAGAACAATTGCTTCCCTTTAAATATTGTTTTCGAGTACTTCAAGCTCTCCTTTTCTTACTTATAGTCTAAGAAGGAAATTGAAATGTGTCACCAATTTTCTTTAGGGACCACAGGAGTTGTCAGGGGATTGAAATCTGGCGGAAGGGAAGGGAAAGACAAGACAACCAACAATTTGCCCTCAATTGCGGCGCATGTTGGCAGGGGACTGATCTTCATATTGGAGCAAGATGATGATACCATACCGATCTTTTGTTGCGCAGCTGGGCTCTTTTTCGCCAACTTGTATTTACTTGGGATCTACATATTGGATGAAGATGTATTTAAACCAATGATCGGTGGAGGTGAAGACCAAACCGGGGAGAAACTCGGAAGATGGGGCAATAGGAAACAAAGGGATATGAGGTTTGTGGTTCCTGAAACGCTGTCGCAGGAAGGTTTGTGAGTTTGGAGACTAAACGCGCTGCATCAATTAAAGGAGGGTGAAATGTCATTTATACCCCTCCGTGAAACCCTCTAGTTGTAGCAAATTCAAAATAGAGAAAATCTGATAGATGAATCTCTATCTTATATTTTGTAGATAGATAGATGTATCATCACAAGTTCACATCTCGTATTCGATATCTTATTTTAAGTAGTTCTCATATTATTCATTTTGGAGGTGGAAAAAGTGTGGCACCAGTGCCGATTTTTCTTATTGGTCCACCTAGACTCTTATGTGGCACTGACCGGACTTATTAAACTTGTGTTAAACCAGCATCCCATGAGTAGTGGCCCAAAATTGCTGCTGCCCACACAGACGTAAAAGCGCTTTTTGTTTTGTTTTGTTTTTTTTTTCATTTAATTTCTTCCAGTTTAATTCAATTGGCCATTTTATTTGCTTTTTGCTAGAAACAAAGAAATAGAACAACAAAAACACTTGTTCTTCCTCGATATCCCACTCCGGCACGGTCTATAACCACTTTTGGCGACTTCTCCGCCTTCACCGACTCTTTGTTTCTGTCGAATTGGGCCACTGTCACAATACCAGACAATCCCAAGTCGAAAAAGGAGAGAGTTTCCCTCCCTCTACGTCGCCCCCTCGCTTTGTGCAGTCGCTCTTGCTCTGCGCCGTCCCAGTTGGAATCGTCGGAACCAAGTTTGTGAAGGTGCATAACGACTTTCTCACCGAATTAGAAGGCATCAAGGTCGGTAAACATCATCTATCCTTCCCCAATCCCTCCTTTGTTATCACGCTAAGGTATGACGAATTCGACATCTCTAGATTGATTTATGTTTACGGTTTTCGATGCTTCTGGGTCGCAGTGGAGCAAAATTAGCTCTTGAGATGAGACTTTTGTTATGCCATTGCGTTCGCTGCTTTCCCAATTGGTCCAAATAGACAAACGTGAGCAGCATGCTGAGTTTTAGCTAGAGGACTCTGTTTCTCAAATTCTAGAAGAACAGTTCAGAAGCTTGTCTGGAGATGTAATCACTCACTGGAAAAATCAGCTTCAACAACGTCCAACATCGACAACGCAAAGCAAAGCAAAAGGAATTACACAGAGCGAGGGGGCGGCGTTGAGGAGGATACTCTCTTCTTCCTCGATTTGGGATCACCTGGTATTGTGATGGTGGCCCAATTCGACGGAAACAGAGGGCTAGTGAAGACAGAAGTTGTCGGAAGTCTAGTCCACCGGAGAGGAATATCGAGGAAGAACAAGTGTTTCTGCCTGTTGGGTTCGTTTGTCTAGTTCTTTGTTTCTGGAAAAAACTAAATAAGTTAAAGTGGAAGGAATTAAATGAAAAAATATATATAAAAAAAAAACAAACAGACAAACGACGGTGCTTTTTTGTTTGTGTGGGCAGTTGCCATTTTGGTCACCACTCATGGTCCACTCGGTTTGACAGAGGATTAGTAAGTCCAGTCAGTGCCACATCATAGTCTAGGGGGACCAATCAGCAAGAGCGACACTGGTATCGCACTTTTTTTAGCGGCACCATAGTATTGGCTTTGGTGCCACCTTCATAATTTGCGTGGCATTAGTTTCACTCATTTCTCGATATATTCAAAGATCCGAAGTGATAAAATGAGGAAATCTTAAGAAAGGATTATAGAGAAAAGGCGAGTTTGCATAACAGTTTCGAGGGGGTTCCTGACGGTGTGGAGCGATTTTGGGGTGGTTAACGACGAGTGGTTGTCGCTGATGGGGCGTTTCTCCAACGCCCCTTGCTCCGGTTCCACTTTCCGGGTAATCACGTAGTCGTGGGCATCACCTACGCAAGTATACAAATCGTCGCATGAGTCTAGGAGAGAAAGGTTAGGAGGGGAAGCGATTAGTTTCAATCTATTCTCTGTTTCCCATCGCTCTGGTTCCTTTGTTCATGTGCTTCAGAAGCCATGGGCATCACGCCCGCGCGAGGAGCGGATGGAGGTTTGCTTCTTCTTCCTTTCTTCGGTTTCTGGTCGCCGTCGTGTCTTCGACGCTCAAGAATTGAGGATCTCGATCGTAACCATGATTGATAATTCTAAGGAAGTCGTGGGTGTCCCCACGCACACTCCCCTCCTATTGATGAGTGATTACATTTTTTGAGGGGTGGATCTCTTCCTTCCAAAGCCTATATGCTTTTGTTCTTCACTTGTAGGATGAAAATGTTTATTTTTCCTTCTTCAAGTAGTATACTTGTTGTGGCGGCTTTGGACAACGGATTATGACTTTGCTGGGTTGATTATTCGGATTTTCATGCAGATCTTTGGAAGACTTCTGCAACTCGAGCGGCTATGGTGGACTTTGCTCATTGCATGGATTAGGCTGTTCGTATTGTTTTTGCGGGTGCCGTAGTTTGTACTTTTCTGGGTTCAGTGGTTTGTGTTCCATGGTTACAGAGCGGCTCATTTGGTGGCCACTCAAGCTCTATTCTTGTCGCCTCATTTGTTTGATGTTGGACTTTGTTTCTTTGTTTCGCAGTAGACACGATTCTGTTGTATGCAAGGTTGTCGACCCGCGGGTCGACCCACTTTGACCCTGGTCCGGTGAGAAGAACGGATCGCACGCACCTGTCGGGTCGACCGCTACAAGGTACCAGGTTGGAGGTCAAATTATGTCATTTTTTTCTTTGGTTTGCGAAATGCGTCTATTTTCCGATTTTTCTTTTCGCATAACTCAATCTTTGGAATCCTAAATTGAACATTTGAAAATTGATGTTATATAAGTGTGTGTGAATTTTCACTATATGTTGGATCTAAGTACGAAATGTTATTTTGGTGTAATACTATATGTTATAACTCATATGTTATATGAGATTTGATATAATTTATCAGGAGAAATACAATATAATGACTCTTTCCATATTTCTGGGCTAAACCGAACTAAAATCGGTGATCCATTAACTCTTGACCCACTAGCTCGACCGGGTCCGGATCAACCCGCAGGTTGACAACCTTGGTTGTATGCCTACAAATTTTTGTTTGTTCCTTTTAGGTTAAATGCCACATTTGGTCACTAAAATTACTAAATCGTGTCATGTTTAATCACTAGAAAAATTTAATATAAATTTTGATCACTTGAATTACTGTAACATGTCACATTTAGTCACTCTCCCGTTAGCCTCCGTCCAACTTCAGTCACTCGAATTACTAAAACATGTCACATTTAGTTACTCGAATTACTGAAACAGATCACATTTAGTCACTCTCCCGTTAATGGAGTTGGAAATGGAGTTGGACGGAAACTAATGGAAGAGTGACTAAATGTGACCTGTTCCAGTAATTCGAGTGACCAAAATTGATATTAAATTTTTTTAGTGACAAAAATTGACACGATTTAGTAATCTCAATGACTAAATGTGGCATTTACCGGTTCCTTTTATTTAAGAGTGATCTAATGAAAAAAAAAAAATATTAAGGGTGCTGTAGGCCCAAGCCCGCCAAAACTCCAAACCAAGCCCAATAATATCCACATCGTTCATTTCACCGCTTTACCGACTGCTAGGCCAGAAGTTGCAGATGCCGGATAGTTCATTAATTTCGTAAGGGTCGGAACGAGAACCGATTCGACCCGGCCCGCCTTCTCCGCCATCTCAATCCGCTGGATCAGCATTCATTTCCGGTCAAGCGAAAAAGAAGCGCAGAAAAAAAATCTGAGCTATCACAATTCACAAGCAAAGCTTGGTTGCTCCAGCCATGGCGGCCTGCTTGCGAGTGCTCCCGGCGGCTTTCTCCACGCCGTCTTCCGCTGCAAATTCGTCTTCTCTCCGGAGGAGGAGCTTGAATATTGGTTGCTCAGCCACGGGTTCCAAGAACTCGGCTAGAATCCCTATGCCGCCGATTAATCCCAACGATCCTTTCCTCGCGAAGCTCGCCGCCGCCGCCGCCAATTCTCCTGAACCGCTCGACACTCGTCCTTCTAGCTCCGACTCGCCGCCGTACCTCGACCTCTTTGACTCGCCCAAACTCATGGCGACTCCCGCTCAAGTAAGCTCCCTCGATGTTCATCGTTCTTGACCTCCTCTTTGCAGTTCCGAGTAGTTCTAGTTTGGTTCATTTGCTGATTGTTCGCGGAATTAGGTGGAGAGGTCGGTTTCTTACAACGAGCACAGGCCAAGAAAGCCACCGCCGGACTTGCCTTCGTTGCTGCTTCACGGGAGAATAGTCTATATCGGGATGCCTGTAAGTTAATTGAACGAGAGTCTGTTTCCTGGAATTCAACTTCAGCTTGTTCCATTAAGTGCTGGCCTGTGCTTTCTTTCGTTCATTCTCTCTTTGTGCTCTGCAATCCGGTTCATTCTGGTTGATACTTGGTTGTGCTTGCGTTCAGTTGGTACCGGCAGTCACAGAGCTCGTAGTTGCAGAATTGATGTACTTGCAGTGGGTGGATCCTAAAGAACCAATCTATATGTACATAAATTCCACAGGGACTACTCGTGATGATGGTGAAACAGTAAGGATTGCTTCTCAGTATGTCTAATTATGTATACGATCGTTTGAAGTTTTGATCTGTTAATGAGTGGACACATGTGGTTTTTACTAATTACTATATACTGAATAGATAATCTTTGTGTCATGGTTATGTTTCATCTGCTGATATTGATCAGGCTGTAGTCAGATAGTTTTTGATTGTGTATGGAACTGACAGATGGGCTGAATTAGGGAGTATATTAGTCCTTGGTGTAATTTTTTTCTGGAGTTAACTAGTTCCTTGTGTGTATCAGAATATAAGATCTTTGCTTAATCTACCGTGTTTCTCTTTCCTGCAGGTTGGGATGGAGACGGAAGGTTTTGCCATCTATGATTCGATGATGCAAATGAAAAATGAGGTGAGTTTCTTAGCCAAGTAAAGCTTCAGTATTTGGAGAGGTTCAGTAGATGATGTTATGCAGAATCCTGTATGCTGCTGGGCACCCTTTTCTTTCTTTGGTTGACTGTTTGCCTAGGGATAACTGTAGAGTAGTTTAGATAACTAAATCAGGAGAGGTAGGTTGAAGTGATCTGACGACATTCTGATTATTGCCACCAATGCAGCACTCTTTTAATGGAATGGGACGGTTTAATTTGTTAGTAGATAACGTCACTGATGTTGTTGCTTCGGTAGATACACACGGTTGCTGTTGGTGCTGCAATTGGTCAGGCTTGTCTTTTGCTTGCTGCAGGAACAAAGGGAAGACGTTTTATGATGCCACATGCCAAAGGTATTAACTATTAACCCTTGTACTTCTTACCCTGTTCTGAGTTAATACCTCTCACTCATCTAATCGATTATTGGGTCAAACTTCATTTCAGCAATGATTCAACAGCCGAAAGTCCCATCGTCAGGTTTGATGCCTGCTAGTGATGTTCTAATCCGTGCAAAAGAGGTTAGTTAGATTCACTTAATCTCTGGACTGCAGTTAAACGGTTGATATTGCTTATGTTTTCTCTCTTGTTTGTTCAGTGCTTTCCTCTACTTGATGGGCCAATTTATTGCATTTGATTGATGTATAGAGGTGACTAGATGCGGTGATGAAACATTTCAAAAGCATTCTAAGAACACCATAAATTCTTGTGATTTTTTTCCAAGGAAAGATGTAAAGCTTTCCCGGAAAAATGCTGGGACTCTTTTAAGCTGGTTTGTGACTATTCTCATGCCTTAAGTAGTCGTGTATTTTAGGTATGGGACCTTGCCTTTGACAGGCTATAACGAACAGAGCCACTCTCGTTTAATGATCTGTATCTGTTGAAGAGTAAGACTAATAGTAACATGGGAAGAATGCTAAAAACATTCTGCATAATTAACAATTTCTCTTTCATGATATATATTTCTGTTTCATTATGGCAGGCTATAAGTAACAGAGACACTCTGGTTGAGCTTTTGGCCAAACACACAGAAAACGTGAGTATGCCTTCACTAATCAATACTTCCTCCTTCTCAATTGTCCTTCTACATAGTATGCTAAGCAATATTCTGGGAACTGATTACACTCTTTTATCTTCAATCAGTCCGTGGAGACCGTGGCTAATGTGATGAGAAGACCATTCTACATGGACGCCAAACGAGCCAAAGAATTTGGTGTCATTGACAAAGTAAGTCCACACTTGAAATGGTGTGTATGTTTTGAGCTATATTAAGTAGTAGGTGACTTTTTCTTAAGTTTCTTTAGTTGAAGTTAAGAAAAAGTGTGGTTGGATTTTTTTTTAAAAAAAAGTTGAGTTTATGGTTGGATTTAAATCAACTTCTTTTCTTTTAGCCAAAACAAACACACCTTTCATGTTTCATATTTGTCATCCCATGTTCAAGTGTGGCAAACTCATCCATTTGATCTCTAATGCTCTCGAAACCTTCACAGATTCTATGGCGCGGACAGGAAAAGATAATGTCGGACATTTTGCCTCCAGAGGAATGGGACAAGTTGGCTGGCATCAAAATCCCAGATCCCTTCTAGTTGCCGCATTTCCGGTTCAATTGTACTGGTTCTTGTTATACTGTAAACAACTTCAATTTTCTCAGCTTCCATGGCCTCCAGAGCATATAAAATCCTGGAGGTTTTAGCTCTCAATAGATGGCTACTAGTTTTCTGTCAGACTAGGGAAAGAAACAACACTTTGGTGATGTGTAGCGCGTGGAAATGATATCACTGGATGGCCATTGTTACTTAGATTGATATGGCAGATTCTTCTCTAAATTTTGCGGTTGGTTAGTAAAGAAAATAGCTAACAAGGCGAGTAACAAGCTCGTAACAAGTTAGTTGCGAGGGGCGTGATTCAGTCGAAGGTCTGTAAGGTTTCATGCACATGTTGGGTGCTCGTTGTGAGAGTTGATTCTCTCTCCTAGAATTGTTAGCAGGATCTGTATTTGTGGGCTGTATGTTTTTGTACTTGTTACGTATTAGTACGAGGCCCATTAGATAGACGATCCATGTACGTGAGCCCATTAGACCCATGCATGGGTGCCTGGACGAGAGTAGTGGGCAACCATAGGGTTTCTGATTCTTCCTTCTGTGCATGATATATATTGTATAGATAGTGGCTGTAAGGGTACATACAATTTGGAATACGATCAGTAGTTAGAAGAGTGTTCAGAGCTCTTCCGTGGATTAGTCCTGGATCATTCCAGGGATACCACGTAAATCCGGTGTCAGTGTTCAACGTCATTACTATTTCAGTTTGATAAACATGGTATCAGAGCTGCCGCGAATGAATTCCGATCGTCCGTCTGTTCGTCTGACCTCAACAAATTTCGCCCTGTGGGAGTTTCAATTCCGAGTCTTTGTCGAGGGTCATGGTATGCTGGGAATCCTCGATGGAACCGTACCTCAGCCACGCAACACCCTTCCAGCCTCCGAGATCGATCAATGGGTTCAGCGGGATGCCCGCGTGCGTTCGTGGCTGCTGGATTCTGTGGATCCCTCCACTTGTTTAAGTCTACGTCCGTTTGCGACCTCCCATCAAATGATGCAGCACCTGAAGGCGACCTATTCCACTGTCAACGTCGCTAGGCAGTTTGAAGTTCAAATGGCGCTTGCTCGCCTTGAACAAGGAGACCAGTCGATCACCGACTACTTCAATTCCGCTCAAGAACTGTGGACGGAGCAGGATATTATTGCTGCAGCGCTGCGTCCACAACCCGCTTCTGATGATGCTCTCGCTGAAAGGAAACAAAATCGCCTAATGTGTTTTTTGATGCGGCTCCGACCCGAGTATGAAGCTGTTCGAACTACGCTTCTCAACCAGCCCGACTTGAGGTTTGAAGGCATGCTGGGAGTGCTGATCCGAGAGGAAACTCGGATACGAACACAGGTTCAAATTGACGTTCGTCCAGGTGCAAATGAGTCTGTTTTTGCGGCAACACAATCCCCTGCCGCATACGCTGCCGATAAATTCCAATTTCAGCGTCGAACTCCTATCTCCGACCTGGAGTGTCACCATTGCCATGAGCGTGGTCATTTGAAAAAACATTGCCGCGGCGGGAACTTTTGCGTGTATTGCAAAAGAACGGGGCACATTGTGCTTGACTGCCGAACTCGACAGCGTCAAGAATCTCGCGCAGCAGGTGGAATGGGTGCCTCTCCCTATCACAGCAACTCTTCTGGTCCTGGATCATCTTCGGGGTCGCGATCATATGAGCGACCAGCTGCGGCAGAACGTGCAGATCGCCAAAATCAGCTAGGCCAGCAGCGGCCTGCATACCTGACCGACGCGGGCAGCAGCAGTAGTGTTGGAGGACTATCCGCGGTGGATATCGAGCAAATGGTCAATGCCGCGCTTCAAAGGTCTCTTCCAACAGCAATCAATGCTGCCTTTGCTACTATCCATGGTTCGACGGGTAAGACCTCTCCTTGGCTCCTTGATTCAGCATGTTTCAATCACATGACCCATGATTCGAATTGTTTGACAAAAGTGCTGCCTGTTCATGATTTGTCTTTACGGGTTGCAAATGGTGATCAATTACACGTTCATGGTGTTGGAATGATGAATAATTCACAGCTTACTTTACCTCATACTCTGCACGTACCACAACTTGTTCCTAATTTGGTTTCTGTGGGTCAACTTACCGATGCGGGATGTTCTGTTTTGTTTGCACCGTCTGGCTGTGTTATCCAGGACTTGAAGACGGGGAGGCAGATCGGAAAGGGGAGTAAGCATGGGAGAATTTTTCATCTAGAGGAGCTGGGAGAATCATCATCATCGTCCTTGTCCGTCAGTAGTTATCGTGATAAGTCCGTCAGTAGTCCTGCGTCTTTTCCTACTTGTTTTTCGAGTCAGTCTAGTGATGTTTGGGATCTTTGGCATTCCCGTTTGGGACACCCTCATTCGAATCGTTTAGTTATGATGTTTAAACAGTCCTTGCTTGGCAAAAATAATGCTTGTACCTCTGCAAAACATTCGTGCACAAGTTGTGTAGAAGCAAAAACCATTAGTCGGTCTTTCCCTTCCAGTACCACCATTATCGATCAACCTTTTCATGTTATTCATACCGATTTATGGGGTCCATCCTCTGTTATCTCCCGACATGGTTTTCGTTAATTTGCTTTGTTTATTGATCATGCTACCCGTTTCACTTGGGTGTATTTTCTGCGTCGTAAATCGGAGCTTCAATCTGTTGCTACTGAGTTTCTGAAAATGATCCATACTCAGTTTGATCGGCCTGTGAAAATAGTGAGGTCTGATCCTGGTGGTGAGTTTAGTTCTTTTCCTTTGCATGATGTTTATCGTTCTCTAGGAATTCTTAGTCAAAAATCTTGTCCAGGTGTCTCCCAACAAAATGGCCTAGTAGAACGGAAAAAACCGTCATGTTTTAGATCTTACTCGTGCCCTGCTTCTGGCTTCTAATGTTCCTAGTCGTTTTTGGCCTGAAGCAGTAGCTACAGCTGTTCGTCTCATCAATTATTAGGTCACTCTCATCCTGAACAACGTCAGTCCATACTATGCATTGTATTCCAAACATCCTGATTATTCTCGTCTTCGTGTGTTCGGTTCTCTTTGCTTTGTTCTTCTTCCCAAACGAGAACGTCCTAAACTGTCGTCTAAAACAGCCCGTTGTGTTTTTCTTGGTTATAGTGATGTGCATAAAGGTTACTTATGTTTTGACCCTATTTCTCAACGAATGCGCATTGCTACCACAGTAGTCTTTTTTGAACATCTTATGTTCTATTCTGAACCGTCCACTTCGCCTAGTATCTTTCCCATGTCCTTGTCCTTACCTGCTTTCAGCGATGATGATTTTGATGATGATTTTTCCCATGTGATACCTCCTGCCTCTCCTTCCACCGATCTGTCTTCCCCAGGCGGCGCTTCCTCCAGCTCACCATCGACTCCTTTGCCTTCTCCACACAACATCACGTCCAGCACCTCTAATCCAGCAACTTCTCCCTTGTCCGCCAGCTCGCCATCACCCGTTCAGTCCGCCTCGGCCTCACCAGCGCCTATTCTCCGCCAGTCCACTCGTTCCACAAGAGGTATTCCCCCACCTAAATTCAATGATTATGTGGCTCATGGGGTGGATGCTTTCATTGTTCCTACTCGTTACAAGCAAGCTCAGGGAGATCCTGTTTGGGATTATGCGATGAAGAAAGAGTTAGATGCATTGCATGCTAACAATACTTGGACTCTGGTTCCTCGTCCACCTCCATCGACTTCTGTTGTTGGCTGCCGTTGGGTGTACACGATCAAGATGAATCCTGATGGCACCATTGAGCGGCACAAGGCACGGTTAGTTGCTCAGGGGTTTACTCAGGAGCTCGGTGTTGACTACAGTGAAACCTTTGCTCCTGTTGCTAAGATGTCTACCGTCCATACTCTCTTGGCTGTTGCTTCTCAACAACAATGGCCCTTGTATCAGTTGGATGTGAAGAACGCTTTTCTTCACGGTGATTTAGAAGAGGTCATTTATATGGAACGCCCTCTTGGCTACACTGTTGGTACTGCCGATCAGGTTTGTCGTCTTAATCGGTCACTCTATGGTCTTAAACAGGCACCCCGTGCCTGGTTTGAAAAATTTCAGGCTACTATAACCGGTCTGGGGTATCAACAAAGTTTGAATGATCCGTCTCTCTTCACCCGGCAGACATCGTCAGGATTGGTAGTTCTTCTTCTCTATGTCGACGATATGGTCATTACTGGTTCTGATCTTGCTGGTATTCAGAGTCTTAAAGATGGTCTTAGTGCAGCCTTTAATCTTAAGGATCTTGGTGAACTTTCATACTTTCTCGGTCTTGAGGTTACTCGAAGTGACAAGGGCATTCTTCTCAGCCAACGTAAGTACATTTCTGACTTACTATCTGATCATCAGTTCCATGATTGCAAGCCTGTTTCCACGCCGATGGAACCAAATTTTCGGCTAAGTCGCACTTCTGGCTCCCCTCTACCCGATGCGGCTAATTATCGGAGTCTTGTCGGGAGTTTGATTTATCTTGCTGCTACTCGTCCAGACATCTCTTATCCTGTTCAAGTAGTTAGTCAGTTCATGTCCTCTCCCTGCACTGATCATTTGGCTGCTGTTCATCGCATTCTTCGGTATCTTCAGGGCACTCGCGATGTTGGCATGTTCTTTCCTTCTTCGCGCGATTTTACCCTGCGAGCTTATTCCGATTCTGATTTTGCTGGGTGCGTTGATACTCGCCGCTCTACTACTGGTTGGGCTATTCAGTTTGGGTCTGCATTTATATCCTGGCGTTGTAAGAAGCAGGATAAGGTTTCCAAGTCCTCTACTGAAGCTGAATATCGTGCGATGTCTGATGTGGCTTCTGAACTTGTTTGGTTACGTCGTCTCGTCCGTGATATGGGCGTCATATGTACTCTCCCTATGGATCTCTTTGTGGATAATACGAGCGCTATTCGGATTGCTGTCAATCCGGTTCTTCACGATCGCACCAAGCACATCGAGATCCATGTTCACTACATCCGGGATCTGGTTGGGGATGGTACCATTACTCTTCATTATGTCCGCACAGAAGATCAGGTTGCTGATATTTTCACGAAGGCTTTCTCTCCCAGCAGACATTGGTATCTCTCGAGCAAATTGATGCTTTGTGGACAGCATCAATTTGGGGGAGGCTGTTAGCAGGATCTGTATTTGTGGGCTGTATGTTTTTGTACTTGTTACGTATTAGTACGAGGCCCATTAGATAGACGATCCATGTACGTGAGCCCATTAGACCCATGCATGGGTGCCTGGACGAGAGTAGTGGGCAACCCTAGGGTTTCTGATTCTTCCTTCTGTGCATGATATATATTGTAGAGATAGTGGCTGTAAGGGTACATACAATTTGGAATACGATCAGTAGCTAGAAGAGTGTTCAGAGCTCTTCCGTGGATTAATCCTGGATCATTCCAGGGATACCACGTAAATCCGGTGTCAGTGTTCAACGTCATTACTATTTCAGTTTGATAAACAAGAATGAGAGGCATGCATTTCACCTTCAAGTGAAACTGCCGTTTTGCCGATTGCCCATTACCGATTTAATAAAGCCAATCCATCCGTGCGTCTCAAACCAGTACCAGTAGTCCAGTGCAATTTTGGTGTAACAAATAGCAGTGGCAAGTTTGGTCTTCAATCATTGCGATTTGCATGTTGAGCTTATGCTGATGAAAGTGTAGCTTGTGTAGTTTTGTTCTGGCTTTCAACATCAACGCCATAATTTAATTGATTATATTATAGATTATACCTTTTTGTTGGCAAGGCCTCGCAGTAATATTAGGTAAATACAATGTATTAGCCGCAACTATTATGTAGTGAAGAATAATAGCCAGAACTATGAAAATACTAATTATTAGCCCTAAGCTCCTAACTAATGTTGCGCGTAACCGGATAATTAATAGTCCATTACCGTTATTAACTTTGTAACGTAAAAGGCCACGTCAACAAATTAAATTTTATTTATAATTTTCAACCATTAGAAACAAAAACAAAATGTAGGCTAAACATTTTCTTCCCCTCATCTTCTTCTTCGCGACCTTCTTCCGAACTGCTCCACCTCGCTGTCGCTTCTGCATCCGTCGTCGCTCATGAACCAATCTCTAGCGTCGCCTTCATCCCTCTTCCTCCGCTCATCTCAGAATCCCGCCTAGATCTCGTCCACTCCCCCTTCCACCCATCTTCGGCGACGGTAACCGGACAGTCTTCACAAACTTCTGAATCAACTCCCGATCAACATACACCTGAATCTCAGCCTCGATCTTGAATGCGAGCTGGTAGGTTCTGTAAATTTCTCAGCAGCGGGAGGAGACGTCGACGGCGAAAGGCATGACTCGTCAAAGGGTTACGCCACTCCTCTCTAGCTCCCTCTACAATTCTAGATCTAGATCCCCTCCCCAGCTTGTGGACTCATTGAATGTATTGAACTGGAGATTTTCTATTCCTTGTCAATCCATCGTGTTTTGTATGTGCTATTGAGATCTGAATTTCGATTGCTTTCTTTATTTGCTTAGCTTGACGGTTTTGGGCTGGGGGCTTTGCTTTGGAACTAGCTTTTACCCGACCCGTTGGTCGTAGGAATTTATTATATTATTGTTGTTGTTTGATGTTAATCAATTTGTTAATATTTTCAATTGATTTGAATTTTTGTAAATAATTTATTGACGTTTTGAAAATAATTTTTGTGCTACTTGTTGATTGTGATATTAGTGATGATTAGTTCCTATATATGTTTAATAATTAGGTTATCCTTACGTTAAAAGTGTGTATTTTAATTTTTTATATTTCTGAAAATCATTTGCACTTCTTATTGTCGTGCATCCATTTAGTGTCTTCGACTTGAAATAACGTTAAAATCTTAAAAAAGATGCAATTGACTAAAAATGCGGGGAAATAAAATAAATTAAAATGGGAAGAGGATGCGACAGGCTCATATTCATTTTGTTGTAATCTAAGTGAAGAATAATCTTAGTGAAGAACAATGCATTACATTCTTCTTAAGCAGGATCTGGATAACTTCACTCGTAAGTGTAACTCAAACTAACTAACGCTAGCATAATAGCATTAGAGCCAACACCGAATTAGAGAATTAAGTGACGAAGCAAACCAAAAACTAAACTTGAAGAGATATTGTGTTTATTTGGAGCTCCTAATGTAGTTAGTCATGGCTTAACTGAACTAACAAACGCGAAAATTAGAAGGAAAAATGAATTAGATCTGTAGCCTGTAGGTTCTAGTTGACAGTAATACCCCTCCGAACAATAATGATTGTTCTGATTTCCATCAATCAAACTTTGTTTCTCCATACAATTAATGATAACTTTGCAAAAACAACAATAACAGGCTAGCTAAAGTCAGTATTCAAAGTGGGGCATATTTCCATTTCTGGTTCAAAAGATCAAAGCTACAGGAAGCGGTATATACATGGTGAGTACAAAAGAGAATTTGTCATTGTTGCAAAATGTAGCAGTTCCAATTGATTGCTTTGGACCTGAAATCATTAGAAGGATTAAGTGCTATTAGCAAACCTAGATTATTTAAGGCAATACAAGAAATAACAATGGTTCACAAATCAATAAATACTTCGAAACTGCTGAATTCTAAACTTAAAGTGTTCAAGCATCTGTAGCATCATCACCTTAAGTGCAAATTTCAATGGTCACCCTAAAAATTGTTCATGGTTTCAGCCAAAGGCTCCAAAACTACATATACAGTCACTACACATAGTGAAATTCCTGCATAAAATTAAGATTGTCCTTACAAAAGGCCAATCATTTAATCTCCTGAATGAAGTTCTAAATTCTAAACCCACTCTTCAAACTTCCCACCAAAATAACTAATCGAAATAACAAAGTAAACTTTAACACAAGAAAGGCCACTAATCAATGGCATTAGTATACACCCACAAGTAATAAAACAATGAACTCGGTCCACCAACCAAATCCCAGAACCATTTCTTACCCAATCTTTTCCCTTCTCAAACCTAATGGCAAGTCCCAACTTCTACTCCCTACCCAAAACCCCAAATTTCCTACATATGTTGAGTGAGAGCTTAATTTGGTAATCATTATAGCTTCCAAAAAGATTAACTAAAAGCATCAACATCAACCAAATCAATCTTTACCAACTAATTCTAAAACAATATCCAAATTGATGGGTTTGGTTGATCATAAGAATCTAGATTGATGCATGAAGATATCTCTAGTGAATGAGCAAAAAACAAAGACAACCAATGAACAAAATTACACGCCAGCACCAAGATTGGATTTGGCAGTAGAAAACAAATCAAAAGTACAAAGAGAGGGTCATTTCTATTATGCGGATGGTAAATTGTACAGAAAAAAGGGGCTTTCAAGTTGAAAATGATCTAAAATGTGTACAAAAGAACGAACCAGCAAGCTTGGGGATTCCCTTTCACAATTGATTATGCGATCGGTAAGTGGAGGTTGTGATCCAGTTCCCTATTGAGTGAAAAGACACTGCCCCAATTGAGAACCCTAACCCGACTGCTTATGAAAATCCATAATTTGAAGCAGACAGCAAAAGAAAGGGTACACTGCTGCAATGAATCATTAAGAACCCTAGCAGCAGGCGAGAATCCTCCAACACCGAAACAACCGCAGAAGCACAAATTACAAAGCATTTTTGAAAATTTTGATGTAGGGTACTGAGAACTTACATCACCTAAATCTTTGACCATAGAAACGGTAGGAGAGCGTCGTGTATGTACGTGCGTTTGGGTTCAAAGAAAGATTTACCTGAAGAAGCCAAGAGCAGCTTGGAAAAATCCTGCGAAGAAGGTGGTCGTGAAAGCCAAAGCAGATACAACTGGGGGTTCTCGGTGACACTAACTCGGCTACCCACCAGGGAAGCCGTCAGCAGTGAAGCCATGACCATCGTCCCTACCGCCAGATCTCTCGAGCTTCCCATCAATGCATACACCAGCGCCGGAACGAAGCTTGAATATGTATGTGGCCCCCGACCAAAAACAAAAAAAAAGTACGAATTTATTATTGCGCAAAAAAGTAAACTATGTGGGAAACCTATGAACCCAAAATCTTTCTCCCAAAAATCTTTCTCCAAAGGCAAATTTCCAATCCAAATCTTAATCAAACCCCCTTTTTGGAAAATCCGAGATCAGGAAGCATTGCCACCTTCCTGATTGCTGCTGCCGAGTTTCAAGGGGGCTTGCACCTCTGTCCTTCATGACCTCGCCGATGTGCGTCAAGCCAGAGGTTTTTTGCTCACCATCGACCTGCCTCTATGCCATGGCCGCCTCCTCTCTCCATTGCTCTCCCATAGCAGTTCCGCCACTCCGATTCCGATTGTCGGCAGCTCTGCGAGTGTTTAGGTTCCCTTAAATTGGGACGCCGCAATCGGACGTCGGTGTACGATACGTTGATCCTCTACGATAAAACTAAAATCCGCGCCCCCAAATCCAGCTTTCAGAATTCAGTATGGGAGAAAGAGGGAGGGTATAGAGTCGGAGATGGGGGAGATGGAATCGGCTGCGAGATGGATAGAGAAAGAGCGAGGTAGAGCGGTTGCAGTGGACGACAAAGGGGAAAAGATGAAAAATCCCGCTGATAGCATCGTATTTGCACGTGTTTTCACTCTGGTTTCCTGTCCATTTTGGCTCGAATTGATTGTTTCTTGGCCTATTTTACGCTAGGTTGTGTTGTTTTGTCGTATTTCAGGTCCTAGCAAGGAAAGAGGTGCATAGGCGCAAGTTTCGGGTCATTTGGAGGTCAAATGGCGAAGCACAGACAGAATTACGGGCAGCCCCTGCTAAATTACGGCCGTAATTAGCCAGGGCATGCCCGTAATTAATTGGCCGAGCCTTCTCCCCAGCAATTCTTCTCGGTGGTAAAATTACGGGCAAGACCCCATGAATTACGGCCGTAATTCCCAAATTACTGGCGGTAATTGGGAAATTACGAGCGTATCTCCTCCTCCTGCAGCTTAAGTGAAATGTGCGTTTTGGTGTGAATTACGGGCAGGAAGTGATTACGGCCGTAATCCTGCCCGTAATTCGCCCAGAGTCGGGTTTTTGGAGGCAGATTCGAGCCAAGGATGGGGAATTCGATTTTCTGGGCAAAAAAACAGAGTTTTAGAGAGAGAAAGAGCGAAGAACAAACCCTAGGAGCTATTTTGGAGTGGATTTCTCATCATTGAAGCCCAGATTGCGTCCCTAGGAGTGAAGATTGACATCCCAGAGCAGATTTTCCTCATCTTTATGAGTATGACTATTCTGATTTCTGTTTTCCTTTCTCTCTCTATGGAGTAGAACCTTTCTCTCACTTGGGTATGAAGAACCCTAGTTCCTTGTGTTAGGGATTTGATTGTAATGACTTGGGATGATATTACTGTTTGGTTTTAATCGAATGATGCATGTTTATTGAATTGATTTGAGTCTGATCAGCTTTTATCAATTTCTGCTTCAACCTGAGATATATAGAATCTGATTAGGTTGTTAGAGCCTCTTTATTCGATAGTAGGAGGTTGGCTATACGAGAGTTAGCCAGTTTACTGCTTTGTATTGGTGTTCTTGGCGCCAGTAGTGGAGTTCTGTGTTCATAGCCTCAGCTTTCTATCCTGGTGAAGACTAGTCGTCTGCCGGGTAGTTAGACTGAGAGGGCTTGGTCAGCTTAAGAGATTCCAAGCTACTGTCGGATCTTCCGCAGTCTAATCAACAGTAAATCAACCCAGGGAATTGCAATTGAACCTAACTAAGGGGCTAGGGGGACTCAATCCTGAGTGACTCTTACCTGCTTTTGAAAACCGAACCATTTCCTGCTTTCTTACTGCTTTTGCTTTAAACAACAATCACTCGAATTAGTTTGCTAGATAATAGACAATCACGGAGTAAGCAGTAGATCTAGACCCCGGGTTGATAATATAACTTGCCTGTTACTGCATTCCCGGACTGTGATTACACTTGGTCGCAGTTTGGTGTTGTGTTTTGGCGTGTCAAGTTTTTGGCGCCGTTGCCGGGGACTTCTCTAGATTATTGGGGAAACGTGAGAATTTGTTACTTTAGCTTTTATTTACTGCATTTTACCTCTTCCACCTGTGTGCCTTCACGGGTTGCTTCTGCTGATTGTGTGCAGGTAGTGCATGACCCGTAGCCAGTCGGGAGATCTACTACCACTTGACCAGGAGCTTGAACGAACCTGCAGGAACTCCAAGCGGGTTCTAAAGGCGCGACTGGCTGCGGAGAAGGCGCTGTCACAGCTACAGATCGGAGAAGAAGAAGAAGGAGAGATGGGTGATCCGCAGAACAACAATGTGATCCCCGGGGAGCAGACCATGGGATCCTACTGGACCGCTAGGGCTGCGGACATGAGGTCCCCCATTCAACACCCTCAGGTCCCAGCCAACAACTTTGAGGTGAGCACCTCCGTGATCACCATGCTGCGCGGTTCAGTAGTGTTCCGTGGTAAGGAGGGAGAGTGCCCTCGATCGCATCTCAGGCGATTCCACGAGCTCATCGATGGAATCAAGATCAATGGGGTACCAGCAGATGCCATCCAGCTGAGGTACTTCCCATTCACTCTGGAGGGGCAGGCCAAGGAGTGGCTAGACACTCGACCTCCGGGCTCCATCACCACGTTCGCCAACCTGGCGGACAAGTTCCTCACCCGCTACCACCCTCCATCCAAGACTGTTGATCTCCAGAAGCATATTACACATTTTTCTCAGGATGAGGATGAGACCATTAGGGATGCTTGGGAGAGGTACACCAGCCTCTTTCTCAGGTGTCCCAATCATGGTTTTAATGATGCGTTCAAGGTGGGCACCTTCTATCACGCCCTTTTCCCGGAGGACAAGCAGCTGATCGATTCGGTTTGTGGCGGGAACATGCTGACCAAAACCCCGCCACAGCTGAATCAACTCTTTGAGGAGATGGCGGAGAACGGTTATGACTGGGGCACTGCCAGGAGATCGCGACGAGCACCTGGACGGGGTGTGCATGCTGTGGGCACCCAGTCATCTGATTTGGTGCAGGTGGTATCGAAGCTGGTTTCAGCTATCGATCGTTCTGGTTTGATTGCAGGTACCGGACAGCCGCAGGCGATGCACTGCCAGTGGTGTGAGAGCTCTCATCACACCGTGGAGGACTGTCAGGCGATGAGGGAATCGTCCACTCCCCAGGAGCAGGTGGATTTCATCGGGAATGCCAGGCGCTTTGACCCCTACAGCAACACCTATAATGAGGGGTGGCGCCAGCATCCTAACTTTTCTTGGGCTGGGCCAAATCCCAGACCACCAGCTCCCCAGGGACCTCCCGGTTTCCAGAGGCCTCCATACCAGCCCAGACAGGGGCAATTTCAGCAGCAACAACAACCACTCTACCAGCCCAGACAGGGGCCAGTTCCACCTCAGTCGCAGGCACGACCATTTCCACAGGCAGGGGCAGCCCCAGTACAGGTTGACCTGATGGCGGAACTGAGAGATCTGGTGGGTTCTCTGGCCACCTCCAATGCAAGTAAGTTCACTAACATTGAGCAGTTCATGGAGAAAGCTTCTGGCAAGTTCTTGGAGCTAGAAGCTGGTCAGAGAAACACACAGGCTGTGCTGCGAGATATACAAACCCAGCTTGGTGGTGTTGCCCAGGCTGTTGCTCGGAGGACTCCAGGTACCTTGCCTGGTCAGACCATTCCTCACCCGCAGAACTAGGATGAAAACGTGAGTGCCATCACGACCAGGAGTGGCAAGGTGACTGCCGATCCACCTGTCCGGGCAGAGGAGAGAGAGACCCCTGCTTTAGCACTTCGAGCTAATCAGGAAGAAATGGAGAAGGAGGTTGAGGTGCCTGCTCCTAAACCACAACCAGTGGTGAAGGAGTATGTACCACAGCTTCCCTTTCCTACTCGGTTGCACAAGGACCGACTGGAGACTGAGTTTGCCAAATTCATGGCAATGCTGAAACAGGTGAATATTAGCATGCCCTTCGTGGAGGCATTATCGAAGATGCCCAAGTATGCCAAGTTCATGAAGGATCTCCTCACCAACAAGAGGAAGCTTGGGGAGCTGTCTACGGTGATGCTAAACGAGGAGTGTTCTGCCATCCTGCAGAACAAACTACCAGAGAAGCGAAAAGATCCAGGGAGTTTCACTATCCCTTGCATGATTGGTAGTTTGCATGTAGGGAAGTCCTTGGCGGATTTAGGCGCTAGCATTAATGTCATGCCATATTCATTGTTTAAGAAGCTAGGCCTAGGTGAACCCAGTAATACTAGGATGAGTATCCAGCTTGCTGACAGATCTATTGTGCATCCTAGGGGTATAGCAGAGGACTTGATAGTCGCAGTAGGGCCATTTTCATATCCTGTTGATTTTGTGATTTTGGACATAAATGAGGATGTTGATGTGCCATTGATACTGGGTAGACCTTTTCTCGCCACCGCCAAGGCGCTGATTGATGTTAATGATGGAAAGCTGATTTTAAGAGCTGGGGGTGAACAAATCACCTTTTCTATTTCTGATAATATGAAACACCCCCAGCTCCATGATGATCTTGATTACTGTGATGTTGTTGCTGATTTTGAGACCGCACTCGCCATCACGAGTGCGGGTACTGATGATTTCCTTGAGCGTTGTCTTTTGATAGGGGAACAGGCATCACAGGACATGCAGCTGGCGGAGCAGCTTGCGGAGCTGGACGAGGCAGCGAGCGAGGGGCGAGAGATGCCATTCAAGCCGATTCCCATCTCGCCCCGGCTCGCTACATCATTGGAGGAGCCACCAGAGTTGGAGCTTAAACCCCTCCCATCTCACCTGGAGTATGCATTTCTCTGGGAGGGGAATAAGCTCCCGGTTATTATTAGCTCGGATCTGACCCCCGAGCAGAAGAGCAGGCTGGTGGCTCTGCTGCAGAAGTATGCCCGGGCCATGGCATGGAAGATCACTGACATCAGAGGCATTAGCCCATCCTTCTGCTCTCACAGAATCTTGATGGAGGATGAGGTTAAGCCAGTCAGGCAGCCGCAGAGGAGATTGTCTCCTAACTTGGAGGCAGTGGTCCGGGCAGAGATCGTGAAGCTCATGGATGCAGGGATCATCTTTGCTATATCTGATAGCAAGTGGGTCAGCCCCACTCAGGTGGTCCCGAAGAAGGGCGGGATGACTGTGGTCCCGAACGAGAAGAAGGAGTTGATCCCGATGCGGACCGTGACCGGCTGAAGAGTCTGCATCGATTACCGGCGCCTGAACGACGCCACCAGGAAAGATCATTTTCCCCTACCTTTCATTGATCAGATGCTGGAGAGGTTGGCGGGGCATGAGTTCTATTGCTTCCTGGATGGCATGTCTGGGTACTTCCAGATTCCTATTGCACCGGAGGATCAGGAGAAGACCACATTCACTTGCCCCTTCGGCACTTTTGCTTACCGGAGGATTCCATTTGGGCTGTGTAACGCACCGGCGACCTTCCAGAGATGCATGCTGGCTATCTTTGACCGACTGGTTGGAGAGATCATGGAAGTCTTCATGGATGATTTCTCGGTATATGGAGACTCCTTCACTCACTGTCTCCATAACCTGGAACTCGTTCTGAAGAGGTGCGAGGAGACGAATCTGGCACTCAGCTGGGAGAAGTGCCATTTCATGGTTCGTGAGGGTATCGTGCTTGGGCACAAGATCTCCAAGAAGGGGATTGAGGTAGATCGCGCGAAGATTGAGACGATCAGTCAGCTACCTCCTCCCGTTTCTGTGAAGGGGATTCGCAGCTTTCTGGGTCATGCAGGCTTTTACCGGCGCTTCATCAAAGACTTCTCGAAGATTGCCCTGCCGTTGACCAAGCTGCTGGAGAAGGATGCGCCATTCCAGTTCACTCCAGAGTGCACAGCTGCATTTGAGACTCTGAAGGAGAAGCTTACCCATGCCCCTATCATGGTGACTCCTGACTGGTCTCTTCCTTTTGAGCTGATGTGCGATGCGAGTGACTATGCAGTCGGAGCAGTTCTGGGTCAGAGACGCGAGAAACACTTCCAGCCCATCTACTACGCGTCGAAGACCTTAAACGATGCACAGGAGAACTACACCACCACAGAGAAGGAGCTCCTCGCTGTGGTGTATGCATTTGACAAGTTCCGACCCTATCTGGTGCTCTCTCATGTGGTGGTTTACACTGACCACTCGGCGATTCGTTATCTGATGAGCAAGGCTGATGCCAAGCCTCGGCTCATCCGCTGGATCCTGCTGCTGCAGGAGTTTGATATCGAGATCCGGGACAAGAAGGGAGCCGAGAATGTTGCTGCAGATCATCTTTCCCGGTTGGAAGCCCCTCCGGTGGACAACTTCGAGGAAGAGATCGACGACTCCTTCCCGGGTGAGCGATTGTTGGCGATGACCCTGGTGGACAGCGTGGCCCCTTGGTATTCTGACTTTGCCAATTATCTGGTGGGCAAGCAGTTACCCAAGGGGATGGCTACTCATGCGAAGCGCAAGTTCTTCTCCGATCTGAAGCACTACTTCTGGGAGGATCCTTACCTCTTCAGAATCGGAGCAGATGGCGTGATCCGGCGCTGTGTCATGGAGTATGAGATGGGAGACATCCTGTCTCAATGTCACGAGGGACCTACTGGCGGTCATCATGGAGGAAACCGCACGGCGCGGAAGGTGCTACAGTCGGGCTTCTATTGGCCCTCGCTCTTCAAGGATGCAGACACCTTCGCACGCCAGTGCGACCGCTGCCAAAGGTCAGGTAACATTTCTGCCTGGGATGAGATGCCCCAACATATATCTGTTATTTGTGAAATTTTTGATGTTTGGGGTATCGATTTCATGGGCCCATTCCCTCCATCTTTTGGCAATCTGTACATTTTAGTTGCAGTGGACTACGTCTCGAGGTGGGCAGAAGCTCAAGCCATGCCCACCAATGATGCAAGACGGGTCTGCTCATTTCTGAAGCAGCTGTTCTCCCGGTTCGGGACACCTCGCGCCATTATTAGTGATAGAGGAACCCATTTTCAGGGGCAATTCACTAAACTCCTCTCTCGCTATGGCGTTAAGCATCAGGTGTCGGTGGCCTATCATCCCCAGTCAAATGGGCAGGCCGAGCTGACGAACCGGGAGTTAAAACGTATAATTGAAAAGACGGTGGATCAGTCCCGCAAGGATTGGTCCACCAAGCTCGATGATGCTCTCTGGGCGTATAGGACTGCCTATAAGAACCCGATTGGCACCTCTCCCTATAGGCTTGTCTATGGGAAGGCGTGCCATTTGCCGGTAGAGCTAGAGCACAAGGCCTTCTGGGCCATTAAGCTGCTAAACATGGATTTGAGTGTTGCAGGTACAGAACGTAAGTTGCAGCTGCTGGGGTTGGAGGAGTGGCGTTACCACGCCTACGAGAATACCCTGCTCTACAAAGAGCGCACCAAGCGTCTCCACGACGCTAGGTTGAGGGGCCCGAAGGAGTTTCAGGTAGGTGATCGTGTTCTGCTATTCAATGCACGCCTGAAGCTCTTTCCGGGCAAGCTCCGTTCGAGGTGGTCGGGTCCCTTCACGGTGACCCAAGTTTTCCTGCACGGTGCGGTGGAGATCAGCAATGCTCAAACCGAGCCATTCAAGGTGAATGGCCACCTCCTAAAGTTATACTTGGGAGGTGCTGTCGAGCGCGCAGAGCTGCTGATCAAGCTCGAGGACCCTTAGTTCCTCTACTGGCGTCCAGCTAAAAGACGGTAAAGAAGCGCTTGTGGGGAGGCAACCCCACCACGGTTTGTATTTCTCTCCTTTTTCCTTTTTAATTTTTGTCGTTTTCGAGTCATTGAGTCTGTCTGGAGTCTTTCTGGAATGTTCCTCGTGCCCCGGATGGTCTATTTTGGTCTATGATGGTGTAATTTATGAACCGGGGCACGTTTGGGTTTGGATGTTCGAATTTGCAGCTTAAAAACTGGAGAAAAAGGGCCCTCGGCAGTAAAATTACGGGCATGGGGGGACTAATTACGGTCGTAATTTATCTACCCCCTGCCCGTAATTAATTCAGCACAGGAAAAAGCTGAAAAAGGCCTCGGCATAGAAATTACGGGCAAGGGGGTAAGAATTACGGCCGTAATTCTTGCTACCCTGCCCGTAATTCGCCCAGAGAGGGCAATTTGCTCTCGGCCTTAAAATTACGGGCAAGGCCGGGGGAATTACGGCCGTAATCCTGCCCGTAATTTCCCCCGCGCCTCGTTTTAAAAGTGTCGGCCGAGACACAACCCTCTCTCTCTCTCCTTCATTTTTCTGGTCACTTTCTCTCCCCTCTCACCAGAAAACTCGAACCACCTCTTCTCCGGTGGTTTTCCGGCCATATCTCGCTCATCGGAGGTCCAAATCAAAATCCGAGACCACCCCCGTGCTCCTCTCGTCGGCGCCCACAAGGCTATACCAGTGGGGTCGAGTTTCGTGGTGGTTTTGGTCGCCGGAAAACCGCGACCCTTCGGTGTTCCACCGGCCCGATCTCCCTCCTCGGACCTCCGATCGAGAAACCGCGACCACCACCGAGTTCCTGGTGCTTGGGGTGTCATTCCCCAAAGTTTTGGGTCGGTTTTGCTCCGGTGAAGTCGCCGGCGACGAAACTCCGGTGAGCCTTCCAGCGAGTTTCCCGGCGATTTTTTGTGGTCTCTCGGTCTTCCCTCACCCTCCCCACGATATCCTCTTGTACCTCCAGGTGTGCTTCTATACTTTTACTTGTCATTTGTGGAGGATTGCTATTGTGGGTTTAGTGAGGAATTTCGGGTATGGGTTTATGCTTGAATTAATTCGGTAGGCCCCTTTGTTGCTTGCTTTGTTTGCTTATCTTTCGGTTGGCCTACCGAGTAATATGAATGGTGATTGATTCTACTTGGAGCCTAATCTGCTGTCCGGGTTTCTAATCCGAGGGCTCCAAGTGCGTTTGAGTTTCTGTGATGGTGACTGATTTTGATTGGTTGTGAATGGTGAATGATCTGATTGGTTATGAATGTTTTTCCTTTCTCGGGGCCTAGTCCACTGTCCGAATTTATGATTCGAGGGCCCCGGGTGAGGGTGATTGTGACCTCACCATTGACGAATTTCCATGTATGTTGTTGGATTTCTGCTGTTTTGTGGCTGCAGGAAAATGAACACGTTCTTGAACCTGCTCGACGCCGACCAGAGGACGACTTTGCGGGACATCCGACGCCGCAAAGTCGTTCATCACCACTACCTCGACTGGAGGGTCTTCGAGGAGCTGGGTGCTCGCGAGGCAATGGAGGCTGCCATCCGCGCTTTCTCTTGGCGCCGCCTCCTCTGCCTTGCTGAGCCGATTTACCAGGAGCTCCTCTGGGAGTTCTACTCCACCTTCGAGCATTTCCAGACCCATGCGGGCGCGCACGGCAACGCCATCCAGTTTCGACTCGGAGGGGAGTTCTACTCCCTGAGCTATGACGACTTTGGCCGGGCACTGGGGCTCCTTCCACCATTCCCCTGTCACCTGGCCATCGAGGAGCCCGACAGTCCCATCTTTCGGGACCAGCAGTTCTTCGAGAGGATCTGCCTCCCGGAGTATACTGGAGCTGTCTTCACACCGGGCCACACCACGGCCACTCAGCTGCGACCAGAGTGGCGCATCATCAACCAGCTGCTGGGGAAATCCTACACCCCCAGCGAGGGCTCCACCAGTCATCTTCAGCTCCGCACCCTGCATTGCCTGCACTCCATGAGCCACGAGGAGGACAACCTCCATCTGTCCTCTCTCATCGCCCGGACCGTTGCCAAGCATAAGCGGTGTAATCGACGTCTGGCGTGTGGGCCGGTGGTCACTGCCTTGGCGCGGTACTACAACGTCGATCTCTCCAGGTTCACTCTAATCCAGGAGCCGACGCCATTCTCCAGGGAGACCCTCCGGCGCCAGCTGATACTGGGGCGCGAAGGGAACGTGACCTGGATCCGGGGCCTGCCTCGCCCTGTTCCTCGTGCACCAGAGGGTGAGGAGCCACCTGAAGCCAGTGATGCTGCAGCCCGTCGGACCACCCGCCGGACGAGGACTCGGCCCACCCCCTCTGCACCGGGCGACTCCACTTCCGGTGCCGGGCCGTCTGCTGCGCAGCCCACCATCTATCTTGCCGAGCAGATGGCAGCTCTTTTCCGCCAGAACGAGCAGATCCTTGCTGGCCAGGAGCACATCAACGCCCGCCTCGACCGTGAGCGCGAGGGTCGCCGCCGCATCATTTCAGCTCAGCATTACATGATGAGCTACTGGAACATGGATCCTGCTGCTGTGAGCTACCCTTGGGAGGCGTCCCCGGGGCATGAAGACTACTACCCGCCTCCCACTGGCGATGGAGGCGACGAGCTGTGATCTGATTTTGCCAGCCATCGAGTTGGGGCTTGGCTTTTGTCTATCTTTCCAGATTTAGACTCCAGATTGTGTTTGCTTTTATTTCTTGTTTCCGTTGTGTGGATTGTTGACTTGGAACTATGGTTTATTTCACCCCATGTGTGTGTTCTGTTGGTTCTAGCTCTGTGCCCATCGGACTGGTCCTTGTCCAGTCCTCTGCTTTTGACTGGTCCGCCATCCAGTCAACGTTCTTGACCACTGTTTCACGGTAACATCGTTCCCCTTCCCTTCGCTCCATTGAGGACACTGTCGCATTTAAGTGTGTGGGGGGGGGGGGGTTCTTTGTATTTATTGGAACGTATATAGGGGTGCTTGGAGCCTAGTCCGCTGTCCGAATCTTACGATTTGAGGGCTCCAAGTACCGCTGTTTGATCATATTGGCACTGTGTTTTGATGGATGAATTGATTGGTTTTCGGATTAATGCATGACAACTTGTTTGCGACTAGGACAACCTATGATGAGGACTGAGATGTGCAGTAGAACGATGTAGGAGTTCAGTTTTTCGACTGTTTGCTTGCCAACTGTGACTTGATCTGACTTGATCTTATTACTTGTTCTTAACAGTCGTTTATGCATCTAGTTCAGGGTATCAGAATGTGAGATAGAGCATATAGGTAACCATGTGAGATTTGAGCCTGCTCGTTTCTTTCTTGTGCGATAGATCCCTCTTCCATGATGTGTAGCATTCACGTTGTCACTAGCTAAGATGATGGGGGCATAGGATTAGCCCACGCCCAAAAACTGACTGTCCTGATGTGTCATATCCCCTAGTCAGCCCCTTTGAGCCGTGTCTTATCCTTTCTTTTGGTCTATAATGAAAAAAATCACCCTTGTTGCATCTTTTAGAAGGTTCCACAGAGTGGTTTTTACATATTCTCTGCTGTTTCTGCTTAAGTCTATGTGAGTGTTGGAGGTAGTGCTTAAAAGTTGGGCAGGTGTTTGAAATTTATGCAGAAGTGGTGGCTCTCTTAAGAAATGAAAAGAAAAATGAAAGACAAACAAAGAAAAATTGAAAGCAAAAGAGAGCCACTACCAAAAATCTGAATAATGCCCAGTAAGTAGTGTTTCTTAGCAGTCTGGCTTGGAAATGCTGATGTTTATGCCTCCTTCGCTCTTGTGCTCTTGAGATATTGAGTAATGCAGATTAGCAGAAAGAAAATACCGGTTTGTTTGACTGTGATTGTGTGTTTGGAAAATGTGGAACCTTTTGCTATGAATACTTCCACCACCTAAAAGGCCTTTTCCCCATGTCCAAGACCCTAGCCAGTCATTTGAACCTGTGTCTAAGACCTCCTGATTAGTTAGTGGTAACACCCCATATGTGAACTCTAGCATTTAGAGGCTGCCATCATGGTGAAGAGATGATAGGGATTGAGAGAAATAGCATGCGCATCTTTCGCATCAAATTGTCCTGACCCCACTGGTCGAGAGTGAGTGATTCATTTTCATTTTCTGTAAGCTCTTGTACCCCGGTGAGGACCTAGATTGCTCGGTCTCTATTCTAATGTCTTGAGTTGGATGCATGAGTTAACTGTTTTGAGTAAGTGGTTGAATCAAGTCTAGGTTGGCCAGTGAATAGAAGGGAGACTCTTCCTTTACTCGATTTGCTGCACTCGAATGTCCTTTGTGGTGGTTGTCCAGGTTGCTAATAAAGTTGTTCATGTGTTGATGTTTGAAAACCAGTTTGATTCAAGTGTTCTGTGCCTTTATGACTTGTCCCCAATGTTGGTTGACTGAAATATGTGAGCTTACCTTGTGTAGTACTTGGTTTGCTTGGGGACAAGCAAACAGTTAAGTGTGGGGGAATTTGATAGCATCGTATTTGCACGTGTTTTCACTCTGGTTTCCTGTCCATTTTGGCTCGAATTGATTGTTTCTTGGCCTATTTTACGCTAGGTTGTGTTGTTTTGTCGTATTTCAGGTCCTAGCAAGGAAAGAGGTGCATAGGCGCAAGTTTCGGGTCATTTGGAGGTCAAATGGCGAAGCACAGACAGAATTACGGGAAGCCCCTGCTAAATTACGGCCGTAATTAGCCAGGGCATGCCCGTAATTAATTGGCCGAGCCTTCTCCCCAGCAATTCTTCTCGGTGGTAAAATTACGGGCAAGACCCCATGAATTACGGCCGTAATTCCCAAATTACTGGCGGTAATTGGGAAATTACGGGCGTATCTCCTCCTCCTGCAGCTTAAGTGAAACGTGCGTTTTGGTGTGAATTACGGGCAGGAAGTGATTACGGCCGTAATACTGCCCGTAATTCGCCCAGAGTCGGGTTTTTGGAGGCAGATTCGAGCCAAGGATGGGGAATTCGATTTTCTGGGCAAAAAAACAGAGTTTTAGAGAGAGAAAGAGCGAAGAACAAACCCTAGGAGCTATTTTGGAGTGGATTTCTCATCATTGAAGCCCAGATTGCGTCCCTAGGAGTGAAGATTGACATCCCAGAGCAGATTTTCCTCATCTTTATGAGTATGACTACTCTGATTTCTGTTTTCCTTTCTCTCTCTATGGAGTAGAACCTTTCTCTCACTTGGGTATGAAGAACCCTAGTTCCTTGTGTTAGGGATTTGATTGTAATGACTTGGGATGATATTACTGTTTGGTTTTAATCGAATGATGCATGTTTATTGAATTGATTTGAGTCTGATCAGCTTTTATCAATTTCTGCTTCAACCTGAGATAGATAGAATCTGATTAGGTTGTTAGAGCCTCTTTATTCGATAGTAGGAGGTTGGCTATACGAGAGTTAGCCAGTTTACTGCTTTGTATTGGTGTTCTTGGCGCCAGTAGTGGAGTTCTGTGTTCATAGCCTCAGCTTTCTATCCTGGTGAAGACTAGTCGTCTGCCGGGTAGTTAGACTGAGAGGGCTTGGTCAGCTTAAGAGATTCCAAGCTACTGTCGGATCTTCCGCAGTCTAATCAACAGTAAATCAACCCAGGGAATTGCAATTGAACCTAACTAAGGGGCTAGGGGGACTCAATCCTGAGTGACTCTTACCTGCTTTTGAAAACCGAACCATTTCCTGCTTTCTTAGTGCTTTTGCTTTAAACAACAATCACTCGAATTAGTTTGCTAGATAATAGACAATCACGGAGTAAGCAGTAGATCTAGACCCCGGGTTGATAATATAACTTGTCTGTTACTGCATTCCCGGACTGCGATTACACTTGGTCGCAGTTTGGTGTTGTGTTTTGGCGTGTCACTCGCTTAAATGGGCCGCCACGTCAGACTCCTAAAATCACTCTATGCGCAGGAAAATTTGAATGGGGGTTGCAGTTTTACTTTTCAGCTATAAATTATACTGTTGATCAATTGGACTATTGTTTCAGTGATCGGATATATATGTGTTGTGTGGTTTTTCGTATCAGTTATTGCTTCAATGGGTTTCAATGGGTATCGAATCAATGGGTTTCACGTTTTCGCTTTGAGAAGCTGGTGATAAGCCCCTAATTGGGTAGCTTGGATCAGAGAAAGTACAATAATCGAATTCAATCAAGGATTGAATTGAATTCGAAAATTAGAACTCGAAAATAGAGTTTCAAGCTCGTGTTTGGGATGATGATTTTGTACAACTTTCTCATAGGGAAAGAGGCTCGAAAACTTAGGGTAGATGCTTGGCCACAATCAGTTAGGAAGATCTCCAAATTCACAAAGCAAAAGCTATGGAACTCAACCTTGCGATTTATTCAATTCAACTAAAAAACTGTATAAGGACCTAGCCAAAATTCAGTGTTCTTTAACGTACTTAGCTTACCTTAATGATCAATCAATTCCAGCTTGATTGAGGGCCAATTTGGGATCACATCAGTCCCTCCCCCATAAAAAATCTTTGTCCTCAAAGTTTTGGCCCTCCCTTCCTCATATGACTCACAGAATTGATCCCAAATGGGGTCTGAAAATGGCTTTCCCAACTCGCAATTCTGAAAAACGAGGTCAGTGTTCTTCATGTGCAAAATTGGGGCTTTTGCATTCAGGGATCCGCAGTCCAATTCAAGGCCACTCATGACTTTCTTTTGCTTTGAATTGAAGTTCTAAACGGGCCTTGTGGCTCGAATCATTGTCTTCGTCGTCAAATCATCGACATCTTCTTTCCCGCCATGGACGCAGTTCAAAAACTCAAAACTCAGCAAACTTGAATTCGATTTGGGCATTTTTGATTCAGTCCTCGCCAGCCCAATCAGACCATTCCTATAACTTCATGGGATTGTCCCCAATATTTTGGCACCAACCATGCGTGTCGAATCATCCCCAATCGATCCAACCAATAGACTTGATTTTTAATCGAGTTGGTTATTTCCAGAGCAATTTCTGGTCGAATTGGATTCGGCAATCCAGGTATATTCGTCCCAATCCAACTTTCATTTGAGCTTCTTGGCGCAATTCATTCTCTCTCCTGCTTTACTCTGACGATGGTTGGCAGGGTCAGCGGCGATGAATCTTCATTTCTTTCTTGTACCCAGTCAACATTTCACCGAGTGACAAGAATGGCGGCTTTGTCTTCCTCGCCGGACTTACCACTTGATTTACCTTTGGATCGACGTTGACTGGCTTCAAGCTGCCGTCGATCTTCTCGGACTTCTTCAGGTGACAGGGGCTTCAACAGAATATCCTTCCCCTTGTACCGAACTTTGTAGTAGTTCGGCCCTCCATAGTGGCATACACCTCAGTCGAATTGCCAGGGCCTCCCGAGAAGTAAATGCGCAGCTTGCATTGGGGCGACGTCAAATTCGAGCTCGTCGTGTTAAGCTCCGATCTCAAAGTTCACCCGTGCTTGGCTTGACACTCGAACTGCTCCAAAATCGTTAAGCCAAGCAGGTTATAAGGGTCTGGATGCCTGGTAGTTTTTAATACGAGTTTGTCCACATCATCCTAGCTGATCACGTTGGCACAACTGCCTCCGTCAACGATCACCGGCAAGAGTTTCCTGACAACCAAACCAAAGAGAATGAAATAAATTTTCCCTTTGGCTCAGGCCTGGCTGCGTTTCAATGGTTAAAGCCCTTCGATTAACGTTTAGAAGCTTGCCAGGTGGAGGCTCAACTTCAATTTTCTCATCAACTTCCTCGTCACTGGAATTTTGCTCGTCGTCGGTGAGAAACTCGCAGTCTCTGATCACTAGAGTCTTCAAATTAGGGCACTGGTTGGCCTTGTGCCCTCTCCCGTGGCACTTGTAGCACTGTATCCCTTCAAAGCGTTCATTAGAGGTTGGTTGAGCGTTACTTGGATTCAATTTTCCTGAATCGGGTCGCAATTGCTCGGGATTAGCTTCAGTAGGTGTCTTTGTCCCTGCCTTGCTTGCCGGAGTGCTCTTCCTTGAGGTTCTCTGCTGCTTTCGACTTTAATTGCGAGGTGAAGAGCTTCCTCCAAGTCGACAAAGGCCCTGAGCTCAACCTCATACCGGACTTTCCTGTTCAGACCATGGAGAAAGCGATCAATCGTTGCTTCCCGATCCTCCCTGATGTCGGCGCGCATTATCGGCAACTCCAGTTCCTGGAAAAATTCCTCCACCCTTCTTGCTCCCTGTAGAATTCCTTCCGTAGAGTTCCGTTTGATAATAGGCAGGAATGAACCCGTCCCTCGTTAATCTTCGTAACTCCTCCCACGTCACCACCAAATTTCTCTGGTTTTGCTGTCGGCGACGTTGAACCTGTTCCCACCACTGGGCAGCGTAATCCGAGAACTCAAAAGTGGCCATGGCCACTTTCTGGGCCTCACTGAATTGGCCACACTGAAAAAAAGGATAATTTTCCTTTCCTAGTCAAGGTACGACGAAGGGTTCATCGTCCCCTGAAACGACAGTACTGCTAGCTTAATTCCTGGTGATATTGCTGTCGATCGCGTTTATCACGATGTTGGCGGTCTTGTTGAGGCTCAACGACGATCAGACGTCGCTCCAGCTCAGCAATTCGATTCAGCAACTCTGGATCGCCAACCAGGTTCTCTCGGCCGATGACTTCCCCTGCTCAGACTTCATTCTCCGGCAGCGTCAGAGCCTCGAATTTTTGCTCAATTTCGCGCTTAAATTGACCAAGTTGATCATGAATTTGAGTCTGGAACCTCTCCTCCATGAGATCCAATAGTTTTTCCATGTCGAACACTTATCCTGCCATAGCTGCCTGTTTCTTCTTCTTTGTTGGTTCTGGGAACACTGATGCAGGCTCGTCGGAAACAAACCCTTAGCAGCGATGTTTTCCTTTGTTCTGGGCTCTGTTTTGAACCAGGCTCGTGATGCCACTTGATAAGCCCCTAATTGGGTAGTTTGGATAAGAGAAAACACAGCAATCGAATTCAATCAAGGATTGAATTGAATTCGAAAATTAGATCTCGAAAACAGAGTTTTAAGCTCGTATTTGGGATGGTGATTTCGTGCAACTTTCTCGTAGGGAAAGAGGCTCGAAACTTAGGGTAGATGCTTGGCCACGACCAGTGGGATTAACTAAACGATATAAGCTCGAAAATCTAACCTAGAATCAGCTAGGAAGATCTCCAAATTCACAAAGGAAAAGCTATGGAACTCAACCTTGTGGTTTATTCAATTCAACTAAAAAACTGTAAAAGGACTTACCCAAAATTCAGTGTTCTTTAACGTACTTAGCTTACCTTTTTTATCAATCAATTCCAACTTGATTGAGGGCCAATTTGGGATCACATCAGCTTGGTGCCTAGATGGAGGCAGAGGGAGCGACACGACGTTGGTGGATTTGGGCGGAGGAGGAAGAAGAAGATTCCACCATTTTAGATTTTTTTTACCTTTTCTTTCCATTTTCTTAATTTTTAATAATTTATTTTTTAAAAATAAAAATATTATACGGTCACTTCCACGTGGCTATTATTCCCTACTGCTTAATAGTTGTGGCTAATATATTTTATTTACCCTAAAGTATTTGAAATATTTTAATTATTCATTATTTAAAACCCTAAGTTTGGTTGTTTTTGTTTTAGAGGAGGAGTATCAATCCATCATCAACAGAGGGTTTTCACGATTATGAAATTGACATCGGAGGTTTAAGTCATATCTTTGATGACTTGGGTGGAGTGGTGGCGGATGGAGACACATACCTTTTATTTGTCTGAGGTAAAGATGATGATCACGCTCATGAATGTTGTCATCATCACCAAGTTGCGAATCCATAGAGAGCCACTTATCGATATGCTGAAAGTTTTGGAGTGCGATTGTAGACCGATAATTCTTGAAGGCTTGGGTGTTGAGGTCCCAAAGAAAATATAGCAAATCAAGCAAGTGATAATAAAAACTCTCTAACGGGCATAGACTTGTCATTAAACCAATTCACATTCCTATCTTAGGAATTTAGGGCAGAAAGCGAACGTGGTCTGGAACGCTAGCTCATAATTGTTTTATTAAAAAAAAGTTTTATGGTGCAACGATTTAGTTAAACCATGTTGTCCAACATTAATATCTTGCTTTTATCGCTAGAGTTTGATGTAGAACGCTTATTGACGCAGTGTTCTAGTGTTGATGAAACTCTTTTCTTTAGTAGCATTTTATAACTTTGAATTGTGCAGTGTTCTTACAAGTAGGGCTAAAAACGGTGCGGTCCGGTTCAAAGGATACCATATATATGGTCTGAAGTCCAAACCGAGAGACTAGAACAAACACCATGGACCAGACCATATACTATACGATTCAGACCAGACCCCGCCTATGCGGTGTGGTCCGATACGGTCTAGACCAGCCATACCATGTTCAACAAAATCTTAATTGTCCAATACAAACTACTAGCTATTAACTAACAAAAAAATATATTGGCATCTCATCATCGCTGATAACAATGTTCAAAGGTCAACATAACAACCAAAAAAGACCTTGTTACAAAGTACCTACTACCTACCAAGTTACCAACTTTTAATTTGAAGTCTACAACCCAATACTTCATCACAATTTTGAAGATAATGTTCTCAATCATATGCTTTTTGATTGGTCTAAACTTGTCAACTTCATATGTTGTACATATCCTTTTATTAATTTTTCATTTAATGTATTTATATGTTTGGGCCAAATATTTTGAGCGTCTAACATTTTTTCAGTCTCGCGACAAAAAATCACTTAGATGATTTAAATTATCATATGTAATGTTCGAATTGGAGTCATTTCAATTCGTTTCTGCAACAAACTTAGCAGTTGAACATTTTTGTGGTAGTAGACTGCTCGATTGATGTTAAATTCACCCCCTGATATATACTTATAACTCATGCACACCATTCAAAAAATAATCCATCTTGCACTCATATAACTAAAGTCAAAAGATATCATTGTTGTGTATAGTTCTTTTCAGGATGTACTTATATTTTTCATAACACCAGCACAACACTAACATGTACTTGAATAAGGCCAAAGAGTCAAAAATCACATATTTGGTAAATAAGCACCTAAGAAATAAACATAGTTAGATAAATGAAAAGAAGAGACAATTGCATATCAAAAGCATGTAATTAAGGTATAGTTGTAGTACTATACTACCATACAATATTAATAATTATATAAAAATATTAGCTATAGAGACACTCCGCCTCCACTTTAAATTACCATACAATATTAATTCAATAACTATAAAGATCCAAAGAAAATAGTTGTGGTGACAACGATAATGTTCCTCCTATTGTCAATCATCATTAGAACTGCAAAGAATCAAGTTTTATCTTTGCATCATGCAATTGAGTTACCTCATAGACATTCTACCAAATAACTTATATGAATTAATTGATGGCTAACATAGAGTAATTGATATATTTTTATTGTAAAAGGAAGATTTGCTATATAGATAGATATGGTGAAGGGATTAAGAACGTAAGTGACTTGAGTGAAGTCAAAATGCATATTTATGTGGAAAGGTGGTGATGACTTGAGCAGAGTCGAAATGCAAAAAAAGTAACTGAATTGCACTTCTATTTTTTCAAGACAAAAGGTTATTATTGTGAAACTTGTGTATGACAACACATTACGTGCATAACTCTAAAATTAAAAACAAAGCATAAACACTCCATCATATATTTTAATGGAATATATCTTGTTGTTTTGAACTCGTATTTCATATTTTTTGCATAAAGAGATCAAATAAATTTAATATACACAATGAAATTTATTGTTATATATTTTGGAAGAAAAAAAAAAAGAATCGTATGCATTCTTTAGTAATTTTATATGGTGTAGGAATTATCATGTATCATGGTGCACATGAATGAAATATGTAGGTTTATTTTTATAATTTTATGGTGTACGAATATGTCACATAAATACGTGATTGTAATAATGTATTTTACTTAACAAGTTGACATTTTCAATTCATAATATTATTAACAACCAATGCAATAAGCACATAAAAATGCTTGTTTTTAGCATATAGATATATAAGTGAATTCGTATACACGTTTATGGTAGTATAGATAAAATGTTAAATTGTCAGTATGATATAATACCAAAGAGTGTTGTCCTTTAATTTCTCTTTTTTTCATGAATGATTTCTCATTTTTTTCATAAATATACTCTACAAATGACATTTACTGTGTTGTATCTTGGAAAAAAGCAATATACATCTTGAAAGTGTCTAATGTCATAGTGGTATGAAAATTGAAAAATATATAATAGTGGTATTTTTTATCGAAAAATTTAACCAAAAATATATAAGTGGATATCCCTTTGTTGATCCTAATTAATTCTTTTTTTTACATAATTTCAGTAATCTTGCTTACATTGAAGAAGACACAATCCAATTAATAAAAGTAGGTTATTAAAAAATTTATTTCAATTTTAACCATGAGATCTATCCAATCTTGAAACTTGTGTATTAAGCTGGCGTAATTTTTAGGTTATGCAAATGTATATGTCATAATGTTTTCTATCTTTATGCACATAGACATAGTACAAAGAAATGAAGTTGTCCAAAACTAAAAAAAAAGAGATTATAATTACAATAGACAAAAAAGTAAAAACACTATTTTTAATAAGTTTGCATGGAAATTATGAAAAAATGACTTATGTAAAAAAGAAGAGAAAATCAGTTTCATAAAAATAATTATACCGTCTTTAATAAGTGAGAGATGTCAAATTCATTTTGTTGATACATATATAACTCGGTTTTTGTATAACTTCCATTTACCCATGATGTTTTCTCCCATATGAAAACAAATTGGTTTAAAAAATATTTAAAAAATTTCACGGCCATCAACAATCTTCTTACATAAATGGAATTATCATGTATCATGGTAGCTAATGACTGAATTATGTAAGTATATTTTAGTTATTTTATGGTGTAGTAACATGTCACATAATTATGTGACTGTGATTATGTATTTTACTTAGCAAGTTAGAATTTTCACTTCATAATATTATCAACAACTAAAGCCGTAATCACATATTTATAATAGTATAGATAAAATATTATATTATTGGTGTGATAGAATATCAAATAGTGTTATGCTTTGATTTCTCATGCTTTCAATTTTAAAAGAACATGATATGAAATTAATTAAGTGTTCCGAGTTGGATAATAATGAAATTTTGGCTCTTCAATTTGTTTTTTCATTTATGATTTGTTGAAATAATTGTAATTATTTATCTATCATATTATGAAGAAAACTTAAAAAAAGTTATTTTATTTGTTAATGATTCTCTATGATGGATAGAAAATATGATAGACATTTTTGTGGCTTTAATTTATGTATAATTTAGGGTCAATGTTTTCATATTTGAGTCAAATGTCAAACGATAAAACAAAGAAGATCATAGTCAAAGGTCGGGTGTTAAACCCATTTCATTACATGAGTAATAATTTTTTCATGGTGATAGCATCAAATAGAATTTATCCCAATGGTCAAACACTCTAGATGATATTAAAATTTCGACCCACAGGTTTTGGGTTTGAGTCTTAGTGATGATGATTATAGATCTCATTATTACTTTTAGGTTAGTGGAATATAAAAATTTATGGGGAAACTAAATGATAAAGATGACATGAAAAATGGTTGAGCTTTATGAATCGTACGTGGCAATAGATTGCTCTAAAACGATCATAATATAAGTTATTATTACTAGACTATATTAGGGCCCCCGTTTGGTCGGATGGATTTATCAATGATATAAATGATAAAACTATTTGAGTTGAGACATGTTTTATTTTATACAATAAAAATTCTTAAATTATTTAATCACCAGAAATATAAAATACTATACTTATATAATTTCCAGACATGTTAACCGATACATTGACAAAAATCCTTACTAAAGTGAAAAGAAAATTCATGCAAGGGTCGACTATTAGAAAAAATAATTAACTCACACTATTTTCTCCTCGCTTTCAAGAATCTCAAAATTAATTTTAAATTCCTTTGTGATCACTCCACCATCAAAAGCATCATAATCCATCAATAAAAATGTTTTAGTCTCCATCAATGAAACATTTATCTACACAGTAGAGTCTTCCTTATTTTCTACATTTTATTGAAAGACAATCTCTGATGTTAAAATAATTTCAAATATGAGATGTTATTTTTACACAATAGAATTTAAATCATTCAAGTCATAAACATTTTTCATATTTTTTCTTTCCTTAACACTAATGAGCAACCTAACGGCCAACCCAAAATCTGATAACCATTCATAAGCAAAATTGATAACCTATAGATTGAAAACTTAACGAATTGCCCGTAGGAGTGTTACGTAATAATTCAGATTTAGGTATGCGCAAATATGAAACACGACAATTTGTGTGATGAAGCTTCCACCAAATTCTTTTATGGAAAATAATTCTATCTGCAGATTTTATTGTCTAGTTTGCCAAAATGGCACGAGAAAGCTTAGTTGACGATTATGGGAATAATTACATATGCCAAGAATGCCATTTTCTACATGTGGTGGTTTTTATACATAATTTTTATATAATGAATTTACGTTGTTCACGTCAAAAATATTTCTCAAGATTTTTCTTTCTTAACACTGATAAGCAACCCAACGATCAATACAAAATTTGATAACCTATAAAACTTAATGAATAGCCCATAAGAATGTTCTCTAATTAATATTTAGGTATGTCCAAACTTGTTACACAAAAATTAGTGCAATTAAGCTTCCAACAAATTCTTTAATAGAAACTAATTCTAATTGTAGATTTTGTTGTCCGGTTTGTCAAAATGACTTAGGAAAGCTTAGTGGTCGATGATGGGAACAATTACATCTTCAAGGAATGTCATTTTCTAGATGTGCTAGTTTTCATATATAATTTTGTATATCATGAATAGTTTTTGGGAGAGTTTGCAGTTGAATTTTGGGTATGTAGAGCTCAAATATGAACAACAACAATTTATACGATTTCAAATTTTTGTATGGAAAATACTTGTATATGCAGATTTTGTTGCCCAATTCGTCAAACATCTTAGGAAAGTTTGGTGGTCGATGATGAGAACAATTAAACCTCCTAGGAATGCCATTTTCTATCGATGGTGGTTTTTATTTTAATATTTTAAATGAGAAACTGAGTAGCGAGTACAATGGTCATTCTATGTTGATTTTAGGCAAATTGAGAGTTACATCAAAGTTCAGTCATCAAGGTGAGACCAGTTTTATTGACAATCTAATGGAAATGACATTGATGGTGCAATTAAAAATTGTCGCTTAGATCAAGTATTACAATAGAAAAATTGATAGTTCCTGAAGCTATTGTCAATGATGCTATAGAATGCTCGACTACAATTTTATTCCAAAATATATCAAAGTGTATATGATGTTGTGTAACCTGATTAATTTGATTTTATGTTAAAAAATTTATTGTCCAAATTAAAACAAATGATGAAATTATACATCTAACCAGGTTAGGGATGTGATTAGTTGGTAACCCCTTAAAGGGTTAGCATCAGGCTAACTAGCTTAATAGCCATTAGATTAAACACTAATTCTGGGGTCAAAATTAAATGGAGGATAGTTTAGTTAAATTCTCTCAAACCCTAATATAAATACCAACTTAACCGCATCTCTCTCCCACGAACCCAAATCTCACGCTCTCTCCGCATCCTCTCTCGTGCGATGAGGAGCGCCGGAACCAGAGATGCCCCACCCGAATCTTCGCCGCCCTCCCCACCGTCTTCGTCTCTCCTAGCAGCCACAATTCAGCGAGTTCCAGATCCAAGTCTCCCCTAAGCGGAAGCGGGAGGGAAAAGCGGTAGAAGTGGGAGCGACGACAACATAGTGTGTTCCATCGGTGGCCAGATATGCTCCCTTCATCTCTCCGGCCGACGTACGTCGGCAAGATTTGCTATCACCGTGTCAAAAACATAGATCTGCTAACACCGCTATGGGGAGCTTTGGCGCTGCTGTAATTCCAGATCCAAGGTCTCGAGTGGCACTGATGGCGTTGCATGGGTGTGACGCGTGGGAATGGAATTAGCATTGAAGAAAATATTTATTTGTATGTAGCAGTGATTTTGGTTAGTATTGTTTGTGTAGTAGTGATTTTATATGCATTGGTAGTGATCTTTATGTTAATTAGTAGTGATATTAGGAAACTATTCGAATTTTTTGTATAGTTATAGTAATATTTGATAATTTATGGTATTTTTTTCATTTGAGTAGTTTCTTCTCCAAAAATCATCAATTACTACTAATAAAAACAACTACTAATGGCAATAAAATGTCACAGCCCATTCACGTGATCCGTTAACCACATAGTTAATATAGAAAGTTGCTAGACATGGGGAAATCCATTCACGCCGTGAACTCGGATAAATAGGTAAAAATCATTAATGTGTGTTTTGAGAGAACCGAACTAGAAGTCTCGTACTAACCCTCGATAACACCTAACCATCTAGTAACATAATAATCCTCGAAACATATTCCTAGTTCAACCCAGTCTAGAGTTGGAAAAGAGATCGGGTAAGACTAATAATAAGAAAGATTATTAGTTTCACCAATTAACTCCTAATCCTAATGAGAGGGGTGACAACTAATAGTACACCAATTGCTGGTTTCACCAATTAATTCCAAATTCTGTCTTTGGGTACACTGTAATATGAAATAGAGTGAGTCAAACAATAGAAAATGCCACTTGTTATCTAACTTTGCCATGCACACACATACGTGTAACACCCACCTCCCTTTGTCTTGTTTCTTTTAATAAGGGAAGCTGCAAGAAGAGACATCGATGAAAAATAAGGGTATAGCTGGTTAATAATTATACGGTGAGTAAATCTTAACCTAATGCTTATATTAATACGAATATGGTATTCGAGTCATGAAGTGACTCGAGTACAGGGTAAGTTAGTATTATTGTTTAATGGATTTGGGTGATATCATATTGTTGTGCCAGGAGAATGGATGATGACATGGATGTGTGCATAATTACTTGAATGATCATGTTGGTATGTGACATGGTGGTATAATGTATTGTATGGTGACTTTAATATGATATGTGGGTTGAGACTATGTGATATAAAATGGGATATCGGGTACATGAAACAAGAAGTAACATTTATAGGCAAGATTCCTTGCCTAGCATGAAAGTGTATGATTAGAATATGGAAATGACCTATAAGGCACATGAATGAGAAATGTCAGGAGATAGTTAAAAGTATACTATCTGTATATGAAAGGGAAATTGATTGGCCTTAATGGCATATATATGGAAATGTTATTGTATGGTCACCTAAATCAAACATAAAGATTGCCTTGTTGTACACTCAACACAAGATATGGGAAAAGGGAGAACATGGTATGATGACACCGGACGGTGATTCGTTCCGCGGTGGTATGTGATATGATGAGACTGGGTTGGGTACGTCCCGCAGTAGTATAATGGCAACGGGCTGAGATACGTTCCGCGGTGATATGTTTTATTGGAACCAATGGTAATTCCTATTCATATATCTTGGAAGAGTGTATGACTCGGCAAGCTAATGAAGTAAAAGCCATTGAATCAAGCTAACTGTGCATGTTGTTGAACCCTTGTATAAGGATTTCCTATGATGAGATTATGTGATGACTTCCTCTGATGCGATATATGATTTGTGCATGTGGATGATATAGTTATGTGATAGTTTTCTATAGTATTTGATATATTGATATTATATGGGAGTGCGTGATGAAATGAATGGATGCTTGTGTTATTTAATAAAACTCCGTATATCTTAATGTTTGTGTGATGTGGTATATGACATGTGTGTGAGATCACGGCTATATGGGTATGTATTTTTGGTTGTTACAATATATTAGTTAAATCACTACTAATTTAAGTAGTATTAATTTTCACTAGTATTTTTCTAACGTAAAAGTCCTCAATAAGGAAAGACACGGATATTTTTAAAATTTAATTTTATAAACCGAACATGCCCCTCATTGCTCTCTACCATCATATTTATCTTAAAATGATGAATGGTGATAAGAATAGTTAGTATGATGCTAACTCCATAGAAGTTAGCACTCTAACTCATCCCAACCAGGTTATAGATGCATAGAATAATTAAACACCGTTGCTAATAGTAAGAATATATAAACATGAATATCAATTAAAAAATGATGAATTTTTTAATTGAAGTGTCGATCAGTTTTTAGTTAAGGAGTTCGGGGGATTTTAAAGCCTATCAAATGTCCAAAAAACCCTCCAGTGATATGCAGAGGAGCTAGGAAAAAACGAATGGAAGAGGTTATAAGGAGAATCCCTTTATATCATTTGGAGGATAGATAGATATATATATAGATAGATTATAAATAGATAGATAGACAACAACTATTAAGTCCTATGAACAACAAAGTTCGTTCAAACACCACCCCCACCTTGATACTTGAGAGACGAAGTGAATTGGGCCTTGAGAGCAGGGGCGGATACATGATGCCAGAACACCCCTAAAATTTGGAAAAACGAATCCAAATCTCAATAATAGTTTCGTATGGATACAAATAATATAATTAGTTATTCAGGACACTCCTAAAATTTGAATAAACGATTGTCCTAGGTAGTAGTTTGCACATGATTATAAGTGGTTGTCGATGTTATTCAAATCTAGGACACTACTATTATTAAACATATTGTCTAATAGGTTGCAAATAATTTATTGTTCTATTTTGGGTAATGACTATTTACTAGCCATACCTTTTTTAGATTCTTTTTTATTAGGCAAACCTATTGAATTACTAATAATTAGCCAAATGTTAACTTTCAATTAGCAATTTTGTTAGTAACTGACTTGGCAACATGATAATGACTTGGAAAAGATACATAGAAGTTAACAATCCAAAATTTTAGTATTTTAACTAAGAAAAGAGTTACATATTATTAACAATAACGTAAAAATGGCTAATATTTTGATGCATTACAAAACGTTTGGCTAATTTTTGGTATTTCGATAGATTTGACAAATAAAAAAGATTCTGAAAAAGGTTTGGCTAATAAATAGTCACTACCCTTCTATTTTAAACACTATGTAATAATACAAATACTATTCTCTTATCCCCAACTATTTTCAAAATCTAATAATTAAACTAATTACGGGCTACCCTAAATTTGAATTGATTTTATGGTTGCACGACAAGTTTTGAAAGAGTATTTCAACTTTGAGTTACATCAATAATAATGTTAGAAATAGAATATGTTATCAGTTCGTGAATTATTGTCTAGTAGGATATATAGATTTATTGAGTAGTATAGACAACAAATCTATTTTATATTATTTTTTCATAATATGAAAACACGTCATGAACTTTTATTAAAATTTGTACTAGTCGGATATATTCTGATAAATGAATTATTTATTTTAATTAAATTTTAATTTTGGACGACGACACCCCTATAAAAAATTTCTGGATCCGTCACTGAGTTGAGAGTGAGGGTATTGTCGCAAGCATGCACTAGTCATTGAAGTCACGGTCTAGACCAGACAAGATCGTCTCAGACCGCAAGTTAAAGAGGCATATCATGGAACAATCAAAATTGTATTCTTGATTTCTCGGTCCGAATCAAACCGTACGATACAGTCTAAACCACAATTTGTCATACAGTTTGGTTTAGATTCTCAGTACTACTTACAAGAGTAGTATTTTTCACAAATTCAAATATTTTAGGAAATGTTTTTGGCAAAATACACATGGATAGCCAAAACTTTTAGCTTTTTGACAAGAATAGCCACTTTTTGAAAAATACACAAAAATAACCAAACTTTTAAAACTTGTTTGACTAATATAGCCATTTCCGTAAAATACTTTAACACCGTTAATAGCTCCGTCAGTTAAGTAGATATTTAGCTGATGTGGTTGCCACTTGGACAACACATCATGCCATCTGAACTCGTCATGCCACGTAATTGCCATATCATAATATTAAATTAAAAAAATATAAATTTTTTTATCCTCTTACGCCGAGCTCTGCCTCCTCCGCCCCAGCTCCACCGCCTCACGCCGACGCCAGGCGAAAGGTAATTTCCCTGCTCATGTTTGTCGTTCCACTCGAAATCGCCAAGTACCCACTCAGACAATTGCTTGCCACCGACAGTGGAGTGCCCCCGAGCTCCTTCCTCCTCAAGCGGCGAGACTGCTCTTGTTTCCACCGTCGTCGATTCCGCTGCCACAAAGCCCTTCCATTTTCCATTTTTCTCGTTAATAAAATCCACCATTCTCCACGATGCCCAACCACCATTATTGACGATTATGAACACATCCCAGTTTGCGAGAAGCTCTGATTTCCAACCTCGACCCAACGATGAACAAAACCCAGAGGTGGAGATCGATGTTGCCGGTTAGATTTGCGACAATATCATAACATCCTTTCACAGCCGGCGAGAAGAAGAATGAGACGGTGCCAATCAACGGCGACTGGTGACCATTTGAAAGGCCTTGCGGGCGGTGGATTTTGAGATCCTCAATCTATGAACCCTAATCGTTATGCCTAGAAATCCCTAATATGCCAATCGTAATCACGTGTTATGGCTATTATAGTTAAAAAGTGTATAATTATAGCTATTCGACTGTATTCTGGGAAAATTAATTTGTTGTGTAGTATTTTGAAAATGCCCTAACTTAAGAGTTTGAAATTACCACTTTATCCTGAAAAATATTATACTTCAGTAAACGTAAATCAAAGGGGAAAAACCACATTTCTACAACTGTCCCGGCGCCTCCCTGCCACCGAACAACAGTGATCGAGATTCAAGACTCCACTCCCTAGGAACCGACCCTCCCTTCTGTCATGCCAAGACTCAAATGTATCATGCAAAACCATGTGGAGAGTCCAGTCTTCCGCCCACCTTGTCACCATCAAGCTCGAACATGATTCGTCCCATGGCCATCACCCATTTAGCTATTGATCTGGGAAAAATATTGACGAGGATGAGACGTCACTCAATGATTAAAAGCTAACCTAGTATCGTAATTAACATAAACAAGGTATTGAGCAATCACGGTTAGCGTTATACCCTTCTTGTTCCCGTTATACTATTACCACTATAAACATTCACCACTCACACATAGACATATACTAAACCAATACAAATTCAACAATAGCACCATACCCATTTAAACACCATAAATCACAACATTCACACACATAACCACGATTCACAATAAGCATATGCACATACAAACATCAATCACCCACTCCGGCCTAGCCATGCACCATCAGCTTCTTTCCCACCTCCACCTCCTCCTCCTCCACCTCCACCTCCTCCTCGATGCTTAGGCTCCACCACCTCCGCCGACCTAAAGCATCGGTGACTTCCTCCCATAACCCGGGCAATCGGCACATAGCCGGATATATACACAACATCCTTACTGAGGACGTATCACATCATCATTTTCTCCTGGTACATGACTAACCGTTAACACACACATAAAAAGAAACACACATTCATATCATCTCATATCAAATCCATAAACATCACTTCCGTCCCTTGGATCGATAGAGAGGGAGGGCATAACTTCTGGTTTTTTTCATGTTGTCAAAGAATTGAACAATAAAAATAGATGGCGAGTACCTGATCGAATTGATATGGTCATTCACATCACATGCATCACCATTATCAATATCAACATCATTGTCATCATTGACTTCATCATCATCGTTATCATCATCACAGAGGACTTTCGTGCCTCTTTATACTCATCTCATCAACATTCTTATCATTCTCCACATTGAAATCACACAATATCATCATCATGTGATATAATCATTAACACATACTCCATCACACATACAATCGCACTTTACTATAATTAGATTCCTACCTCAGGTTTGGGCCTCTTCATGACCCAAATACCATGCTCGTATTAATTAAGGTACTAGATTAAAATTTACTCACAGTATAATTATTCAGATATATATTTCCTGTCTGGATGATTCCCAACTTTGCTTTTCTCCTTAGTCACAATGGGAATATCTTTATATGCTGCCAATTAATCCATTAGTCACAATTAGTTAATTCAAGTGTAACTATATGATTAGAAATATACTCTAGAACTCCCATCTTAAATTCCATCATTATCATTTAATAGGGTATCTGTATGTATCTGTACTTGAGGTTCTCTTAAAATTGACATATTCTAAGCCTCTCCTCCCTAGTAAAGTTCATGACTAAATTCTACTAATTGTTCCTCATACCAGAATCAACATATATATATATACCACAAGTAATCCTTCCAATTAAGTATCCCTTCCATAATCTTCACATGCACATGCATTATATATAGTCTACTCACATATTTTCCTACACCACTTAGAACTAACCCATTTGATTAAATTTTGCAGTGAATCCTTCCACCTAAGTGGGTTAGTTTGTTTCATGGATTTGAAAAATGAAAGTTTTGGTTAAAACTTGGGTTTTGTAAAACCATATATTTATGATGGAATTGGTCCATTGTGGATTTGAACCAAACCATTGTTTGCTTGTTGGATTTGATGATGGACTTGGTTGAATGATTTTTATGGGTATAAAGTTCAATTTACCTTGTTGCCCTTATTATTAATTATTTGTCTATTATGAATTTTTTATATATAAATCAAAATGAATCTCTCACTCGTACTCACGTTCCCTCCAATTTAGTAATGTCAATGTATGAGTTTAACTAAAACAAAAATATGCAGAGCCTTACTTTGTTAAATGGCAAAGCCGCCCAATCAATCGACTGTACACATAATAATTGGACTATTTAGAACACAAATGAAAAGAGGTTATAGAATCACAGATCCCTACTTTGTTAAATGCACAACCCTTCTTTGTTCTTACAGGAAGTAACCCTCTGGTAAGTTCTTACAAACAAATAGCCTTTTATCGAAATCTTTCCAAAGTATGAATTGATTGTTCAATTATATAATAACCTTTGGAGCAAGAATTAAATACCATAATCAGCAAAAGTAAGAAGTAAAAAACAACCTTCTATTTTATTTGTCGAACAGAGGGGGAATCGGAAGAAATTGCTTAGATATGAAAATTGGGAGTTTCAGGGTAGCAACTGAATTAATCGGCGGGTGGCTTTCTTTCTTTCGTAAATTTTATGTGTCTGCTTCTTGTCAGTTGAGTTAGTAGAGAAGGTAATAGGAGGACAAAATCGTCAATAAGAAAATAAGTGGGGTTAAATTAGTAAATAACTATCATGGACTTCCCATCCTCATGCAAATCCCACTTCTTAGACTAGAATTTCCAAGGCCCCACAGATTTATTCCCTCCAATTCCATCAAACAAACAATGAATTGTGCCCAAAGTCCATAATGTTTGGGTTTTATGCACCAAATCCATGATAAAATCCTTGAAGCAAACATTTATTCCCACTTGTAATCCTCTACTAGAGTTTACGTCTTTCCCTTCTTCCCCTCTACTAAACACTTGACCACTTACAAAAAGAGAAAGAAATCCATACCTTGATTATTTGACCCATCCATTAATCACTACTCCCAAATGATTTCCACGGCCCCTGGATTGGTCTCTGCCCCTAGGTTCGTGAGGATATTTAGTACAAATTTTATAAGTAGAACTTGATCTATAAATTTTATCATGAATAATTATGTGTTTTAATGGTAGCCAAGCTTAACTTATTTCATAAAGCACATGAGTTTGATCCACATTGGTTACATAATTTTTTTGAATTATTTTTGGCCCCCGGTCTCGAAATCCTGGCTCCGCCCCTGAAGGTGGGTGTTACACGTATGTGTGTGCATGACAAAGTTAGATAACAAGTGGCATTTTCTATTGTTTGACTCACTCTATTTCATATTACAGTGTACCCAAAGATATGATTTGGAATTAATTGGTGAAACGAGTAATTGGTGAAACTATTAGTTGTCACCCCTCTCATTAGGAGTTACTTGGTGAAACTAGTATTCTTTCTTATTATTAGTCTTACCTGATCTCTTTTCCAACTCTAGACTGGGTTGAACTAGGAATATGTCTTGAGGATTATTAGGTTACTATATGGTTAGGTGTTATCGAGGGTTAGTACGAGACTTCTAGTTCGGTTCTCTCAAAACACACATTAATGATTTTTACCTATTTATCCGAGTTCACGACGTGAATGGATTTCCCCATGTCTAGCAACTTTCTATATTAACTATGTGGTTAACGGATCACGTGAATGGGTTGTGACAGCGCAGGCCTTTATAAATCCTTACTCACGTTTACCTTTTAATCAACCCCCATTAAACTAAAGCAAGTATATATCCTCCTAGTTATGAATTATAATGTATAACACACCTTGTATACTACTAGTAGTATATTGTTATATATTTTCATTCATGGAGGTGGTGGTAGAAGGGGCAGTGACTGCTTTTTCTTGTGGAGGGAGCTCCATTGGTGGAAGCAGCAGCGACAACAGGCAAAGAGAAGAGTAGCGGCGACGATGACTGACGGGAAGACGATCACCGGTTTTGATGGCTTGAGAAGGGAGATGATAATATAATTAATTAAGATCTGGTTTGTTATTTCCCTTTAATTTTCTAAACATCGCCCTAACTTTACTAATATTGCCCTAACTTATTTGTTGAAATTGCATAACAGTCCAATAAAAAAAAAACAAAACCGCTTTTTAATTCACAGAACTCTCCCCCGAAAGACAGCAAATCAGCCGCCGCCGACTTCCTCCCCTGCAACCACCCCAATCCCGCCACCTCCGTCCTCTTGTCGTCGTTGGAACTCTCCCCTGCCGGAAAACAACAAATCTGACGCTGCGGACGTCCTCTGGTGCAACCAACCCAATCCGGCCGCCTCCGTCCTCTTATCGTCGTTCTCCTCCAGCAGCGCACCCTACTATCGTCATCATTCTCACCATTGCGACAGAGCCTCTCCTTCATCCTGCCGTCGACCCTTCTACCAGGTCTTCTCAATTATTTCGTTCGTTGTCCCTTATGTAAAAATTGAGAAACAAAATTGGATTGAATGGTGGGTTAATGATGTTAACACCAAATATGGTATGACGGAGAGGAAGGGGGCGGCCGGGCTACTGTCGATGACTAAAGTGGGTTGCTGGTTGAGGAAGGGGGCAATCGGGCGGGTAGTGGTGGCAACGAGTACTGCGACTGCACAACTAGTCAATTTTTTCGGAATGTGTTTATTATAATAAAATATTTTTAAAAATAAAAAAGATATGAGGACAAAAGTGTAATTTGAACTTGTTAGTTAGGGCGATTGTAGAAAAGTTAGGACGACGACTAGTAAGCCCCCTCTCCTTACCAAGAACGATTAAGTAAAGGGTAAATGACACATTTGGTCACTGAGATTATTAAATTGTGTCATGTTTAGTCACTAGAAAAAATTAATATCAATTTTGGTCACTCGAATTACCGAAACTGGTCAAATTTAGTCACTCTCCCGTCAGTTTTCGTTCAACTCCATTAATGTAGTTGGAGGGTAACTTTTGGGAGAGTGACTAAATGTGACATGTTTCAGTAATCCGAGTGACTAAATGTGACATTTTTCAATAATTCGAGTGACCGGAGTTGGACAGAGGCTACAGAAGAGTGACCAAATGCGAACTGTGTCAGTAATTCGAGTGACCAAAATTGATATTAAATTTTTTAAGTGACTAAATATGACACGATTTAGTAATCTCAGTGACCAAATGTGTCATTTACCCAAAATTCGACTTTTAAGTTAGGGTGATTATCGTAAAGTTAGTGCGAGCCGAGAATTAGCCATCCAGAAACAAATAGGAGAGGACCGAGGAAAGGGAATGGAGAGAGTGAAATGGGGAATCCTTCCTCATTCTCCTTCAGTTTCGTAGTCCTCCTCTCCGTCTCCCTCACAGCTTCATCACCGTCCGCCAAATTCTTCCTCAAGTCTCCGTCTCCGTCGCGGCCGTCGATTCCCAAGGCGACGCCGTGCGATTTGCTCTCCGTCCTAGGCTCCGCTAATCAATCCTCCACAGTCAACCCCCTGGTCTCCCGGGAGCTCACGTCTTGCCTAAAGTTCCTCGTCCCCTTCGCTCCCGCTGCTCTTGAATGTCCGGAATCTTCTCTGGCAAGGCGGAGATTGCGTTCGGAACGGCTCAACCTCCGCCGCCGAAACCGTGGAGAAGAGAACCAGCTCCTCTGGTGGCCCCCTGAGCCGGTTCTCGAGCTCGCTCGCCTTGCCGTTGACTCCGGCGGCGATCCTGATGCTATCAATCGCGCTCTGGATCCAACCGTCTTGCGAGTGAGTGTATTTGAGTTTTTAATTTTACCCAGTTCTTAGAAAATGGCGGTATGATTAGATAGCTCTTTTGAAGTGAGCTCGTTTAATTCATGTTTGGCAATGGAAGGAACGAAAGATAACCCTTGCAAGCATTACTAGAACGCCGAGTGCTTTTTTAGTTCTTTCTTGTTTAAATGCTTGAAAATGGCGTTTCGGCTATCTAGCCTTTCTGAAATGAGCTCGTTTGATTCCTGTTTGACTGCGGAGTTTTTTTTGAAAGAAAGAGGAGTTATATGTAGGTTCCTGGTATTAAATGATCGAAAAAGAGAATCTGTGTCAGCTTACTATAGTTTTTTCACTTTGTCTTTCTCTTTTGCTGGGAAAATGGCATTTCCATTACCTAGTTCTTCTGAAGTGAGCTTGTTTCTTTCATATTTGGCTATGTATATGTAGGTTCCTGACGTTGAAGGATGCAAAGAGGAACGGTGCGAACTTACTAGAACGCCGTATGGGAGGCGCTTCATAAGTCAGGTTTGCCTACTCTTTCCAGTTTCTTTGCTATTGGAGCAGTTTGCTTGCAGCCTGTGAGATATGAAGCAGAGTTTCTGCTTTTTCCAGTCGTTGGAAATTTTATTGGCATCCTGTTGATTTACAGGAGTTGAATATCTACTTGGAATTCTTGTTTGAACTCATTGTTTCTCGAGCACCTGAAATTGGGATGAATGTGTTGTTGAATCGCTATGACTTCTTCCATGGCCACCTTTTCCTCGCAACTGGCACGGGAAGGCTTGGGATTCTGTAAGCTCGAAAACTCCCTTACTCTCACCGGAGTTACCATAGAACTAGATTACCAGACTGGAACCTCATCTGATGCTTTGTGTTGTTTTGCAGGTTCCATGCCAAAGAATACCCTGCATATGACAAAACAGCATTTCCATACAACATGGGATATTGCCAAAAGGGTGGGAGTTTCATAATTATTGCAATACATTAACTTCCATTGAATTGCTTGCGTATAGCGATTATTTTTCGCATGATTCTGTTATGAGAAGTTGTTCTGTAACGGGTAGAGCATATATTTTCGATTACTGCGTAATGTTTATTGACTTTTTGCTTGAGTACATCGAATTTTGTCAGAAAAGTGAAAACAGTTATGCGAGACCCACTTCTGCATTTGTTCACATATCTTCTATCCCAATGTAGTTAAAATTGCATCACTTTAGCGCATTCGAGTTTAGCTATACTGTTTCAGATAGACTCAAATGCATCAAACGCAGACAATCATGGATATTTTTTTTAAAGGGAAGAATGAATGTGTTCAATTGCATGTTAATGACAGATAACACTCAACCAAATGACGCATCAAAGTAAAAGTAGATGCTTTTGATTTTTTCAGGATCCAATGTGACTTACGATGAGTCCATGAATACGCGGAACATTCTCTGGCTGGCTCCATTGCCAGGCGATTCCGGAAAAGCTTGGGTGGCACCAGGTACCGTACTCACTTTCCTTGTATCACCCCAATATCAATTGTAACCCTAATGCTAATTCAATAATTTCCCATAAGATTATATTTATTATGCTCATAATATAACTAGCATTACTACATTGTGGGTTTACATTATGAAGGCGTCCTGGTAGTGCTGGATGCTCATCCTGGGGGAATCATATACAGAGATCTCATACCCAGTTACGTAAAATTTGTGAGGACCATATATGAAGGTTTGAAAGCCTTCGACATTGTACTTCCCATTCCAAGCATGTACTGCCAATTATAATCTCTTCTCTAGACCTAACTTGCTCTGATCTTTACCGGCCCGGTTCAACAGATGATTTTGGGGACGTTGCAGTAGATGTGAACTACTTGAACGTTGGAGGCGCAGTTGCGGATTATCAGATCTATGTATGCTGAAGTTTCGACTTTTGAGGTAGTCTTTCCCATGATTACTCTCCTACTATTACCCGAATGATGCTGCTGCCCTTCGTTTTCATTTTGTAACAAGAACGTATGAACCATTTCACAGAAGTTGATTGTTCCTGACCTCCCAGCATCGAAAAGATGTAAACAAGAATGAGTTTCGGTCTCACAGTTGCCCTGAGAAATGATCAGTTCAGTGAAAAGTTTGCCCCATCTGTAAGTCCTCCCCCCATAACTTTTCAGATCCTTCTCATCTTTTAACCTGAGGAGCAGGAAGATAGGAGAATCAAAGAATAACAATTTACTTTCATTTCTTCTGATTTCACTATTCTTATACACTAATTGGACTGTACTGAAACAGGCCTGTCGCTGGCCAACTAATGATATTGAATACTTTGATGTCTAATGTTATTAGTAAAAGTCAGAGTCACTGAAATTACAAAAAAAAATTACAAAAAACGTTCAAGTTTGGTCACTCGAAATATTTAAATCCATTGGTGGTACTTCAGTTTACTCAAACCGTTCACGTTTGGTCACTCTCCGTCCAATTCCGTTAACTTTGGCTAATGTGACAGTCAACTCTCAAAGTTGACCGTTAACTTAGTGACGTGGCAAATAAAAAATTATTAAAAAAAATTATAATTTCCACCTCATTATTACATTCATTAAAAAATAAAAAAATAAAAAACCTTACCCGACCCAACCTCCACCGTCGCCATAAAGTCCGACCACGGTAGCAACACTCCCCACCACCACCATCCAATTCCGACTCCTGCCCCACCCCGTCCCGCCCCGGCTACAATCCCTCCTCCCACTCCTCTGCCGCCGCTACTGCAGAAGGTAATTTGGAAAAATGGCCAAGGCGGCAGGTCGGCTTGTGTTAATCTTCCACAAAATAAGATTAACTTAACGAATTAAGTATGATTTCTTTCTTTCTTTCTCGGTCTTTGTCGTTGTGGTTGGAGATTAATGAGTGGAATCTCCTTGCTTCAATGGTGGAAGGAAAGAGGCTAGACCATATATATAATACCCTGATCAGCACCTACTCAGAAGAGAATTAAGAAGAGCTAAACATAAGATTATATATATATAATCTTAATTAAGCTAAATATCAATAACTAGTACGTACTGTCATTAGATGGAGGTTCATTATGGCGTGAAGAAATTCGGGATGCTGCTGCTTCTCCTCTCATAATTGCAGCTTCTCTCGCAGCAGGTATATATACTTTCGATTCAATCGATTAATTTCAAAGCTTTAATTTGTTGCTAATTAGCTGTTATTTTGGGATTGAAGCCGGCGTCGGGTACGTGATTGGGCAGGAGTCGGAGTTGGGTGGTGGTGGTGGTGGGGAGTGTTGCTACGGTGGTTGGATTTCACGGTGGAGGTTGGGTCGGGTAGGGTATTAGATTTTTTATTTTTTTATTTTTTAATGAATGTAACAATGAGGTGGAAAATATAGAAATTTATTTTTTTATTTTTAATAATTTTTTAGTTGCCACGTCACTAAGTTAACAGTCAACTTTGAGAGTTGACTGCCACATCAGCCAAAGTTAACGGAGGTGGACGGAGAGTGACCAAACGTGAACAGTTTGAGTAAATTGAAGTACCACCAATAGATTTAAATATTTCGAGTGACCAAACTTGAACGTTTTTTGTAATCTCAGTGACCAACCATGCAATTAACCCGTAAAAGTCAAATACTTTGATATACTCTTATCTCAATTATACCGGCTTGATTCAATCCAATACAATCACGAGCACTTCTACTATGATATATAGTATTGGTGCTTTAATATACAACTTAAAGTTGTACCATAACATTAAATGTATAAATTTAGGCTGTACCATAAAATAATTTGTATCATTATGTTATGGTACAACTTTAAAACTTGAAGCTGTACCATCATATAAAGGTACAAGTTTAAGTTGTACCATAAAAGAATTTGTACAAAAAGTATAGGTACAATCTGAAGTTGTACCATAACGTAAATGTACAATTTTAAGTTGTACCATAATGGCAAAACCCTATAGCACCAATACTATATAGCATTGTAAAATTTCTCATACGATCACGTTTGTAAACTGTAAAATGGAATAAGCGTTTGGTGTAATTGATGACAATTAACAACCGTTCATGGATTGAATCACTTGAGGCGGTTCAGATGCGTGCTAGCCTGCTAGGTTTGCTAGTTCGAGCCTTGAAGGTTGTCACTCTGTGAGTATTATGCTCTGTTTCCAGAACTGAATCGAACCGGACGTTGAACTAGAAAAGTTAGTGGTTTAGGGTTCAGTGGTTAACTGTTATAAAATCATTGGTTAATCGTTGAGAGAACCAATCGTGATCTATATCACAGATGCCATGTATAATACACTAATTTAAGAAAAACTTCATCATTGATCATAAAAGTTTCAATTAATATCATCCATAACGAAAATATCTAATAAATCATTCAAACTAATAAAAGAAATCATTTTTTTAAATTCAAGTTAGAAATTAGGGTGTTAGTTGGTAATGGCCACATAAAGCCGAGAAAGAGGTTGAAACATGAGAAGAGGAAGCACAAATGATTTTCTTAATTTAGGTTGGATTATGTTAGTTACGTTAAAGTATTTTTTTAATTGATGTACTTAAAAATAATAAACCAGTGGACTAGTCAAATCGGGGTGGTTCATATGGTTTCATGTTGAACCGTGAAAAATCGTTTGGTCCATAATTAACCGTTCAAGCAAATGAATCAGACCCATTATTATAAGAATCGAACCAGATCAACGGGGCGCCGGGGTATGGGAGGCACGCTGGTTACTCCCGAGGTGGTGAGGCAGAAGATGACATGGTGTTCCGAGCTAAGCCCCCAACCATTGAGTTCCCAAAATTCAATGGCAGGGAGGATGCAGGTCTGTGGATATACTCCGCAGAACGGTGGTTCAAGAACCATCCCACTAGAGAGGAACGAAAGGCTCAGTTGGCGTCCTTCTATTTAGAGGGGGATGCATTGCAGTGGTGGGAATGGATGGAGCGGACCTATGCTGAAGCTCGGACGCTAATTACTTGGCCGATGTTCAAGGAGGAGTTGAGGTATCAGTTCGGCAAGTCGGAGGGATGGGCCCCGGAGCAGTTGGCGAAGCTGCGCCAGACTGGGACAGTGGCGGAGTATCGAGCTGAGTTCTTCAAACTGGGTAACCAGTGCAAGGGCGTACCGGAGGAGACATTGGTGGGTCTGTGCATGGCGGGACTCCGCCCAGAGATTGCAGCGGCTGTTCGGGTATTTGAGCCCGATTCACTTCGAGCTGTTTTCCGTCTTGCAGGTAACAAGGAGGAGGAGCTGGCTAGCTGGCGGGGCGTGATAGGTCGCTATCAGAAGCCGGCTGGAGGAGGAGGTAGTGGTAGCGGCGCGAGCGGCGGAGCAAGTGCCGCTACATCGGGCCCTAATTCGGGAGGGGGTGCGGCGGCTGGCCCACCTTCGGCTGTCATTCGAGCGGGACCGAGGCCACCACCCAAGGGATTTAGGACGCTATCTCCCGCAGAGATCGAGCAGAAGAGGCGAGAAGGGAAGTGTTTCAACTGTGACGAGCGGTTTACCTTTGGTCACAAGTGCGGGAAGCCTGACTTGATGTTCTTGGTGGGACGATGGGAAGACGAGGCGGAGGATGAGATGGCGGAGGAACCCGGAGCAGAGCAAGAGAAGCCGCAACCTTGAGGACAAGGTTGCTTCCCAAGGAGGCGGGGATGTTAGAAACAAACAATTTACAGCTTTTCATTATTTCGTATTATTGTCGGTTTTGATAATTGGGGGATCATTTGGGGTATTTTTATTATATGGGTAGCAGTTAGGTATTTTGCGGATTATATAATCTGCAGTAGGGAGTTATTTTGTCATTAAGCAATCAATTACAGAAAACCTAAATCCTAATCTCCCCCCCTCTCTCTCTCTCTCCCTAGCGCCGAACTCTCTCTCTCTCTCCCTCTTTCTTTGGCCGATCGGCAGCCAACCTTCCCCTCTCTTCTTCCTAAAATCCCTAATTCTAATCCCTAGCTTGATCAATCCCTAGTTGGTCTAGCTATTTCCCCAATTCTACAACCGTTAGAAACTTTGTTTCTAACAAAGTTCCATATAGATCTCCTCCTTTAAGTCACCATTAAGGAAAGCATTGTTCACATCCATCCGATGGAGATGCCACTGTTTGATGGCTGTAATGGCTAAGAGGAGTTTAACAGAGTTGATCTTAGCAACATGAGAGAAAGTATCAACAAAATCAACCCCATAAGTCTGTGTGTAACCCTTAGCAACAACCCTGGCCTTAAACCGTTCAATAGCACCATCAGGGAGAAACTTAGTTTTATAAACCCATTTGTAGCCTATGGGAACAACATTAACTGGCCTGTCAACAATCTCCCATGTGTGATTAGCCTCTAAGGCATTAACCTCCTCCTTCATAGCTTGATTCCAGCAAGGATGTAAAGCTGCTTGAGCATAAGTTTGAGGGTCTGAAGGAGTAGAAATAAAAAGGGAGAAATGCTTGTGAGAGGGAGACAAGTGAGAGTAAGAAAGACAATGAGAAAGGGGGTAAGGAAGCTTGTCATCAAAGGAAGAAGAACAAGTTTGAGAAAGGAAAGGTGTGAAATGAGTCAAGGTGACGAGGAGGTCTGGTGACTCTGGGAGCTTTACGAAGGGCAATAGGAAGTGAAGGTTGGGCAGGAGGTGAAGAGGGAGGTGGTGAGGGCATAGGTGAAGGTGGTGTAACAGGTGGAGAAGAAATGGGTGAAGGAGGTGGAGAGGGTAGGTAATCAGGATCAGCAGTTTCATGAACATTGTGATCCTGTGGTAAGGGAAGATCATCTTCAGGAGGAAGATGATGATCAGGGGAAGAGGAGGAAGAAGGAACAGAAGTGTGAGAGTCTAGGAAAGGGAATGCAGACTCATTGAACTCTACATCCCTACTGGTAAACACTGAATGAGTGTCTAGATCATACAGTTTGAACCCCTTAACACCAAAATTGTAGCCTATGAAAACTGCCCTGGTAGCTCTAGGAGCAAACTTAGGCTTATGATCCTGAACATTTGTGGCAAATGCAAGACACCCAAAAACTTTAAGATTGCTTTAATCTGGTGGTATGCTAAACAGACACTTAAATGGAGACTTGTTGTGCAAAACAGGACTGGGAATCCTGTTGATTAAGTAAACAACATGCATCACAAAATGGCTCCAAAAACTAATAGGAAGGCCTGATTGAAACTTCAATGCCCTGGCAATATTGAGGATGTGTTGGCGCTTCCTCTCAACTCTGCCATTTTGTTGAGCAGTATGCACACAACTCATTTCATGCACAACACCCTGCTGCTGATAAAAGGAAACCATTTTGAATTCCTGACCCTGATCTGAATGTATAACTTGGACCTTCTTACTGAATTGGGTCTCAACCATTGGAAAGAAGGATTGCAAGAGTACTCTGGTTTCAGATTTGTGTCTCATCAAATACAACCAAGTACATCGACTATGGTCATCTACTATAGTAAGAAAATACTGGAATCCATCATGTGAAATAACATTAACTGGCCCCCAAAGGTCACAATGTATCATATCAAAGGGTGCTTTGGAATGAGAAGTATACTGTTGGGAAAAGGTAAACGCTTATGTTTAGACAAATGACAAACCACACAATCAAAACTCTCTGGTAACTCAACTTCAGTACAAGTTTCTTTAATTTTTCTCAACCTATCTAAAGAAAGGTGGCCTAGTCTCTTGTGCCACAAACTGGAACTCTCTTTGCTGGTGTTCACTCCAAAAATCTGAGGTTTGCAAGTCTCTCCTGGGCCACTGGAATCTCTAAGAAGGTAAAGTCTTCTACTTACTGGGATTAAACCAATTCTCTGTTGAGAGATAAGGTCCTGGATGTGACAAAAAGTGGATTGAAATAGTAATGAGACAGGACTGTTTTTGGTAAGTTGACTAACAAAAATTAGGTTATAAGAGAAAGAAGGTACCAAAAGAACATTGGTAAGAAAAATCCCACAAGGTAACTTGACAACACATAGATGGGTAACATATGTATGTTGGCCATTTTGGAAGGGTGGCTGACACATCATTCACCTTCTTACACCTCAAAAACAAAGTAATGGAGCAAATGATATGATCACTTGCTCCTATATCCAGAACCCACACACATTGACTGGCCTTATGTGCTAAAGTGGAGAGTAATAGAATACCTGGCATAGGCTGTGATCTAGAGACCACAGAGTTAGCTTGAGAGGGTTCATGTGAACTGGAAGCTGGCTGTAGTAGGGAGACTTACTACCGTTAGATTCGGAGCTAGAACGCACTTGTCGCCAGCTTAGGAGGCAACAACTAGCAAGACTGGCTACGGAGGAAGTGCAAATAGATGGCCATCTGAGCAGTGACTTCGAAGAGGAGTACGGAATGGGCGACGAGCACAAAAGGGTGAACCTGAACCTGGGGCAGAACCAACCCCTAGGGATGCCCATGCAGGTTCCCCCAGTGAATCAGGTTCTGGCCAATAACCTAGTTCCCCAGCCAGATGGGGCTCAACATCAACCACCCTCGCCGGGTCCCACTATGGAGTACTACTACACTCCACGGATCGCCGACATCCGCCCAGTCATCCTGTATTAGCCCATTCCAGAAAATAACTTTGAGATCAAGCCATGCTGGATTTAACTGATCACATCCTCCATCCAGTTTCATGTCCTCAAGAATGAGGAGGCAAGGGTACACCTTTCTCGGTTCTTGCAGCTTACCAATGAGTTCTAGCTGAATGGTGTACCAGATGATGCGATCCGTCTTCACCTCTTCCCCCACTCTCTGGCGGGGCATGCAAAGAGGTGGTTAGAGACCCAGCCACCATTGTCGATCACGTCAAGTGACGATCTGGCCGAAAAATTCGTGCATAGGTTCTATCCTGCCTCGAAGACCACGGAGATTCAGCGGGAAATCACTCATTTTCGCCAGGAGCCAGATGAGTCACTACATGATGCCTGGGAACGGTACTCGTGATTTTTTTGGCAGTGTCCCCATTATGACTTTAGTGATGCATTTACTGTGGGGAACTTCTATAGTGCTCTATCTCTAGAGAGCCAGAGGGTGATCGAGTCTCTATGCCTAGGAGGAGACATTCTCACCAAGACGCCGCCCGAGCTGAATCAAATGATCAGTACTTTGGCTGCTAGAGATCATTCTTGAGGACAGAGCACTAGGGGCAGGAACTCCCGGGATCGAGGTGTGCATTCCTTGAAAGCTAGATCCGGGCTAGAGCAGGAGGTGGTCGAGCTTGTCTATACCTTAAAGCAACCCAACAGTCTTATTCCGGGCAGAGGATTGGCTGGCCATTCGGTTGCACAGTGCTAGTGGTGTGAGAGCTCGAACCATTTGGTGGAAGACTGCCAGGCTATGCGGGAGTCTTCTACACCCCAGGAGCAGTTGGACTTCATCGCCAACGCTCGGCGCCTTGATCCTTACAGTGGAACATATAATGAGGGGTGGCGCCAGATCTAAGTTTCTCCTAGAATGGCAACAACAACAACACCACCAAGCCTTCCGATTTCCCAGATAGAGTGGTTGGCTTTCAGCAAAGGCAGTCTTTCCAAGCCAGACAGGGTCCATTTCCATAGCAGCAGCCTTATCAGCCCAGACTGGGGTAGCCTTTTCAGCAGTAGCAGCTCCAGCACAGGATGACCAAACGTCAGAGCTGAAAAACATGGTGCAGACCTTCGTGGGTGTCAGCACGACAAATTTTGCCAGGTTGGACCAGTGCATCATAGTGCTGGAGGTAGGCCAGAGGAACCAAGATGCCATACTGCTGGATCTCCAAAACCAGATTGGAGACATAGCTCACCAAAACAACACCAGCGCACCAGGAACTCTGCCTGCCACCACTAGCTGAATGCCATCATTACTAGAAGTGGCAAGATGACATCTGCTGTACCTACTCCGGCTAGGCTGGAGGAGCCAACACCTGCTTTAGCACTTCCAGCTGACAATGAAGAGGTGGGAAAGGAAGCACCTACTCCCAAGCCACAGCCAGTGGTTAAGAATCATGTTCCCCAACTTCCTTTCCCCACTCGAATGCACAAAGACAAGTTGGAGAGTGAGTTTGCAAAATTCATGGCAATGTTGAAGCAGGTCAACATCAGCATGCCGTTCGTGGAAGCACTGTCGAAGATGCCCAAGTACGCAAAATTCATGAAGGATATCCTCACCAACAAAAAGAAACTTGGGGATCTCTCGACAGTGATGCTGAGCGAGGAGTGTTCTGCCATTCTGCAGAACAAGTTGCCAGAGAAGCAGAAGGACCCATGTAATTTTACTATCCCGTGCTCCATTGGAAAACTGCATGTAGAGAGGTCCCTGGCGGATCTAGGTGCTAGTATCAATGTTATCCCATACAAATTGTTAAAGAAACTAGGCCTAGGTGAACCTAGTGCAACTAGGATGAGTATTCAATTAGCTGACCGATCTGTGGTCCATCCTAGGGGCATAGTGGGAGACCTTCTGGTTAAGGTTGGCAAGTTCTTTTATCTTGCGGATTTTGTTGTCTTAAACATCAACGAAGACGCAGAAGTGCCCCTTGCACTAGGAAGGCCTTTCCTGGCCACCGCCAGGGCCCTCATAGATGTCCGTGACGGGGACTTTGGTCTTGAGAGATGGCGGGAGCAGATAACATTTTCCATTACTAATAAAAATATGTCTGCTATCTCGCCTGTGCATGCTATCTCTCACCAGGTGCACGAGTCTGTCGTGTATCTTTCTGTGCAGCCCATTTTGCAGGATTCTCCTTTCATTCTTTCGTTGCCACTCTCGTCCAGCTTATTACCCAGAGAAAAGATCAGGGAGGCAATGGCGGCCGAACCTGCAGGTAGCTCAACCGGCTCAATAGAAAGCTGGAGACCACTATGAGCTAGTCCCGCCTCCTGAGCCACGACCACCCTGGCCATCCGAGTACTCACTCGCTTGCATCCTACCAGATGGCCAGGTTGAGTTGGCAAGTGCTGGTGGTCACACCCGTCGTGTGCATGGCGACCATATGAAGCTGTCCCTCAAGAGCGATGTGGATCCGCTCTTGGAGGCACCTGTTCCTGCACTGCTTTGAGCATCCCCCATGAGCGTCCAACTAAAAGACGGTAAAGAAGCGCTTGTGGGGAGGCAACCCCACCACGATTTGCATTTATTTCCCTTTTTCCTTGTCGATTTTGTCGGATATTTGAGTCTGTCTGTTGTCTGTCTAGAAATTATCTCGTGCCCAGGGCAGTCTGTTTGAATATGTGGTTGTGCATTTTTCGAGCCGGACCACAAATGAGGTTTGGTTGTTTGCAATCGTGGTTTTGAAATTGTGCAGAGGTAGGCTCGGCAGTAAAAACACGGGCGCCTGGGGTTGAAAACACGGTCGTGTTTCTTCCCCTGTCCACCCGTGTTTTGCCCCTTCACCCTGCGCAGCCTCGCACTAAAAAGCACGGGCGCCAAGGGTTGAAAACACGCCCGTGTTTCGACCCCTGTCCGCCCGTGTTCTGCTAAAGGGGGTTGTGAGCCGTGTCACTTTCCTTCTTTCGGTCTACAATGAAAAATCACCCTTTTGCATCTCTTAGAGGTTCCACAGAGTGGTTTTTGCATGTTCTCTGTTGTTTCTGCTATAAATAATGTGAGGGTTGGAGGTAGTTCTTAAGAGTTGGGAATGTGTTTGAAAAATGTGGAGAGGTGGTGGTTCTCTCAAGAAATGAAAAAAATTAATAAAGAAAAAAATGAAAGCAAAGGAGAACCACCACAAAAAATCTGAATCATGCTCATTAGATAGTGTTTCTTAGCAGTCCGGATTGGGAACACTAGCAGTATTGTAACCTCCTTCACTATTGTGCTCTAAAGAACGTGATTAATGCATAATGGCAAAGAAAAAGTAATTAGTTTGAATTAATGTTGTTGTGAGTGGTTTTGGAACTGTGGAACCTTGTGTTATGAATACCTCCACCACCTAAAAGGCTTTTTCCCCATGTCCAAGACCCTAGCCAGTCATTTGAACTTGTGTCTAAGACCTCCGGATTAGTTAGTGATGACACCCAATATGTCAACTCTAACATTTAGAGGCTGCCGTCATGATGAAGAGACATTAGGGATTGAAGGAATAAGCATGCGCATTTTTCGCATCAAATTGTCCTGACCCCACTGGTCGAGAGTGAGCGATTCATTTCCTTATATTCTCTACACTCTTACCCCGATGAGGACCTAGATTGCTCAGTCTTGATTCTGATGTCTTGAGATTTATGCATGAAGTGGCTGAGTGAAGTCTATGTTGGTTGGCGAACAGAAGGAAGACTCTTCCTTTGCTCGACTTTGCTGCACTCGAATGTCATTTGTGGTGGTTGTCTAGGTTGCCGTTGAGGTTGTTCATGTGTTGATGACTAAAGCTAGTATGATTCACGTGTTTTGTGCCGATATGACATGTCCCAAATGTTTTGAGCACGTTGTGTCTGACTTGGTTTGCTTGGGGACAAGCAAACGGTTAAGTGTGGGGTAATTTGATAACGATGCATATGCACGTGTTTACACCCTTATATCTTATTCGTTTGCGGCTCCTAGTCGTGTATCTTTGGCCTATTTTACGATGGACTGCCTAAGAACCTTCCGCAGTATAATTATCATATAAACTGGACTGGGTGAATTACAACTTGGCTTAACTGCAGTCTAGGGGGAACCATATCTGGGTGACCTCTCTCAAACTTGGAACACAACATTTACTGCTTTTGTTTGCTAGTTTAGTTGGAACTTCACTACATTTGAACCGCTAAATAATAAGAATCTCACGGATTAGTCATCACACATAGGACCCGGGTTGACATTTAAACCTAAACCCGCTATACTACGCATTAGTAGGTGGTTGCACTTGGCCACTTTCTAGTGTGACAGTACAAGCTTGTCAACCATGCTAGGCATAAAAAATATCGAGAGTAATCATGTGAATCACGGTCGTATTTGGTGCAGAGGAAGACGGTAATTTGTCTCCATAACCACCAAATGATCTCCAAACGACCCGAAACTTGCACCTAAGCCTTCCTTTATCTGCTAGGACCTGAAATGTGACAAAATAGCACAACCTAGCATAATATAGGCCAAGGAACCACAAATTTGAGCTAAAACGGTTAAGAAATAAGGGTGCAAACATGTGCAAATAAGACGCTATCAAAGTCCCCCACACTTAACCGTTTGCTTGTCCCCAAGCAAACCAAGTCAGATACAAGGTAAGCTCAAAACATTTTAGTCATGCAAAAATACGTGAATCATACTGGCTTTTTGACATCAACAAATGAACAATTTCAATGGCAACCTAGACAACCACTACAAATGACATTCGAGTGCAGCAAAATCGAGTAAAGGAAGAGTCTCCCTAGACTTGACTCAACCACTTATTCAAGATAGTCACCTTATGCATAAAATTCACGACATCAGAATCAAGACCGATCAATCTAGGTCCTCACCGGGGTATATAATATGAAAATTGAATCACTCACTCTCGACTATTGGACATGGGGAAAATGCATTTTAGGTGGTGGAAAAATTCATAACGCAAGGTTCCACAGTTCCAAAACCAAACACAACAACATTCATTCAAACCATTTACTTTCTCTATGTTATTCTACATTAATCAAGTTTTTTAGAGCACAAGAGCGAAGGAGGTCACAAAATGTTAGCATTTCCAAGCCAGTCTGCCAAGAAATACTATTTTATGAGCATGATTAAGATTTTGGTGGTGACTCTCTTTTGCTTTCATTTGTTTCTTTTTTGTTTCTTTTTTTGAGAGAACCACCACTTATGCACATTATTTTATCCTTGCAAACTCATGCCCATATTTTAAGTACTATAATATCGCCTTTTAGGCCATTTCATATCACATATACATTTTGTTACCCAATCATGATAATGATCTATCATGTTTCACATACATATAACCACATAGTCACACACACATCACATTCACCCATCATTCAACACATATAATTTCATTATCACACATAGTCATAGCAATCTATCAATCTCACATTTCATGTTCAATATTTGGGCCGCTTCATAACCCGAATACCATATTTGTATCCATACGGTTTAATAGGTTAGAGTTTACTCACAACTTATGATATTACTCCGCAATACCCTTTTGCCTTGATGTTTCCCCGACCTGCTCCTTTTCTTTTGCACAAAGCCATAAATATAATTCGCTACTACACAAGAATTTCCTAATCCAAATAACATTAATAAAAATGTACATAAAGTTTGGCATTATTATGTCCCCACTTCTTCTTTCCCACGTGACTCTTTGTCAAGGTCATGGTTAGTGATTTACCTATCAATTTCTATACCACACAAGGGTCAATTAAACTCACCAATTTCATATATGCCTCTCACGTAAACCGGTTCCTACATCCCTTAATTCCTAAAGTATCCTAGTTAATTAGAGTAAGAACAGGTACCTACTTCTAGTTTTCTTCACTGCTAGCATATATACTAAACTTGGCACACACCAATCCTAGAACCCATCCCTTAAATATGTATATACTGATATGCGTACATATATCCAAAGAAAAATGATGAACTAGTACTAGTTATGCGCAGACACCCTTGCATGCATCTAAGTATATAATTACCTTCACATATCCAATCCAATTCCTAAAATCTTCTTCTATCACAGAGGCTATGGTTATGTATATACACATGCATACAGGCCAAATACCAGGATCCCCACCAAATCCTACTTCTCCCCTGACAGCACCCTAATGCTAAAATCACAAGGAAAAGCTCTTACCTTGGATATGTATATACACGTATACCCAATGCTCAACTTTTCTCAGTTTCCTCACAGCTTGCAATCTCTCTTCCTTCACCGGCGCTCTCAAAGAAAAGGAGAGTTTGCTGGGAATGGCGGATGAGGTGAGAGGGAGTTTCAGGCCCTCTTTCTAGCATCCCAAGCAAATAAAAGATAAGGGGTATCCACCTCCTCCCTTTACATCACAATAACAATTGTCCACTTCATCCTCGGCTTATTAATGGTTTTCTCAAGGATGGTTGTCAGCTATGTATGTATGAAATTTATCTTTGGAACTAGAGCTCATGCGTGTCTCTAGAGGAGAGATGGGTGCAAGAACATACAAGGGAAATAAATCCCTCCACTCACATGCCTTATTGAATCCCACTACACCTAATCACTATTGAGATGAATTTTTGGTTCACTTTATTTAAATCATCCTATATATAACCGATTAAGAATGAGGACAAGGAGACTCATATAATAATTACTAGTTCACACTTTATAGTGGATTATAATAAGATCCCCTATCATTTTGTACTTTGGGGATTTCTCGATACTTCATTAGATAGCACAACACTAGGCTCAACGGGTAGTAACTCTCGTTTAAATACTTACTCACAATGTATACTTAATTTAAGTAGCTCAAAAGCAAGAGGGTGTGACATTCCTTCCACACTTGTATCCCAATCCATCTCAACCAACACCCTTCTCAACCACACACACTATGCTGCACAATAAGCAACTTCAAAAAATTTGGCTTCAGTGGTTGACAAAGTCACCACAGGCTATGATGAGGACATCAATGGGCCAGTCACATGTGCTAAGGCAAGGACGTTGAAGGAGAAGCTTGCGACATATTTGGAGAGCTACTTTAGAGCCATGGACGTGGAGCTATTTCGAGGGAAGCCATATATGATGATTCGAGTGGAGGAAGAAGGAGGAAGTGCTGAAGAGAAGGCAGATTGCAAGAAGCAGCCTTAACGGGTTTGCTTAATGGGTCCAGACTTAACGGTTTGGGCTTAACGGGTTTCCTGGGCTGTTTTCGAGTTTCCAAGTTTTTAAGTCGGTTTATGCTTGTTTTTCCATGTTTGAGTTGGATTTGGGTTGTACTTTGCCTATTTAAAGGGCTGAACACATTGGTTTGCCTTTAGACAATTATTATTGAATTTCATAAGCTATTGTCGAGTTCCCTACGCGGAATTTGCCCTAATTACTCTGTCGAGAATATTCAGAGTGCTAGAGCGACTCTTATCAGCTAGGTATTCACCCTAGTTGTGGCGAGCTACCCATATCGATTGCCCTTGAGTCCGAGTTGAATCTGTCCGATCGATTCATATATCGATTGCCCTTATTCACGGGTGAGTATTGTCCGATCAATTTCCATCCTATCTGTTCTATTTGGTTCGAGAAGCTTGACCCTGCGCTACTTTGATTATATCAAGTGGTATCAGAGCTAACAGCAAGGCTTGCCGAGCAAGCCACGAGGATGGAGGCTATCGAGACAAGGCTCCAGTAGCCGGTTGTGGTCGACGCAAACCCTAACCCTAGGCCTCGACAAAAAGAAAGGGGAAGGGAAAATCAAGCTCCTTCATCCTTGGTTCATGAATTACAACGTCATATGCGCCAGCATAGACGCCTTGGAATGCCTTGAGCTGAAAGGAGAGGGCGGCAGCAGCATCATGAAGAGGAGTTTAATGACGAGTAAGAAGAGAGCTTAGAGGAGGATGATGATTTGTGAAACATCAATGTCACGATTCCACCTTTTCGCGGCACCACGAACCCTGATGCTTATTTGGATTGGGAGCGAACGATGGAACTTGTGTTTGATTGTCATAACTACTCCGAGAAGAAGAAAGTGACATTGGCTTCCCTAGAGTTCTCGGATTATGCACTTGTTTGGTGGGATCAGTTGGGAACGAGTCGAAGGAGAAACAGGCAACGTCCTATTGAGACGTGGGATGAGATGAAAGGAATTATGAGGGATCGGTTTGTACCGAGTTCCCATTTGCGATATATGTATCCAAACCTCCAGCTTCTACGACAAGGAACTGAAAGCTTTGAAGATTATCACAAGGAGTTAAAGTGTTGATGATACGTACTGATGTGAGAGAGGACCGCGAGGCTACCATAGCTCATTTTCTGTATGGTCTCAATCGAGAGATCAAGAACGTGGTAGAGATACAACCGTTCCTTGAACTTGAAGATTTGGTGGATATGGCAAGTAAAGTGGAACGGCAGATGCGAAATAGGAGATTTCAACCCTCCACGAATTTAACACGTTCGAGCCAAGGAGTTGCAACCAACCCTAAGCCTCAACTGCCCGAGAAAGAAGCTCCTAGACCCGCGACAAGGGTTAATGGTGCAAATCGAGTTATGAAGCAAGGTGGATCGTCGGGGGAAATTCGTTGTTTCAAATGCCATGGAAGAGGACACATTGCGAGCCAGTGTGCCAATAAGAAGACCCTGATCTTGCTTGATAATGGCGAGTATGTATCTGAGGAAGAGGGAGAGACCATCGATTCTGATGCCGATGAGTCTATGGAAATGGAATCACCTCCAGGCAGTTTGTTTGTAGCACGAACAATATTGACTGTGCAGCCTAAGGAGGAGAGTGAACAGCGAGAAAATATCTTCCATACGAGATGTGTAGTTGATGGGAAGTTGTTGTCTCTAGTGGTCGATGGAGGAAGTTGCACGAACGTTGTGAGCGCGTATGCGATGAAGAGGCTAGGGCTGCCTACGTTGAAGCATCCAAAGCCATACACGCTACAATGGCTTAACGATCGCGACTCCATCAAAGTCACAAAGCAGGCACTAATGAAGTTCGAGATTGGGGATTACAAAGATGAGATTTTGTGTGTTATAATGCCAATGCAAGCTGCACATGTGCTTTTTGGCAGGCCATGGCAGTTTGATCGATAAGCACAGCATGATGGAGTGACAAATAAGTAGAAGTTGCAACATGGAGGACATAAGTTCGTGTTGAAGCTTCTGTCTCCAAGTGAAGTATATCGAGATCAACTCCAAATGCAGCAACGTCGAGAGCAAGAAAAGGCAAGTAATGCCTCGACCAAGAAAGGAGAAGAAGGAGCTAGAATGGTGGATTCTAACGCATTGATGCTAGCACGCAGTGGAGATCTGAAGCAAGCTGCATGTGCACAAGAACCTTTGATTGTGCTCATGTACAGGGACGTGCTACTCAATCAAGAACTAGTCCAAGAAGTTCCAGCCGAAGCAAGAGTGGTGTTGTATGTGTTCGAGGATGTGTTTCCAAAGGAAGCACCGAAGGGGCTTCCTCCTATTCGCAGAATTGAGCACCAGATTGATTTCGTGCCGGGAGCTCAAATTCCAAACAAGGCAGCATATCGAGCTAATCCAGAAGAGACCAAAGAGCTACAAAGGCAGATTGACGAGCTCATGGAGCAGGGGCATGTTCGAGAAAGTTTGAGCCCGTGTGCAGTTCTGGTGATTCTCGTGCCAAAGAAGGATCACACCTGGCGGATGTGTGTAGACTGTCGAGCCATCAATCAAATTACAGTTAAGTATCGTTATCCAATTCCACGATTAGATGATATGCTTGATGAATTACATGGCTCTACGGTGTTTTCCAAGATTCATTTCAGATCAGGTTACCACCAAATTCGTATGAAGGAGGGAGACGAGTGGAAGACTGCGTTTAAGACCAAGCAGGGTCTATAAGTATGGATGGTCATGCCCTTTGGTTTAACCAATGCTCCTAGCACATTCATGAGGCTGCTGAACCATGTTTTGAGGCCATTCATTGGCTAGTTCGTGGTCGTATACTTCGACGACATTCTGATCTACTCGAAGTGCATGGAGGATCATCTCAATCACTTGAGAGAGGTGTTGGCGATGTTGAGAAAGGAGAAATTGTATGCTAACCTCAAGAAGTGCTCGTTTTGCACTTCTAGTGTTATTTTCCTTGGTTTTGTGGTGAGTGCAGATGGAGTCAAGATGGACGAAGAGAAAGTGAAAGCAATTCGCGATTGGCCTATTCCAACCAACGTGAATGAGGTGCGGAGCTTGCATGGGCTTGCTGGGTTCTAACGTCGATTTGTGCCCAATTTCAGCACCATTGTCGCACCATTGACATCCATCATCAAGAAAAACGTAACGTTCTATTGGGGAGAGGAGCAGACCAGAGCATTCGAGCTGCTCAAGCACAAGCTCACACACGCACCTGTCCTGATGTTGTCAGATTTCAATAAGACATTCGAGGTGGAGTGTGATGCTTCTGGTTTGGGAATTGGAGCAGTGTTGATGCAGGAGAAGAAGCCGATTGCTTACTTCAGTGAGAAGTTGAGTGGGGCTGCCCTCAACTATCCAACGTACGACAAGGAGCTTTATGCTCTAGTTTGAGCCTTAGATACGTGGCAACACTATCTTTGGCCGAAGGAGTTCGTGATTCACACTGATCACGAGTCGTTGAAGTATTTAAAGGCTCAACACAAGCTGAATAAGAGACATGATTGATGGGTTGAGTTTATTGAATCCTTTCCGTACGTGATCAAGTACAAGCAGGGCAAGGAGAACATAGTTGTTGATGCCCTATCTCGAAGGCATTCGTTGATCACGACAATGGGGGTGAAGTATTTGGGTTTCGAGCATATCAAGGAGCTCTATTCTGATGATGCTGACTTTGGGAAGATCTATAGAGCTTGTGAGCAGCATGGCGATGGGAAGTTCTATCGAAGTGATGGCTACTTGTTTCGAGCTAACCATTTGTGTATTCCTCGATCATCACTTCGAGAGTTGTTGTTGCAAGAGGCTCATAGAGGAGGCTTAATGGCACATTTCGGTGTAGACAAGACGCTGAGTTCTCTACAAGAGCACTTCTATTGGCCGCACATGAAGGGAGACGTGGAGAATCTGTGTGCGAGGTGTGTGGAATGCAAGCAGGCCAAGTCGAAGGTGCAATCATCTGGATTGTACACACCACTGCTGATTCCATATGCTCCATGGATCGACATCTCTATGGATTTTGTGCTTAGTTTGCCACGGATAAGGAAGGGAATGGATTCAATTTTGTGGTGGTGGATCGATTCTCGAAGATGGCACACTTTATCCTGTGTCATAAGACGGATGATGCTATTAACGTGGCTGATTTGTTTTTCAGGGAAGTGATGCGATTACATGGGATGCCTCGTTATATAGTATCCGATCGAGATACTAAGTTTCTGAGTTCCTTTTGGAAGACATTGTGGAGCAAACTGGGGACAAAGCTGTTGTTCTCTACCACATGTCATCCTCAAACCGATGGGCAAACAAAGGTTGTCAATCAAACTCTGTCTCATATTCTGCGAGCTGTGATCAAGAGCAACATCAAGGCTTGGGAGGACTGCCTTCCCCACGTGGAGTTCGCTTACAACAGGATAGTGCACTCGACGACGAAGTTCACTCCGTTTGAGCTCGTGTATGGTTTTAATCCACTCACTCCTTTGGATTTGATGCCATTACCTTTGAATGAGCATGTCAATCTCGATGGAGCCAAGAAAGCCGAGTTCGTGAAGAGTTTACATGAGAAGGCGAGATTGTACATTGAGAGAAGGACGGAGTAAATCATGCGCAATGTGAACAAAAAAAGGAAACCGAGGCACTTTGAAGTTGGCGACTGGGTGTGGGTGAATTTGAGGAAGGAGAGGTTTCCCCAGCAGAGGAAATCAAAGTTGATGCCCCAATGTGATGGTCTTTTCCAGGTGGTTTCGAAGATTGGAAGCAATGCCTACAAGATCAACTTGCCGAGAGACTATGGAGTAAGTGCAATGTTTAATGTTTCTGACCTTGCAACTTATTTGGATGGCAATTTGGATTTGAGGGAAAATACTTTTGAAGAAGAAGGGGTTGATGAGGACATCAATGGGCCAGTCAAACGTGCTAAGGCAAGGACGTTGAAGGAGAAGCTTGTGACATATTTGGAGAGCTACTTTGGAGCCATGGACGTGGAGCTATTTCGAGGGAAGCCATATATGATGATTCGAGTGGAGGAAGAAGGAGGAAGTGCTGAAGAGAAGGCAGATTGCAAGAAGCAGCCTTAACGGGTTTGCTTAATGGGTCCAGCCTTAATGGGTTTACTTAACGGGTCCAGGCTTAACGGTTTGGGCTTAACGGGTTTGCTGAGCTGTTTTCGAGTTTCCATGTTTTAAAGTCGGTTTATGCTTTTTTCCCATGTTTGAGTCGGATTTGGGTTGTACTTTGCCTATTTAAAGGGCTGAACACGTTGGTTTGCCTTTAGACAATTATTATTGAATTTCAGAGGCTATTGTCGAGTTCCCAACGTGGAATTTGCCCTAATTACTCTGTCGAGAATCTACAAAGTGCTAGAGCGACTCTTATCAGCTAGGTATTCACCCTAGTTGTGGCGAGCTACCCATATCGATTTCCCTTTAGTCCGAGTTGAATCTATCTTATCGATTCATATATCGATTGCCCTTATTCACGGGTGAGTAATGTTCGATTGATTTCCATCCTATCTGTTCTGTTTGGTTCGAGAAGCTTGACCCTGCGCTACTTTGATTATATCAGGCTATTTCTTGGATGCCCATGAGACTGCTCCTCCAGTAAGGAAGAACACGTACCCACTAGTACTTTTATTATCATCAATATCTCCAGCATAATCACTGTCTGTATACCCTAGCAGATAGTTCTCTCCATTCTTCCTCTGATACATGATGTCATGGCTCATTGTCTCTTTGATGCATCTCAGTACTATCTTGGCTGCCACTAGGTGCTTCCATGTAACTGCTCAGCAAACATATAGAAAACATTAGATATGTTCTTGTGGATGTAAGGTACAACATACTTCCAATAAGTTGCTTTTATTCAGTAGCATTCACCAAGCCTCCTTCTCCTGTGTTTGATAGCTTTGTACTAGAAATAATGGGATTATGTACAAAATTGCAGTTAGATAGTGAAACCTTTCTAGAACCTCCTTTGCATACTTCTGCTGGCAGATGAATATCCCTGAGTCATTTTGCAGCACTTGAACCCCTAGGAAATACTTTATTTCCCCAATATTAGTCATTTCAAACTCGGCTTCCATCGATTTCTTGAAGTCAACCACCATCTCAGGACTAGTACTAAAGAACAGCAAGTCATCCACATAGACACTCACAATCAGCATGCCCTTCTCGGTGTACTTATTGGAAGTGTTATTCTTCACTACTAGCCTGGCTTTATGCTTGTCCAAATCTTCACTTTCAGTGTACTTGGTCTTGTAAATCCACTTTAGGCCTATAGGGATCACACCAGGACAAACAGTCAATTCCCAAGTGTTATTCTTCTTGATGCAATGCATTTCTTGTCTCATTGCTCCATTCCACTTCTCATCTGCAACAACCTCCTCATAAGTCTGAGGATGATGTAGCCATATGTACCTAGTCGCCTTGAACTTCTTCCATATGACCACAGTCATAGATAGCTAGGTGGCCTTGTGGCTTGCTAGTCGTAGGAGCAAGCTCAATACTTCTAGGAAGTCCGAGTACATCACTGGTTATGGTGTCAGTATAATCTTCTAAAGCATCAAGCCATGCAATTGGTGATGGGGTGACAGGACTATAAACTTATTCTTCGTTCATATTTTCTTCGGTTTCAGTTCCAGTTTCTTGACCAACAGGAGTATCTACTAACCATGGACCTTCTTCTCCATCTGAATTCTCAAAGGGATCCTCACTTCCTTCCCAAGTCAGGCTAGTGAGTACATGTTGGATATCAAATTTCACTTCCAACCTTTCATTTCATCAAAAACCACATCACGACTCACCACAATCTTCTTAATTTCTGGATTGTAAAGCCTATAGGCTTTGGACTGCGTGGAGATTCCTAGGAACTGACACACTATGCTTTTTTCATCTAACTTCTTCCTTAGTTGGTCTGGGACATGGAAATAGCCAACACAGCTAAACACTTTGAAGTGTGGAACTGAGTGGAGCTCCAGTTCATAAATCCAGTGGAGTCTTTCCTTGGTTGGCAACCGTGGGACTCCTGTTCAGGACATGAGTTGTCTAGTTGACAGCTTCTGGCAAAAAACCAGCAAGTACCTGTGTAGCTTTAGCCTACACCTAACCATGTTCATGGTTGTTATATTTTTCCTCTCAGCCACCCCATTTTGTTGTGGGGTTAGAGCAGTTGTAAGTTGTCTTTTCATTCTAGTTTCATCACAAAAAGCTTGAAACTCATTCTCTCCTCCCCTATCTGTCTAAGACACAAAACAAATTCTCCCGTTTCTTTTTCAACCTGAGCTACATACTTTTTGAACCATTCAATAGCTTCAGACTTAGCAGCTAACTAATAGACCCATAACTTTATGCTAAAGTCATCTATGAGAGTGAATACACCCTCTTACCCCCATTAGAGGCTGGAGTGAGAGGACCACACATATATGCATGCACAAGCTCCAGCCTTTTTGTTGCCCTCCACTGACTTTTCTGGGGAAAAGCCTTCTTGGTTTGCTTGCCAAGTTGCCAAGTAGAAAAAACCCCAACTTCTCATTTCAATACGGTATGCCTATGACCAGATTCTTTTGTTGCAACTGTGACTCTAATGATTGAGGTGTCCAAACCTATGATGCCACTGACTTAGAGATGTGTCTTTGTCATTTATGGTTTGTAGACACTGAGTTTCATTTGATCCAGCACTATGAATGTTGGCTTGTAAGACAAACATTCAATTTGTCTTCATCTTTGTCTCTAACAGTAACCCTTTGATTTCATGGAAAATTTTGCAGTAATCCTTCTTCACTAGGAACTCCAAGCCTTTTCCTGAACCTGGCCCATGCTCAGCAAGTTTGTTTTGAGACCAGGTACAAAAAACACGTCTTGAATGACCAGAGAATGCTGACCAAGCAGGAGTTTCATTGTGCCCCTCCCTGCCACTGCCAGCTTACTGTCATTCCCTAGTCTGACTTGACCCTTGTGACTTAAGTCCATGGTGGCGAACCAGCTTTGGTCCCCACTCATGTGGTTACTACAACCAGAGTCTAGGAATCACCAGTTATCCATTCTTGGCTTGGAAGATTCTTCAAGTAGAGCCATCAGCAGCACATCGTCAATCATGTCATTTGGTGCATAGTAGGCATGTTGAGCATTTGTGTTCCAGTCCAGACATTCATAACGAAAATGACCAAACCTGTGTGATATCTTTACACATGTTTGCGCCCTTGTTCTTAACCGTTTTAGCTTGAATTTGTGGTTCATTGGCCTATATTACGCTAGGTTGTACTATTTTGTCACATTTCAAGTCCTTGCAGGTAAAGGAAGGCTTAGGCGCAAGTTTCGGGTCGTTTGGAGATCATTTGGTGGTTTTGGAGACAAATTACCATCGTCCCCTACACCAAATACGGTCGCGATTCACATGATTACTGCAGATTTTTCTATGGTGAGCATGGTGAAGGCTCAGGTAAGAACTACGGTGAAGCTTCCCATAAATACGATCGTATTTCTCCAGCGTCCAGCTCGTATTTTATGGCCGAGGCTAGCCCTTGAAGATTTCCGAAGGAAGGCAAATTACGGGCAGACGAAGACAAAAATACCGCCATTGCTACTCATATGAATGCTGATAATTTTCAGAATACTGCCAGTATTTCCATAGCCGTGACCATGGATTTATCCGTCTCAACTTAACCAAAACGCGTGTTTTGGGCGAAATACGGGCAGAGGAGATTTACGACTGTATTCTTGCCCGTATTTCACCCAGTGTCGGGGTAAATAGGCAGATTCGAGCCGAAGGAAGGGGATTCGACTTTTGGAGAGAAAACATAGTTCTAGAGAGAGAAAGTGACGAAGAACAAACCTTATGAGTTATTTGGAGTGGATTTCTCACCATTGAAGGCCATATTCCGTCCCCAGGAGTGAAGATTGACATCCAAGAGCAAATTATTCCCATCTTTATGAGTATGACTACTTTGATTGTTGTTTTCCCCTCTCTCTCTCTCTCTATGAATTAGACATTTCTCTCACTTGGGTATGAAGAACCCTAGTTCCATGTGTTAGGGATCTTGATTGTAATGACTTTTGGGATGATATATTGATTGGTTTTAATCGATTGAAGGGTGTTTATCGAGTCAATTGAATCCTGATCAACTTCTTTTGATTTCTGCTTCTACCTGTGATAGATAAAATCTGATTAGGTTGTTAGAGCTTCTTCAATCGATAGGAGTGAATTAATTGTACGAGAGTCAGTCAATTCACTGCTTTGTACTGGAAATCGTTTCCAGTATTGGAGTTCTGTGTTAATTGCTTTAGCATTCTATCATGGTGAAGACTAGTCGTCTGCCGGATAGTCTGTCTAAGAGGGCTTGGTCAGCTTAAGAGATTCCAACCTACTTTCGGATCTTACATTGTTTAATCAACAGTGAATCAACCAAAGGAAATTACAACTTAAACCTAACCAAAGAGCTAGGGGGACTCATTCGCGAGTGACTCTTCTCTCCCTTCAGAAACCAACCATTTACCGCTTTCTTTATGCTTTAGTTAAAACTCATCTTTACCCGCTAGATAATAGATAATCACAGAGTAGGTAGTACATCTAGGCTTTGGGTTGACTTTTATTACTTGATCCCACTATGTTACATTTCCATTCTGCGATTATACTTGGTCGTAGTTTGGTGTTGTGTCTGAGCAAGTTAAGTTTTTGGCGCCATTGCCGGGGAACTCTAGGTTATTGTAGAAACGTGAACGTCTTTTACTTTAGCATTATTTTTCTACATTTGTTTTCTTTGCCCTGTTTGCCTTACACGGGTTGTGTCTGCAGTCTGTGTGCAGGTAGTGTATGACCCGTAGCCAGTCGGGAGATCTACATTCGTTAGACTCAGAAATTGAACGAACTTGTTGTAACGCCCTAACCCGGCCGAGTACTACTATTACTAAAATGGCCTTGATAAATGAAATACTCAAATCTTAAAATTGCAGCGGGAAAAAAATTTCATAAATAAAATACTGAAAATACACACTTGTAGTTGAAAGCAACGCCCTAACACATGGGCAAACTCAATACTTAAAATCTCAAAATGATCTCCAGTCTATACTCATAATCATAAACTGAAACAACTAAAAAGTCTCTAATGCTACTGCTTCCTGAAAGCCTTGACCAGACATCCTCCGTTGCGCTTGTACTTTCCTCTCTAGCTGGCTGCCCTCAAACTGCTCCTCTCGAACTCACTGCTCTCTAACTCCTCTTAGTCCTCTTCAAACTGGTGAGTGAGTGATGGTGTATAATGAATGGACTGAATGCCTATACGATGATACTGAGATAGCCTAATTGGCTATCCTATGATTACTGGAAAGCCTGTACGGCGGAATTGTGATATTGGGAAGCTTATAAGACGATGATGTGTTTATATGAAATGGTGAATGCAACTATGTGAATGTTATGAATACGAGAATAGATATGTGTTAAATGATTGATGATACTGTCTACTACTTGTTTTGCGACTAACTAAAGAATTGTCTGATCACCTATATCAAACTTAATGGCGCATGTCATGCACTCTATGAGATATGATATTGCGGCTTTATGGCTAGCTCTCCGGGAGAGCGATACCAGGCCTGGTCATTGGCGATGCTTAATGCATCTATTGGCGGTGCTTAAGGCATCTATTGGCGGTGCTTTATGCATATATTGGAGGTGCTTAATGCATCTATTGGCAGTGCTTTATGCATTTACTGGATATACCCGGGGGAGTGTATGACTTGGCATCTTAAAGGCTAAAAGCACAGAATCTAGCTAACCCTGTGTGTGTATGTGTGTGTATGGATGGGTGTACTAGTGTGTGTGTGTGATATTGACTACTGAATTGTGCATGGTTACATGTCTGGAATGCCTTAGCAAAGTGGATACTGAAATTGGTTATCTCGGGAAACTAAGATATTAAGCACGGGGCTCGACTTCACCAGATATTATGTTTGTATTGATATTCTTGACAGGTTAGCTTTTACTCATTGAGGTGAGGTCTCACCCCGTCAAAAAATTTCCCCGGATTAGAAGTGTTGGACTAGAAGTCAAGGAAACTCAATAAGGCTCAGCTCGGCATCAATGAGGTGGGATGGTGGACTCAGACTCCGACATGACTTGTTTATAGTATTTTGAGAGAAGATGGTCTTCTCTACTGTCATGTGTTTTGAAGTATTAGAAGTTTATGTAAATTATGGTTTGGTTTGTGAACGAAACAGAATTGTAACAGACTTTAATCAGTATAATCTTGTGAATGTCTTAAATTATGTATGGGTATTACATTTGTGGTATCAGAGCTGGGATATGATCCCACGGGATACCACCTGGTTTTAAAAATGGAGTCTTGCATGGTTTTGAAGGAATTTTCACTTTTTTAAAATCAAGTTGCATTCTGAGTCAAGTATGGATCCAGATCCTGATTTGAAGTTGTTATTGATTTCATGTGGAGTCCAGTCAAGGAGGAGAAGGAGGAGCCAACCCACCTCAGGGATCCCAAGGACCCCAGGGAAATAATGCTGAGAACAATGTTGAGTCCCGTAACCAAAAATCCCTTATATAAGAGACTATCCAGAGGTGTTAAAAATGGGGGCAGAACCCTTTAAGGGGACTGTTGATCCAAAAGTGGCTCTGGATTGGTTAAAGAAGGTTGAAAGGGTTTTTAATCTACTCAAATGTCCCGATGATGTTAAGTTTGATTATGGGGTGTTCCTTCTGAAGGATGATGCATATGACTGGTGGCTAACAATTCTCGGAGTGCAGGAAGACACTATCATGCACTACTGGGATGTGTTTCTGCATCATTTTCGAGCTCAGTATATTTTATATGTATATTGTGCCCAAAAGAAAGTATAGTTTCTAACTCTTAAACAACAGGAAGGGCAGACGGTGAGTGAGTATGAGGCTCAATTTCATCGCCTACTCACATTTGCAAGGGATTGGATCCCGACTGAGTCAGATAAATGTGCACGTTTTGAAGGGGGTTTGAGAGGAGATATCAAGTCTAGGATAGCCATCTCTGACATGGTTAATAATGGATGGTTGAAGGCAGCCGCAATCCGGGCGGAGGCTAATATTAATGAGGAAAAGGTCCGAGAGAGGAAAATCCAGGTGTATGAGCCAAGAAATAACAAATGGAAGTGAATGTCCTCAACTAGTACGGAGCAGGCGTCCAGCGTAAACTTTATTAGCAGGGAAAGCGGACCACAAAATCCCAGATGGAGCTCCCCAGCGGCAAGTTAGGGAGGGAATACTCAATTGGGTACTCCACGAGCTCTCGAGTGTCCTCATTGCGGGAAGAACTAATTTGGGGTTTGTCGTATGGTTACTGGAGGATGTTTTCGTTGTGGTGACATGGGTCACTATGTAAGGGCCGAGAACTGTGAGTAGTGCCCAGAGGGGAAACTTTAGAGGAGGAAATGGTAGAGGGTGAAGCCGAAACACTAAAATGAGAGGCAATGTTAGTGGGCAAGCGACGAGAAGCGAGATGCTACCTCGTGTTTTTGCCATGAGGGGTGAAGCTGATGTGTCCCCTGAAGTTGTCACGGGTATGATCCTTCTCCATAATACCCTAGCTATCTGGCTACACCTACTCATTTTTGTCACGTGCCTTTTCTCATAATTTCTATAACCAACTTGAACCCCTTATCTAGAAACATGTATGTGAAAACCCCTAGGAAATACCATTGAAATTAGCCAGGTTTACCCCAAGAGTCCCGTAACAATAGCTGAAATGGAAGTGAAGAAAGATTAATAGCAACGTTATTAGTAGGTTACTTTAAAAAAATGGACCAAGCCTAAGACTATGAGAAAAAAATGATGTAAGAAAGAAGCTAGGCGGTGAACAACCAAAAATTCATAGGCTCAATACCCCTACTAGTTACAAAGTAAATTTCGGGGACAAAATTTATTTTAGAGGAGAGGAATTGTCACACCCTCTTGCTTTTGAGCTAGTTAAATTAAGTATACATTGTGAGTAAGTATTTAAACGAGAGTTAATTACTACCCGTTGAGCCTAGTGTTGTGTTATCTAGTGAAGTATCTAGAAATCCCCAAAGTACAAAATGATAGGGGATCTTATTATAATCCACTATAAAGTGTGAACTAGTAATTATTATATGAGTCTCCTTGTCCTCATTCTTAATCGGTTATATATAGGATGATTTAAATAAAGTGAATCAAAAATTTATCTCAATAGTGATTAGGTGTAGTGGGATTCAATAAGGCATGTGAGTGGAGGGATTTATTTTCCTTGTCTGTTCTTGCACCCATCTCCCCTCTAGAGACACGCATGAGCTCTAGTTCCAAAGATAAATTTCATACACACATAGATGACAACCATCCTTGAGAAACCCATTAATGAGCCGAGGATGAGGTGGACAATTGTTATTGTGATGTAAAGGGAGGAGGTGGATACCCCTTATCTTTTATTTGCTTGGGATGCTAGAAAGAGGGTCTGAAACTCCCTCTTACCTCATCCGCCATTCCCAGCAAACTCTCCTTTTCTTTGAGAGCGCTGGTGAAGGAAGAGAGATTGCAAGCTGTGAGGAAACTGTGAAAAGTTGAGCATTGGGTATACATGTATATACATATCCAAGGCAAGAGCTTTTTCCCTGTGATTTTAGCATTAGGGTGTTGTCACGGGAGAAGTAGGATTTGGTGGGGATCCTGGTATTTGGCCTGTATGCATGTGTATATACATAACCATAGCCTCTGTGATAGAAGAAGATTTTAGGAATTGGATTGGATATGTGAAGGTAATTATATACTTAGATGCATGCAAGGGTGTCTGCGCATAACTAGTACTAGTTCATCATTTTTCTTTGGATATATGTACGCATATCAGTATATACATATTTAAGGGATGGGTTCTAGGATTGGTGTGTGCCAAGTTTAGTATATATGCTAGCAGTGAAGAAAACTAGAAGTGGGTACCTGTTTTTACTCTAATTAACTAGGATATTTTAGGAATTAAGGGATGTATGAACCAATTTACGTGACAGGCATATATGAAATTGGTGAGTTTAATTGACCCTTGTGTGGTATAGAAATTGGTAGGTAAATCACTAACCATGACCTTGACAAAGAGTCACGTGGGAAAGAAGAAGCGGGGACATAATAATGCCAAGATTTATGTACATTTTTATTAATGTTATTTGGATTAGGAAATTCTTGTGTAGTAGCGAATTATATTTATGGCTTTGTGCAAAAGAAAAGGAGCAGGTCGGGGAAACATCAAGGCAAAAGGGTATTGCGGAGTAATATCATAAGTTGTGAGTAAACTCTAACCTATTAACCGTATGGATACAAATATGGTATTCGGGTTATGAAGTGGCCCGGATATGGAACATGAAATGTGAGATTGATAGATGGTTATGAATATGTGTGATAATGAAATTATATGTGTTGAATGATGGACGAATGTGATGTGTGTGTGACTATGTGATGATATGTGTGTGAAACGTGATAGATCATTATCATGATTGGGTGATGAAATGTATATGTGATATGAAATGGCCTAAAAGGCGATATTATAGTACTGAAAATCCTTCGAGGTGATGGGGTATAATGAATGGAAAGCCTGTATGATGATACTAAGATAGCCTAATTGGCTATCCTATGATTACTGGAAAGCCTGTACGGCGGAATTGTGATATTGGGAAGCTTACAAGATGATGATGTGCTTATATGGAATGTTGAATGCAACTATGTGAATGTTATGAATACGAGAATAGATATGTGTTAAATGATTGATGATACTGTCTACTACTTGTTTTGCGACTAATTAAAGAATTGTCTAATCACCTATATCAAACTTAATGGCGCCTGTCATGCACTCTATGAGATATGATATTGCGGCTTTATGGCTAGCTCTCCGGGAGAGCGATACCAGGCCTGGTCAATGGCGATGCTTAATGCATCTATTGGCGGTGCTTAATGCATCTATTGACGGTGCTTTATGCATTTACTGGATATACTCGGGGGAGTGCATGACTTGGAAACTTAAAGGCTAAAAGGCACGAAATCTAGCTAACCCTGTGTGTGTATGTGTGTGTATGGATGGGTGTACTAGTGTGTGTGTGTGTGATATTGACTACTGAATTGTGCATGGTTACATGTCTGGAATGCCTTAGCAAAGTGGATACTGAAATTGGTTATCTCGGGAAACTAAGATATTAAGCACGGGGCTCGACTTCACCAGATATTATGTTTGTATTGATATTGTTGATAGGTTAGCTTTTACTCATTGAGGTGACGTCTCACCCCGTCAAAATTATTTCCAAGATTAGAAGTGTTGGACTAGAAGTCAAGGAAACTCAATAAGGCTCAGCTCGGCATCAATGAAGTATTAAAAGTTTATGTAAATTATGGTTTGGTTTGTGAACGAAACAGAATTGTAAAAGATTTTAATCGGTATAATCTTGTGAATGTTTTAAATTATGTATGGGTGTTACAAGGAAGCACTGTGATTCTATGTGATAACTGCTCTACCATTAAGTTGTCGAAAAATCTAGTCTTACATCGTAGGAGTAAACACATAGATGTCAGGTTTCACTTCCTAAGAGATCTGGCTAAGGAAGGAGTGGTGGAGTTGCACCAGTGTGGAACACAAGATCAAGTTGCTGACATAATGACTAAAGCTTTGGGTCTGGAGACGTACGTTTCAGAGGATGAGAAGGAAGCTGGGAGTCTGCAGCCTGTCTGAGTTTGAGGAGCACTGAAGGTAACTTGACGTTGTGAAATGGAACTCATATTGGATGGAGTTCAGTTCAGGGGAGGATATGTTGGAACCAAATTCTTATGGCACAAAAATTAGTGAGAGGTTCCCAAAACCAGTTTGAATTTGAGTATATTTGTCTTTTATTTGAAACTGCGTCGTTTGTAGTTGGTCTGTCTGAGTCCTTTATGTTTCAATTTGTTACAAATAAATCCTGAACAAATAGGTTTGGTTGCTCAGAGTTTGTAGCTGGTTAGTTGGTTGAGAGAGTTGGATTTCAACGTTGTGGATGTTAGTGTCGTTGTTAGTGGCCCGAGTCTTGTGGGCTACATCAACATATATATATTCTTGCTTTGATTTAAATAAAGAATCGTCAGATTGCCCGACTTTGTGATTCTACAGCTCCACAAGGTTCTCTGATCAGCCTAGACATGGCAGGGGATTCTAGTAGGTCGCTCTCTCCTAAAATTCGAATCTTGTTGGGGAGATTGGTTAGGGGGATCCGATATATATCACTAGTGATTCTTGGCTTCCGGTGATCCCTCCATCTTGACCTGTGTTGCTATCACATGTCATTTTTCCGGCCCCATTCATCGATTCGCCATTCCGAGTCATTCCTGAGGGAGTCCATCTCCTATCGGTAGAGTATTTGAGTCGATCGATCTAGAAGGATACCCAACATTGATCCAAAGGACGGACCTAGGACGATTCAACCCAAGAGAGCTCCAAACCTTGTAAATAGCTAGGTTAGTGGTTAGTTTAGGTTGGTTAGTTTAGTTTTATTATTTCACTATCCTAGGTTGGCTAGATAACGAACCCTAAATCGAAGTAAGGTAAGCCTAGATCCCCGTGGTATGATAAATTATTATTACTTGCTTTCCCTATGATACACTCGGTCGGCGGTTATACTTGGCTGTCGATCGGGATGTTGTAGTTGTAACGAGTCAAATTTTTGTCGTCGTTGCCGAGGAACCATTCTTGGTTATTTGAAAAAGGCTTCTGTCTCTAGAAACTCACCTCTTCTCTTGGGTTTAAGAACCCTAGGTTTAGGTCTAGGTTTTGGTTTGTTGTTGATGTATGTGACAAATTCCATGTTTGATTGATGATTTTACTTATTTGATGGATGTTTTCATGAATGGCATTAGTTGGGTTTCCATTTTCATGGAGTGAGAAAATCCCTTAGAGCCCATTATTGGCGTCTTTAGGTCACTCCTCATCCTATATCGTTTGGGTGATCCCCGAGGGAGTCGATTCCATCAATCTCCTACGATATAGGGTTGCCCTAGGTTGAATAGAGCACACCCCATTCATCGATTCGCCGTTCTGGGTCATTCTCGAGGGATTCTATCTCCTAACGGTAGTGTATCTGAGTGATCGAGCTAGGAGGATACCCAACATCGACCCAAAGGACGGACCTAGGACGGTTCAACCCAGAGAGCTACAAACCTTGTAAATATCTAGGTTAGTAGTTAGTTTAGGTTGGTAAGTTTAGTTTTATTAATCAGTATCCTAGGTTGCTTAGATAACGAACCCTTAAACGAAGTAAGGTAAGCCTATTATTGGTTGCTTGCCCTATGCTACACCTGGTCGGCGGTTATACTTGGCCGTCGATCGGGATGTTGTAGTTGGAACGAGTCAAGAAGTTTCAGAACATGGGGTTTGCAAAGTGGAAACGAGAAGAAATGGGGTGAAGAAGGAAGAGACAATGTCAGTGGTGTGGCGATGAAGGAGAAACATAACACAAAGTGGTTATTATCCAAAAATTTGTTATGTAAGTTTGCCATTATATCAAAATGATACGTATATGCATTATGTTTTGTGATAATGACTATTTATTAGTCAAACTTTTTTTGTATTGTTTTTTATTAGCTAGACCTATCGAAATACTGAGAATTAGCCAAATATTAACTTTCAGTTCGCAATTTTGTTAGTAATATTGACTTGACAACATGATACTGACTTGGAAGAGACACATGAAGGTAAACATTCCAAATTTTTTTAGTATTTTAACTAAGAAAAGAGTTACTAACTTATTAATGATAATGTAAAAATGGCTAATATTTTGATGCATTACGAAAGATTTGACTAATTAATAGCATTTTAATAGGTTTGAATAATATAAAATAATTTCAAAAAAATTTGTATAAAAAGTAGACACTACCCTATTTTTTGCAAAATAGTAGTACAATAATTCATATATGGTACCTACCATTTAGTTAGTGGATGAAAATTGTGGTGGTGCAACCATTATTCAATTTATATGGTTTAGTTGCACCCGAAATTCGAATTAAAGATTTATTCGCAACAAAAAAAGTTAGTTATATGATATACTTAAATAGTAAGTGGTGCATTTAACCAGGTCTTTGCCGTTTGCCATGAAATGGAGCGCTGCACGATTAAACGGCGTCGAGCGATATCCTCGACAATTGAACGGTCTGGATCAGCTGGGCCCCACAGATGGACTTTCCAGATCACAAGTTCACACACACTCTCTCTCTCTCCATTTCCCCTTCTTTCAAAAGTCCAATAAGCGGAGGAGCGGCCAAGCGAGCCAACCCGACCTCTCGTCGGTTTTCTCCGGAAGAAACGCATAACCGCCGGCGGAGCGAAGACAGTGGAAGGAAGACAGGCACTCAGCGAGTCAACTTGTTAGCGAGTGATTGAGCAAGAGAGAGGCAACATAGAGCAGCAATGGCGGAAAAGGAATGTGAACTGGGCGACGAGCAGAAGAAAGAGATCGCCAAATGGTTCCTCCTAAACGCTCCTTCCGGCGAAATCCAGTACATCGCCAAAGGTCTCCGTGCCTCTTCGTTTTACATATGCACGCTTACTTCTCCTTCTTCGTCTTTTTCTTCTTTTTCCGCATTGCGTCGATGTTTCAGTTTTCCAGATCGAGTCTCGTGATTCCTTTGCATTCTTTTCGTCGCCGTGCAGATTTGAGATCGGTGTTGAATGACGATAAAGTGTATGATGAAGCGACCTCGGAGGCGTTCCCTCTCTACAACAAATTTCACTTGATTTGCCTCGAACTTCCCTGCCGGAGCGGCGACGTAAGTTCACGTTTCCCCTCCCCTAACTTCCAGTTTCTTGGGCGTTGAACGACTTTCGGATTGTCTTAAACTATACCGTTCCCGATCTTGGTTCACTGTAATTGGAAACGGGGTTTTTTTTCTGTTGTCTTTTAACTGAAGATGGTTTGGATTATTAGGTCTTGATTACGCCATACAATGAGCTCGAGGAGAATCAGTTTATCGAGCCTCGTACTGCACAGATTGTCACAATTGATCATGTCAAGCAAGTAAGCTTCCTCTCTAAGAATGTATTGATCGTTTAATGGCTGGCATTCTGAATTCAATGCAATTTCTTTGAAGACATTAGACATGAATGAATGAATGCATTGTTGGTTATGCAATTTCTAGTTATGAACTTTGTCTACCTCATAGGCCCTGCTGTTTTTGTTGGTTGCCCATCTTGTATATCATGATGTGCTAAATGGATTCAGGCTTGTACAGAGGCGAGACCTGCAGCCGACGAGGAACTAGCATCCCCTTATGTTGAGGAATTCCGGTACGATTTGTTTGACTTTGGTGAGACTATTTACTTAGCGATTGCTTAGAATTGTAACTTTGATTTGAAAGATTATAAAGTTTGACAATGAATGCATTATAGCATAAATAGTTGCAGTCTGTGTAGGGTTCCTTTTCCTATTAGAATTGAATGTATTTAGTGTATGTCTTTGTTGAGACTTCTCGAAAAGATGGCTTAGAATGGTAACTTTGACTTGAAAGATGAGAAAGAATAATAGCGAATGTTTTATAATGCAGATGCATGGCGTGTCGGGATCTTTCGTATCCGAATTGATTATATTCTCAGCGTATGGCTTAGAATGAGAATTTACTTAATGATGGCTTATAATGGTAGTTTATGCCTGAAAATATTAGAATAAAAGTAACTAACAAGTGAATTAGTACTCAAAATACTTGCAGAATCAGTCAAGAGTCTTTTCGTTTCATAATTCAGTAGTTTCTTAGTGTTTATGCATGACCTTTGCTATTATGGGAATGTCAGTTGTGCACTTGACGCGGAAATACTGAAATATGTCGAAGACGCTTATCCAAAAGGTGTCTGCTCTGTCTACTGTGTTGATGGGAAAGATGCTGAGGGGCCCGGATGTAATTTTGAGTTTGCCGTGGTCATAGCAGCTGTAAGAAACAGCCCAAAGAATTTCTGGTTAGTGGAGCCAGCCAAACTTTTAGTTGTTTAGCTTTTCGTTCTTCAGCAATTTCTTTTATTGGATTAGTTTGATCATACAGCTGATTCTTAACCTGTAGCTTCAAGTAGTTACTTCTCCGTCTTAAGTCTTAACCACCTCTGTTTCAATATTTTATAGCAATGGAAGTTGGAGGTCAGTGTGGAACATAAAGTTCAAAGATGATTTACAAGTACTGGAAATCAAAGGAAAATTGCAGGTACCATTTAGCAATAGCTATTGTTGTGTCTTTATAGCAAATCTGTGTTTGTTCTCATAAGGAATTTCTTACCTGAACTGAACCTCAAGGGTTTCTATTTTTCTCGTGTGCATGTTTTATCTTGCAGGTGGATGCCCATTATTTTGAAGAGGGAAATGTTCAGCTTGATGCAGAACAAGAATTCCAAGATGGAACAATCTTTCAGGTTGATAGAAGTAGACAGAATTACCCCCCCAGTTTCGTACTTTGTTGTTTATCAAGATTGTAGGGACATTCATATTCATAAATCATGTTCTGGGAGTGAGTTCCTACTTATCATCATTGGTAATGTGGTAACTTGGGTGACTGGAATCGGATTCTGGTTTAGGTAGCATAGCACTTATGTGCCTTATTTTGTTCTGGTTTAGGAGTTAGGCTCTATGTGGACTTCTGCTTCACATGGCTAGATGCTTAACCTCCCAAAATTGTGCTTCAGGCACCAGATGATTGTGCAATTTCGATAGCCAATACAATTCGTCACCACGAGACAGAGTACATGGGGTCTCTTGAGGTTCTAACTTATATCCTTTTGGTTTGGTTTTCTTGAAATACTTTAAATGAAGATTTCAAGCTATTTGCTTACAAAATCGTGTCTTTCTTGCAGGCATCATACTCGAATTTGCCAGACACGACTTTCAAGGTACCCACATCATGTCCTCCAGACATTCTACAGTCTGCACTTTTACTCAATCCAAAATTGTGCTCATTTCAGTGAAATTTTCATGTTCATTTATGGTCGCAGGATCTAAGGAGGAAGCTTCCAGTCACAAGGACTCTCTTCCCGTGGCACAACACCTTACAGTTCAGTCTGACAAGAGACATCCAGAAGGAACTTGGAATTGGGAAGTGAACATCCAGAACGTGAGACATGTATGTCGGGTACCTGTGGATGACCATGAACGATAGTTATTTGGATAACCCCCCTGCGACTTCAAAGGCGCTGTGTTTACTTCGTGCGCCCCTTTGTCATTGCATACTGTTGACGTTCCGTCATTGCTTACCCTCAGTTTTGGTGTTGTACCATCACACTTTTGACAGGCTTGTGTATAGTTCAATATATCCGTCTATATGTTGTGAGAAACCTTATGTTAGTTTTGCCCCCCTGAATGATATGAGTTACTGTGCTGCTGAAGTTTGTTGCTCGCTGTTTTCGTGTTTGTTTTTGGATTCCCCCTCTTTGATCAATCTATTTTGAATCCATTTCGGTCTCGCATTGGAAGATGCCGTAAAATTCATGCAGTATTGACTGAGGGATGGATGAATTCTAGTGATGTAGTGAATTATAGAATCCACTTTCTGGGTATGTTTAATCATGGAGTGCAGAAGAGTTGCCATTTTAATCAAATTGGTACTATAAACCACAAGCCTTTAAAGAAACCTGGTGATTGTTGACTTCAAGTACCATTCAAGTAAACAAAAAAAATGCACACCAACTCAGCCAACCCAAGGAAAACGAGAGAAAAAATATCATCAAAATCTGCGGAGAGAACACTTTCCCACCTCAACAACGCTCCTTCTTCGGATGAAACATCTCCAGCAACAACAACCACTTTCTAGAGCAAGTCTCACATTTCCACCAGCAATAACCTTCCACATGCCTTCAACTTCTTCCCTACCATTTCCAGCTGCCGAGATCGGAGCCATCAATGTCAACAAAATCCCCACTGTCAAGCCATATTACGACTGTGAGAAATATAGCAGAAGAGTAAATGGAGGTGCCCTTAGCATTAATTACGAAGGCTGCCAATCAATCTTGCTACCCAGGAGAAAGAGCCTTAAAGGAGTGGCAAACCAAGAGAAATCAATGCAACCACCGCCCAGACCACCTGAGAAAGCGACCATTATTCCGAATCTGGGGAAGAAAATCTCCAATGGTGACACACGACGAATTAAAGCTCAGGCAACGGGGATTGAAAAGGCTAAGAAGGAAAGGGAAGAGGGATCCTGCCTCGAGGAAGATCTGCACATCACAAACCATCAGCAAGGTCACTGCAAACAAATCTTGAGAGTTATTGCAGCAATCATTATCACTACAAAGAGAAGAAAGGTCAGACTGCTAAACCGTCGGCCACAACAAGTTAAGGCAACGGAAGGCAGAAGAGGCAGAAGGAACTTCAATTCCCAGCAGACTGACACCACCCCAGAAATAGCCAATACAAGGAAGAAGGGAGTTAATGCGAAGGTCAGCATGCTACACAATAGGCAAGACAGAGGAAGAGTAAGCAAAAGGAAAAGAGAGGGGAAGGGGAGACCCAACCAACAACCAGCACAGAGAGCATTGAAGGCGATTCCCGCAGGAAAGAGTCAAGTGAAGAGTCAATTCCGCCACTATATAAAGAGGTCAACCTGGGAAACCCACCCATACCAACTCCCAGTTCATCCTCAACGAATGAAGCATAGCTCAAAAAATACAAGAGAGAACAAAGAAACCCCTTACAACACCAATTACCTTCTTCCTCCCCACCCCCAAACGGCTATGGAGAACCACCCGATGAACCTGAGAGGAGAGAGGAGCCATCTGGTCTTGAATTTCAAACCAAAGGTGACAGGGCCAGAGGAAGCGGCATGGCCATGCTGTTAGGCAAGTGGGTCACAGACACCAACATTAACCTCCAGAAGGCCAAGAATACAGCGGCAAGCAAATGACGAGCCTATGGTGAGGTTCAGGCAACAAAAGAGGCGGAAAATCTTTACGTGTACTCCTTCCAATATGCCACCCAACGAGATGCAGTGTACGATGCCCGTCCATGGAATCTGGGGAATACTCTGATTGCACTCAGAAAATGGGACAGCGAGCAGAAGGCGGAGCCATCTGACATCCCGATGGTCACGCTGTGGGTCCAGATGCATGACCTCCCACAGTCGCTTAAAGATGAGGAAGCAATCCAGGCAGTTGTAGAGTACATCTTCCCCCATTACTATGGCATCGATCAATCCAACTTCGAGTTCAGGGGCTGGCTGAAATTTATCCGAGCCAAGGTAGAAGTGGACCTCGACAAACCCATTCCTATCGGATTCGAGTATCCCCAGGGGAAGAGATCTATCTGGGTAAGCTTCAAGTACAAAAGGATTATGGACCTATGCTATTTCTGTGGGAAGCTAGGGCACCTAATCCAAAACTGTCTGCTTAGAGAAGATCACAGAAGAAGGGGGCTAAGCACAGACCCATCGGAAGTGTACACAGCAGCACTTAAGTCGGGACATGATTCGCCAACGAACACTCCGCCGGCATCTTTCCGAGAGAAGCTAGCAAGAGAGAGGGAAATGGCACTGTCAGGGTCCAGGACCCACCGACTGAGAGGATCCCGAGGAGAATCCTCGTTGATGTCTCTGGTGGGGCGCACCGGGCATGGATCATCCTCGTGCCCACCAGGCTTTGCAGCCCTGACAACTGAAGAACCACAGCACCTCACGGGACCAGTCTGGATACAGAAGGAGGCACCCAGAAATCCCAACACTTTTCAGACGACAGGCTTTATGGAGGAGAAGGAAGCAACAACTCTTGCTCTACAGAGGAGTCTCGACTTAACGGGCTGAGAGTCCACAAGGACCAAGCAGGCAGGCCTGAAAGAGATGGGCCAGACTTTAACACTGGCCAGCCCTCTCTATTCCCAGTTCACCCATGAACCGGTCCATTTCGGAGAAGCTCACCAGCATGCCCATACAGTGCAAGAGGAAAGCCCAGTCGCGGAGACATACCACCAGTCACAGGCCCAAATAGTGCAACTGACGATCCCAACTGAAGAGGGTTTCAACCAGATCCAGTCTGATCCACTGGCCCAGACCATTTTCTCAACAGCAACCATCCCCGCGACAACAGCTGGCGGTGGGATTATTGCAAGAACAGAGAAGAAAAGGAAGCCCGACACCAGGGACACCCCTTCCCTATCTCTTCCTCAAATTTTCACCCCTGTTAATCTCCAAGCGGAGACTGTCTTTTTCACCAGGTGGAAGCAGGAAAATTTACCAGAGGAGGAGAAATTCCATAAGAAGAAGGAGTATTGCAGAGATCAACAATGATGGCAACCAGTCGGCAGAAGGAGAATCTTCATCACCAAAGGAAGCGGCGGCATGCCTCAAGCCGCCTAATCAAGAATGAGAATGATTAGCTGGAATTGTAGGGGTTATGGCCAGCCTCTTACAAGGAGTTACTGCGGCAGACTATGCCGGAAATTCGGCCCTTCAGTGGTTTTTCTAATGGAAACGAAGAAGGAAGATTCATTTCTCGATAGTAGAAGAAGAGCCCTGAAGTTCGACCACTCGGAGTATGTGAGCCCTGCAACTGAAGGAAGCGGTCTTGCACTTTGGTGGAAGGATGATATTACAATCAGTATTTTGGATTCGTGTAAGTCCTTTGTGGACATTTCTATTTGCTGTGAAGGTGTGGTGTTCTTTTGTACCTTCATCCACGCTCCTGCCATGGTGGTAGAGAGAAGGATGCTCTGGGAATGAATTACGAACCTTAGAGACATCCAGGATGAAAAATGGTTAATAGTAGGTGATCTTAATGTGGCGATGGCGCCGTGTGAAAAATAGGGGAGACGCCCTTTGAGAAATGAGAATGTAGCCCCTTTCAAATACTTCATCGAGAGAAATTCTCTGTTGGATCTTGGCTTTTCTGGCCAGCCTTTTACGTGGACCAACAAACAACAAGGAGACAATCTCATCAGAGAAAGGCTTGACCGAGCACTGTGCTCTGCATCCTGGAGGCTCGAGTATGCTTCTGCAGCAGTCTTCCATGAAGACTTTGTCGAGTCGGATCACTGCCCCATCAGGATTGATCTCACTCCAAAAAGACGCAGAGTTAATACCCTCTTTCGATTTGATGAAAGATGGCGGGATGAGGAAGAATGTTGTCACATCATCACTGCCACAGCTGGTAAAAGGGAATCTATCAACCGAACCCTCTTGAATTGCCAAGGTAATCTTACAAGATGGGCGAAAAATGAGAGGGAACTCAAGAGCAGGAGGGAGAATGATATCAGACATAGGATTCAATTTATCCAAGGACCTAACAGGTCAATGGCGATGACGGAGGAGGAGAAATCCCTCCAACAAGAGCTCCAACTTCTCTGGGCATCAGAGGAGGAGTTCTGGGCTGAGAGATCCAGGAATTCATGGCTGCAGGAGGGAGACCAAAATATAGGGTTCTTCCATGCCAGCACTGTCAAAAGACGAAACTCTAACAGGATTTTTAAACTAAAGAACGACAGCAGAGTGTGGATTGAGAATGAACAAGAGCTGGGAGATATGGTCACTGGATTCTATCGGCAACTATTCACTAGCAGGGGTGGTTTTTTTTACCATTCTATTCTACAGGGATTCCCTTCACTGGTCTCTGCTGAACAAAATCTTGCTCTTACTGCCCCCTTGCATAACGAGGAAATCAAGAGAGCTGCCTTCCAATTGGGAGCCAATAAGGCACCTGGCCCTGATGGCTTCCCAGGGTTCTTCTACAGACTGTTTTGGAGCATTCTGGGGGAGTCCCTGTGTGATGAGATCCGGGGGTTCTTTTCTTATAACACAATGCCAGAGGAGTGGAATGATACATTCATCACCATCATCCCAAAAGTGGCAGCCCCGGAAATGATTACACAATACCGCCCTATCAGCTGCTACAATTTTAGATACAAAATAATCACTAAGATCATGACTAATCGGCTCCAGCCTTGGCTTCCAGAACTAGTGAATGAACTACAATCTGCATTTACAGGGGGAAGGCAGATTCAAGACAATATAATCATTGTTCATGAGGTACTGAACCATTTCAAAAAACACAAGAAAGGCAACCGAAAGGACATGATGATGAAATTGGATATGAAGAAAGCATATGACCTGGTGGAATGAGGGTTTCTCAACGAGCTACTACAGGCCTATGGTTTCAATGACATCTGGTGCAATTGGGTTCGTGCCTGTGTTTCCTCTGTCCGTTTTCAAGTTTTATTTAATGGGGAGCCGTCTCTCGGTTTCCTGCCTTCGCGAGGTCTGAGACAGGGAGACCCTTTATCTCCACTCCTTTTCATACTGATGTCAAACGCTTTGTCATTCCTTGTTGAAAATTTGGTAAGGAGCAGGGAGATTCGAGGACTGAGACTCAACAGACATTGCCCCATCCTCACGCACTGCCTTTTTGCGGATGACACTGTTATTTTCGGAGAGGCATTGACGGCAGAAGCTGAGAATATTTTCAGAATCCTTAACGACTATGGAGCTATCACAGGACAAGAAGTCAACAGAGAGAAATCGTCAGTTTTCTTCAGCCTTAATGTGAGCAGAGAAGAACAGGAAGTAGTCACGACCACCATTGGATTTGCAGAATCTAGTTGCCATAACAAGTATCTGGGAGTGCCCACAGAGTGGGGAAGATCTAAAGCTGAGACTTTCCAGTTCCTTATTCAGCGAATGGAGAGTAAGGGTGAAGCATGGAAAAGCCTGTTACTCTCTCCAGGGGGGAAAGAGACACTTCTCAAAGCGGTGATCCAAGCCATCCCAGCATTTATAATGTGCCTGTTTTTGCTTCCCAATAGCACTACAAACAAGATGGACTCAATGTTAAAGAGGTTCTTCTGGGGAGGATCTATCACAAAGAAGACAATCCACTGGAGAAGCGGGAAAATCCTGTATGCCCCTAATAATGAAGGGGGCATCGGTTTTCTCCCTTTTCACGAGTACAATCTGGCTCTGCTGGCCAAACAAGCTTGGAGGATTCTTACCAGTCCTGAGGCCCTTTGGGTTAGGCTGCTTAAAGGATTGTATTTTCCGCGAACCGAGTTCCTGGAGGCAAGAAGAGGAGGGAGAGCATCATGGATCTGGTCAAGCCTCTGGGAAGCGAGAAACAGGATGGAACAAGGACTCATCAGAGTGATTGGGAATGGGAAAACAACGAGGACCTTCCAAGACCCATGGCTGTTCGCGAGAGCTGGGAGTCTTTTCCCGACTCAGACATCATTTCCGGCAACCGTTGATAGTTGGATTGACGAGGTTGATAGAGTTTGGAAGAGCGAGCTTATTGCTGATTTCCTCTCTCCGTAGCAACTTCAACAGGTCCTGAGCACGCCAATCGGACCAGCTTCCATGAAAGACTACTGGGCATGGAGATTCTCTGATCAAGGTGTTTTCTCAGTAAAATCTGCTTTCCACTCTTTCCACAATCAAAAGCGAAGAGCTCAAAGGGACTTCCAGGAGATTCCAGCAGGCTCTAAGGAAAGGTGGAAATGGCTCTGGAGCATTTCTTTGCCTCCGAAGTTGAAATTTTTCATATGGAAGTGTAGCAGAGGCGCTCTGGCCACTAAAGAAAACCTTCACGCGCGATGTTGCTCTCCATCCAATGTTTGCCCTATTTGCAGGGGAAATGTTGAAACCATTCAGCACTGCCTTTTCTACTGCCCTCTTGATATGATCCAAATCCGAAGAAAACCCTCGAACTTGGATTATATGATCAAAGTACGCAGCCTTCCTTCTTTTTATGGAATTTTTCGAAGCTTTTCTTGACAACTTGAAAATAAAGGATAGATATGGAACACGATCAAACAGATTCCAACTCGTGTGAAAGGCCAATTGGTATATGAAACCAATCAAACAATCACCCACTCGTGAATAAGGCCAATCGCTATTAGGTAGAAGCTCGCCACAACTAGACGCGTTCTCTAGTTGATAAGAGACACGTGAAACTCCTGGAGACTCTCGACAGAAGCTTGCACAAACGTTCACAAAGGAACACGAGTAAAAACTCTTACTTGATAACTTGAATGTTGGGTACCAAATTCGTAGGTCTTACACCCTCTATTTATAGAGGTCACAAAGACATAAAACTAAGCTAAAAGGAATAGGAAAACAAATCCCAAACTAACTAGGAAACATAATACTACTTAAATAAGGACTATAACTCGTTTTTATGACCAAAGGAAGCTCCTTAGCAGCTAAGTAATCTCCAAACACGTTTTTAATGCTTAAGGAAGCTCCTTAGTGGTTAAGCAATCTCTTGCCTTGTCCTTTTCACATTTGGATGACTTGGGCAGCAAGAATGGACGTTTTGGGCTCCAAGAAATGTTGTAGGCTGGATCCTTAATGCATTCTCCATTTTATCCATCAAGAATGCTCCCAGTTGATCCTTAAATCGTTGAATTTGAACCTTCATTTTGGGACCACGAGAATTGAATATCGCGCTAGTCGATATCGCATCATTCCCTCTCTCTTGAAGAAGATTCGACCTCGAATCTTTACAGAATCTTGATCCTCGATCGACACCACTCTTCTTGGCCTTTGAATTAAATTGTCTTGGTAGTGAGGATTGTATCACCTCTAGCAGCAGAAGGTTGGAAAGAGGCATGGCCATCCCTTTGTCTCCCACAGAAGCTCACAAACATGCTGGACTGGTTACATTCCCTCAGCCAAAGGTACTCAACAACCGCACTTCAAAAAATCATTTACCTTATGTGGCACACGTGGAAGGCGAGAAATGAAAGCATCTTCAGAGACAAGCGGATTTGGCCGCCGGATACACTCAACCAAGCCTTTTGCAGCTTTCAACAATGGAACTCTTGCCCATCATTGAGGAAGCAAACCCACATTCCCCCTCAGCCCAATCCACACCCTGATCAAGCTTCACCACCGCCAGGTACTCATGATTTTGAGATACACTGTGATGGATCGTTCATACACGATTCCCAGGAGGCGGCTTATGGCGTTGTCATTTCCAACAGCCATGGTCAAGTATGTGACGGGAAAGCTGAGACCTTACACTGCTTTTCACCATTTGAAGTGGAAGCCAAGGCCCTCCAAGAGGGAACTCGTTCTGCGATCCAGCTCAACGCTCCATGTCTCATCAGATCGGACTGTCTCCCCCTTGTTAGGGCAGTCCATGGATCCCCTGAACCGTGGCCGTGGCGTGCTGCGGCATGGATCGGAACCATCAGACATCTGTGCTCTTCTTTCCCTCGGATTAGGATCGATTTTTTCAATAGAAAGCTCAACTCAAGGGCGGATTGGGTGGCCAGGTCCTGTGCCAGAAACCAGCTTCCCCATGACTGGATCCAAATCCTTGAGATTGTAAAAAAAAAAGTACCATTCAAGCAAAGTAGGTATATAAACCAGCAGCATTGAGGAACAATAACAGTTTACAGAGCTTAATGAAACAAGTACATTAAGGATCAATAACATAAATCGCTGGAAACTTGGAAGTGAATGGATTAACGGGTTTTAGTTTTGTGTGTTGATGGCAAGTCAAAATAAAATTTTCAACGTAATTAACATAATACTCGGTTAGAAGAAGTTCCATTGCCCGGAATCGAACCCGGGTCTCCTGGGTGAAAGCCAGATATCCTAACCGCTGGACGACAATGGAAGGTTTTGCTATTTTTCAAACCATAAACAAATCATATCATATTATATCATTGTTGCCATAGCAGTGAATAGTGATAGCACCATTAGTTCACCTGGCACCTGGGGAGAATCATATACTAGGGTTCCTCCAGTTCTATGTCTCGAAGCTGATGTTATGGCGGCTGATTTGGGTACTGATCGGCTCCGTTCAATGCCTGCTCATTTCCTTATAACAGTGTGTGAATTCATTCGTTCTCGCCTCCCAGGAACCATAGTAAAATGTTGATTCTTTGTAGGGACTGTTATGTTTCTCTACATTGTTGAGATGATGAATCAAGAGTCTCACTCTCAGCTACAGCTCCTTTTATATACCCTCCAAGAAATTAAGCAAGCTGAACAGCTTTCCTCTTGAAATATCAATGTCATTCTTGTCTGTTCAATAATATTTAGTTCTTGTATCAGAATCCTCTCCTCTCTGGAATGATGAGAGATAACCAAATCAGAGATTTGATGTGCTCCATAAGGTGATACCGCGCTTCGATAGGTTGAATTTGCCTTGTGTTGAAGCGCGTCCTTGGTGATAACATCAGAGAATTGGTTTCTAGCTGACCAAAGTTTTGATAGCGTTTTACCAGAGTTTCAATATATGTATGTAAATTGAGCATATTTTGGGATCACCTAGTAGTGGTAGTAGCCTAGTAGTATTCTTTTCATAACCGATTTTTGCCTGCATTTGGTTATGCCCCATTATACTGATACTTGTTCATTGATGGGGGCTTTTTTTTTAAATTAACATTTTCTTACTGCCCACAAAAGTTAAAAAGGAAGCTGGGATGCGGAAAGCTCCAAATTCGGTGTTGGGAAATGAATGTTAATTTTCCCCCCTTCTCTTGTGTTTGGCCCATTACCATTATAAAGGTGATGTTAGATAATGATCAGGGCATTTTGTTGAAACAACCATCCTTTACATTCCAACAAAAAAACCCAAGGAAAAGTGTCATGCTTACTGTTTTTTGGAATTTCGCGTGATCAATGCACCTGACTTAAAAAAAAACAAAAAACGATGTTACTCGGTACACGCCTCTTCAAACACTCTTCGAACGAGGGTGTTCGATGCATAAATCAAAGAATTTAGTTACTGTTACCTCTACTCCTATAGAGATTCCTTGAGAGCTCCACAACTACTAACTACAACTAACAGAGAAGCCTCATGAAGGGTCCGTGGCACTACTGCTACGGTTACTGTTCTAAAGAGAAAGATAAATTTTGACGAATCTGTTTATGTTTTGATTTATCTATATCTCCTAACTTTGATTTCTCTTGCATATGCTAACTTGATTTCTCTCCACACCAAACCTTGAGAGGCCATTTTATTTATTTCTTATTTTTGCGAAGACATGGCTACAACCCTGCTCCTTTCCTTCTCTCAATTTGCGGGCCCCCTTCCACCTTATAATGACCATTATAAATTTTTTTCTCCTTTCGATTAGCCTCGCTTGCATGATCACTTTATTTAAATTGGCACTTAATTGTGGACAAAATGGCCACACTTTTGCATTCAATGTATGCGCCACCCTCCAGTAATATTATCTCCCATGATTATATATCTTTTGTGCATGGCCCAAATAACTCTTCCTTGTATATAGCCGTAAACTGCTTGTCCTCTTATTTTCCTCTAATTTGCGGCCACTCATCCATTCATAATGACAATGATATCTCGTTCTCATTTTTTTTTTTTTTTTGCACTAGCATGGCCCATTGTACGCTCATACATGCTTTTCTTAGCTTAACTCATGTATCCCACTTGGCCATTTTACATGTATGCCTACCCCTTGCTCACTTGCATAATTTCTCCTTTGCTCCATAGCGGTTCCAACAACTTAGTGTCCCATGCGTGTTGGTTCGATTTTTGAACCACCTTCCAACCATGGTTTGTGTTGTTGCAGGACCAAAAGATCTGAAACCTCCATGGTGAACCGATGACGCTCTCTTAATGAGGACCCAATGGATTCACTCTTGATCCTTTGATGTTGAAAGAGAATGGAGAAGGATGGCTAGGTCTAGCCATCTTCACACCTAATACCAATAATGTGATCCCATACAACACATACCCAATGTCACAATCACCAACCCTCCATCGTATTGACCTGACGGAGACCCAGAAGTCATTCTTTGAGGAGAAGCCCAACCAGAAAAAACCAGTTCATTCTTGGCCCTATGTGATCCTGACTTCAAAGAATGGTATACACGCCACGCCTCAAAGGAGATGGTGCTAAAACGTATTTATTGTGCTAGGAGTGGGTCTTGTTTGTCCTAACTCGATTGAGATAAACAATAGCAAATTTCGATCGAGAGGGGGAGAAAGTTGAGAGAGAAAGTTGAGAGAGAAAGTTGAGCGATCAGGTGATTAGGGTTTGTGCCGGACAACCCTTGTCGTCGCACCGGCGTCTGAGCTGGTGCAGATTTCTCTTCCCCCTCGTCTCTTTTCTTTGCTTCCTACTCTGATCAGTGACTCATGGCTTCATCGTCGAATTCGGCGCCTGAGCTACTCCCGACAAAGCCATGGGTGAGTTTATTCGGAATTTCTGAGGCAAATCGACTCTGTTATGTTAAGCCTGAGGTAGTGAATGGTGGATTGAGGATGCCGAGAACTGTTCGAGATGAAGGGGCTGCTAGATGGAAACACTGCCTGGTAGGTCAATTTCTCCAGGATATTCCTCCTTTGTTGGTACTTCGACGATGGGCCAATAAAGTCTGGGGGAGGGATGGTCAGGTAAGGGTTTCGCTCCTGTGTGAGAAGTTGATTCTCATTCAGCTGTCGTCACAAGCGACTGGATACTGGAAAGCGGACCATGGTTTCACAATAACAATCTGTTGTATCTTCGCCCCTGGACTCCGTGAATTAGTGCTGAAGATTTAGGCAGAAAGGCTCTTCCGATCTGGCTGAAGCTTTCGAATGTTCCTCTTGAGTATGTGAACTTCCAGGGACTGAGCCGAATTGGAAGCTGGGTGGGTATCCCTTTGGGAGTTGATCACGCTACGAGATTGGGACACAGGATGGGGTTTGCTAAGGTCCTGGTGGAGCTGCAAGCGGAGGGTCCGTTCCCAGACACAGTGACGATCTGGCCTGATGATGATGTACCGATTCAGGTGCGAGTGGACTATTGTCACCTTCCTCCAGTATGCCCTGTTTGTAAGATGTTTGGCACAGATTGCTGTGGTCTTGTTCCGGGGTAGCAGGTTTGGGTGGCTAAACCAGGTCAGCAAGTGCTGAATGATAAAAGGGAGGAGGAAGTGGAGGTGCCCCTACTCTCTTCTATCCCACAGGTAGAGAAGGAAGGCATTCAACAGAACAAGGACCTGGAAGAGGCTTCTCCCTCATTGGCTGGTTCCTCTTCTAGAATCACCATTGGTGGGATTAATCTTGATGTTTCCTTCTCAGAGGTCTCGTCCCCTTTACCATCAGCAATCTCATCCCCGAAGTTGCCCTCGGAAGATGAGTTTCAGAGGGTAGTCCATCGAGCTAAGCCTCGGGTCTGGTCTCCTGCACCTAGCCCTACCAGTGTGTTACATGTTTCACCTTCTTCATTTAGTGTTCTTGCTGACCATGGAGAGGAGGCAGTTGTTAGGTTACAGGATGCTCCAAAGAGAGGGATCAAAAAGGCGGGGCTTAAGCCCCAGTCTTCATCATGAACTGCTTATTCTGGAATGTTCGAGGATTTAACAAATCCTCGAAGAGGAAGGACTTTACACAAGTCATGAGATGTCTAAATATTAGTATAGTTGCTATTTTGGAGACTCGTGCGAGGCAAGCAAAATCTGAGGAAATTTCTGATGGATTTCTAGTTGGCTGGGAGAGGTATCTGAACTACTGTGATTTGGATTTAGGTCGTATCTGGTTGTTTTGGAAACCGAAGGTTCAAATTACTATCCTGAAACCGAGTAAGAACTTTATTCATGCTATGGTCTCGGAGTAGGGGGCGATTCTTTCTTTTTAACAGCAGTGTATGGAGCCAATGATGAAGTAGAACGCAGGGATACATATTCTGCAATTGGCCAAATTAAAGTGGTTGGCCTTCCTTGGATAGTTGGAGGTGATTTCAATGCAATCATGCTGCCCAGTGAAGCCTCAAATTAGGTACAATTATCTTCAAGTATGTCTGACTTTGAGGATTGGAGGAATAATATGGAGTTGGAAAATGTGAATACCCTGGGTCCTTTGTTTACCTGAGTTAATAATCAGCAACTTACCCCTATAGCTAAGAGGTTAGACAAAGTATTGGTGAATGTTCCATGGCTATCTGTGTTTCCCCATTGTGTCACTGAAGCAGTCCCTGGCACTTTCTCGGATCATTGTGGTATTCTAGTTAAAATCAAAGCCTCTGAGAAGACTCTCTCAAAACCATTTAAATATTTTGATTTCTGGGGAGACCATCATGAGTTCTTACAAGTTGTGGAGCAGGCATGGTCAATTAGTTGCCATGGAAATCCCTGGTTTATTGTGCAGACAAAACTCAAAGAGTTTAAGAAGGCTCTTGTTAAGTCCCATAAAGAACATTTTGCTAATATAAGCTCCCAAGTAAAGGAGCTAGAGAAGCAGCTTCTTCTAATAGCAGCAGAATGTTTCTCTGATCCTACTGCTGAGAACTTACGGGCGAAAAAAGACTTAGTCTCTCAATTGGAGGTTGCAAAAAAGGCGGAGGAAGGTTTATACTGGCAGAAGTCCAGGGAAGATGGGCTTAACAGAGGGGACAAAGGCACCAGATATTTTCATCAATCTGTGAAAATAAGTGCAGCAAAAAGGGCAATAAGATGGATCTAAACTGAAGCAGGGGAATTGGTAGAGGATGTGGAACAGGTGGCTGATGCAGCTGTAGCTTTTTATCAGAATCTATTTGGAGTAGTTAATCTGGAAGTCAAACCTGATCACCAATTCTTAAAAGGGATAATTCACAAAAAACTCTCTCTGGAGAGTAAGGAATTGCTTTGTCAGGAAGTAACAGCAGAAGAGATAAGAGAAACAGTATTTCATATGAATATCCATAAGGCCCCTGGCCCTGATGGATTCTCCTCGGGTTTCTTCAAGAGAACGTGGCACATTGTAGGAGAGGATATAACAAAAGGGGTCCTTGTTTTCTTTGAGGCAAATCGACTTCTCAGTGGAGTGAATGCCACTGCTGTTGCCTTGATTCCGAAGGTACTAAATGCTGAGACCTTTAAAGAATTTCGACCAATTTCTTGTATTAATGTGATATACAAGATAATTGCAAAAATATTGGCTAAGAGACTTAGTGAAGTTCTGCCTAGTATAATCAGCTTAAACCATACTGCATTTATTAAAGGTAGGCAGATAGTGGATAATAAAATGTTGGCTCAGGATCTAGTGAGTGGATATCATAGAGAGAAGCTTTCTTCTAGATGTGCTATTAAGATTGATATAATGAAGGCCTTTGACTCTGTCAATTGGGACTACCTGTTTACGATAATGAAAATGATGGAGTTTCCTTCTTGCTATCTGGATTGGATATTCACATGTGTTTCTACTGCTCGGTTTAGTATTTGTGTTAATGGAGGAATGAAAGGCTTTTTTAAGGCAAAGAAGGGGGTGAGGCAGGGGGATCCCCTCTCACCTTATTTGTTTGCAATTGCTATGGAGGGACTTACAGGTATGTTGAGTAAAGCCTCAGAACAAGGGCTGATCCCATATCACCCTCTATGTAGCAAAATCTCCTTGAACCACCTCTGTTTTGCGGATGATTTGCTTATTTTCACAGTGGGATCAACAAGGGCAATAATGGCGATTAAGCAAACACTTGATCAGTTCTACTGGCAGTCAGGGTTAAAGTGTAACCTTGTGAAATGCTCGGTCTTCTTTGGAGGAGAGTCTGTCAAGTATAAGAAGAATGCTATGGAATTATTAGGATTTGCTGAAGGTAGTTTACCAGTGAGGTATCTGGGATTGCCACTCATATCAGGGAAGTTGATAGATAAGGATTGTGATGCATTAGCAGCAGCAATCACTAAAAGAATTTGTTCATGGAGGGCTAAAAAGCTCACCTTTGCTGGTCGGTTGCAGTTAATCAACTATGTGATTACAGGTCTGGTACATTATTGGCTGCAGGTGTTCATTCTACCTAAGACGATTCGTAAGCGAGTGCAGAAACTTTTTATAGACTTTTTTTGGCATGGGAATGATTCAGGTAGGGCTAAGATTGCTTGGGAGAGGCTTGCTCAACCTAAAAAAGAGGGAGGACTTGGTATTCGTGATCTCAGCTCCTGGAATTCTGCATGTTCTCTAAGGTTGTTGTGGCTTCTGATGATGTAGTCAGGGGCTATATGGGTTGCCTGGATGCTCCACTATCGCTGTAAGACAGGAGACATCTGGACCATGAAGGAGAATTCTAATAGCTCCTGGGCTTGGCGACGAATCTTAAAGAAACGATCCCAGGTACAATCTTTCCTCATCAGGCAGGGTGATTGTGCTTTGTGGAATGGTGTGCCTATGGATAAGTACTCGGTTAAGCTGGTTTGGAATACTCTTCGTCCCAAATACAGTGAAGTGCCCTGGTATAAGGTAGTTTGGGGGCAGAACTATGTGCCTCGATTTAGTTTTATTGCCTGGCTGGTTATATTAGATGGAATCACTACTAAGAATAAACTACTGCATTGGGGGAAGTTGAATGATGATGGGTGTGTTCTCTGTGGTAATGGCAGTGAAACGAGAGATCACTTATTTGTTACTTGTGAGTATGTTAGAGGATGGTGCAGGGATTCTTGCAGGTTGATCTGGTATGCAGATCCACATGGGCAGAGGCTTTGCAGGCGATCTGTAATGCTGTGCAGAGATCCCCGAGTAGTTCGATTGGTGTCAAGTGGTGTCTCCTGATTACGTATATTTGGCAAGAGAGATGCAGAAGGTGTCATGATGAGCAGGCTCGTGAAGCAGAGGCAGTACAAGAATTGATGAAGCAAGACCTGAATCTGTTAAGGATACAGTAGGAGTAGTAGACTTGTAACTGTTAAGTTGGCAGAGGTATTTTTGTTGTTTTTGCCATCTTCTTCTTTGGGGAGCCATAATGGTGACCCATTTCGTTGTATCGGTTTGGATTGCTTATTTGCAATTATTTACTTAATGAAAGGGTAACTGATTCAACGAAAAAAAAAAAATTCGATCGAGGGCTAAGCATCCGCTCGGCTCTGTTAGTCACAAGAATTGACTAATCGAATGACTTCTTAAAACATTGGACCTTGCGAGGTGAGGCCTCGGCTTTTGGGATTAAAAAACAACAAATAAGGCCTTTTTATTAAATGTCTCAATAAATAATAATTACAATAGTAATTGCAATAACCAAAAACTACTAAATAATATACAAACATTACATTACAAGTGATTAGTAGTAGTGACTTGTATAAAGGAAAATAAACAAATAATAGAGCCCATTAGTCAGGCCCAAACCGACTCAATTATAAGTCCAAACCCAACCCGTATCAACTTGGCCCAACTTTTCGAACCATAGACCCATCAACCAGACCGGTCGAACCAAATCCAACCCATGGCTGTCCTAATCTTTCCTATAAAAAAGACCCTCTTGCCTCTGTTTTTGGGGGACCGGTTATTGTAACAACACCCATTGTGTTGTTATTGTAACAACACTAGTCCCCAACCAATAGGAAGCTAGGATTGTGATGACTTTCTATTACATGAGTTGACCTAGTGTAAAATCAAAGCAGGGGTATAATTGTCATTATGTAAAATCTATTTAAATAAAAAAATAAAAAATAAAAAAATATTTTTTTATTTTCTGTCCAAAAATTTGGTCGTCGGAATTCTGCCACCGGTCGCCGGAAAATGGTCGCCGGTCACCGGAATATGCCTTTTGTCGCCGGAATATGCTATTTTGTGGCCGGAATATGCTTACCGGAGTCGGAATATGCTTACCGGCGTCGGAATATGCTACCGGCGTCGGAATCTAGTCACCGGGGCCGGAATATGCCTATCGGCGTCGGAATCTGCTCACTGACGGTCACCGGAGTTCGGTCAACGGTCAACGACCACCGGATGTTATGGTCTGCATTGTGAGATTTATGGTTTGGTTTCTCATATTTTTTTATGCCTTTTATGGTTTGTTTTATTGTGTTTGTGGTTTGCATTGAGAAGTTTCTGGTTTGTTTTCAAAAACTTTGTGGTTTGCATTGTGAGGTTTCTGGTTTGTTTTAATATATTTGTGGTTTGCATTATGACGTTTATGGTTTGCTTTTTTGTGGTTTGATTTACTATGTTTGTGGTTTGCATTAGGAGGTTTTTGGTGTGCTTTCGCAAATGTTGTGGTTTGCTTTGTGAGATTTGTGGTTTGTTTTAGGAGATTTGTGGTATGCATTAGGAGGTTTTTGGTTTGCATTAAGAAGTTTCTGGTGTGCTTTCGAAACTTTTGTGGTTTGGTTTGCGAGGTTTCTGGTTTGTTTTAATATATTTGTGGTGTACATTAGGACGTTTTTGGTTTGCTTTACCGTGTTTGTGGTTTGTATTAGGGGGTTTCTGGTGCGTTTATAAAAATATTTGTGGTTTGCTTTTTGAATTTTTTGGTCTGTTTTAGGCAATTTGTGGTCTGGATTAAGAGGTTTCTGGTGTTTTTTATATGCTTTACGGAATTAGTGGTATGCATTAGGGATTTCTAGTATGCATTAAAAATATTGAATGGCTAAACATTACACTAATTTTACTATCATTGCACTAATTTAAAGTATACAATTACTCTTACTAAAAAAAGGTATACAATTACTAAAATTTCCTTTAACACAACCAAAATTGACAAAACAAACAAAGCCTTAAATCCCTAAATAGTCATCTTCGTCAAAACAAAGTGGCTAAACTCCCTCCGCCGCTGCACTCCAAGCGATTTCCATTGCTGACAGGCAATCACCTCCAACCATGGGTTGCGGCAGTATAGAGGAGGGGTCATATATGCATGGCTGACCTTGCGCGTGGGGGATATCTTTCCAGGTGGCGATGAGCTTCTTGATGGCGACCATGTTGCGCTGGACGGCGGTCAGGATTTTGAAATCCTACGAACACAGTGGTCGGCGGTGGGCAACACCATGGGGGGAGGGGGTTGAGTCTGATTTTTACCGAGATCCAGAACAACTTGATTGTGTTGAGAGAAGTGGATGATTTGGCTAAATCGTGGTTGGATGGTTGCTGAATTTATCGAGCAGCCAGAGGGGCCCAGATCAGTGGCGATTACAGGCGCTATTGGAGGGATTGCGGCCGTCGTTGCTGTCCCTGGAGATACAGGTTATTTGTAAACATCAAAATCAGGGATCCATCGTCACTTTTCATTGCCGGAGATCGGGTTTGCGAGGCGCCGCCGTGACGAGATCTACAACAGAGGACGCCATCGACGGGGGAGAAATAGCTTGGTAGAGGCGTAGCGACAGTGTGGAGAAGGTGAGTTTCGCGAGGAAGAAGGCGGCTTTCCGTCAGCGATATTGGTGAAGGAGACAAACATGTTGAGTATCCCGGCGACGGCGGCGCGTGGGAAGGCTGGCAGCGGCGAGTCGGCTGAAAATGTGAGCACGGCCATGGCGGCGGATCCCAAGTTCAGAGTGGCGGTGGCGGCTGCCATTTCATCGCTCATTAATAAAGAGGCCTCTCGATTTCACGGGCAACAACTGCGAGAAGAGATCGAGAGACGGAGAGGGGAAGGCTGGGGATTGAATATTTATTTTTTTAATTTTAATTTGTTATTTTGTGTAAGTTTACCCTTTTACCCTTAATGAATCTTGTTGTTAGTATAACAACACTATGAGTGTTGTTATACTATCCGGACCCTGTTTTTGGGGGACAACAGCAGACAGAAAAAGAGTGAGGCGGCATAAACCCTTGGCAGCTAACATTCTTCTTGGGATGAAAAAAATATCCGTAACCGTGGATATCTGCCCAAATCTGATCTAATTGGGTAGGGTAAAACTCGAACCCGAAGGACTTTTAGTGGGTATGGGTAAAATCCGAACCCGAATATTGCGGATAATGGGTGGGCATGATTTTCTCACTATACAACTCGAACCCGCCCGATTATACACATGCATATGTATTTTGTCTAGAAATAATCAATATTTTTCTCTAACATATTTTATATTTATCATATGAATCTAATTTTCAACAAAAACTAATCAACTCCATTCAAACTACAAGTTGACAGATTTTGTTTAAAAAAATGAGTGAAGAACCACCAACAACGCCATTAAAATTACAAAATGTAAGCCTCGACATAATAGCAAAATAATCAACCAATCAGAGATTCAGTTTTATGTTATACAACACTTTCCCCTTTCTTTCCCCAAGCAACGTTTCAGTCTCCTCTTTTCATACAAGCATATTATAAGTAAAATTGTATCTATATGTGCTAGAAGTATGCTTTTATTGGAATGAGTGTCTTACTGTGTTTAACCGGGAGTCAAATTCACACCATACATGCCACAAACACCCATTTTCAAATTCATAATCAAAATCTTTCCCAAATACTAAAAGAGAGCAGCACGATTGAATCTGGGTTTTAGAATCATAGAACACTTATCTCAAATTCATGCCTGTTGCTAGTTAACCAAAAAAAAAAAAAAAAAAAAAACTCAGATTCAACAAAGCATACCTAGCCAAATCTTCAGAATCTGTCCCTAAATTTTCAGAATTCTATATCATAAACGCCACATTGAAAACCTTTCATTATAACAAGTTCCGGATAGGCTAAACCAACTTCAAAATCACCAAGACATCTAAATTAAAATGTTCAAATTGAGAGGATATCACCTAACCGGGCACCAGGTTTGAGAAATCTGCAAAAGAAAGGGTTAGGTCAGAGTCCGCAATTAAACCCAAAAGAATCCAGAAAAATAAGATAAAGGTTTAGAATTGGCCACCATCGAAGAAAAAAAAAATCTCACCACAAAGGGACGCCGGTCTTCTCCGCCGCATCAGTCGCTGGTGGTACGCCAGTCCTCGCCGGTGGTGACCTCACTTTCTCCTCTGTTCGTTCTTCCTTCTCCCCTCGGTCTGACCAAAAGAGATGAAACCCAGAAATTGCGATCAGAACCCTAAACAGCTAATCGAACCCAAAAGATACATGCATGTCTAAAAACTTACCAGAACCTTTTGCCATCGGCAGAACAACTTCCTCGCCGCCGGTGAGGGTTGACACCGGGTTGAAATCAATCAACCCCTGCTTTCTTTTCCCTATACTCTTCTAACCTTCGTCGCCTTGCCACCATCGTCGGAGCCGATCTCGTCTTTCCTTCCATCATCGTCGTCCCCATCGCCGTCGTGTTCTATCCTCCCTTTACCATCGCCGATCCTAGAAAGAGAAGGGAGAATCGGCAAATTTTGAAAAAGAAAGAAGTAGATCGATGTCGGGGAGGAAAATAGGCTGATCGAATCGAAGAAGGGATTGGTTACTTTGCTCTTCTAGGGTTTTGTATTCTGTGGTGGAATCTATACATAATATTATGACAATTCAAAATTAAATTTTTGCCACATAAGCACTTGAAGAGATCTTAAGTTGCCAAGTTGGACAATTTTTTAAAAAAAAAAAATAGTTATTGAGCTATTTATGGAGTTGTCCCTCTCTCTTCATTTAATATTTAATTCTCTTTTATCCAATAATTATTTTGCTTTTGTTTTTGCATTATATCTATATATAACATATGGAGAGAAATGTTATCAAACTGGTTTAGCAAGTGGAATGGTTTTACCAGTGGTACAACCAGTTAGTGTCGGTTCATGTCGGTTAATAAAATATGTAAAAATATAAAAAATCTTTAGTATCAAATGAATTTTATCATATATAAACCATATTTGAAAACAATTTACGTACAATTCATATTGATATTTGAATAAAATATAATATTTCAAATAAAATTACATGTACTCATACTTAAATCACTAAAACTACGTATTTTACTTAGAAATTCGTAAACCGGTCATACCGATGGTGTCATGTCGATTTCATGACCGGTACCGACTGAATGGTTCAACCGGTGGCATGCCGACCGACGTGACAATCATGATGGAGAGTGACATATATCACATTTTGTTTTTCCATTATATCGATGTACGAAACAGTATACTAATAGTTGATGAATTTTGACTTCATATTCTAGGATGAGACACGAGATCTCTTGAAAAATGAAATGTGTAAAATTTAGAAAAATCTTTGTTAAGGATGTACGCTACACATCATATTTCATGCTAAGAAAAATCTAAATTCGACGATTGAGGTAATAAATAAACATTAATGGTTTACTTCACATATATAACAAAAAAAAATTTATAGTTACAATAGTGTAAACCAAGCTATTGGGTTAAAAGATTAATATTTAATAAATATGAGTTTAGTAAGAAAATTGTAACAAGTCTATATAGTTGTGAGTCTGTGATTTCATACCAAATTTTGGCATATCATATTTCAACTAAGGAGCTGACTTCAAAGGTATTAATTAGTGTTGAAAGTAAAATAAACTCTCTGTATATATATGTTTAGATATTAACAATAGATGTGTCTAAAATACATCCAATAACTTAAATACATGTGAAAAGCCATAATGTTTGTATGAACTTTTAAATTTTGCTACAAAATATTTTGTTAAAAAATTATAAGTTAATTATTCAAGGAATACATAATTTTGAATGCAACTGAAATATTTGTCTGTCGTATACACACTTTACCAATTATTAATATAAGTAATGAAATTTTTGTTCTAGAACAAACACCAAATATAAAGAAATTTTAGCGAATGGACATTCAAATAGTTGAAAAATTATACATTAAAGGAATATGTTAAGATGAGAACCTTCGATAATGTATATGAATGCCTTGGATTCAGATTCTAAACGAACATCTAGACAAAAGGCATGGGTTGAGGGTTAGTCCAAACTTAAAATATTAGCAACTGATATATATTGTAAGATAATAATTTGTATCTTGATAGAAAAATGGTCATAAGTTGCTATACAAAGACTTCATGAACATCAACGATAAAGATGAGTGAGGTTTAGAGAATTTAATCATTATAAGGGATACGATGTGTGTCAAATTTCAATTGGAATAAACATAATTTATCCAGTAATCAAGTATCTTTTCCAATAATTTGAACTCTGATTAATTGGCTGAGAGTTCGTACAAACTCGAGGATTATGAATTGATGTATGTTGTATAAGATAATAAATTTGAGCGTCTTGGTGGAATTTTTTTTATATACGATCTTAAATGGGACGTGATAAACCTTTATGACATGATTTATGATCAGAGAATAAAAACATCACAAACGAGTGTGCTAACTATTAAATATTAAGAATTTTTGGTATAGAAATACCACATATTCACTTATGAAGCGAGAACATAAAATTTATACAAGATCCAAAAATTCAAACATATAGATAAGTTAACTAATATAAATAATCAAATGAACTTCTCCGGCCAACTGGCCGGGTAAAAAACTAGTTGAAAGAAAAGAGAGGAAGTGAAGTTGGCGGCGCTAGATGGCAAACATGGAGCTTAGGGATTTTTCAAGTTAATGAGCGGTTATATATGCTAAATGACCCTTCTGCCCCTACATTACCACAAACTACCCGCTACCATCAGCTCTCCGTTTTACCAAAATGGCCAAAATTAAAACCCTAATGAGTATAAAACTAATGACAATGGTACCAACATTAACCCTCAATTAACAAGCTTAACCAGCTATGGAACGACAATAGTGGAATTGGAAAGTGTTTGGGCACATTCAGCGACGGAAGAGGCGCCTAGCAAAACATCTAGCTGCAACGGAGTTGGGAAATGAGCCAGGCGCCAATACAAACTCATTGGAACAAGAAAACAGGCTTCGGCAGGAGTTAAGGAGATGCTTTGGCAGGAGCATCTTCTGTGGCTGCAGAAATCTCGTTCGCAATGGACTGTACAGGGCGATTGCAACACCCGGTATTTCCATATTTCCACTTTGAAAAGGAGAAGCTTTAACAGACTTCGAGGTCTGGAGGATGGAGAGGGCACTTGGATTTATGACGAAGCTCAACTACGTAAACTAGCATTTCTACGTGGAGCTTTTCCAAGGTGATTCGGGACCTGGCATGCTGCTTCCTATGAGTTTCAAAGCCATAGATCCATCCCGGTGGAGTAGTTTGGTACGCGAAGTAACTCGAGAGGAGGTTTGGGTTGCAGTGAAGAGCATGGGGGGTCTAAAAGCCCCGGGGAAGGACGGATACCCTCCTATTTTCTACCAAAAATGCTGGAGGGCAGTGGCAGATTCCCTCGCTAACTTTGTGGGAAATTTGTTTGGGAGGCCGGACCGCATAGCTGAAGTGAATGAGACTTTGTTGGTGCTTATTCTAAAAAGAGAGCCCTGAACTCATTAGTTAGTTTCGACCAATAGGATTATGTAACATGGTGTATAAGTCCTTGGCTAAATGCCTGGCGAACAAAATCAAACCGTTAATGAGGAGCCTGATCCATCCCACCCAGTCGAGTTTCGTTCCGGGAAGACACATCAATGACAACAATGTTATCCTGCAGGAGGCGGTTCATTCGATGCGGCTAAAGCAGGTAAACAGGGGTGGATAATCTGGAAGATTGACCTTGCCAAAGCCTATGATTGGGGGGACTGGAAGTTTTTGCAGGAAACCCTCCAGGGAGCTGGCTTCCCGACGCACCTGATCAACGTCATCATGGAGTGTGTCTCGTCCACGACAATGCAAGTCATGTGGAATGGTTGTTGCGCAGACAAGTTCAAGCCAACCAGAGGCTTGAGGCAGGGATGTCCTTTGTCGCCATATTTGTTCACCCTTTGCATAGAGCGGCTTAGCCATACAATCTTGAATGCAGTTAATGCTAGCGAGTGGAAACCACTGATTATTTCCCCAGCTGCACCCGCTCTGTCTCATCTATTTTTTGCTGACGATCTGATACTGTTTGCAGAAGCCATCACAACATAGAGTCGAGTTATTATGGATTGCTTGGACTGGTTTTGCATGGCATCGGGTGAACAAGCAAACAAGGAGAAGTCAGTATTGTTTTTCTCCAAGAACGTGTTGGGCCAGGTGAGCAGTTCCATTGCTCGGGAGACGGGGATTCCGGTCACGCAAGACTTGGGAAGGTACTTAGGCGTGCCAGTTCTCCACGGCCAGGTCACGAAGGAGACCTACAGGTACATCTTAAATCGCATGGGTAAGAAACTGGCTGGTTGGAAGGCGGAAAATCTTTCCTTTGCAGGTCGGGTTACTTTGCCGATTCAGTGCTCAACACCCTTCCGGCTTATGCTATGCAATCCACGTTGTTACCAATATCTATATGTGATGAAATAAACAAGAGAATTCAGAGCTTCATCTGGGGAACCTCGATGGAGAAGAGAAAGATGCATCTTGTTCACTAGGAGGCAATGTGCAAATCGAAAAAAAGAAGGAGGGTCTCGGGCTTCGTAAAGCTCATGAGCTGAATATTGCGTTTCCTCGGATGGTGGTGGATACCCCCAATGATTGGAGAAGCCATGAGGGTCCATGATTCAGATCTGCACCAACAAAAACAAAAAAAAAACACCCAAGTGAAAAGCAAGGGCGGAAAACAAAAGAAAAACGCTAAAGTAACAAACTTCTGCCTTTCCTAATAATCTAGAAAGTCCCCGGCAACGGCGCCAAAAACTTGACACGCTAAAACACAACACCTAACAATGGCCAAGTGTAACCAATGAAAGGGACTGCAGTATAGTGGCACAAGTAATAAATATCGAATCCACGGGTCTCTAGAGTTACTATTACTCAGCTTCAGTTCATTATCTAGCAAACTAGATTAAGGATTGATTTATAAACTACTCTACTGACTACTCTACTAATTACAAGTTGGGAACTCACTTAGGTATGATTCCCCCTAGCTCCTCAATTAGGTCCAAGTTGCAATTACCTTTGGTTGATCTACTGTTGATTAAACTGCGGAAGATCCTAAATTAGCTTGGAATCTCTTAAGCTGACCAAGCCCTCTCAGTCCAACTACCCGGCAGACGACTAGTCTTCACCAGGATAGAAAGCTGAGGCTATGAACACAGAACTCCACTACTGGAATGAATTCCAGTACAAAGCAGTGAATTGATTGACTCTCGCACAACCAATTCCCCATTATCAATCAAGGAAGCTCTCTTAACCTAATAAGATTCTATCTATCATAGGTTAAAGCAGAAATCAAGAGAATTTGATCAAGGTTCAATTGACTCAATAAATCATGCCTCAATCGATTATAATCAAACAATATAGCATCCAAAACTTCATACAAGAAAGATCCTAACACATGGAACTAGGGTTCTTCAAAACCTAAGTGAAGGGAAGTTACTCCATAGAGAAGAGAGAGACTGCAGAAATCTGATCTAGATCTTCAATCTCCATCTTCAAGCTTGATTCCCGAGCTCTAATGGCAAAGAAATCCTCCAAAATAGCTCCAAGAATGTTCCCAAGTCGCTCTCTCTCTCTCTTGGGTTCGTCCCTTGGGTGTTTGGGAACCAAAAACCCAGCTCTCCCCTTTCCTTTTGCTGAAAATCGGGTTTTAAACAGAAATTTCCGATCATGCGGCCAGGCCACATGGCCGTGTGGCTTTTCCAGCTGCCCGTGTGAAGGCTCGGTGATTTCCACACGGGCGTGTGGATTTCCAGGATCCCCGTGTGGCTTGCTCAACCTCTGTTTAATCGCCGTTTGATCCCAGACGCTCGTAGTCTCGTCCTCTTTCTTTTCATGACAAAATTCCATGATTATTTGTCCATAATATGAGGTAGAAGTCCATTATTCCTCAAGTCATGCTCGTGTTTCTTCTCCCGAATTGCCAAATGATCTCTGATTGACTTGAAACTTGCGCCTAATGTTCAATTTACATGCTAGGACCTGAAATGTGACAAAGGAACACAACCTAGCGTAAAATAGTCCAAGAAAGCAGAAACTCAAGCCGAAATGATCAAGAAACGAGGGTGCAAACATGTGCAAATCCGATATCAAATTCCCCCACACTTAACCGTTTGCTTGTCCCCAAGCAAACCTAACTCAAAACAATGCAGCTCTCCAGACCTCTATAGCAACAAACAACCCTGATCATCGGTAGAGGATTTCCTAGATCATATAGCAGCTTACGTGGTCAACTGGTCTTCTAAGACGTCCCCTATCTCTCTCAATGCGAGTACTAGACTCAAGCCAGGATCATGAGAAGAAGTGGAAGTAAGACAGCCAGTTCATGGATAAAGGGACTCACACCATTCACAACCAAGGACTCGTTGTACCGGGGTGCTCTTTCACTTCATTTCACCGTTGGAACCCCTTTTTCTCACTTTCATTTACATTTTTCTTTTTTTTTTTCTTTCATTTGCTGGGGTTCCAACTGTAGTCTTTTGCACGGTCGACCCTTATTAGTCGAGCAAGAGCAATTTCTGTACACCTGGCGCTCGCCAGAGTACTTCTTTTAACTCCTTTTCCTCAACTCGTGGGGAGGGTCAAAGAAATTAAGGGGGGTCGGAAGCTCTATCCGTGCCCTTAAAAACACATCCTCAAGTAGGCAAACCGTTCAACGGGTGGAAGTTTTACTTGTACTAGAGACAACTTAGCTTCACCTTGTAGGAGTACCCCACTAAGGATCACTAAAATCTCTTCCAAAACCCGATTTTGTGCAATGAACGGTGCCGCACACGTTGGGCTTAACCCATGTTTAAGATTTAATGATTTTGACATGGAGCACCAACTGATTCCCATTTTCCATATGAGCACCCTGTTCGATACACGAGTCCATAACACAATCCAAATAGAGTCACCATTACCACATGAATTCAACGGTCTTAGCTCCACTAATTCACAAAATCAACTGGCACAACAGAGAGCTAGATAGGAAAAATCTTATACTTCAACATCCTCCATAGTGCTACACTACCTCCCTAGGTTGCACATTACTATAGAGACTGTCGATTCAAAGCATAATGAGTAGGCAATTTGCAAGGAAACACGTACTTGGAGCCCTCAAATTTAAAAATTTGGACAGTGAACTAGGCTCCAAGCACACAAACAGCCAAACATTCACCCGCATACATAATCGAACACCCCCCACACTTAAGCACGACATTCTCCTTAATGGAGGAAAGATTAAGGAGGGTAGAACGAAGTTACCAGATCAAGGGTGAATGATGATGGACGGGTCAGGGGGTGCATTCCAGGAAGAGAGAGTAATCAGAACACAAACACCACACAAAATCTCACAAAGGTTGTGTTATTGACTCTAAAATCAAATAACAAAACTGACTCAACCGAGGAGAAATAGAGAAAGAAATGCAAATCGACTGGTTGGGTTGCCTCCCAACAAGCGCTTCTTTCACGTCGTGAGCCGGACGATGGCTCCTAAGTTTCGGTCCATGCTAGAACCTCCTTGAAGTTGAGGTTCTCGTCAATGAGGTGGAGTCGCAAGTCACGAGCACGTGGTATGACTGGTGATGGAAGCTCGTGCACTTGATGCAGATGAAGTCTCCATCCTCGAGACCTCTTCTTCTCTTCTCTCGTCTCATTGCCCCAAACCATATATGACAACATCGAGTGACCACCATCGCGTCCACCAAGAGGGACCGATGTCGATGTGGCCTTGGTCTGGCAGAGAGACACTGCAAATGGGTCCTTGATAAGCAGTTCCTCGAAGTTTGGTGGGGATATTACTTGTATTATAGGGCCGGTGCAAGCCTCTTCCACCGCAACTTCATCCTCAGCCTGGACACCACTTGCTTCTTCAACCCCCCTTCCTTCTTCAAAATGTGGTCTCTCTCCTCGAAAAAGATCAAGAACTACCTCTTCTTTGTTTTCTTCCTCATCCTCCAAAACTTCTTTCCTCACCCTTTCTCTCTCTTCTTCTTCCATAACTGATTGAAGAGCAAGTCGCCATGCAAGGTTCTCAATAAGTTCAGCTTGCATCTCCTCGCTCGGGCCCAGCATGTCAGAGCAGAAATGGGGAAAGTTGTGATCTACCACCAGAGGATACACTTGATCATGATTATCATGGGAGCTTTCCTTGACAACTTCTGTATGCTCCTCAACATCCTCACGATTGCATTCTTCTTCCTCCACCTTTACTTGTATGGCAGCATAAAGGTTGTCTTGAGAAAACTGCGAACAGGCTTTCTCAATGACCTCTATGTGCTTCTTTATGCTCTGAAGGGTATCCTCTGTTTCACGGGGAAAGGAGAAGTCAGTTTGGGCAATGGCCTGGATATGAGGATCCATCTCGGGAAAGGATCTCTCAGGTACTCGAGCAATCTGCTCCACGAGAAGCCTCAAGTGATAGTTTGGATCTGGCTGTGGAGTGTAGCATGGTTCTACCGGATCGCCCGTGAAGGCTGTGGCGAACTCAAGATCTGATGGCCCTTCTTGTTGTGGGAGGAATTCTTCTTGATAAGGAGATTGTTCTTGAAATACCCAGGGGTCTGATTGTTCTTCGTAGTAGGGGGTTGGTACTGAAACCCGACTCCATAGTCTTCTCCTCCTTGGTTACTCCAGGGAGTCTCGGGGTAATACCACTCGGATGGTGGTGGATACCCCTAATGATTGGAGAAGCCATGAGGGTCCATGATTCAGATCTGCACCAACAAAAACAAAAAAAAAAACACCCAAGTGAAAAGCAAGGGCGGAAAACAAAAGAAAAACGCTAAAGTAACAAACTTCTGCCTTTCCTAATAATCTAGAAAGTCCCCGGCAACGGCGCCAAAAACTTGACACGCTAAAACACAACACCTAACAATGGCCAAGTGTAACCAATGAAAGGGACTGCAGTATAGTGGCACAAGTAATAAATATCGAATCCACGGGTCTCTAGAGTTACTATTACTCAGCTTCAGTTCATTATCTAGCAAACTAGATTAAGGATTGATTTATAAACTACTGTACTGACTACTCTACTAATTACAAGTTGGGAACTCACTTAGGTATGATTCCCCCTAACTCCTCAATTAGGTCCAAGTTGCAATTACCTTTGGTTGATCTACTGTTGATTAAACTGCGGAAGATCCTAAATTAGCTTGGAATCTCTTAAGCTGACCAAGCCCTCTCAGTCCAACTACCCGGCAGACGACTAGTCTTCACCAGGATAGAAAGCTGAGGCTATGAACACAGAACTCCACTACTGGAATGAATTCCAGTACAAAGCAGTGAATTGATTGACTCTCGCACAACCAATTCTCCACTATCAATCAAGGAAGCTCTCTTAACCTAATCAGATTCTATCTATCATAGGTTAAAGAGAAATCAAGAGAATTTGATCAAGATTCAATTGACTCAATAAATCATGCCTCAATCGATTATAATCAAACAATATAGCATCCAAAACTTCATACAAGAAAGATCCTAACACATGGAACTAGGGTTCCTCAAAACCTAAGTGAAGGGAAGTTACTCCATAGAGAAGAGAGAGACTGCAGAAATCTGATCTAGATCTTCAATCTCCATCTCCAAGCTTGATTCCCGAGCTCCAATGGCGAAGAAATCCTCCAAAATAGCTCCAAGAATGTTCCCAAGTCGCTCTCTCTCTCTAGGGTTCGTCCCTTGGGTGTTTGGGAACCAAAAACCCAGCTCTCCCCTTTCCTTTTGCTGAAAATCGGGTTTTAAACAGAAATTCCCGATCACGCGCCCAGGCCACACGGCCGTGTGGCTTTTCCAGCTGCCCGTGTGAAGGCTCGGTGATTTCCACAAGGCCACGACCCACACGGCCATGTGGAGTTCCAGGATGCCCGTGTGGCTTGCTCAGCCTCTGTTTAATGCTTCGTTTCTCCCTCGTCCGGACTCCGAATAAGTCGCCGTTTGATCCCAGACGCTCGTAGTCTCGTCCTCTTTCTTTTCATGACAAAATTACATGATTATTTGTCCATAATATGAGGTATAAGTCCATTATTCCTCAGGTCATGCTCGTGTTTCTTCTCCCGAATTGCCAAATGATCTCTGATTGACTTGAAACTTGCGCCTATGCTTCAATTTACATGCTAGGACCTGAAATGTGACAAAGGAACACAACCTAGCATAAAATACTCCAAGAGAGCAGAAACTCAAGCCAAAATGATCGAGAAACGAGGGTGCAAACATGTGCAAATCCGATGTTATCACTTTTTGTGAAGAAACCAGATGAGCTTTGGGTGCAGATATTGCAGGAAAAGTTTTTCAAGTGGGCCCAAGGACGGATGGTAGTGAAATCTAATGCACGAAGTTCTATAATCTGGCGGGGCATCAGGAGAGCCTGGCCGATCATGGAAGAGGGTATGTAGATGAGCATTAAGGATGGCCGAACCACCCTATTCTGGCTTGATCGGTGGGTGGACAGCAGCGAGAGGCTACTCGATCACGTGCTCGAGGAGAACACCCCACCCGACGTGCATGCTGTAGTAGCAGAGTTCACCACACCCGAGGGTGAATGGGACACTAACTGACTTTGGCTCTTTCTCTCAGAAAATGTAGTTTTGCATGTTCAGGGTGTCCAACCACCCAAGGCGGGAGCAAGAGAGGATGAGGGGACCTGGGGCCCTGAGACAAACGACCAATTTCGTGTCCGCTCGGCGTACGAGCTCGTGAACAGCCATGAAGGTCAGACGACGTTTGAGTGGTGAGACATATGGCAGTGGAAAGGACCAGGTAGGGTACAACATTTCCTTTGGATTTCGACGAGGGAGAGGCTCAGGACGAATGCAGAACATGGACGTCGACATCTGACAGACCAGACCATTTGCAGACATAGCTCTTCACAACCAGAGATAGTCCTGCATGTGTTGCGGGACTGTCAGTTTGCCAGGTTAACTTGAATGCGATTGCTCCAGCCTTTTGACTACCAGCGGTTTTTAGGACTCTCTTTGCAGGAATGGATCGCTCGTTACTTGAAGCACGACCAGTATAGCCTCCTTTTCGGCCTCGTGTGCTGGTCCCTTTGGAGGACTAGAAATGACCGTGTTTTTGCGAACAAGGTCATTATAGTTGAAGGCTTTCTACAACGCGTCCATGCATGGATTATTCTCGTGAGGACTGCACTAGACAAGGACATAAAAACTCACTATCCTGATCCGCCCACAAGAACGGAGGAGTTGATCGCTTCGACGCCGCCTCCTCCCGAGTGGGTCACTCTCAACTCAAACGACTCCGTTTTACCTGAGACAGGCCTTGCTGCTGCAGGAGGCCTCATCAGAGATCATCGAAGACGCTGTTTTGCGGAAAAAAATCCCACTGTACACACGTTTCTTAAAAAAAATTTCCAAAATACATAAGTTATAAAAAAATTTCCCAAAGTACACATGTTTGGCATTCACCGTGTTTGACAAACGCAGTGAAGGTAATCACCGCGTTTGTCAAAGACGGTTAATATTTCACCGTTTAAAACTAAAACGGTGACGTATTCACCGCCTTTATCTAAAACGGTGATGTATTCACCGCGTTTGGAGAGGACGGTGAATACATCACCGTTTTAGTTGACAACGGTGAATACATTCACCGTTTTTGGTTAACGCGGTGATGTATTCCCACGTTTCCCACCCCTGGTAGGTCAAAATTAGGTCACACCTACCTATTATTCACCGTTTGAGACAAACGCGGTGATGGGGTTCACCGTTTTTGTCAAAAACGGTGAATAATAGGCAGATTTTCCTATAAATACCAACCCTCCAGCAGAAGTAAAAACATAACCACTCCCCCCTTCTTCAAATTTCAGCAACAAAAATCGAGCATAATACACAGAACGGACATTTTTTGGTATGTTGAGACTTTTCGTATTATAGTCTAATTATGTTTTTAGTAGTTATAGTATGATTAAATTTTCGTATTATGTTGTTGTTAGTTAGTTGAATTTATGTTCGTTAGTTATAGTATGATTTAATTTTCGTATTATGTTGTTGTTAGTTAGTTGAATTTATTTTCGTTAGTTATAGTATGATTTAATTTTCGTATTATGTTGTTGTTAGTTAGTTGAATTTATGTTCGTTAGTTATGAGATGGATACTATTAGTTGTACAATATGATTTTGGTTAATTTTACTGTCTTTAAGCTAATAGATACTTATCCTCGATTTGTAGATATGGGTAAATTCAAGAAGTTTCATCTTACTATTCGGTGGAATGGAAGGGTGACAAACTCTGACATAGGCATTGATTATGAGGACGGCGAATCCATTATGCTGAAAATTGATTCCCGATTCAATTTTCAAGAACTCTGTGATCTTTGTGCAGAAAGGGTTTGTACGAGTGGACAGACGAGACTTGGCAAAATTACTTACCGGTATCCAGACATGAGTGCTGGCGGGGTCGTGTTCCAAGAAGTTTTCATAAACGATGATGACGCGGTTACGATGATGTTACAGTTCCTAAGCGATAACCAAGTCCGGCTTGCAGAGGTGTATGTTGAGACCGAGGCGGTCAGTGAATCTCATTCTCACCAGTATTCTTATGATGATGGTTTTGCAGGAGGGTACGAATGGGGTGGTAGTTCGAGCAACTACCAAGGCAGTGGTTATACAGGAGGTTACGGGGAGGGTGGTGGTTCAATCAACTACGGTGGATCGAGTAGTGCAGGATGGGACAAATACTCACAACCTCCTAAACCAGCCCCATTTGTTGAGGCCGATGGTGTTCAATGGCCTGCTTGGGGGCCAGAGTGGTATGGAATCGAGAATACCATTCGATCAGGGCGTACTTCACATGAGCGAGAGGACGATGTTGGTGATCGTGGTCATGTTGATCCTTCTAGCCCGAGCTATCCATTCGAGTCGAGCGACGAGGATACTGAGGAAGATTTGAGATCAGTGAGCGAGGAGGAGGAAGATACTGATGATAACGAGGATGAGGCGTCATTTCGTGAGGCACCCACGCCATATTACACACAGGTTCCAACTCAATTTTTACATAGTCAGAATGATCCCCCCGACTTTGTCCCTATGCTAGTGTACAATCCGACGACCAATTTGGAGGTGGGTATGGCGTTCACATCGAAAGACGCTGTGCAGGATGCTTTTATAGAAGAGGCGTTGAGGCGCAATTTCGAGTGGAAGGTAAAATATTCTGACAGTAAACAACTACATGTCATATGCAAGCATGATGCAGAGGGTTGTACGTGGCAACTGCGGGCTGCAAATATGAAGAGAAAGGGTGCTTGGGTGATTCGCAAAGCTGAGACGATCCACACATGCTCCTCTTCTATACTTTCCGAAGATCACAGGCAACTAAAAGCAAAGAAGGTTGGGAGAACTATTAAGCACCTTATAGAAGCACAACCAGATATCAAGGTGAAAGCTATCATGGCAGAGGTGAAGGATCGACATTCTTACACGATAAGGTACAAAAAAGCATGGCATGGTAAGCAGAAAGCCATGGCTGAGGTGTATGGTGATTGGGAGGATTCGTATGCTTTACTCCCTAGACTTATGGGAGCAATGGAGGAGTCCAATCCTGGGACTGTTCGTCCCAGTATACAACAATGTATACACTGAGGATCAAGTTCGAGTACAGGATAAGCTGATGTTCCATCGTCTTTTTTGGGCTTTTAAACCATGCATTGACGGTTTTGGGTTCTGCATACCGGTTATTCAGGTATTTTACCAACTAGTTCCGGTTTTAAATGTTGTATTATTTGCTGTTAAGTATATTTCATACTAATTATATCCTGAATTTTTATTCAGGTTGACGGAACTTTCCTTACTGGGAAGTACAGAGGATGTCTTCTAATTGCCACTGGCGTTGATGGAAACAGGCGGATTTTCCCGCTTGCATTTGCATTAGTGGAAGGGGAGAACAGCTTAAGTTGGGCTTGGTTCTTTGACCAACTGCACAAACACGTGACACAGCGGGAAGATATTACGATTATATCTGATCGACATGCGGGGATAAGGAATGCTGTTGGTGGTTTTCCCGACGAGTGGGGGTGGAGATGAAGATGGTGTATTCGACACTGGCTCGCCAATTTCCAACACAAATTTGGGAAGAAGAAAGACATCAAAAATCTACTTTGGAATGCAGGTACTAATGTTTTTCTTATGCGATTTATGTTTGTGTTTATTAGTACACAATAAGCTGATGTTATCCATCATGTATTGACCAGTTAGTCTTTTGTTCACCTTTTAGCGGTTGCACATCAACCAAAAAAGTACGAGCAGAAGATGAAAATGATCCGTCAGACCCACCGAGCTGGAGCAGTATGGGCTGAAGGTCAAGAGTTGCCCATGTGGACGTTCCATATGGACAACGGGGCCAGATGGGGCATTGCAACTACCAACCATGGAGAAAGTATAAATAATGTGTACAAGGGTCTTCGAGCGATGCCTATTTCTGTCATCGTGGAAATGTCTTATTGGAAGGTCAACGAGTGGCGAGTTGCTCGGCTACAGCAAGCTATAGGGAGGGAGTTGCAAGGTCATTCAATAGCACATGACGTATTCGCTCAAATGCAGAAGAACGATGAAAAATCAAGTAAGCATAAGGTTGTTCTTTTTAACCGCAGTGAAGGAATATTCGCTGTCGAAACAGGTATATGGGGTGGAGGGAGACGTGGTCACAATCGTCAAACGGTTAAATTGCACTATGAATTAGGGGAGTGTTCTTGTCAAAAGTATCAGAACGAAAGGATACCCTGTTCCCCCCTCCGCTGCTGCTTCTTGGCGGGCTCGCTCAACGGCTGGTCGCGGATTTCTCTTGACCCGAGCCCCAACTGGGGTTACATATGGTGGTGGTGGTGGCTGAGATGGAACGGTAGCTTGGCGAATGATCGGAGGTTGCGGAGTTTGTTGTTGTGGGGTCTTATACATCGAACTCTGTTGCTGATGTTGGAATTGAGAGAACCCATGAGAGAAAGTGTCCCATTCATGAGATGGTCAACGACTCGATGACCCTCCACCGGCATCCGCTGCAGGTGCCCACTGGTACTCGAACGCTTATGGGAGCTCGGTTGCTTGAGTTGTACGCACCTCTTCGAACGTAGGCAGAGGCCTGCGTTTGCTCCTTCGTGGGGGCTCAACCGGGGGCACAATGGGTGCATCATCACGGAATGAGGGTCGTGCCGGGGCAGGAACGGGAGGATATGCCACGACATCCCTCCTTTGCTCTCTGGTGCAACTCAGGAGGTTGTTCATAAGTCGGGTCAACCAAGTAGTCTTCCGCTCATCCATGGTTGGAGCACTTTCGAGAGTGTACTTGGCGTGTTCCAAACCATCAACCTAAGGAAAGCACAAAATGTATAAAATTAACTAAACCTTAAAATAAATATATTTTAGAATGAGGGAGATTAGGATGACTTACCAACGAACCCATCACAGCACCTTGCTTTGACACCCATCTCATGGTGAACTTCCGATACGACTGCATGTACCCATCGTGGTAGCCCATCGGTCTCGTCTCCGGCATCCCTTGCACCACCCATTGGTGTAGATTCTCCCAGATGTTGATGTAGAATCCATGCTTTCGCTGCCAGTTCTTTGACGAGTGTCGGAGGTCTATAGCATGTAGCTCCCTGAAACCTGCTGGCGGGTCTTGTGGAATTGGTTGCTCCATTCGATATTGCCTCAGGGATCGATCGGGTAGGTGCCATTCCACCATGTGCCAGCAGATTAATGGCACCTTGCACAACCATGTGTCGTGATCTAGAGGGTGCCTAAGATGATGCAGCTCAACCACTTCATGTGGATATGGATCCCATATAACCTATATCCATTCAAAAAATCGGAATTAACGACCATTTACTTTGACAAAATTTAACTTGTTCAAATATGGACAAAACATGATTACCTGATTCCACCATGGTTTATCTAACTCAGAACGATAAAACAGTAACGAATGCTCAGGTTGATGGTCATTCGTATTTGCTCCTATCCACCTTGTAAGTAAAAGTACGGAATCAATTTAATTGAAATATAGCTAAGCATATAATAAATTAAATTGGTCTAAGTACGGAATAAATTCAATTTAAATCTAGCTAAGCATGTAATCAAAATTAAATTGGGCTAAGTACGGGATAAATTCAGATTAAATCTAGCTAATGTAATAAAATTTAAATTGGGCTAAGTACGGGATAAATTCAATTTATTTCTAGCTCAAGCATGTAATAAAATTTAAATTGAGCTAAGTACGAAATAAACTTACTTGACACCGTATGGGAGATTTTGCAGAAAGTTGAGCTCATCATCGTTTCTCCGGTATGGACGTGGGTCGAGAGGTGCGAACATTGGAAGATGCTCCCATACCCACAGTTGTAGGATGAACATCGCAGCACCAGCTTGCTTTGCCCCAACCTTCGAGCAAGTACACAGCTCCCGGTATACGCCCGCTAGCACGGCCGATCCAACTCTTTTGCCCGATTGCATCCCAATCACCTGTGAGCAACTCCAACCATATGCCTTGAATCTACCGGTTGGACTTGTCGGGGAACAAAAATCCACCCACCAAACCGATGAGGTAGATGCGGGCGTAGCGCTCGACTTGTTCTTCCGGTGTCTCGTCATTGATCACAACCTCTTGCTGGATGTGAGACACCAGCCACGGGACCGACACTTGGCCCGCATTCAACGGTGGATGCCCCCGTCCTTGGATTGGAGTGGTGGTCGGCATGTCAAAGCCCAAACGATCACGTATGAGCGGCCCCCAACCTACTTTGGGTTTGGTCTGGGGACCAATGACGGCATCCCCAGAAATAGGCATCCCGGTTGAGGATCGCCACGTCTTTGAGGGTGATCGTCATTTCACCCTCCGGAAGGTGGAACGTATGGGTTTCGGAACGCCATCGTTCCGCCATTGCCGTAAGCAGATCGTTGTCGATTTCGATCCGTAAGAAATGGCGCAACATTCCCAAACCTGTCCTCGCTATATAGGGCTCCAACCTTGGATGCCAAGCGGGCAAGTTATTGGTCCCTTTATGAACCACGGGAACAAGCGATTCCTAAAAAAAATAGGGAAAACAACAATTTATTAGATTAAATAAAGCAAAATAAAACCTTAGAAAATAATAAAATAAAGCAAGAATACTCAAAAAATTACCGGATTGTTATCCCAAATAGCACGGGAGCGATGAGCTTCTTGATCGGTTAAGAGACTCGCATCCCTTGGGCCATAATGGATATACAATCGAGGATCGTATATCTCGGCACCCATCTATAAAAAAGTAATGAAATCAGAGATTGTTTTGATAAAAAAAAAAACAAAAAATCAGATTGTTTCGATTAAAAAAATTCATAAACAAAAAACCTACACGAAGAGCCTCTTCGTCCATTTTTGGCGTAGGCCGGACAGAGGTTCGACGAGTTTAGGTGTAAGGGACGGGAACTTAGCGGTACGGGGGCTTTAGGGTCAAACTCTAGTAATTCTTTCTGATGTGGAAGATCGGACTTAGCCGCAACCATAGAGCATACTTAGAACGAGACTAGAGCGGATAAATTGAGGGAGAAAGAAGTGAAATGTTGGTGGGGTGAGTTGAAAGTGAAAGGGGGAGTGGGTATTTATAGTTGGGGGAAGGGGGGGGGGGGGGGGGGGGGGAGGAGCTGCTGCGCAGTAATTAGGGGAAGCGTTCACCGCGTTTGATGAACGCGGTGAAGGCTTCGCGTTACCCTAAAACGGTTCCCCCGTCCACGTGGCCTGCTGTGAGGCGTCGGATCGTGGGAAGAAAACCACGATCCGCGCCTCACCGCATCTAACGGCCACGGTGAAAACACAATGGCGCGGATCGCTGACGTAAACAAACACGGGGTATTCACCGTGTTTGTCTACCGCGGTGAATGCCCCGCGTTTGTCCACGTCAGCGCCTTCACCGCGTTTAATTAAAACGGTGAAGATATCACCGTTTTAAAACGGTGATATCTTCACCGTTTCCATTTAAAACGGTGATGCAATCACCGTTTTTGACTAAGACGGTGAAGCTATCACCGTTTTACTTTAAAACGGTGAATGCATCACCGTTTTAATTAAACGCGGTGATTATCTTCACCGCTGTTGTCAAAAACGGTGATGCTCAAGCATGTGTACTTTTGGAAATTTTTTTATAACTTATGTATTTTGGGAATTTTTTTTAAGAACGTGTGTACTTTGGGATTTTTTCCCTGTTTTGCAGTGTTCGCTATGAACCTGGGGATTTGCTCCATCACCCTTGCAAAGTTGAGAGTCGCCGTTGAAGGACTTCAACTGGCTTGGGACATGGGCTACAGACGTGTCCGCATGGAGATCGACTCCCGATGCGCTATCCAGATACTTCAGGGAGAGGATAACTCAGACCACCAGCACGCAATGGTGATTGACCGGCTTCATGAGCTGCTTCGGCGTGACTGGGACGTGACATTTTCCCATATCTATAGAGAGGGGAATAAGAGTGCTGATTTTCATGCCTCTCGAGGCCACCAGATGGAACTTGGCTTCCACTTTGTACCTATTACCGATCCTGCTTTATGCTTGCATCTCCTGTATGACACTCTAGGGATTTCCGAATCCCGGCTGGTTTTGACTGAAGGTTAGGATGCTTTGCATCCATTTAAAAAAAAAACAAGCTTAACCAGTTAGACAATGCACTTATATTCAATTAAGATCCTAACTTTAATACATTACTATAACATTCTTAATAACATAAATTTTGTCATGCTCAAATCCTTAGTTTAAATTAGCCTGATTACTCTTCTACTCAAAGAGAATATAATACTTTATTCTTTTGCGATAATTTTTGCTTTTCATCATACTGATTTTTCCTAAACAATCTTTCATTGAAGATCATGGTCAATAGACCCTGATGATTTCATAAGTTGAAATTCCTTCAAATTCGTTAACCACCCAATTACAAAAATCAAAACACATTTTTCATGAAAAATACAATCTCCAACAATAGAACGTGCTAGGTTTTTCTCTTTCAAAATATTTCAATTTAATCGAACTACATGGACTTTGATCACCAAGTACTTGGGTACGTAGTCAACCTATAGGTTCGAGTCCAACTAACCCAAAACTCTTTCTTTACTTTTGACAATTACGACAATAAGCGTAGGATCAAATTGTATATTTAGAAATACCCAATTAATTGAATCCTATAATTAAATACGTAAATAAGGCACAAATAATTATACATCCAATCTTTCTAAACTTATCAATTTAAATAGTACCAATTTATGGGCGTTGTGGGGTTTGAATACACTTCCTCACACGTTACCGTACTCTCAAACCTAGAATCTTAAATTTTGCAGACCAAATGTAAGGTTTGACCATAAGGTTGAGACCGGACCGAATAGTGTTCGATCCACTACATCTAAGATCAATGGTGACTCTAAGCAAAATGTGACGGATACCCTTATCCCGGAGGGGCGGTTGCGACAGTATGGAAATGAACAGTCTGATGACAATGAAGATTATGAACAAATACCTGAATGAGATCATTAAAGTTGACTCCATGGGCCTAGAGAGGGAAGACTTGGCCATCTCCACCTTGGACACTCTTTAGGGGCATTTGTGCTGCAAATGACTTGTAATGTTGATGTGATTCATTGATTTGTTTAGTCATATAAACACATAAACCGCTTAATTGTGTCAGTATGACAAAACGTTCACAAGTACGAACTCTTAGTACCGAGTCCAAATCAAACAATAAGGGGGACTATTGCTCCAAATGTCTTATAATGTTGATGGACATGTGATTCATTGATCTGTTTAGTCATATAAACACATAACCATTTAATTGTGTCATAATGACAAAACTTGCGCAAGTACGAACTTTCAGTAACGAGTCCAAATCATACAATAAGGGGGATTTGTGCTCCAAACGTCTTGTAATGTTGATAGACATGTGATACATTAAATTGATTTAGTCATATAAACATACAGACCGCCTAATGTGTCATAATGATCAAAAGTGCACAAGTACGAACTCTTAGTACCGAGTCCAAAACATACAATAAGGCGGATTAGGGCACAAGTACGAACTCTTAGTATCGAGTTAAAATCATACAATAAGGGAGATTTGTGCTCCAAGTGTCTTGTAATGTTGATGAACAAGTGACTCATTAATAGGTTTAATCATATAAACACATAAACAACTTAATTGTGTCATAATAACAGAACGTGCACAAGTACGAACTCTTAGTACCGAGTCCAAATCATACAATAAGTGAGATTTCTGCCCCAAATGTCTTGTAATTTTAATGGACATGTGATTCATTAAATTGATTTATTCATATAAACACATAGACCTCTTAATTGTGTCATAATGAAAAAACGTGCACAAGTACAAACTCTTAGTACCAAGTCCAAAACATACAATAATGTAGATTGGTGCTCCATGTGTCTTGTAATGTTGATGGATGGTTTAGTCATACAAACACATAAACCGCTTAATGTGTCATAATGACAAAATGTGAACGAGAACGAACTCTTAGTACCGAGTCCAATTTGTACAATACGGGTGATACACGCTCCAAATGTCTTGTAATGTTGATGAACATGTGATTCATTGATTGGTTTAGTTATATAAACACAAAAACCATTTAATTGTGTCATAATGACAAAATTTGCACAACTACAAACTCTTATTAACGAGTCCAAATCATACAATAAGGGTGATTTGTGCTCCAAATGTCTTGTAATGATGATGACATGTGATTCATTAAATTGATTTCGTCATATAAACACATAAACCGCCTAATTGTGTCATAATGACAAAACGTGCACAAGTACAAACTCTTAGTACTGAGTCCATGATTCAAGTCTAAATGAAAAGCTTTCATCCCCGTTTCTCTTTGGCGTTTGTGGCATTTGAGCTCCGAAAGGTGTGGTTTTACGCTAGGTTTGTCGTGTTTCAGTGTGATTCTAACTCACTCTGAATACCACAATAAATTCCCGCCTAAGGTCCAAGTATAAACCTTAGTCGGGTGCAGTGTAGAATAAGTATGTTTAAATATCAACCTAGGCCGGTCCGTCAACCCTACTTCTGACGTTTTAATCATTATCTAGCAACAAAGTTTTGGTTTAAAATTTTTCTAATTACAATAAAATAAGGCAAAGGTAAATGGTTTAGAAAACTCTTTTATGGAAGGATCAATCAGGTGTCGCTTCCCCCTAACTACTACCATGGTATATGAATTGGAACCATTATTTTGGGCAAGATAACCGCGAATCGCAGAGGGATGCATATATGGTCGGAGACCACGATCTCAATTGCTAAACCGAGGTAAACATTATAGGCCGTGTCACTCGACCCTCTCAGTTTAGGCAATCGGTAGTTGACTTACTTCCTCACTCAACTTAAGGGTCGGACGGCTTAATCGCGATTAACCAATTTGCTTAATTCAAAATTGAGGGTTGCCATAAATTAACCTTGTTAGGTGACTTAAAAAGCTTAAGTAAAACCAACTCGATTGAGTCTCCCATGGAAGGGGGATTTTCCTCTCTAATCTAGGTTAAGGTGGCTAATTAGATTGCTAGCACCAACATGCACAAACCTAAGGATGCTAAGCACAAAACATGCACAACCCTTAGGTTGCTAAGCACAAGCATGCACAACCAACATGAATAATACCTCAATCATTGAATTAACCAATACCCAATGACAATCATTCAATTCACATAAAAGGAACTACATGGTAGAGTTAGGGTTTCACAACACCCAAGTGAAAGGAAATATACTCCATGCTAGAAATGGGGAAAAGACAAGGAGAAGAGGTAGAAACCATCTTGGAGGATGGTCCCAATCTTCTTGGCCCTTGTGTTGAACTTTCCTTGGTGGAAATCTTACCAAAACCCAACTTGAAGCAAAAACCTAGCCTTCTTCTCATTTGGTTTGTGTTTCTCTCTCTAGAAATATGAAGAAGGCTTTTCACACAAATGGGGTCTCCCCTCTCTCCTCCTTTCTGCTCATCTTTTAAACCTGAGACAGCTCAGTTCACGGTTTGAGTTCACGGCCGTGAACCATGAAACGCGTCCGTGAACTGCAAATGAATGCCAAAACGCACTGCTTCGTTAACTTCCGTTCACGGTCGACGGCCTCAGTTCACGGTCTTAGTGACCGTGAACTCACCTTACCTCAGTAACTTCTGTTTTTGCTCTGGACGCCTCGAGGTTTACGGTCAATGGCTCTTTTTCACGGGCGTGCAATAGCGTAAACTTCCTGGGATAGCCGTGAATTGGCCCTTTTCCACTTCTTCTCCCGGTTTTCGATCCTTTTCGTCCAACTTTTGACTCCGAGGCTGGTTTCACCTGTTAAATCATGAAACACACTAAAACACGAGAAACCTAGCGTAAAATCAAACTTTTAGGAGTGAATTTGCCACAAACACCCAAGTAAAACGAGGGTAAAACATGTACATTTAAGCCCGAATCACTCCCCCACACTTAGAAGTTTGCTTGTCCCCAAGCAAACCATTTAACACAAGGTAATATTTCAACCTACACAAAAACTTTGGGGACAACTCAACGGGCACTAAGTGGGAATTCTCAATGGCTATTGGCAATCAATACATGGACCGTTGCAAGCAATACCGACATCCACCACAAACGACATTCGAAGCCACCAAAAACGGGCAAACGAAAAGTTCTCACCTTGTTCATGGATCAAAACAAGTTTCAACAAGACCACTTATCAACCGCAACCAACCATGCATGGAATTCAAGTCCGAGAAACAAATGGAAAGGAAACAAAGGTCCTCACCGGGGTATGATATGATATGCAAAGCAAGAATGAATCACTCACTCTCAAGACCAGTGGGGTCGGGACCTTTTTGGTGCAAAATAAGTGCACAATCACAAACTCTCGACCCTATCATATCAATACCACGGCGGTAACCTCTAGATGTTAGAGTTCACGGGATGGTTGTCACCACTAGCTCGTCTGGAGGTCTTAGGCACGGGTTCAGATGACTAGCAATTGTCTTGGACATGGGAAAAAGGATATTTGGGTGGTGGAAATCATGACTTGAGTTTCTACATCTTCAACCTAAACCCGAAGGTTCTATGGTTTTGACTAAAACCCCTCTCTTCAACCCAAGGCCACTAACATCGGCAAAAACCCTTATGTCTCCTTTCCAAACTATCACCCATCGTGAACTACATTGAAGCAATCTTCCTCGGTCTACTCTTGCTAGCAAATTAAGGTTTGGTAGTGAAGGAGTTCTAAAACAATGTGGGGGTTTCAATAGCTTGGGTGCCAAGAAACCCCTTGACACGCTAAAACGCAACACCAAACTGCGACTAAGTGTAATCGTAGTCCGGAAATGCAGAATAGTGGCAAGTTCTATTTATCAACCCGGGGTCTAGATCTACTGCCTACTCCATGACGATTTATTATCTAGCAAACTAAGTTGATTGAATGGAGTTTTAAGCAAAAGCAGTAGGAAAGCAGGAAATGGTTCAAAGTTCTTAAGCAGGGGAAGAGTCACTCGTGTATAGTCCCCGTAGCTCCTTAGTTAGGTCAAATTTGTAATTACCCTTAGTTGATTTACTGTTGATTAAACTGCGGCAGATCCGACAGTAGCTTGGAATCTCTTAAGCTGACCAAGCCCTCTTGCTAGCAAATTAAGGTTTGGTAGTGAAGGAGTTCTAAAACAATGTGGGGGTTTCAATAGCTTGGGTGCCAAGAAACCCCTTGACACGCTAAAACGCAACACCAAACTGCGACTAAGTGTAATCGTAGTCCGGAAATGCAGAATAGTGGCAAGTTCTATTTATCAACCCGGGGTCTAGATCTACTGCCTACTCCATGACGATTTATTATCTAGCAAACTAAGTTGATTGAATGGAGTTTTAAGCAAAAGCAGTAGGAAAGCAGGAAATGGTTCAAAGTTCTTAAGCAGGGGAAGAGTCACTCGTATATAGTCCCCGTAGCTCCTTAGTTAGGTCAAATTTGTAATTACCCTTAGTTGATTTACTGTTGATTAAACTGCGGCAGATCCGACAGTAGCTTGGAATCTCTTAAGCTGACCAAGCCCTCTTGCTAGCAAATTAAGGTTTGGTAGTGAAGGAGTTCTAAAACAATGTGGGGGTTTCAATAGCTTGGGTGCCAAGAAACCCCTTGACACGCTAAAACGCAACACCAAACTGCGACTAAGTGTAATCGTAGTCCGGAAATGCAGAATAGTGGCAAGTTCTATTTATCAACCTGGGGTCTAGATCTACTGCCTACTCCATGACGATTTATTATCTAGCAAACTAAGTTGATTGAATGGAGTTTTAAGCAAAAGCAGTAGGAAAGCAGGAAATGGTTCAAAGTTCTTAAGCAGGGGAAGAGTCACTCGTGTATAGTCCCCGTAGCTCCTTAGTTAGGTTAAATTTGTAATTACCCTTAGTTGATTTACTGTTGATTAAACTGCGGCAGATCCGACAGTAGCTTGGAATCTCTTAAGCTGACCAAGCCCTCTTGCTAGCAAATTAAGGTTTGGTAGTTAAGGAGTTCTAAAACAATGTGGGGGTTTCAATAGCTTGGGTGCCAAGAAACCCCTTGACACGCTAAAACGCAACACCAAACTGCGACTAAGTGTAATCGTAGTCTGGAAATGCAGAATAGTGGCAAGTTCTATTTATCAACCCGGGGTCTAGATCTACTGCCTACTCCATGACGATTTATTATCTAGCAAACTAAGTTGATTGAATGGAGTTTTAAGCAAAAGCAGTAGGAAAGCAGGAAATGGTTCAAAGTTCTTAAGCAGGGGAAGAGTCACTCGTGTATAGTCCACGTAGCTCCTTAGTTAGGTCAAATTTGTAATTACCCTTAGTTGATTTACTGTTGATTAAACTGCAGCAGATCCGACAGTAGCTTGCATCAGAAATCAAGAAAAGATGATCAGGCTTCAATTGACTCAATGAATCATGCATCAATTGATTATAATCAATCAGTATATCAATCCAAAGTCATTACAATCAAGATTCTTAACACATGGAACTAGGGTTCTTCATACCCAAGTGAGAGAGGGTTCTACTCCATAGAGAGAGAGAGGAAAACAGAAATCAGAGCAGTCATACTCATAAGGATGGGGATAATCTGCTCTAGGTTGTCGATCTTCACTCCTGGGGATGCAATCTGGGCTTCAATGGTGAGAAATCCACTCCAAATAGCTCCCAGGGTTTGTTTTTCGCACTTTCTCTCTTTAAAACTCTGTTTTTTGCTTAAAAATTCGTTTGTACTCTCCTTTGGCTCGAATCTGCCTCAAAAACCCGCTTCTAGCCAAAACACAGTCGTGTTTTACCTCATCCCGCCTGTGTTTTGCTCCAAGCAAGGCAGGCACGCCTGTGTTGCTCCCAAAACACGGTCATGCTCCATAAGTGACACGGTCGTGTTTTTCCTCCATGCCACCCGTGTTTTAGTCCCTCGGCAGTAAAAACACGGCCTGAGAAACACAACCGTATTTTTGTTAGGCTGCCCGTGTTTTGGCTCCAGCCTCACCAAACGACCCGAAAATTGCGCCTATGCCTCCCTTTACTCGCTAGGACCTGAGATATGAAAAAACAACACAACCTAGCGTAAAATAGGCCAAGGAGCCACAAATTTGAGCTAAAATGGTCAGGAGACAGGGGTGCAAACATGTGCAAATAGGACGTTATTAAATTCCCCCACACTTAACTGTTTGCTTGTCCCCAAGCAAACCAAGTCAGATACAAGGTAAGCTCACAACATTTTAACCATGCAACCCTTGGGGACAATTCATATTTGCACAAAACACATGAATCATATTGGCTCTTGATCATTAACACATGGACAACTTCAACAGCAACCTGGACAACCACCACAGAGGACATTCGAGTGCAACAAAATCGGGTAAAGGAAAAGTCTCCCTTTCTGTTCACTAATCAACATAGACTCGACTCAATCACTTATCCGAGACAGTCATTGCATGCATCAAACTCAAGATATCAGAATCAAGACCGAGCCATCTAGGTCCTCACCAGGGTAAGAGTGTAAAGAACAAGGAAATGAATCGCTCACTCTCGACCCGTGGGGTCAGGACAATTTGATGCAACAAATGCGCATGCTTATTCTCTCAATCCCTAATGTCTCTTCACCATGACGGCAACCTTTAAATGTTAGATTTCACATATTGGGTGTCATCACCAACTAATCCGGAGGTCTTAAACACAGTCTCCAGTCGGTCTTTGTGCAACCGAGTAGGAAAGGGAAGTTGCGGGACATACTCCTTCACCACTGGTTGCGGTTTATGAGTAGGCACCTCAACCTCTTTCTCCATTTCTTCTTCACTAGCTGGAAGTACTGAAGCAGGTATCTCTCTCTCCTGTCGTGCCTTAACTGGTAGATCAACAGTCACTTTGCCACTCCTGGTAGTAATAGCATTGCAGTGCTCATTTGGGTCGTGCGGATGAGGAATGGTCTGCCCGGGTAAGGTACCCAGAGCCCTTTGTGCTACAACCCGGGCCACACTCCCGAGCTGGGTTTAGATATCCCGCAGCACAGCCTGCGTGTTTCTCTGGCCAGCTTCTAGCTCCAAGAATTTACCTGAAGCTTTCTCCATGAACTGCTCAATGTTGCTGAACTTATTCGCATTGGAGGTGGCCAGAGAACCCACCAGATCTCGCAAATCGTCCATCGAATCACTCTGTACTTGGGGGTGCGGGGGCTGCACTTGACTACTGAAATGGCCGCATCTGTGACTGAGGAGGAATTCGCCCTTGTCTGAGTAGGTAAAGAGGTTGTTCCTGCTGGAATTGCCCTTGTCTGGGCTGGTAAGGAGGCCTCTGGAAGCCTGGCGGTCCTTGGGGCACTGGTGGTCTAAGATTGGTCCCACCCCGGGAGAAGTTGGGATGCTGGGGCCACCCCTTGTTGTAAGTGTTATTGTAGGGGTCGAAACGCCTGGCATTGCCGATGAAGTCCACCTACTACTGGGGAGTAGTCGACTCCCTCATCGCCTGACAGTCCTCCACAGTGTGATGGGAGCGTTCGCACCACTGGCAATGCATTGCATGTTGCTGTCCTGTCCCTGAAACCATTCCAGAACGATCAATGGATGAGGCTAGCTTAGATACCACCTGCACCAACTCAGACGACGGGGTGGCCACAACATGCACACCTCGAGCTGGTGCTCGTCTCGATCTCATAGAAGTTACCCAATCATATCCCTACTCCGCCATCTCTTCCAAGAGTCAATTCAGCTGCGGCTGGTTCTTGGTCAGCATGTTCTAGCCGCAAACCGAGTCAATCAGCTGCTTGTCTTCTGGGAAGAGGGCGTGGTAGAAAGTGCCCACCTTGAAGGCGTCATTGAACCCATGATTGGGACACTTTAGGAAGAGACTGGTGTATCTTTCCCAAGCGTCCCGAATGGTTTCATCTTCCTCCTGGGTAAAGTGGGTGATCTGCTTCTGCAGGTCCGCCGTCTTGGACTGAGGATGATAGCGGGTGAGGAACTTGTCCGCCAGGTTGGCGAACGTGGTGATCGAGCCTGGAGATCGAGTGTCTAGCCACTCCTTGTCTTGCCCCTCCAGATTAAATGGGAAGTACCTCAGCTGGATGGCATCGACTGAGACCCCATTTATCTTGATCCCATCGATGAGCTCATGGAATCGCCACAAATGCGATCTAGGGCACTCCCCCTCTTTGCCACGGAACACCACCGAGCCGCGCATCATGGTGATGACAGAGGTGCTCACCTCAAAGTTATAGGCTGGAACTTGAGGGTGCTTGATGGGCGACCTCATGTCCGCGGCTCTGGCGGTCCAGTAATATCCCATGTTGTGCTCATCCGGGACAACCACATGGTTGTCTTGAGGCTCATCCATGTCTTTCTCTTGATTGATCTGCAACTGTGCTAGGGCCTCCTCCGCAGCCAGTCGCGCCTATAATGCCCGCTTGAAGTTCCTACAAGTTCTTTCAATCTCTTTGTCTAATGGTAGTAAGTCACCTAACTGGCTACAGGTCATGCACTACCTGCACATAGAATGCAAACACAACCCGTGAAGGCACAAAGGTGGAAGAGAGAGAATGCAGTAAAGAAAAAACTAGAGTAACAAACTTTCACGTTTCCACAATAACCTAGAAAGTCCCCAGAAACGGCGCCAAAAACTTGACACGCTAAAACACAACACCAAACTATGACCAAGTGTAATCGCAGTCTGGAAATGCAGAATAGTGGCAAGTTTTATTTATCAACCCGGGGTCTAGATCTACTGCCTACTTCGTGATGATTTATTATCTAGCAAACTAAGTTGATTGAATGTTGTTTTCAGCAAAAGCAGTAAGAAAGCAGGAAATGGTTCGAAATTCTTAAGTAGGGGAAGAGTCACTCGGGTATGAGTCCCCCCAGCTCCTTAGTTAGGTCAAAGTTGTAATTACCCTTGGTTGATTTACTGTTAATTAAACTGCGGAAGAAACGACAATAGCTTGGAATCTCTTAAGCTGGCCAAGCCCTCTCAGACAGACTAACCGGCAGGCGACGAGCCTTCACCGGGATAGACTGCTGAGGAAATAAATAAAGAACTCCACTACTGGAATTGGATTCCACTATAAAGTAGTAAATCGATTAACTCTCATATAACCAACTTACTACTACCGATTGATGTAGCTCTAACAACCTAATCAGATTCTATCTATCTCAGGTTGAAGCAGAAATCAAGAAAAGATGATCAGGCTTCAATTGACTCAATGAATCATGTATCAATTGATTATAATCAATCAGTATATCAATCCAAAGTCATTACAATCAAGATTCCTAACACATGGAACTAGGGTTCTTCATACCCAAGTGAGAGAGGGTTCTACTCCATAGAGAGATAGAGAGAGAAAAATAGAAATCAGAGTAGTCATACTCATAAGGATGGGGATAATCTGCTCTGGGTTGTCGATCTTCACTCCAGAGGATGCAATCTGGGCTTCAATGGTGAGAAATCCACTCCAAATAGCTCCCAGGGTTTGTTCTTCGCACTTTCTCTCTTTAAAACTCTGTTTTTTGCTACAAAATTCGTTTGTACTCTCCTTTGGCTGGAATCCGCCTAAAAAACCATGTTTTGCCTCATCCCGCCCGTGTTTTGCTCCAAGTAAGGCAGGCACGCCCGTGTTGCTCCCAAAAACACGGTCGTGTCATTAGTGACACGACCGTGTTTTTCCTCCATGTCGTCCTTGTTTTAGTCCCTTAGCTTCCCTATTAGACACGCTCTCGGCAGTAAAAACACGTACCGAGAAACACGGCCGTGTTTCTGTCAGATCTGCCCGTGTTTTGGCTCTAGCCTCACCAAATGACCCGAAACTTGCGCCTATGCCTCCCTTTACTCGCTAGGACCTGAGATATGACAAAACAACACAACCTAGAGTAAAATAGGCCAAGGAACCACAAATTCAAGCTAAAATGGTCAGGAGATAGGGGTGCTAACATGTGCAAATACGACGCCCCTCCTAGAGCATGTACTTTTGTTTTTCGTGGCACTCTCTACTTTATTTACCCCATTTTATTACTTCTTTTTGTTTTTCTTTTCTTTTCTTTCTTTTTATTTTCTTTATGAGGTGGGTACTAGAGAGAAAACACTTGCCACCTATACATGTAATGACCAATGCTCTCTTTTTTAGGAACTCACTCCAACACTACACTTCATTTTTCTCATTCCTAGCAAGAACCGCACACAAACCCCCTATGTAGAACCTCTATGGAAACTCAAAGGTGAGAGCTCCAGGAGACTACACTTCTATTAAAACCATTAAGCTCACAAGCACGAAGCTCCTAAATTGAGAATGGCCCTCGAAGTCACAAGGCTCAAAGGGGTTGACTAAAGGATGACACATTTCGGAACAATCAACATTTGGGCGTGGACTAATCCTATGCATCCATCATACTTACTAGTGACAACTGTGATGCTACACACCATGGTAAGAGGGAACTATCACACCAGAAGAAAACGGTCGTCTAAAAACTCACAGGTTACCTAGTTACCCAACCATCTATTCCAATTCACAAACACGATGCATGGCAATTGTAAGCAACAAGTGATCAAGTAAAGACATCCATTCATTTATATACACCTGAGAACTAAACTTTAGCCCTATCCTAATGAACTTCTCAGTCATCATCATAGGATAAACTGGATCACATGCAACAATTCAAGATCAATGCCAATAAACACTGGGACCCAAATGTTGTCCCCCTCTTTCACTCCTTCTCCTTGCCTCCGCTAGCTCTCTCTCCCGTGCTAGGAGCTGGAGAGTTCGGTTTATGTCCTCGTCAAGTGGTAGCAAAGGTGTCGGGTTACTTTGGGTCATGCACCACCTACACACAATCGAAAAACACACCAAGTCTAGCACAAGCAAAGCACACACACTTGCAAAACTGGAAATTAAAAGCTAGATTAACAACATACAACTTTTTCAAGATAATAGACCGCCGTCCCCGGCAACGGCGCCAAAAACTTGACTCACTCCGATTACCACAATAAATTCCCGCCAAAGGTCCAAGTATAAACCTTAGACAGGTGCAGTGTAGGATAAGTATGTTTAAATATCAACCCGGGCCGGTCTGTCTACCCCTACTTCAGTCATTTTAATCATTATCTAGCAACAAAGTTTTGGTTTAAAAGTTTGCTAATTACAATATAAGGCAAAGGTAAATGGTTTTGAAAACTCTTTTGTGGAAGGATCACTCGGGTGTCGCTTCCCCCTAACTACTACCATGGTATATGAATTGGAACGATTATTTTGGGCAAGATAACCGCGAATCGCTGAGGGATGCATATATGGTCGGAGACCACGATCTCAATTGCTAAACTGAGGTAAACATTATAGGCCGTGTCACTCAACCCTCTCGATGTAGGCAATTGGTAGTTGACTTACTCCCTCACTCAACTCAAGGGTCGGACGGCTTAATCGCGATTAAACAATTTGATTAATTCAACATTGAGGGTTGCCCTAAATTAACCTAGTTAGGTGGCTTAAAAAGCTGAAGAAAAACCAACTCGCTTGAGTCTCCATTGGAAGGGGGATTTTCCTCTCTAAGCTAGGTTAAGGTGGCTAATTAGATTGCTAGCACCAACATGCACAAACCTAAGGATGCTAAGCACAATTATGCACAATCCTTAGGTTGCTAAGCACCAAAATGCACAAACCTAAGGATGCTAAGCACAAAACATGCACAACCCTTAGGTTGCTAAGCACAAGCATGCACAACCAACATGAATAATACCTCAATCATTAAATTAACCAATACCCAATGACAATAATTCAATTCACATAAAAGAAACTACATGTTAGAGTTAGGGTTTCACAACACCCAAGTGAAAGGAAATCTACTCCATGCTAGAAATGGGAAAAACACAAGGAGATGAGGTAGAAACCATCTTGGAGGATGCTCCCAATCTTATTGGCCCTTGTGTTGAACTTTCCTTGGGGGAAATCTTCCCAAAACCCACCTTGAAGCAAAACCCTAGCCTTCTTCTCCTTTGGTTCGTGTTTCACTCTCTAGAAATCTGAGGATGGCTTTTCACACAAATGGGGTCTCCCCTCTCTCCTCCTTTCAGCTAATCTTTTAAACCAGAGACGAGCTCAGTTCGCGGCCTGAGTTCACGGACGTGAACAATGAAACGCGTCTGTGAACTGCAGCTGGACACCAAAACGCACCGCTTTGTTCACTTCCGTTCACGGTCGACGGCCTCAGTTCACGGTCTTAGTGACCATGAACTCACTTTGCGTTAGTAAATTATGGTTTTGCTCTGGACGCCTTAAGGTTCACGATCAATGGCTTCTCTTCACGGTCGTGCAAGATCGTGAACTTCATGGGATAGCCGTGAACTGGCCTTTTTCACTTCTTCTCCCGGTTTTTGATCCTTTTTGTCCAACTTTCGACTTTGAGGCTGGTTTCACCTGTTAAATCCTGAAACACCATAAAACACGAAAAACCTAGCGTAAAACCAACCTTTTATGAATGAATTTGCCACAAACACCTAAGTAAAATGGGGGTAAACCATGTACATTTAGGCCCAAATAAGTTTCAGAATCTAACAGGTGGAACCAGCCCCGGAGTTGATTGTTGGAAAAAAAAGTGCGAAGATTGGACCAAAGGAGGAAGCAGCCGAAGATCACGATAAGGCAGGAAGTTCCCAGTAATCAAGACCGTGAACTGGAGTTATAAACCGTGAACTGGAAGGGTTCCAGTGCGATTTTACAGGTTACTGGCATCAACCCAGTTCATGGTCGCAAGACCGTGAACTGAAGCCATGGACCATGAACTAGCTAAATGAAACGATACGAATTGGTTCGAGTTCACGGTCTCCGCCATTAGTTCACGAACGTGAACCGAGACCGTGAACTGGGCGTGATCTGTGTATAAAAGGAAAGTTGAAAGGAAGAAGAGGGGGGAGTCCAAAGTGAGAGAAACCTTTTTCTTCTTCAATAATCTAGAGAGAGAAAGCCACGAACCAAGAGGGAGAAGAAGCTAGGGTTTGATCCAAGTCAAGATTTTGGAAGTCCTCTTCAAGAGAGGATATCTACAAACACAAGGGAGGATTGACGAATCACAATGATTATTTTCCCCCTTTCCTTTGTGTTCTTCCTTCTTCTAGCATGGAGTAGTCTCCTATTCACTTAAGTGTTGTAGAACCCTAACTTCTACCATGAAGTTAATTGTGCGGATTGAATGATTTGTGTGGGTGGTGTTTAATTTGAGATTTGAGGTAGCTAGTTAGGTGGAAAAAAATCACGAGTGAAGCTTCTCACCAAGAGTTTCAATCCTTGTACTTTTCAAGTCCTTCGTTTTCATCATAGATTGTAGAGATTTTCAAAAACAACAATCCGCTAGATAATTTTCCAAACAGTCGAAGTAGGGGTACATGGGCCGACCCGGATCGATTTTTAAACATACTTTCCCTATATTGGAACCGTTTACGGTTTATACTTGGGCCTTAGGTGAGATTTAATTGTGGTATTCGGGTTGTCAAGTTTTTGGCCCATTGCCGGGGATCTTTGGTCCGTTATTTTGAAAAAATTGTTTGGTGTAAATCTAGCTTTTATTTTGAGTTTTGATTGTGTGAAGTGTTGCTTTTGCTAGACGTGTTGTGGTTCTTTTGAGTGTGTGCATGACAGTGCATGACCTATAGTAATCTGACACCTTTGGTGCCACTCAACGGGAATCTCAAACGCACTCTCAGACTCTTGGCTCGTGAGAGGGAACTGGCAGAAGCAAGTCGAAGGATAGAGGAGAGGGGCAACCACAAGTTGGTCCCGAAGTAGAAATTGAAGTTGATGACGGTTTTGAAACCGAGGAAGAAGGGAGTGAAGCCGAGATGGCGGATAATCAAAATGAGCAAGAAGGAGCTGAGGGAGAACCAAGGACTATGTGCTATTACATGGATCCACAGGCAGCGGATATCCAAACTCCCATCCTACATCCACCCATGATCGCCAACAAGTTCGAAATCAAGCCCCCTCTCATCACCATTATCCAAAACAATGCCTCATTTCATGGGCTTGCCAATGAATCACCACGGGAGCATGTTCAAAGGTTCCTTGAGCTTGCGGGAAGCTTGAAGATAAATGCTATCTCCGAGGAGGCATTGCAACTAAGGCTATTCCCCTACTCTCTTTCGGGGAAAGTGCTCCGATGGCTCAACAACCGACCGGCTTGCTCGATCACCTCGTGGGATGATTTGCCCAACAAATTTATTACCCGATATTGTCCTCCTTCCAAGATGGCCGAGTGGAGAAAGAAGATTACCCCCTTCGACAAGAGGAGATGAGACGTAGAGGGATGCATGGGAAAGATTCTCGAATTACTTCCTCCAATGCCCTCACCTTGGATTTGAGGAGCAATTTCAGATAGAGACCTTCTATGGTGGTCACATTCAAGATGACAAGATTCTCATCGACTCTCTTTGCCAAGGGAAGTTGATGAACATGACTCCACCTCAGGTGACGGAGTTGGTCGAAGACATGGCTCGCAAGGGATACGATTGGGGTTTGACAAGATGTGGCAAGAGCAGCACCAAAAGAGGAGTGCGAAGTGTGGGAGCAAGTGCTCCAATTGAAGCTAAGCTTGAAAAGTTGATTGAGGTGATCCTTGAGGACAAGAAATAAGGGAAGAAAGCGTTGATGTCTTGTGATTGGTGTTCTAGCACTAATCATGAAATTACGGATTGCCAAGCGATGAAGGAAGCAAGTACCCCCGAGGAGAAAGTGAGTTTCATTGCCAACGCTAGAGGGAACAACCCTTATAGCAACACCTACAACCCCAGGTGGCGCAATCATCCAAACTTCGATTGGTCTTCCTTTACCAATCCGAGACCCCCCGGTTTTCAAGGTCCGACGGGCAACTACCCACCTAGGTCAACTTTCATCCAACAAAGGCCTCAATTCCAAAACTCGAACGTCCAACAATCATACCAAGCACAAGGTGGTCAAGATTTCAAACAACATCAAAAACCCGACAAGTTTGCTAAGCTTGAAGATCTAGTGAGCACCTTTGTGTGCACGAACTCTCCGAAGTTCAAGAAGATCGTGCAATTCAAGGAAGTGGTGACCTCAAAATTTACCTCAGTCGAGGCGGGACTCCAAAGTCATCAAGCAAGCCTTCAGAACTTGGAGGTGCAAATTGGCAATCTTGCCGAGATCCTCACCGAGAGACCAAGGGGAGCTCTACCTTCCCAAACCATTGCATACCCCAAAGAACAAAATGTCGGGGTGAATGCGATTCAATTTAGAAGCGGGAAGGTGACTCCAGAGCTTGTTGCCAAAGAAGTGATCGAGAAGGAAGACTCTCTACCAGAGGATGGAGATGAAGAAATCTTGGGAGAAGAGAAAGGAGTGGCGAGGAAGGCATCACCAAGGCCACTTCTAGTGGCTGAGTACACGCCGCCCCTTCCTTTCCCCATGAGGGTGCACAAAGAAAGATTGGAGGCGAAATGTGGAGGTTTCATGGAGATGCTCCGAAAACTCCACCTTAACATTTCCTTCCTTGAAGCAATGGCCCACATGCCAAGGCTTTAATCAATGTTAATGAGGGAACTTTGATTATGAGAGATGGTGAGGAGAAAATTACTCTTGGAATTGAACCCAGGCCTAGGAGCGAGGATGTAAAGGAAGTGGAATCGAATGATATGAATGCAAGTGGAGGAGAGCCTCTCATGCTGAAACCCACTATTACTTTTGTTCGTTGTGGTGATGTGAAGCTAGAAATTAAGGAGGGTATCACACCCAAAGAAAGGAGGAAGAAAGCTTGGAGGGAAAGGATGAATCACGTTATTGCCCGAAACAAGCACAAGGGCAAAGCGAAGATCATTGGCCTAGAAGCCCACCCCATGGAGTTTAAGTTGGGAGGTAGCAAGCCTCGCCCCGAGATCATGGGGGATCCACTCTCGGTGGCTTCATGTTCTCAAGCATGATAGTTCTGCAACGTCAAGCTAGTGACATAAACTTAGAGCTTGTTGGGAGGAAAACCCAACGTAGGTTTGTTTTTCTTTTCCTTATTTTCTCTTTTTGTGATTGAGTGAAGAGTTCAAGTGGTCGAAATGGTATCCTCGTGCTAGGTCTGTGTGATTGTTTGTTTTGAGATGTGTTGTGATCGATAGTAGGGCACGTGATATAATCAAAGTTGCGCAGGGTCAAGCTTCTCGAACCAAACAGAACCGGATAGGATGGAAATCGATCGGACAGTACTCACCAGTGAATAAGGGCAATCGATATATGAATCGATCAGACAGATTCAACTCGGAATAAAGGGCAATCAATATGGGTAGCTCGCCACAACCAGGGTGATTACCTAGCTGATAAGAGTCGCTCTAGCACTCTGAATATTCTCGACAGAGTAATTAGGGCAAATTCCGCGTAGGAACTCGGCTTTAGCCTCTGAAATTCAATAATAATCGTCTAAGGGCAAAACCAACGTGTTCAGCCCTTTAAATAGGAAAAATACAACCCAAATCCGACTCCAACATGGAAAACAATCGTAAACCGACTTTAAAACAAGGAAACTCGGAAACAGCCCAGCAAACCCGTTAAGCCCAACCCGTTAAGCCTGGACTCGTTAAGGATGCTTCTTGCAATATGCCTTCTCTTCAGCACTTCCTCCTTCTTCCTCCACTCGAATCACCATATATGGCTTCCCTCGAAATAGCTCCACATCCATGGCTCCAAAGTAGCTATCCAAATATGTCGCAAGCTTCTCCTTCAACGTCCTTGCCTTAGCACGTGTGACTGGCCCATTGATGTCCTCATCATCCCCTCCTTCTTCAAAAGGATTTGCCCTGAAATCCGAATTGCCATCCAAATAAGGTGCAAGGTCAGAAACATTAAACGTTGCACTTACTCCATACTCTCCCGGCAAGTCGATCTTGTAGGCATTGCTTCCAATCTTCGAAACCACCTGGAAAGGACCATCACATCTGGGCATTAACTTCGATTTCCTCTGCTGGGGAAACCTCTCCTTCCTCAAATGCACCCACACCCAGTCGCCAACTTCAAAGTGCCTCGGTTTCCTGTTTTTGTTCACATTGCGCATGATCTGCTCTGTCCTTCTCTCAATGTTCAATCTCGCCTTCTCATGTAAACTCTTCACGAACTCAGCTTTCTTGGCTCCATCGAGATTGACCTGCTCATTCAAAGGTAATGGCATCAAATCCAAAGGAGTGAGTGGATTGAAACCATACACGAGCTCAAACGGAGTGAACTTCGTCGTCGAGTGCACCATCCTGTTGTAAGCAAACTCTACATGGGGAAGGCAGTCCTCCCAAACCTTGATGTTGCTCTTGATCACAGCTCGAAGCATCTGGGATAATGATTCGATTGACCACCTCTGTTTGCCCATCGGTTTGAGGGTGACATGTAGTAGAGAACAACAGCTTCGTCCCCAGTTTGCTCCACAACGTCTTCTAGAAGAAACTCAGAAACTTAATATCTCGATCGGATACTATGGAACGCAGCATCCCATGCAATCGCACCACTTCCCTGGAAAACAAATCAGCCACGTTAACCGCATCGTCAGTCTTATGGCATGGGATAAAGTGTGCCATCTTCGAGAATCGATCCACCACCACGAAAATCGAATCTCTTCCCTTCCTTGTCCGCGGCAAACCAAGCACAAAATCCATAGAGATGTCGATCCATGGAACATATGGAATCGGTAGCGGTGTGTACAATCCAGATGATTGCACCTTCGACTTGGCCTGCTTGCACTCCACACACCTCGCACACAGATTCTCCACGTCTCCCTTCATGTGCGGCCAATAGAAGTGCTCTTGTAGAGAACTCAGCGTCTTGTCTACACCGAAATGTGCCATTAAGCCTTCTCCATGAGCCTCTTTCAACAGCAACTCTCGAAGTGATGATCGAGGAATACACAACTGGTTAGCTCGAAACAAGTAGCCATCACTTCGATAGAACTTCCCATCGCCATGCTGCTCACAAGCTCTATAGATCTCCCCAATGTCAGCATCATCCGAATAGAGCTCCTTGATATGCTCGAAACCCAAATACTTCACCCCCATTGTCATGATCAACGAACGTCTTCGAGATAGGGCATCAACAACTACATTTTCTTTGCCCGGCTTGTACTTGATCACATATGGAAAGGACTCAATGAACTCAACCCATCGAGCATGTCTCTTGTTCCGCTTGTGTTGAGCTTTCAAATACTTCAACGACTCGTGATCAGTGTGAATCACGAACTCCTTCGACCAAAGATAATGCTGCCATGTCTCTAAGGCTCGAACTAGAGCATGAAGTTCCTTGTCATACGTCGGATAGTTGAGGGCAGCCCCACTCAACTTCTCGCTGAAGTAAGCAATCGGCTTCTTGTCTTGCATCAACACTGCTTCAATTCCCAAACCAGAAGCATCACACTCCATCTCGAATGTCTTATTGAAATCCGGCAACATCAGAATAGGTGAATGCGTGAGCTTGTGCTTGAGTAGCTCGAATGCTCTGGTCTGCTCCTCTCCCCAATAGAATTTCACGTTCTCCTTGATGATGGATGTCATTGGTGCGGCAATGGTGCTGAAGTTGGGCACAAATCGACGATAAAATCCAGCAAGCCCATGAAAGCTCCGCACCTCATTCACGTTGGTTGGAATAGGCCAATCGCGAATTGCTTTCACCTTCTCTTCATCCACCTTGACTCCATCTGCACTCACCACAAAACCAAGAAAAATAACACTAGAAGTGCAAAACGAGCACTTCTTGAGGTTAGCATAAAATTTCTCCTTTCTCAACATCGCCAACACCTCTCTCAAGTGATTGAGATGATCCTCCATGCACTTCGAGTAGATCAGAATGTCGTCGAAGTATACGACCACGAACTTGCCAATGAATGGCCTCAAAACATGGTTCATCAGCCTCATGAAAGTGCTAGGAGCATTGGTTAAACCAAAGGGCATCACCATCCATTCGTATAGACCCTGCTTGGTCTTAAACGCAGTCTTCCACTCGTCTCCCTCCTTCATACGAATTTGGTGGTAACCTGATCTCAAATCAATCTTGGAAAACACCGTAGAGCCATGTAATTCATCAAGCATATCATCTAATCGTGGAATTGGATGACGATACTTAACTGTAATTTGATTGATGCTCGGCAGTCTACACACATCCGCCAGGTGTGATCCTTCTTTGGCACGAGAATCACCGGAACTGCACACGGGCTCAAACTTTCTCGAACATGCCCCTCCTCCATGAGCTCGTCAATCTGCCTTTGCAACTCTTTGATCTCTTCCGGGTTAGCTCGATATGCTGCCTTGTTTGGAATTTGAGCTCCCGGCACGAAATCAATTTGGTGCTCATCCAAGGAACGCAGGGTCAAGCCTCTCGAACCAAACAGAACCGGATAGGATGGAAATCGATCGGACAGTACTCACCAGTGAATAAGGGCAATCGATATATGAATCGATCGGACAGATTCAACTCGGAATAAAGGGCAATCGATATGGGTAGCTCGCCACAACCAGGGTGATTACCTAGCTGATAAGAGTCGCTCTAGCACTCTGGAGATTCTCGACAGAGTAATTAGGGCAAATTCCGTGTAGGAACTCGGCTTTAGCCTCTGAAATTTAATAATAATCGTCTAAGGGCAAAACCAACGTGTTCAGCCCTTTAAATAGGCAAAATACAACCCAAATCCGACTCCAACATGGAAAAACAATCGTAAACCGACTTTAAAACAAGGAAACTCGGAAACAGCCCAGCAAACCCGTTAAGCCCAACCCATTAAGCCTGGACCCGTTAAGTAAACCTGTTAAGGCTGGACCCGTTAAGCAAACCCGTTAAGGCTGCTTCTTGCAATCTGCCTTCTCTTCAGCACTTCCTCCTTCTTCCTCCACTCGAATCACCATATATGGCTTCCCTCGAAATAGCTTCACATCCATGGCTCCAAAGTAGCTATCCAAATATGTCGCAAGCTTCTCCTTCAACGTCCTTGCCTTAGCACGTGTGACTGGCCCATTGATGTCCTCATCAGCACGACAGAGTAGACCGAGTCAAAGATTCCCGAAAATGCCTTGTGTTCACTTCAGTTCACGGTTTGTGCTTGCAGTTCACGGTCTTAGTTGATCGTGAACTGATCAACATGTTCGTGAACTAGGGTGCTTCCGCGTTTTAAACAAAACTCGTCGTTTTACCCCACTTCATGGGCTGCAAGTTATCTACACGGTCTTAGAGACTGTGAACTAGCCAACACGTCCGTGAAGTGGGGGTTCTGCCTATAAAAGGGGCGTGAACCACTCATCTTCACTTCACGACCACTTTTTGCCGGAATCCTTTCTAAATCACCGGAATACCATGATTTTTGTTGATTTCATCAACCTCGGGTTACCCAAATCCAAAACCAATCACATACCCAATCTTCCCACGTCGAGGGCTACCTTCGCAGAAGTTTTGGGGAGATTTGGCTCATAATTTTTTTTAGAGAGGTGATTTCCGGCGAGCTTCCGACGAAGCTCCAGTGACACCTCTCCGGCCTGTTTACGTGCAATTTGTTTGACTCCCTCGCCCTCTCCTCACTTCAACTTCGATCCTACTTGAGTCTCCAGGTTTGTTTTCGACATTTGCTTGGTTAATTGATGGAGAATCATATTAGGGTGTCTAGTGAGGTGATTTTGTGAATGAATATTGAATGTACAAATTGGGCGAGGGATTAGTTGATTTTTGGTGAATGAATGTTGCATGAGGCTTGCGTGAGCTTAATTGAGCCTTGGTAGGCTTGATTTAGGTACAAATTGTGTTTAAATGTGAAATTTGCCCACCAAGTGCAAAAATGTGAATGAATGTGGATACTTGATGTTTGTGTGGTGGATGGTAGCCGCCGAGGCATGATTTAGGTTTTATATTGTGTTGATAATCCGTGAAACACCTAGAACCATGCCGCGATATGCTGGAGCTTAATTGTATGAATTCTTGAGGAAATTTTTCAATGGCATGGAACCGTAGTGGAAACATAAGTGCGGGGGAAATTCCTTTTCCTCCCGATGAGTTGAGATTGACAGTTATTTCCACGTATGGTGCATGTTTGAATGTTTTGAAGGATGGTTGATACGAATCACGAGTATATCCACTACTTGGTGAACCACGAACGGTTCGGTGACAAGTTTGCGCAACGGAGGTATATTGGGGTTGGGCCTCATTGGATCCTTGACCTGGACATGTTCAGGTGTCGGGCGACGATGTCAGGGGTCTTTTGTCACTTCTAGTGGCGCCAGTTGCTGATAGTGGATGAGCTCATTAACCGAGAGCTCTGCGTGGAGTTCTACTCCACTTTCTCCCACATAATCCCGGCGTGTAAGAGGAGTCGACCATATGTGGAGTTCATGCTGGGAGGTCATCTGCGGGTGCTGACTTATGACGGGTTCGCTCAGGCCATGTGGCTCGACCCCACTCATATGGAGATGACGGAGAGGAAGTACACCGCCAACTTTCACTACCTGGTTGCATTCCGGGCCATCTGTCGCCCTGAGCACCAGAACGACGAGTTTGAGGGTGGCCACACCAATGCGGTGAAGCTTCAGACTCTGTGGAAGATTCTGCACACCCTACTGATGAAGTCCATCATCCCCAGCCTGCTATCGGGTCACTTGATCACCACCAGAGGGATGATTGCCCTCCACTCCATGAAAAACCCTGCCGAACCACTTCATATGGGAGATGTGATTGCTACCACCTTCGCCAGGTGTCTGGGGCGGAATCGAGTGGGCACGATGCACTTGGGGGCATCATCACAGGATGGTGCGGCACTTCGATGTGGACGTGATGGGGTGCTTAATCATTGGCCGGACCTAGCCATTTCCAGTGGAGACAATCTACAATATGAAGCTAGTGCTTCAAAGAGAGCGAGGGATCGAGTACCTTGTTGGAATTTGATCTTCGCCCGTTCTAAGGCCGATGGTCGACCCTGCTCCAGTGGAGCCTGATCCAGTGGTCCCTCCTCGCGAATAGCCACCTGCTTGAGCTCCCGGCCACCGCCAGCGTGCCTCACTTCCACGACCTGCGCCTCAAACACCAGCATCATCATCATCATCTAGAGCTGGTTCTTCCACCTCCAGGGATCATCTAGTGGAGCGGATGGATAGTCACGAGATTAACGCTGTGGGGGTCACCACTTGGCTCGACCGCGCCACATATTTATTAGAGAGGATGGCTCGATGCCAGGGTGTCCTTAAGGAGGATAAGCAGGGGCCTTCAACCCGTGAGAGATAGCCGACGAGTGAGACATGTGGCAGAGTCGGTTTATTTCGCCCCATTTCTCGACTTGGAACACTGAACTCTTTGATCTTTCATTTTATTTTTCTTTCCTTTTATCCAGTGTGTGTGAACAATTAGTACTACTAATATCGTATTGTTATATGTAATAACCTCGTCTCGAGCGAGAATGTGTATGTTTGTGTTTGCTTTTGTCTTCTCCTTGAAGCTCCAATCTCCAACCTCGGAATAAATTCCAACTTTCACTCACCAAGCCATGCGGTAAAATCGTTCTACCCCTATCTTACGCCATTGAGGGCAATGTCGAGCTTAAGTGGGGGGGGGGGGTAGTTTATTATTATTCTTGTGTGAGTGTGATTGAATTATTGGAGCCTTGATGTATGCCCAAATTTGAAAATTTTGAGGCCTCCAAGCAATTCTTGCATGATCAAAGTGGCCGGTTTGTGGGAGAATCTCGTGTTTATTGGCATTGACCTTGAATTGTTGGATGTGATCGAGTGTGTCCTATGACGATGACTGAGAGGTGTATTAGGATAGTGCAAAGGTTTAGTTCTCATGTGTGCAAAAATGAATGGATGTCTTGACTCGATTACTTGTTGATTACAATTGCGATGCATTGTGTTTTGTGAATTGGAATGGATGATTGGTGACTAGGTATCCATGAGAGTATTGAGCCGATCGTTTTCTTCTTGTGTGCTAAGATGTCTCTTACCATGGCGAGTAACATCACAGTTGTCACCAGTGAGTATGATTGAGGCATAGGATTAGTCTATGCCCAAATGTTGATTGTCCCTTTGAGCCTTGTGACTTTGGGGGTCGTTCTCTTGTAGGAGCATTTTGCTTGTGAGCCTTACTAATATTTGATAGAACGGACGACCCTCATCCTTCCTTCATGTCTATACGTGATTCGTCCTTGTGTCCCGGAGTTTGTGCTTAGGAGCTTCATTGAGGTTCTACATAGGAGGATGTTGCACGGTTCTTGCTAAAAATGATGAGGTAGTGTTGGAGTGAGTTCTTAATCGAGACCATTGTTCATTAAATGGTATGTGTTTCACTCTCTAGTACCCCCCTCGAAAAGAAAAGAAAAAGAAAAGGAAAAGAGAAAAAGAAAGAAAAGGAAAGTAGAAAGAAAAAGAATAAAAAAGAGGTAATAAAATGGGGTAAATAAAGTAGAGAGTTGCCATAAAATCAAAGTGTATGCTCTATGAAGGGTTTCTTAGCACTCAAGCCATTGAAACACTCAAATTGTTGTTGAACTCCTTCACTACTCTGTTGGAAATATGCTAGCAAGAATAGGCCGAGGAAGTGTGCTTGAATGTAGTTCATGATGGGTGATAGTTTAGTTTGGAAGGAAGTAAGGTTTTTGGCCGATTCTAGTGGCCGTTGTGTGTAGGGAAGGTTCTTAGTCAAAGCCGTAGAACCTTCGGTTTTAAGGTGAATATGTAGGACATCATGTTGTGTTTGCCACCCCCCAAAAGGCATTTTCATCAGATCCAATACAATTTCCAGTCATTTGAACCCGTGTGTAAGACCTCCATACAAGCTAGTGATGACAACCGTCCTGTGAACTCTAGCATTTAGAGGTTGCCGCCGTGGTGAAGAAAAGATAGAGCCGAGTGTTGATGATTGTGCACATTTTTTGAACCAAATGGTCCCCACCCCACTGGTCAAGAGAGTGAGTGATTCATTCTTGTTTTGCATGTAATATCATACCCCAGTGAGGACCTTTGTTGCCCATTCGTTTATTTCTTGTACTTGAATGTTATGCATGGTTAATCGTGGTTGATGAGTGCACTTGTTGAGACTTGCATTGATTCATGAACAAGGGGAGAACTTTTCGTTTGCCCATTTTTAGTGGCCTCGAATGTTATTTGTGGTGGATACCGATATCGCTTGCAACGGTCCATGTGTTAATTGCCAATGGCAATTGAGATTCCCCACTTTGTGTCTGACACGGTAAAACACAACACCTAACTGCGACCAAGTGTAATCGCAGTCCGGGAATGCAGTAAAGTGGCAAGTTCTATTATCAACCCGGGGTCTAGATCTACTGCTTACTCCGTGATTATCTATTATCTAGCCAACTAAGTCGAGTGATTGTTGTTTAAAGTAAAAGCAGTAAAAAGCAGGAAATGGTTCGGTTTTCTCAAGCAAAGAAGAGTCACTCGGGAATGAGTCCCCCTAGCTCCTTAGTTAGGTTCAATTGTAATTACCCTGGGTTGATTTACTGTTGATTAAACTGCGGAAGATCCGACAGTAGCTTGGAATCTCTTAAGCTGACCAAGCCCTCTCAGCCAATCTACCCGGCAGACGACTAGTCTTCACCTGGGTAGAAAGCTGAGGCCATGAACTCAGAACTCCACTACTGGAATTGGATTCCAGTACAAAGCAGCAGATTGACTAACTCTCGTATAGCCAATCCACTACTACCGAATGATGTAGCTCTAACAACCTAATCAGATTCTATCTATCTCAGGTTGCAGCAGAAATCAAGAAAAGCTGATCAGACTTCAATCAATTCAATGAATCATGCATCATTCGATTAAAACCAAACAGTATTATCATACCAAGTCATTACAATAAAATCCCTAACACATGGAACTAGGGTTCTTCATACCCAAGTGAGAGAAGGGTTCTACTCCATAGAGAGAGAGGAAAACAGAATACAGAGTAGTCATACTCATAACAATGGGAAGAATCTGCTTTGGGATGATAATTTCCACTCCTATGACGATCTCCAAGCTCGATTTGATGAAACCCAGCTCCAAGATAGCTTCTAGGATGTGTTCTTCGCACTTTCTCTCCCTAGGGCTCTGTTTTTGCTCTGAAAATTCGATTTCTTCCGTTTTTGCTCGAATCTGCCTCAAAAACCCGATTCTGGGCGAATTACGGGCAGAATTACGACCGTAATTGTGGTATGCCCGTAATTGCCCAAAACGCGCGTTTCGCTTGACTCGGAAGAAGGTATTCACGGTCGTAATTTTCTAATTACCGCCAGTAATTACTTAATTACGACCGTACTTTTGGTGACTCTTGCCCGTAATTGACTCTGCGACAGGAATTCTGGAAATTAGGCTCAGCATTGAAACTACGGGCATGCCAGGGGAAATTACGACCGTAACTGTGCAGGGGCTGCCCGTAATTTTCCCTTTAAAGCGCAATCCGACCTCCAAATGACCCGAAACTTGCGCCTATGCACCTCTTTACGTGCTAAGACCTGAAACACGCGAAAACAACACAACCTAGCGTAAAATAGGCCAATGAACAACAAATTCGAGCTAAAATGATCAAAAAACGAGGGTGCAAACATGTGCAAATCCGATGTTATCACTCACCAATCACAGTTACTCATGCATGAAGATCACATCATAGGAACGAGCGGTCGAGCAACCTAGGTCTTTACCGGGGTAAAAGAAATGAACAAAACACGATGAAGAATAGCTCACTCTCAACCAGTGGGGCCAGGACCATTTGATGCAAAATATGTGCATATTTACGCTCATTCCTAACATCCCTTGACCATGACGATAGCCTCTAAATGTTAGAGCTCAAAAGATGGGTGTCGTTACTAGCTTGTCCGGAGGTCTTGGACACAAGTTCAAATGACTGGCTAGGGTATAGGACATGGGGAAAAGGCTTTTTGGGTGGTGGCAAACATAGCACAAGGTTCCACATTTCCATCCTAAAACCACAAAAGGTTCTAAGGTTTCGATTAGAACCCTCTCTGTTATAAACGCGCTGCTACGACAAAGCAAGAATACGAAAGCGAGAATCGAAAAACACAGACACACGATTTACGTGGTTCACTAACACAATGTGTGTTAGCTAGTCCACGGGCGAGAGAGAGCCAGTTTCACTATATCGAGGAGATTACAAATTACAGAGGAGTATGAGAAGTATTTATAGTACTTCTCTATGTGGGTCTAAACCTAATCCAATCTGGCAAAGGAAAATGGTTACAGACCAGGCCCAGAACCCGAACACAAATAACATTGAGCCCATACACCATGACTTGAATCCTCTTCTTCTGAAATCTCTGATGTACTCTGCTCCTTCAATCTCTCTTCCTTCTATCTCTCTCCCGCCATCAATGCCTCGCAGGGCGGAGTCACCCACTCAAGACATTCAGCAAGTCCAAGCAGTGTTGGAATTTGCCATGTGGAACCGGCTTCGTGAACATATCAGCAGGATTATCCGCGGTGCCAACCTTCTTCACCTTAATCCTCTTCTCTATCCTCAAGAAATGATACCTCACGTCGATGTGCTTAGTCCTCTCATGGTGGACTTGATCCTTGGCCATGCATATTGCACTCAAACTGTCGCAATACACCACTGCCTGATCATGATGTAGGCCAAGATCACCAACCAGTCCTTTCAACCATATTCCCTCCTTAGCAGCTTCTGTCAACGCCATATACTCTGTCTCAGTAGTAGACAATGTCACGACCGACTGCAAAGTTGCCTTCCAGCTCACTACAGAACTCCCAAGAGTGAATACATAACTGGTCATCGATCTCCTCGTGTCAACATCTCCAGCATAGTCCGAGTCAGAATACCAAGACACCAAACACTTTGTATCACTTCCGAAGCTAATCCCCACATCAGGTGTACCCTTAAGGTACCGGAAGATCCTCTTCACATCCTGCCAATGCTCCTTGCCAGGTTGTATCATAAACCTGCTAACAACACTAACAGCATGTGCAAGATCAGGTCTAGTGCATACCATAGCGTACATCAAGCTACCTACTGCACTAGCATATGGGACTCTCGACATGTACTCCTTCTCAGCCTCTAACTGTGGTACATAAGCTGAGGATAGATGAACATTTGAAGCACTAGGATTATTTAAGGGCTTTGCTGAAGACATGCCAAACCTCGACAGTATCTTCTGGATGTAGCTCTTCTGTGACAAGAAAAGCTTCTTCTTCGACCTGTCCCTGTAAATCTCCATACCCAAGATCTTCTGAGCAGCTCCCAAATCCTTCATCTCAAACTCAGCACTGAGAATCCCCTTTAACTTCTGGATATCAGACTTTGACCTCGTAGCTATGAGCATATCATCCACATACAAAACTAGATATATCATCGAATCATCCTCTGCCTTGCTGTGATATACACAACATTCATATGGACTTCTGTTTTTTTTTTATTATGGTGAAATAAGTTAGGCTTACAATAGGTAAAAGAACAAAGAAGGAACAACAGAAGAACAAAGAGAAAGAACTAAAAAGCGCCAGCCACCAACAGAGATCGACGGCGACAAAACACAGAACACAGACCAGAAAAGAATAGATAGAAAACGGCGACAAAACCAGCAAAAACAGCAGAAGCAAAGCATCGAGCTGAACAAAATACCCCCAACACGGGCGCCCAGGGATTAAGGAGATGGATGCAGCGGGGGATTACTTCCACCCTCTGTGAAGAAACCTCTCGGAAGCACCCTGGATTTGAGCTGCTGGAACCACTGATCAGCCACCAAGCGATCCACCCTTTTGGCCACTGACAACCAATCTGCAATATCTTTACCAATGCCGACGCAGACCTGTTCCGGAGTAGTCCTCTTGCCTTTGAAAGTCCTAGCGTTCCTCTCACGCCACAACCTCCAACAAAGACCATGAAGAAATACCTTCGTGCACCATTTGGCCGGGTCAACCGGATCTCCGCTCCACCAAGAACAAACAATGGACTTAATATCCAGGTGCTGGGACCTAAATTTCACAAAAGCTGCCATGATCTTCCAGACTTTACGCGCGAACCTGCAACTAACCATCAGATGATTAAGGGTTTCCTCCTCCTCTTCGCACATGACGCAGCGACTCGGAATCGCCCAACCCCTCGATTTCAGCACCTCATGAGTTAATGTCCTCTTGTGAACAACAATCCACAAGAAAACGCAGATCTTGAAGGGAACCTCCGCCTTCTGTTGTAGCCCAGCTCAAGCATGTAACTATCAAATCTCTTGTACCTCTGCCTCAGAGACTGCTTAAGTCCATACAATGACTTCTTCAGCTTACAAACATAGTCTTCTTTTCCCGGAACCTGGAATCCTTCTGGCTGAATCATGTAAATTTCTTCCTCCAACTCTCCATGTAGGAAAGCTGTCTTCACGTCTAGCTGCCCCAGCTCCAAGTCATAATGTGCCACTATTGCTAGTAGCACTCTGATCGAAGTATGTCTGACCGCTGGTGAGAAAATCTCATTGTAGTCAACTCCTTCCCTCTACGAGAAGCCTCGTGCAACCACCCGAGCTTTAAATTTCATGCCCTCTTTAGAAGTGATTCCTTCCTTCTTCTTGTAGATCCACTTGTTTGTAACAATCTTCCTTCCCTGTGGTCGTTTGACTAGTTCCCAAGTCTGATTCCTGTCATGGGATTCCATCTCATCTCCCATTGCGGCAAGCCAATGATCAGCTTCGCCACCCAAAATTGCTTCTCTATAGGACTGTGGCTCTCCTACATCCACTTCTTCAGCAACCTGAAATGAATACGCCACCATGTCCTCGAAGCCATACCTCTGTGGAGGTACTCCTGCAGTCGCTCTCTTCGGTCTACCGGAAGCAATAGACTGTTGAGCTCGTGCACTGGACTCTAAACTTTCTGGCTCTGCAGAGACATCCTCATCATGTTGATCTTCTCCACCTTAGTGCTCAAACTCACTCTCATTGAGAGTTTGCAGCTCCACCTGCTTATCAACATTCATGCTACCTTCAACATGGGGTTAAACATAGACTTCTCATCAAATATCACATTTGTAATGAGTATAACTCGTGCTCAGAAGGTGACCAGACTCGAAATCCCTTAACTCCATCTCCGTAACCCACAAATACACCCTTCTTTGCCCTTGGGTTCAGTTTACCCTCATCCACATGACAATAAACAGGACACCCAAAAACTTTCAGTGAAGAGTAATCAGCAGGCTTACCGTACCACACCTCATAAGGATTCTTCAACTCGATACCTGTGAGAGGTCCACGGTTGATCAGGAAGCACGCCATGTTCACTGCTTCTGACCAAAATCTTCTCTCTAGTCCAGCATTAGAGAGCATGCATCGTGCTCTCTCCAACAATGTCTGGTTCATCCTTTCTGCAACGCCATTCTGCTGGGGTGTATCTCTCACGGTCCGATGACGGGCAATCCCTTCATCCTTTCAGAATTCGTTGAACTCAGAATTACAAAACTCCAGACCATTGTCCGTTCGCAGCTTCTTGATCTTCTTCGCGGTTTGATTCTCCACCAATGTCTTTCACTGCTTGAACTTCGTGAAAGCCTCACTTTTCTGTTTCATCATGAAAATCCAAGTAAATCTCGAATAATTATCAATAATAGACAGAAAATACCTGCTGCCTCCAATGGATTCAACTCGTGAAGGACCCCAACAGTCGGAGTGAAGGTAATCCAGTATCCCCTTCGTCCGGTGGATACCTGACTCACTCCTACTGTCACTCTAGAAAATGGCCAAGTGTAACCACTTCCTAAAGCGTAGTATAGCGGGTTTGGGTTTTATTGTCAACCCGGGTCCTAGATGTGATGACTACTCAGTGAATTCGTATTATCTAGCAATGAAACTTTAGTGAAGGTCTAAGCTAACAAGCAAGCAAAGCAATTAAACGGTTGTTTTCGGGTTAAGAGAGGTCACCCGGATATGGTTCCCCCTAGTCTGCAGTTAAGCCGGATTGTAATTACCAAGTTCAATTTCTATGATAGTTATACTGCGGAAGGTTCTTAAACAGTCTGAAGTCTCGACTAAAGGTCTTCAGACCCTCTCAATCTGAGTCTCTAGCGGGCGACTAACCTCCACCGGAGTAAACAGATTGAGGCCCTAAGGAACCAAACCTCCACTACCGAATTGACTTCGGTACAGAATAGCGAATTGGCTCCTCGACTAAAGTTACCAATTCACTACCTTCGATTAAGGATACTCTATCAACCTAGGCAGATATTATCATTCTAGGTTAAAGCAGAAACAACAGGAATTTGATCAAGATTCATGCCATTCAATCATTCAAACCTCAATCGAATATAATCAAATCATAGAAACAGTACTTGGGTTCATACATATCTAGGGTTTCCCACACCCAGATGAATGGGAGAACTACTCCATGGAGAAAGAAGCAAAAGCAGAATCAGATGCGGAAACCATACTGTGAAGGATGGAATTCAGCTTCTGGACGTTGATCGGCACTTCTCCAAGCTCAAGCCAAGCTCCAATGGTGATGAAGATCAAGCTAGGGCACTTGGAGACTCTTGTTTGTCGCTTTCTCTCTCTAGGAATCGCTTGGTCTCTCTAAAACTCGAATCCCCTCTCAATTTGGCTCAAATCTGCCTAAAAGGGCATCACTGGCCAGAACACGGTCGAGGGCACGGCCGTGTTCTGGTCCAGCCCACCCGTGTTCTGGATTCGGTGTAAAAACACGGCCACGTGCCTTGGGAAAACACGGGCGTGTTCTGATGTGGACACGACCGTGCTTTGGGTGGACACGGCCGTGCTTTGTCTCGGCCCTGCCCGTGTAATCAGCTCATGTCTGCCAAACTCGAATTTGCTCTCGGCAGTAAAAGCACGGCCACAGAACACGGCCGTGTTCTGTTTTAGGTGTGCCCGTGTTTTGGCTCCAGCTCGACGAAATGACTTCTGAATGCCCCGAAACTCGTGCTTAGCCTTTCCTTTGACGCCTGGGACCTGGAATATGACAAAATAGCATAACCCGGCATAAAATAGGCCAAGAATACACGACTATGCCCCTCAAACGGATAAGAACTAGTGTTATAAAATCATGCAATTACATCGTTATCAAACTCCCCCACATTTAACCGTTTGCTTGTCCCCAAGCAAACCTAACTCAAACCAATGCAACTCTCCAGACCTCTATAGCAACAAACAACCTCGATCGTAGGTAGCGGACTTCCTAGAATATTTAGCAGCTTACGAGGTCAACCGACGCACAAGTCATCTCATAGCCTCTTCGGCGAGAACGCTAGTCTCGAGTCGGCATCATGGCAAATAGTGAACAGAGGACAAATGAATCGTGGATGAAGAGACTCTCAAAAACAAAAGATCATGGACTCACATTTTTCAAGGTGCTCGATTTTCTTCTTGAAGATGGCTGGAACCCCTTTTCTTCCTTCTTCTTGCTTGGTTTTCTGTTTTTCTCTTTTTTTTTCTTTTTTCAAGGGTTCCAACCTGTTTTTGTAGAAAATGGGGGCTCCCACCTAGCAAAGGTTTTGCGGGAGCCCGGCTCTTACCGGCCATGCCAGGAGCAGTTGTCTCGAGCCTCGTGCGGGGGAAAGACATGTAAGGGGGCTGGAGGTAGTAGGTGGAAATTGGGAACGGATTCCCGTCTCCCCTTACACACTTTCGCCCTATTCGCACGGGAGACGTCATTTTAAAGCACATTTTTGAGCACCTGTTATTTTCAAAACAAGATATGATAGACCGTCATTTACACATGTTTTTACCCCCGTTCTTGCACCGTTTGAGGTGTTGATTTTCGTGTTTTAGGCCGATTTCACGCTAGGTTGTGCTTGTTTGTGATATTTCAGGTCCTAGTACGTGAATGAAGGCTTAGGAGCGAGTCTGGGGTCGATTGGACGAAGAACGGACGAATGGCGAGGTTTTTGGGGAGCTGCACGGGCAGACCAGGGCGACGCACGGCCGTGCACGTGAGCAAGATGGCCGTGCGCTTTATGCCGAGGCCTCGCACGGGCAACCCCTGAAGATCGCATGGCCGTGCACCCTGGCCGTGCGAGAAGCCTGAGGTCAAACTAATTGATACGCCGCGTTTTGGAGTGCACGGCCAAGTGGGTGATCTACACGGCCGTGCACCCTGGCCGTGCGAGTCGGGAAATCCTGGTTTTAGAGCCTATTCCGAGCCAAAAGTGGCAGATTCGAGTTTTGGAGAGACAGAGCGATTCCTAGATAGAGAAAGCGACGAACAAGAGTCTCCAAGTAACCTAGATCGATCTTCAACACCATTGGAGCTTGGTTTGAGCTTGGAGAAGTGCCGATTCAACGTCCAGGAGCAGAAATCCATCTTCACAGTATGATTTCCGCGTCTGATTCTACTTTTGCTTCTTTCTCCATGGAGTAGTTCTCCCATTCATCTGGGTGTGGGAAACCCTAGTTCTGTATGTTGGGATTGATTGTATGAACCCAAGTACTGTTTCTATGAATTGATTATATTCGATTGAGGTTTGAATGATTGAATGGCATGAATCCTGATCAAATTCCTGTTGTTTCTGCTTTAACCTAGAATGAGAATATCTGCCTAGGTTAATAGAGTATCCTTAATTGAAGGTAGTGAATTGGTGACTTTAGTCGAGGAGCCAATTCACTATTCTGTACCGAATTCAATTCGGTAGTGGAGGTTTTGTTCATAGGGCCTCAATCTGTTTACTCCGGTGGAGGTTAGTCGCCCGCTAGAGACTCAAATTGAGAGGGTCTGAAGACCTTTAGTCGAGACTTCGGGCTGATTGAGAACCTTCCGTAGTATAACTATCATAGAAATTGAACATGGTAATTACAATCCGGCTTAACTGCAGACTAGGGGGAACCATATCCGGGTGACCTCTCTTAACCTGAAAACAACCGTTTAGTTGCTTTGCTTGCTTGTTAGTTTAGACCTTCACTAAAGTTTCATCGCTAGATAATACGAATTCACTGAGTAGTCATCACATCTAGGACCCGGGTTGACATTGAAACCCAAACCCGCTATACTACGCTTTAGGAAGTGGTTACACTTGGCCATTTTCTAGAGTGACAGTAGGAGTGAGTCGAGTTTTTGGCGCCGTTGCCGGGGACGGCTAGGTTGTTGAAGAAAAGTGATTTCTGTTACTCTAGCATTTTCGTTTTCGCATTGAGTGTTTCTTCTTTCCCACTTGTGGCTTCACGGGTTTGCATTGCTTGATTGTGTGCAGATAGTGCATGACCCGTAGCCAGTCGGAAGGTTTACTGCTGTTGGATCCAGAGATTGAACGCACCTGCAACCAACTTCGGCGACAACAGCGAACTAGATTGGCTACGGTGGAGTATAGTGACGGCCAATTGAGCAGCGAATCCGAGGACGAGCGCGAGATGGACGGCGAAGACATCCCACAACCGGGGAATGCCCGACAGGCTCCCCCGGTGAATCAGCATCCACCACCACCGCCGGGTCCCACCTTGGAGTACTACTACACTCCACGGATTGCTGACATCCGCCCAGTCATCCTCTATCCACCCATCCCAGCAAACAACCTCGAGATCAAGCCATGCTGGATTCAACTCATCACATCATCTATCCAGTTCCATGGTTTGAAGGATGAGGAAGCCCGGGCACACCTTTCCCGTTTTCTGCAGCTGACGAACGGGTTCAAGCTGAATGGTGTTCCGGTGGTGCAATCTGCCTTCACCTCTTCCCCCATTCTCTGGCGGGGAATGCTAAGAGGTGGTTGGAGACCCAGCCTCCTTTGTCCATCACGTCTTGGGACGATCTGGCGGATAAGTTCGTGCACAGATATTATCCGGCATCGAAGACTACTGAGATTCAGCGGGAGATCACTCACTTCCGCCAAGAGCCAGATGAGTCCCTTCGTGATGCATGGGAGCGGTACATGGGATACTTCTGGCAGTGTCCCCATCATGGCTTCAGCGATGCTTTCACAGTAGGGAACTTCTACAGTGCCCTAACCCCCGACAGCCAGAGGGTGATCGAGTCTCTATGCCCAGGAGGTGATATTCTCACTAAGACTCCACCTGAGCTGAACCAGATGATCAGTACTTTGGCTGCCCGCGATCATTCCTGGGGGCAGAGCAGCAGAGGCAAGCATTCCCGGGACCGTGGTGTGCATGCCATGGAGGCCAGATCCGGGTTAGAGCAGCAGGTGGCTGAGTTGGTGCAGACATTGAAGCAGCCCAACAGTCTCCTACCGGGCCACGGTGTAGCTCCGCCTCCAGTCGCTCAATGTCAGTGGTGTGAGAGCCCGAACCACCTAGTGGAAGATTGTCAGTCTATGAGGGAGTCCTCTACTCCCCAAGAGCAGGTGGACTTCATCGCCAATGCTCGGCGCCTGGACCCATACAGCAGTACCTACAATGAGGGATGGCGCCAGCATCCCAACTTTGCCTGGAGCAGCAACACCAACAAACCACCTGGTTTTCCAGCACCAGCAGGCGGTTTTCAGCAGAGGCAGCCCTTCCAGGCTAGGCAGGGGCCACCACCACAGCAGCAGCCTTACCAGCCTAGGCAAGGGCAGCCATTCCAGCAGCCTCAGCGTCAGTATGCCGAGCCAGCAGCAACGCCAGCTCCCGATAATCAGATGACCGAGCTGAAGAACATTTTGGCAGCATTCATGACCACCAGCCACTCAAGTTTCACGAGGATGGATCAGACCATAGCTTCACTGGAGGCAGGCTAGAGAACCCTGGAGGCAGGCCAGAGAAACCAAGGTGCCATTCTGTAGGATCTCCAGCACCAGATAGGGAGCTTAGCTCGCCAGAACACTACCAGGGCACCGGGGACTCTGCCTGCCACCACTGTCCCCAATCCTCGCGACCCCCAAGAGACCGCCCATGTCATCACCACCAGGAGTGGTAAGACCATATCTGCTGCTCCTGCCCAGCCCAGGCGAGACGAACCACTACCTGCTTCAACACCTCCAGCTGATACTGCAGAAGTGGAGGAAGGCAGCACAACACCTGCTCCAAAGCCGTAACCTGTGGTTAAGGAGCATACACCCCAGCTGCCCTTCCCCACTCGACTTCATAAAGACAAGCTGGAGACAGAGTTTGCCAAGTTCATGGCAATGTTGAAGCAGGTCAACATCAGCATGCCGTTCGTGGAGGCACTGTCGAAGATGCCCAAGTATGCCAAGTTCATGAAAGAGCTCCTCACCAACAAGAAGAAACTTGGGGATCTTTCGACAGTGATGCTAAGCGAGGAGTGTTCTGCTATCCTGCAGAACAAGCTGCCAGAGAAGCGCAAAGACCCAGGGAGTTTCACTATCCCTCTTGTTATTGGCAGCATGCATGTAGGAAAGTCCTTGGCGGACCTAGGCGCTAGCATTAACGTCATGCCCTATAAACTGTTTAAGAAGCTAGACCTAGGTGAACCTAGAGCTACTAGGATGAGCATTCAGTTAGCTGATCGTTCTATCGTGCATCCTAGGGGTATCATTGAGGACTTGCTTGTTAATGTTGGTGCATTCACATATCCTGTTGATTTTGTTATTTTGGATATAAATGAGGATGTGGATGTGCCTTTGATTTGGGT